>JASJET010000275.1:7500-700000 GCA_034092305.1 Diaprepes abbreviatus
AAAAATAAGCCATTTTTAATGTTTAATTTCCAATAACTTTTTTGTTTACAAACCGATTTGGACAAACAAAAACTCATTTTGAAGATATTTTTAAGACGTACAATTCGTCTCTGGAGCATTTTTTCTAAATCCCTTAGATTTTCCTTAAAATCGAAAAAACCGGGGAAAAAATCGACCCATTTGTTAAAAAAAACAATGTTCCAACCAAAATTTGTTGAGATACGAGATGAGACGTCATTTCGACTACCTTTCCCTACCCATTTCTGCAATCAGATCACAGGAAGTATGTGAGTCATTTTTACCTCCCTAAAATCGCTTCCTTTCCTGGCCTATTTTTACAGGGTTCGTTTGGAAGTACTTCTAAAACTTACGGAAAATAATATCAAAATATATCATCCCTATAAATAGTTCCTTTGCAGCAAACCTATCTTGGAAATATTTTTATAGGATTACTTCCCAGAATATATATATATATATATATATATATATATATATATATATATATATATATATATATATATATAATGTCGCTGTCAGAAGTGATAAGGAAAGAGAAATAAAATAATTTCATTTTGCAACCCTAATTAGCCTTGTTTTAGTAAGGTTAAGATTATATCTTTCTTTAATTAATTGTTGTTTTCTATATACCTATGTTCCTATTTAAAAGAAGCATCATACTATGTCAATAACAAATACCTAATAAGGTATAATATCAAAAAAACTACGGCAGTTGTAAATGTAACCTTATTATCTCCTTATTTATTAAAGGTTGAGCTAGGTCAAGTAGATATATATACCCTTCAATTTTAGTGATATCAGAAACGTGAAATCTGGGAATTTCGAGGCTGATTTTCTAGAAGGAAATGGAGCTGCGCCATTTAATAATTTTTAGGTATAGTAAAAACTGGATAAAAAATTCTTTAAAGTCAATGTTTTTTGAAGTACTATCTTCAGCAGCGTATTCCAAAGAGTTTTCATTAAAGCTGTTTCACTAATAACGTTTTCATTGGTTAATAACCTAAAGCCACGACAGCTGCAAAATTTTCTTTATTGGGAGAGGTCCTTTTCTTTTCAAAATTCAATACACTTCCTGTTCTCATGAATTTAGAAATTATCTTTACAGGTTACAATGAGATCTCGTATTTTTTCATTGAATGAGATGTTTTTTTTCCAAATTTTAACATTGTACAACCTTTTACGGGAGTGTAGACATTTTGAAAATATTTTTTGTATTGTAGAAAATGCAATACGAAAGAAATATTAACACAAGAGGTACTTGCGAGCAACGAAGGTAAACGAATGGCAAAAAAGTTTTTGTAACCATTTCAATTCTATGCAGTTTTTCGTCTTGAATTTTCCCCAGAACATTTTTACTTGCAAATTTTAATAAATAATAATAAACTTAACTATAAATTTTTCCTGTAAGAAAGTCTTTATTATTTATTTTGGGTTAGTTTTCTTGTAGACGAAGATCGACTTTAGTAGTCTTTTTATGATATTTTGAAAATTATTAATACAGAGTGGTTAAAAAAGAAGAATAAAAATTTTATTTAATAAATCGTCAAAAGTCAGTTTTTTCAAATAGAAAGCACCTATTTTTATAATTTTATCATATTAAGAATTAAAAATAAGGGTAACTTTGTATAAGAGTTTCTCTTTGAAAAATTTGTAGTTTTCAAAATATTGCTAATTTGATATTTTTCTATTGTAAAAATGCTATATGACTTTTAAGTTTTGTTATTAGTTGGCCATGACGGCGAGGCGTGGCGAAAATAAAACAATCGAACCCTACAGAATTGTCACTATTTTTTGCCATTTGACATTCATTAATAATAATCGTGCCAGGGCGATTAAATTACACGCACAAATCATTTAAACTTATTTATTATTTATGGAGAATCTGATAGAGTTATTTCAAGAACCAACACCACCAACTGTTAAAACGATTCAAGAACTTTGGATACATAGAAGCAAAAAGAAATAGAAATAAACCAGTTGTTAATAATGAAAATATTGAAACTATAATTTTAGGATATTTCGCTGCATATTCGGCAATACCTATAAGGGAAGTAGCATTAGAGTCTGGATTATTTCACACATCACTTTTAAGGATTTTATGAAAACATAATTTTCATCCCTATGTCTATTCCATAGTATAACATTTAAAAGGCACTGATTTTTCACGAAGAGTACAGTTCTGTTAATTTATTTTACTTCGGTCACAAGAAAATGCTGGTTTTTTGGATAATATTATTTGGTCGGACGAAGCCAAATTCACAAAAAATGGATTGTTTAATAGACGCAATTCCCACTATTGGAGAGACTCAAACGCACATCCATTTAGAGAATTAAATTTTCAAGAATCTTGGCAATTTAACGTGTATTGTGCTATAAGAAATGACGGCGTTGTCGCCCTAAAATTCTACCAAGATAATTTGATTGGTAAGTTAGCCATTTTTGAAGACTTCTAGATACAAAATACATTTTTTAACTTATTAGATAACTTGCCGCTGTCTAATTTTAATTTCCGATTTCTTTATTAGCTTCTAAGTCAGTACAAAAGACTATAAACTTCTATTTAATGTACAGATCATATGTGTGGTATAACAATTGCGAACTTAATCTTAAGATATTATTGTATTAGACTAAATCTAACTTAATTATAATATTGATGTTCTTCCTGGGGGGTATGGCTAGAACTGTGGCAACGGGTCGCTGGGGATTGGATACGTCCGTCTGTAGAAGGGGCAGGGGCGATAGGCGTTCCGGACTATGTTGTTGTGGTGTGTTGGGATTGAGTCGAAGAATTTGGTCGTAGTGGATCTGGTGAATTCTATTAAGGTTGGCATCTCGAGCTCCCTGGGAAGTTGGGCTGTCCTCAGGTACCATGGCGCGTTGACAATGATGCGGAGTATTCTATTTTGAATGACCTGTAGTGGTTGGCGTCTGGTTTTTGGGATATGAGCCCAGGATGGTACTCCGTACATCATTGCCAGGCGGATGGTGGCTTTGTAGGTGGTTAGTTTATTTCTGATGGACAGCCTGCTGCCTCTTTCAAGGAGTGGAAACGAGGAGGCTAGTAGTCCTTGTGCTTTTATCTTTGCCTCTTCTACTTGGTCTTTCCAAACTAGCCTCTTGTCATATGTAAGCCCCACTTTGTTGGACCATGGGATGATTTTGTTACGGACGAGGAGTTGGCCGTGAGGCTCTTTCCTTGATTTTGTGAAGACGATGGCCTGGGTCTTATCTGTGTTGGCTTCCAACCTCCATTTGTCCATCCATTGCCGCTATCTGATCATAGAAATCTATTTTATAAATATGATGAGCCGTCTCCACATAATAGTCATTTAGTCAACAATTATCTCCAAAACTTGTTTTATGATCAATGGATAGCCAAGAATGGGCCACATTTTTGGCCACCTCGCTCCCCCGACCTAACAGTACTTGATTTTTTTATTTGGGGGACAATCAAAAATAAAGTATACAACACCGCATTAACCACTATGGAAGATTGCATGCAGCGCGTCAGAATAGCATTTGTAGAACTTAATCATCAATCAATAAGAAGAGCTACCCATGAAGAGGTCCTGCTTAGGTGCGAAAAATGTTTGGAAGTTCAAGGGCGTCAATTTGAACATTTACTCAAATAATTTTTGTAACTTTACTTTATTAACAACTGGTTTATTTCTATTTCTTTTAGCTTTTATGGATCCAAAATTCTTGAAGTCTTTTATAATCTTAACAGTTGTTAGTGTTGGTTTCTGTTTCTTCAGATATCGGATCGCGGATGTATCGCATGTTCTTGAAATAACTCTATCACATTCTCCATAAATAATAAATAAGTTTAAATAATCTTGATTATTATAAATGAATGTCAAATGGCAAGAAATGGTGACAATTCTGTAGGGTACGTAGGGTGCTGGCTTTTACTTGATGGAAATCCATATTCAACGATGAATAAAAGACAAAATATTTCGTTACTTGAAAAACTTATACCTAGATTTACAATAATGAATAAGTGCAATATCCTTAATTTACATTTTATTACCTATTATTTGAATTATTTGGAAATATATAAATATATATATATATATATATATATATATATATATATATATATATATATATATATATATATATATCATTTTTCTTTATTTTGTCTTTTCTTGGGTTTGGGTTCTATATTTAACAAAAAATGCTAAAGAATTGACGTTTCGCCCTTTATTCAAGGCATTTTCAAAATTTTTTTCTCATAAAAATATTTTTATATAATTAAAATACACCACATAAAAAACAAATCAACAATTTCAAAAAACAAACAAGATACTTAAAAACAATATTTAAATTTTTAAAATTTTTTAAAAATATTTAATTTTACCGATACACACCTTGACATTTTGTTACTCTATTACTAAATAAAATTCAAACTTTACATCGTCTACTGAGGATACATGGAATGCGAATGTGTTTTATTTTTTTTTATATTTTTTATATTTTACAATGCATAAAAAAACAAATAAGGTATATGTTTAGTTTAATGTTTAAGAGGATATTCAATTTTTTGATTCTTATTTGACAGGATCGAATACTTAATATTTTTGTTTAAATTAGGCTTGTGTAAATGTGACTCAAATTTCCCATATCTGTTCTGTCGTTAACAGTGTTTTTATTTTTTTTAATTTTAATCATTTCCTTTATCTGTAATTTTTGGTAATTCATATCTTTGTTTTTTAATATGGTACGGTTATAATCAAAAGTATGTTTTTCGTCCTGTGTGTATTTGTTTAACGCTGTTGAGGCGTTTTTCGTATATTTATAGCCATTTAATCTGTTCTTCAGCAATTGGCTCGTCATGCCTATATATTTTCTGGGACAATTTGTACAAGGGATCGTATATATTACATTTGATTTATTCATGAGAGGAGTTTTACTTTTAAAATTTGTGAACAATGTATTTAATTTATTATGTGACCTGTGGCATACGATAATATCATGCTTTTTTAAAATGTATTTTATTTTTTCTGACAGCTCACTAGTGTAAGGTAATGCTATATATTTTTGCTGTTTATGTTCTATGTTTTTTGTTTTTACGTTATTATAAAACTTATATGTTCGTTTATCAGTTATTTTGGTGATAGTCTTTTCGTTGAAATTATTATTTATTAGTGTTTTTTTCACTTTTTGCAGTATTTTTGGTCGGAATTCTGGAGACGTTAGGGAGATAGCACGATCAGACAGGCCGATTATAACACTATCTTTTTGAGTTTTTGAATGATTAGAGAAACAGTTTAGATATCTACCTGACCAAGTTGGTTTGTAATTTGTTGGTTGTAATTATTGTTTTTTTTTTAGTTAGAATAATAGAATTGACATTCATATACGACACATTCACGCCAATGTAAGAAACTAGCAGGGAATTCAATGTTGCCATACAAATCATTGCACCGAATGGCGACCAATAAGGGGGGGGGGGGGGTTAAAAATTATTTTCATGAAAAGTCCAGTTTTATATCTCAATTTCGTGCACAAAACTGATTAACGATGCAAATTAAGACAAATTTGAACGGTAAAGGCGATAAATAATAACGACTGATGTGTTGTTTACGAAAGCGTGACGTCACGCGTTTCTGATTGGTGTTCAATCTAATATAGCCGATTTCAATGTTTTGTGTTTTTATTTTTACTGAAATAAATATAATCTCGCTTGTAATCTGAAAATAAGTGTGTTTTTTAGAATCTGTCTATTCTATATAATTACTTGAAGTCATAATTTCAGTGATTCTTCATTACAGTCATCATGCCTATTTTGCACACTTGTATGCAACAAGAGGCTCATTTCGGTGCAGTATAAAGTTAATTGAACAGAAAAAACAGCGATTTTAGCACGTTTTTTTTTGAAATAACTAACGAACAAATTATCCGATTCGGATGGGCCTTAGCTCATTTTGTAGGTATTTTTAATGCGCACAACTTTTGTTTGAAACTTTTTTACTGAAAAACAATAGCTTTCCCTAGAAATCGAAAAAACTGTTTTTTCACATCTTAATTGTTAAATAAAAAAATTTCCCCAAAAAAGAAAATGAGACATAAGATACTACATAATTACTATTATCATTCTGAAGGTTTCTACATAATCAGAAATCTACTAACAATAAATTTCAAAATCACCTCATTTTGAGGCTAACTCCGCCGGACTAATAAAACACAACACACAAAATCAAAATCATAAAAAACATGTTTTTTACTAAACAACTAGAATCTTCCTTTCAACCTGCCCGCATTATTTAAATTTCTTTTATCTTCGTTTTACATGCGGAATCGTGATATTTTCACGCACTTGTAGTTTTTCTGTCATTCTCTATCAAGTCTGAATAAAAAATAATCTCTAACATGGTCTTTATTGTATACGGTGTACTACTGACCTACTCACGGTGTGGTATATTCCCATAAAGGATAGCATAAGCGAATGTTTATAATTTAATTGTAATTATTTTTGTTTGTTTGATTGTTTTTGTTCTACAAACGTGTAAAAGTAAATTTTGGAATATGATTTACACGACGTTTTAGTTTCGTTTCGAGCTAATTTATAAAACCAGTTGTGGGTAAACAGAAATTAGTAGGAAAACGTTGATTTTCACTGCTAACAGCTTATTTTGAAAATTTTTTTGTGGAAAGATAATACGCGACAAATTCCAAACTTAAATTTAATTTCAGATTTCATGTTAATATGATCCTTTTCATCCCTTCTGCGTCAACAAACTTTATATATATATATATATATATATATATATATATATATATATATATATATATATATATATATATATATATATATAATTTTTCTTTATTTTGTCTTTTCTTGGGTTTAGGTTCTATATTTAACTATGGGATCACCAATTTCATCTACCATTGCTCAGTTAGTAATGGAATATTTTGTTGATGATTGCATAGCAGCCGTACCACAAAATAAAATAAATGAAATTCTCCAAGAGTTTAACAGTTTCAACGGAAAATTGCAGTTCACATCCGAAACAGAGAATAATAATAAAATAAATTTTCTAGATATGACACTTATACACAGAAAAAACAATAATAATTTCTAGAGCTCTAGCTATAGCAGTCGCGGCACAGTAGACGGTCATATGTAAGGACTCCAGAGTGTAGGCATCTGAAACATAAGCTGGTAAAATCTTATTGTTCATGATGTCTAACATGGCACCCAGTTTTTTGGATGAATTAATTTTTGGCAGTGCCGGTCTTCTCAACGGATTGCTTCCATCATACTCCAACACCGCAGCACTCATTTCCGTTGATATTTTTTGATAAACGAGTTCAGTGTTGTGTACAAAAACAAATGTGGCGACTGATAAGACAACAGCGCAAAGAAATATCTGAACTCTCCGAAACAAACAAAATATCAGAGGAGAAATGGATAGACTACCTAACAAAATTATTTGAGGGAGATGCCAACATTGGAAAAAACAACATACCAGCAATAAGGAATAATGTGGAAGTCACCATTCAAGAAGTAGAGAAAGCTATAAAATCCTTAAAAAATAGAAAGTCTCCCGGACAAGATGGAATTCATAACGAATTGTTGAAATACGGAGGACAGCGACTAACACAGGAACTCACAAGCCTCATTCGAAAAATCCTGACACAATGCAAAGTACCAGATAGGTGGAGGACCAGCACAATAATGCTTATGTTTAAGAAAGGTGACAAACAAGAACCAGGGAACTCTAGGGATATTAATCTACTGGACACAACTCTGAAACTCGTTACGAAAGTAATCAAAAATAAAATTAATTCGGTTACAACACTGGAAGATGAACAGCAGGGATTTAGATCAGGAAGGTCTTGCGTGAATGCAGTATTTATTCTACGACAGATAGTCGAAAAATCTCTAGAATACAATAAACCAACATTTTTATGCTTTATAGATCTAACAAAAGCATTCGATCGCATAAAGCTAGATGACGTAATCCACCTGTTATATAAGAGAAATTCCTATCAATATAATTCAGACCATCGAAAACCTATACGCAAAAAATAAAGTTCAGATTCGCACTAACGGTAAATTATCAACACCCATACCAGTCAACAGCGGTATTAGATAGGGAGACTCGCTTAGTCCTTTGTTGTTTAACATGATAATGGACGAAAAATAAAGGAGGTGCGACTTGGTAGAGGATATAAAATGGGTGATACAGAAATAAAAATTCTCTGTTACGCTGATGACGCTGTGATATGTGCCGAAAATGAAGACGACCTCCAGAGATTGTTAAATACCTTTAATCTTGCGGGAAGAAAATATAATATGATTATCTCAGCCGAAAAAACTAAATGTATGACAACCTCAAAAGAACCCCTCCGATGCAAACTAGAACTAGAGGTTCGAATAATACAACAAGAAATGAGTTTCAAATATCTAGGAATCGACATAATTAGTTATGGCAACATCGAAGATGAAGTAAGAGGGCAGGTGGCCAAAGCAAACAAAGTGGCGGGTTGCCTCAACGACGTGATCTGGCGAAACAAACACTTACAATAAGAAACAATGGTTCGGATCTACAAAATCACAATTAAACCTATTATGACATACACCTCAGAAACACGGCCAGAGACGACAAAAACGAAATAACTATTGGAGACTACGGAAATGAGAATACTTCGACGAATAACAGGAAAAACGCTACTAGACAGAGAAAGAAGCGATAACATCAGGCAATCATGCAACACAGACTGCATTAATGAGTGGGTCCTACAACGTAAGACACAATGGAACAAACACATAAGCCGAATGACAGAGGATAGACTGGTAAGGATCGCACGAGATAAATCGCCTAGTGGTACACGCAGTAGAGGTCGAAGGAACAGGTCAGGGACCTATTATAGAAGGTAGAAGAAGAAGAGTTCAGTGTTGTCCTGTTGAGTTCCGTCATTCAGCTGTTTCTGTTGTTCTTGGACCTCAGGTTCCGGTTGTGGCTCAGGTTCAGCAATCGGATTGTTGTTATTGTCAGTGCTTCTGATCTCACGTTCAATTTCCTCTTTGATGCTATTAAGCCGAGCTTCAGGAATTAGGCTGTTTCGGAGAATAACTCTATATTGGTCAGCTATTCTCTGCATATGTGGGTATTCCGTGCAAAATTCGGCATGTAGTTGTTGTCTGTACCCGATCATCTCTCGTCCTAGTTGAGTCATCCTATAAAAAATGCGCATTATTGTCTCGTTCATGGACACAATCCATTTCATGCGCTGTCTTGGTCGTCCCGCTTGAGTAAGAGTTGGTTGGGGTTCTCGCACAATATCTTCGGCGGGTAGAGCTCTTGGAGTTATCTGACCCTTGTGTTGATGTAGTTGTTGTTGTTGCCTGTCCACAGCGATGTCAACTCTCATGCCGTTGTTGGGTTGTTCTTGAGTCTCTGGGTCTAGCTGTGGCGCAGGTTCTGCGGTTTATTCATTGTTATCATCGGTGCTTCTTATCTCTCGTTCTATTTCCGCTTTGATGATGTTAAGTCGCGCTTCTGAGATTAGTTTATTTCGGACAATAGCTCTGTATTGATCTGCTATTCTCTGTTGTGACACTTGTAGGTGCGGATATTCCCTACAAAATTCAGCATGAAGCTGTTGTCTATAGCCGATTGTTTCTCGTCCTAGTTCAGTCACCCTATAAAAAATGCGCTTTACTGTTTCATTCATGGATGTTGTCCATTTCATGCGCTGTCTCGGAAGTCCCGCCTGAGTGAGCGCTGGCTGAGATTCCTGCGCAGCACCTTCGGAGAGTGAAGCTCTCGTTGTTGTTTGGCTCTCATGTTGTTGTTGGGCTGTAGCTTCTTGTGCGATAGGGGTTCGCCTCCTCAACACCCTGCCACTTGAAGTTTGCGATGTCGAAATGTTGCTCCCCCCAGAATCCTTGGAGCAGACCGCTTCTGCGGTGTGGGATTGTGGACCATGGGTCCTACCCACCTGGGGTACATTATGTTTAGCAGTCGACAGTTCATTATTTAAAATTTAAAAGTTCTCCCCATTTAATCTCCTCCTACAATTGGTTGAGGGAAACCCTGGATCTATTCGTTGCCGGGTCCAGTCGGAAAGCTGAAAGAAAGTGGCTCCTTAGGAATTATGTGGAAATTGAGTGTAAGTGGGTCAGGGCAGAGGGATGTTTAAAAGGTAAAGAAAGGATATGGTTAAAGGTCAGCGGATAGCTGGCGTTGCTCGCTGTACTGTCTACGCATTACAGTAGCGACAAGTATACTGCTGGCTGTAGCACACTGCATTTTATCCATGAGTACAAATGTAAAATTAGATACATCCTCCTCCTTTTCTAGAAGTCAATTAAAAATATTTAATTCAAATTTTTTTAAAGAAAGCCATTAACAAACAAATTATCTCATTTTTCGGTAATTCTGCAATAACTTTCACAATAACATCCGAATCTACAACAAACCTTTTTGTCCAAACGGATAGCAAAAGTAGGTATATCAAATAAACAAATTTTCCAACTAAATTCCGATGAATTATTTCTTCGAGAAAGAGAAATTTTTATTATACGTGGATCTATAACAAAATTGGTTTTTACGTGTACGCTGCGTTAAATCGATTACATCGTAACCGGATAAACAGTTATTTAAACACATTCGAATGTGCGATTAGTTTTTGCTCTTAGATCGTATAATCACTATTATTTAGCGTGCTATATACGTTGCAATGCCCTCTCAGAATATGTAGACGCTGTCTTTATCCATCTATGGTATTGTTTTACACACTTTATAATACTTTTGAGAATTTATGTTTCAATTAGAGAAATTCCTCAGGAAAAACAAAGTTATGTTATTCCACTAAAAGTATATAATTATGGGAATCTTATCTAAAGCTATAAAATATATGTTATAAGCTGCGTTAAAAGGGTTTTTAAACACAAAAAAAAACGCATTAACAAAGGGATTAACTAATCTACTTAAAAATTTAAGTCTGGGTTTTAAGTGTTAAAAATATTTTCTAGGAATGCATTATTAGATCAGAGGCGTAGTAAGATAAAGTCCAGGGGCGGTTCGTTTTTCATAAAATCCTGGTAGAAAGAAAAGAAATTTCCTTGACCCCGATTTCTGATAATAGAACTATATATAAAGAGTGTTTTTTATAGAGGTATAGAACTTTTAAATGGAATTAAACAAAGATGAATTTTTTAAATTGACATGAAATTTACTTTATTCGAAAGATAACCTTCTGGCATTATAATTTAAATATGACTTCTGGCATATGACCGCCACGGCTGACTCGGACGTAGTCTAATCTGGAGGTCCAATTTTCGATGACTTTTTCCAACATTTGTGGCTATATATCGGCAATAACGCGGCGAATGTTGTCCTCCAAGTGATCAATTTCGGGCTTATCGGCGTAGACTAGCGACTTCACATATCCCCACAGAAAATAGTCTAGCGGCATTAAGTCGCACGATCTTGGAGGCCAATTCACGGGTCCGAAACGTGAAACTATGCGGTTACCAAACGTTTCCTTCAATAAATTAATTGTGGCACGAGCTGTGTGACATGTTGCGCCGTCTTGTTGAAACCACAGCTCCTGCACATCATGGTTGTTCAATTGATGAACGCAAAAGTCAGTAATCATGGCTCTATAGCGGTTACCATTGACTGTAACGTTCTGACCAGCATCGTTTTTAAAGAAGTACGGACCAATGATTCCACCAGCCCATAAGGCACACCAAACAGTCAGTTTTTCTGGATGTAACGGAGTCTCAACATACACTTGAGGATTATCATCACTCCAAATACGGCAGTTTTGTTTATTGACGTATCCATTCAAACAAAAGTGAGCGTCATCGCTAAACAAAATTCGCTTATGAAAATCGGGATCAACGGCAATCTTGTTTTGGACCCATCCACCGAATCTATTCCTTGCTAGGTGATCGTGTGGCTTTAATTCTTGCAAGAGTTGGATTTTGTAAGCACGCAAACCAAGATCTTTCCTCAAAATCTTCCATAAAGTGAATGGACACATATCCAATTCCTGTGCACGATGGCGGATAGATTGATTCGGGTCTTCCTCTACGCTACGCTCTACAGCAGCAATGACTTCTTCTGTACGCACTGTACGACATCTCTGTGGATGCGTATTATCATTTAGAATAAACGTGGTGCGAAAACGTTCCATAGTTAATCGAATTAATTGCTCTGATGGACGATTATGTTGACCGTAAAATGGACGTAGTGCGCGATACGTATTTCGAACAGAACCATGATTTTCAAAATAAATTTGCACAATTTGGAAGCGTTGTTCAGGCATCAGTCTATTCATGTTGAAATGCCAAACCAAACTAAACATAAATCACTTGACAGCTGACAAAATGGCCGCCAGTTAAAAAAGTGTTGCCAACTTAAAGTTCTATACCTCTATAAAAAACACCCTTTATAACACTATTTTTTTTTCCAGGTGTACAATCCGAATTTTCAGGAAGCTGTAGGTTCCCAGGTTCCCCGGCCCATTCCTCTGTAGTATTTTCAGATGAAACGCTGGGTCCGGGGTGTGTAGCAACTTATTCGTGCGAGCGCGGTTTCGAGCTTTTAGGACCGTCAAGGAGAGTGTGCGAAAATGGGATGTGGTTGCCAGAAGGAATACCGTTTTGTGGTGAGTAATTTTTTATTTAAAATAATCAAAATATTATGTGACATATATTAATGCTCAAATAATTTGTTGCTAAATTTTAAATAACTTATAAATATAAAAATCGTGTAAGAAATATTGTGTAGATAATTTTATTATTTAAAATGCTACCTGAAGGATGGGATTCTATAAAAATAAATTTTTATAAAAAAATTGAACCCACTTCTAAAAGTGCGCTAAAAAGGGAAAAATAACTAGAAATTTTTATATGAAATTGAAATTTTTGAAGTCGGCGCCAAACTAATACCTGACAAATGTGATTCGCATAAACAGATTAAAAATACTTTATTTGTAATTGCTTTCTTACCATAATTTGTATATATTAGTAGTTATTTATTTCATTTAGAAATAATTTGGCCGACTTCAAAAATTTCAATTTCATATAAAAATTTCTAGTTATTTTTCCCTTTTTAGCGCACTTTTAGAAGTCGGTTCAATTTTTTTATAAAAATTTTATTTTTCGATTTTTAGTTTTAAATTCTTTATGATATTCATAAATTATTTGAACTACATGCTAATCGAGATTAGTGTACCTCGCAATGACTCCAAGGTGACAAAAAAGTACCCATTTTATCCAGAATTGTAAGTCACCCTAAAATGAACCACTAAAAATTCTTTGATTCTTAGAGTTCTCCAAATATCAATGAAATTGTGTCAAACAAATATTTAGTCTGTCATAGTAAATCCACTATCTTAAATTACAAATTAATTTTAGATTGGTAATATAGGCCCCAAAAACCTTCCAATATCAATATTTAAAAAATTTGAGACGTAAATTTCTTAGCCCGATATATTTTATATTGCATATTGAGTTTGTATAGGCCCCAAGAACCCTGCAATATCAATTTTAGATAAAACCGGAAAATGTAAAATGTTTAGTCCTTCATATTGTATCTAATCAACCTAATAGTTGTAAAAAATTAGCTTCATATTCGTAATACACCACCCTCCAACGCCCTAATACCAAATCTATAAAAATGTGGATAACGTAAAATTTTCAACCCATCATATTGAATCCGCCATAATGAATTTAAAAAAAAAACAATTTTAACGTCTTAATCTAATCTAAATCTAAACCCTTCAAAGCCCTCTAGTACCAATTTAAGGTGAAATCCAGAAATTTAAAATTTCTAAACGGTCATATTGCATCTGACGTATTAGATTTTCTTAAAATAATTTTATATTCGCTATTTACATCCTCAAAAACGATTCAGTTCCACATTTGAACAAAATCAAAACATGTAAAATTTTTTGTCAGCTATATTGCATTCGCCATATTGAATCCTGAAAAAATAGGATTAAATTCATAATTTACACCCTCAAGAACCCTCTATATCAGTTTTGGAAAAAGTCGAGATATGTAAAATTTTTAGAATACCATATTGAATCCGCCAGATTGAGTTTTTCAAAAAATATTTTAATTTTGTAATTAACACTAACAAAAATCCCTTCACGTCAGACAAATTCAAGAGATGTAGGATCTTTAATCCGCCACTTTAGATCCGCCAAATTTAATTTTCTTTAAATAATATCAGATTCGTAATGTGCTATCCCAAAAACTCCCTCATATCAATTTCGAAAAAAATCGAACACAACTAATTTTTTATCCATCATATTGGATACGCCATATTGAATTTTTTAAAAATAGTTTTAAATTCGTCATGTGCTACCCCGAAAACTCCCCCACACCAATTTTGGTGAAAATCGGACAAAATTGATTTTTTGGTCCGCCATATTGGATCTGCCATATTGAATTTTTTAAAAATAATTTCACATTCGTTATGTGAGACCCCGAAAACTTCGCCATACCAATTTTGGAGAGAATCGGACAAAATTGATTTTTTGGTCCGCCATATTGGATCTGCCATATTGAATTTTTTAAAAATAATTTCACATTCGTTATGTGAGACCCCGAAAACTTCGCCATACCAATTTTGGAGAGAATCGGACAAAATTGATTTTTTCGTCCGCCATATTGGATCCGCCATATTGAATTCTTTAAAAATGATTTTAAATTCGTCATGTGCGACCCCGAAAACTCCCCCGTACCAATTTTGGAGAAAATCGGACAAAATTGATTTTTTGTCCGCCATATTGAATTTTTTAAAAATATTTTGAATTCGTAATTTACGACCTCGAAAACTCCCCCATACCAATTTTGGAGAAAATCGGACAAAATTAAATTTTTTTGTCCGCCATATTGGATCCGCCATTTTGAATTTTTTAAAAATAATTTCAGATTCGTTGGGTACAACCCCGAAAATTCCTCCATACCAATTTTGGAGAAAATCGGACAAAATTAATTTTTTTGGCCGCCATATTGTCAGCGTCATCTTGGATTCTACTTCACCAATTTCGTCCAAAAAAATATAGAACCATCGGAGCAACTTCCTGAACATAACGTAAAAAATTTCATTCAAATCGGTTAAGCCGTTCCGGAATAATCGGTGTACATACATAAAAAAAAAATATATATATATACGCGACGAATTGAGAAACTCCTTCTTTTAGAAGTCGGTTAATAAAAGAAAATGGCACTTCGAAACTATCGATTCGATCCTAACGAATTTTAGCGCGTTATTTTATCATGGCATAAAGTTTTTTTTGCTCTAATATGAAGGTCCTCAGAGAAATTTAAATGGTGGAAAAATTTGATTAAAAACCTGCTTTTTTTTACCTTTTTTTTTTATAATTATTGCTGTTTTGCAATAAGGGAAATATATTTTGAGATTTCCGACTAACCTATCTTATGGCAAATTTAATTTTGAGACTTTTTTTCCTTTTCAACTTTCCTCTAAAATAAATACCTTTAAAGTTACACGAGAAAAAAGTTGAAAAAAAAAAACGTTTTTTTTTCCATTTCTTGAAAAAAAAAATTAGATTGCAAAATTATTATGCGGAAACTATCAAACCGATTTTAACGAAATTTAGGACGTTGTTTTATCATACCATGAAGTTGTTTATGTCCAAATATGAAGGTCCTCGGAGAAATTTAAGTGGTCGAAAAAAATCGTTTAAAAAACAATTTTTTTTGCTTTTTTTTAATTATTATAATTTTGTCACACGAGTAATACATTTTAAGATTTCTAACCAACCCTATTTTTTAGGAAATTTAATTATGAAACTTTTTTTTCTCTTTAGTTTTTCTCTAAAGTTAATAATTTCAAAGTTTTAAGCAAGAAAAGAAGAAAAAAAAGCGTTTTTTAATTTTTTTTTAAAAAATAAATAAATGTACCGGTATTTTTTGATGGAGAGAGCATATCTCTATTCTTATGGGCATTATTTTGAAAGATTTAGGGCAAAAATTAGCTCGTCCCATCCATGGACATGGAATGTTTACAAAAACAAAACGCCACGAATGGGTCACAATCAGTAGTAATTTGCCAACTGTTTTGGAAAAAAATAAGGGAAAACAATATAATTTGTTAATACCCAATTTTTATGAAAAAAAAAATATTATTATGATAATATATCTCATATCATATTTATAAACAATTTATTGCTACAATAGTAAACTAATATCTTTAAAATAGTATGCTTTATAATTCAGTTTAACTCCCAGAAAATTCAAAATTTCTAAGTAGTGTGATAAACTATGAAATCTGGCAACCTCGCATATTTCTTTTACTCTATCGTACGATCAAGGTTGAATCCGGTCCATTCATAAAAATTTTGGCATATGACATTTTTGTGGTTGACGTTGTGTGTCTTGGATCGTTTTTTAATTTTTTGTGATTCCAAAAGTGTTTTTGTAAGTGACTAATTATTCATTAGTGACAAAATGGTCAATCATTGCCAAGTTTGCCGAAAATTGGATTATTTATTTCCAAATTTAACTTTTCACAGGTAGGTTAGGTTAAGTTTGGTATCATAGGCGGGTAACTTGGGATTTTAGATTTTGTTATCAGTGATTTTTTATAGGTTTCCCAGTGATTCTAACCGCCGAGACCTTTGGATTAATATATTAGGACTACAAGATAAAATCTTGCCCAAGTCACTTCGTATCTGTAGTGAACATTTTGGCCCAAACGATTTCTATTATATTATCGATTTGATGGTGTTCGTGTTTTAAAGTGAGACCAACATAATAGAAGCCCACCATTTTCTATTATTTTTCATTAACATTTCCCTTGTAATATTACACCAAATAGTACCGCTTTTCCTATCTTTTTACAATTTTTTCCTTAATTTTTGTTTTCCCTATTGTAAAAGTGTAAAATTTTCATTTAACCAAGATATTACAAAATCTGCAAAAAAAAACTCATAAACGTTATAAATAAATATATGACTTGCATAATAACTGTCATGTGTGAAAAGTCCAGAAATGAAACTTCAATTTCTGCAATTTTTATTTATTTTTATTCGATGTCCGATAGTTACATAGTCTCAGATTTGCTTTACACAAATTAGATAGTCAGTAAGTAAGAAAAAAAGTATATTTTATTGTACGTTATTCTATTTTATATATATATATATATATATATATATAAATATATATATATATATATATATATATATATATATATATATATATATATATATATATATATATATAATTGTAATTTGACCAACAAGTAATATATTTAATAATAGCATATACTTATTTTTATCCCATCCTTATCGGTATATTTTGTCATAAATATTTTAGGATACTAGAAACAGTGAAAATCAAGAAATACACTAATCATATTAAAATAAATAATTTCCGTTAGAAACACATGACAGATTGTCGATTCGAGATATTAAAAATTTTCAACAATAGTACTGCCGAAACTTAATGGGCAAACAAATTTAATAGTTATTTTTATTAATATGTTTTATTGTATTTCTTTATATACCAATTTCTTATGATTGGAGTTTGGGGACTGTTCAGTAAAACAGGTTTAACTGTAACAAGTCTTTCAGATTAATACCTAAATTGAAACAGTCTATCATATATATTCCAAATCATAATTGATATTATATACAAATATTAACAGGTTATTTCTTGAAAATGAAGTTGTAAATACTCTATTTTCTCCTGAACACATACACCGTCGAATATATATTTTTTAAATATTTCCATTTTTAATTTGATTCATTTATTAACTTACAAAAAATATCTCCATTTTCTCGTTTTAGGAATTTTGTACAAGTGTTATTATTTTTACAAATAATTGGTATACTAACCAAACGTCAAAGTAGTCATTTGCATACCGCGACGTCGTTACATTTATTCAGTATTGCACTTCAATATTTGAGACATTAGAACTTTGGTAAGACTACTTTTTTACGATGTTCATGGCTGACGTTAAATTTCATATGCGAGTGTCTGTATGGCATAGACACGTTGTTAGGAATAATAAAAATAGACAGCGAGTCCATACAATTTAGAAAAAAAATTTCAATCACAGTAATGTTCAAGAAACAAAGTTTTTGTCGGTTTTAGAATTGTGGGCATTAATTAGCCACTTAACTAAAATCCGGCAAAATATTACGCAATTTTTTACTTTGGACTTGGATAATTCTTACATGTTACTCTGTTTTAAATAATAACTAGTGCCTTGGATAAAAAAAAAAGGTTATTTCAAGTCATTAATGTCGTAAAAGATAAATGATATGAATATTACGATTATTTGTATATTGAATACTGACTTATGTTCAAGTACAACAACTTCCGTATCACGACATATTGATAGAGTAATTAACTATTTCTTATGAAAAAATATTTATTTCAATTCTGCAAATAAAAGCATCATAGAATATTAATTGATATTTTTATTCGTTTTAAAATTGTTACGCCGCTGGCGTATGATAGATTGTGAGCTATGACACCCCTCTAACCCCTGGCCTACAAACATGTTGGCGCTTATAAATTTCATATTCATGAATGACTAGCCTGGTCCATTCTCTACTATGTCTATGTTTCTAACCAACCCTATTTTTTAGGAAATTTAATTATGAAACTTTTTTTCTTTTTAGTTTTTCTCTAAAGTTAATAATTTCAAAGTTATAAGCAAGAAAAGAAGAAAAAAAAGCGTTTTTTAATTAAAAAAAAAAATAAATAAATGTACCGGTATTTTTTGAGGGAGAGAGCATATCTCTATTGTTATGGGCATTATTTTGAAAGATTTAGGGCAAAAATTAGCTCGTCCCATCTCAATAGCCAGACCATGATGGATTTTAACATATCAGTCCCGGTCTAAAAGTAACTATCAAAAAATATGCTATCCTATATGATTTCTTATCAGTAAAAAAATAATAAAGAACAATTTATCACCAGAAAAAGGTAAGAACACTCGTTTAGGGAAAAAAATTAAGGCTAAATTTATCACGTACAGAATTTGAGTCATATAGTAACAGTTTCTTTCTCATAAAACGTTATGTCATAAAAATTAAGAAGAGAAACTTTTAAATTTCAATTATAACGAAATCATACCTCACAAACTTAATTTATGGGTTTTAATTGAAACATTCCGGAAATGACGGTCTAGATGGAGTATTTTTTTTCTGCGGATTATCTAAAATTTTAATAAAGTTATGCAATTTTTTTTAATACGGAACTAAAGTTGATTAGTATGATTAGTTGCATAGTTATCGTAAAAAATTAATTATCTTTTAGTTTTTTTTTATTGGTGATTAATTTTCGTTTGAAATAGGTACAGGGTATTGCAAAAATTGGGAGCTAAGAGAGGTGCTTTTCTATCCTCAAACTGATAATAATGTTTTTACGGAATACTATGAGCCAAGAAAAAGTTTCTGCTTTGGCAATGCTGTCTAAAGAAAGGGATTTTATCGAAAGCATACCTGATTTCAATCAGGGGTTATTAATAAGTATGCTGTTGTTGATATTCTTGCTAATAATCAATATTACAACATTTTCCATCATTCTTTGAAGACCCGCACTGTCAACCATCAGCACCGTGTCATCTGCATATCTAATATTATTGATAAGTTAATCATTTATCACAATACCGTCTTTTGATTCATCCAAGGTAAATCTAAAGATATTTTCGGAATATACAGTTGATTGAAAAGTTTTGAAAGCGACACCTATTAACCAGTACAGGAATCCAAATTTATATGCCATTTTAATATTTCATCTTCTATATGAACACACCCAAAAGTTTATTTCTATCTGTCATTTTATTCTTTGTTTACAAACCATTTGAAGTTGACGTGTTAGTGAATTTTTATACAATTGATAAAACCGAACTAACTAATTAAATATGGTGGAAATGCATTACACGAAGAACTAACAAAACTCTTTAACAAAATAATTAAAGACCAAGAGATACCCCGAGATTGGAAGAAAAGTATAACAGTACCTATTTTCAAGAAGGGTGTTAAGAAAATCACGGAAAACTATAGAGGAATAACTTTATTAAATTCAATAATGAAATTATTCACCAAAATCCTTGAAGGCATAATAACTGACTATTGCAGAATATCAGAAGAACAGCAAGGTTTCCGCAAAATCAGATCCACAGTAGATGTCATATTCATCGTAAGACAGATAGCAGAGAAATCTATCGAATTTACTAAGCCGGCTTTTATGTGCTTTATAGATCTCGCTAAAGCCTTTGATAGGGTGAGACTGGATGATATTCTGCAAATAATGCGAATTAAAGGCATCCCAAACAATTTAATTAACATAGTTGAACAGCTAAACTCCAACACCACAACACAAATCTCAGTAAGCGGCAACCTAACTAAGGATGTACCGATAACGTCGAGCATACGACAGGGGGACTCTCTGGGTCCATTACTGTTTAACATAGTAATGGACCAAATAATTGAGAACGTCAAAAGAGCGGCACCAGGGTACAGAATGAATACCGGGGAAATAACAATAATATGTTAAGCTGATGACGCCGTCATAGTCTCAGAAAATGAAGACGATCTCCAAAGACTTCTATTTGCATTCCACACCATAAGCAAGCAATTCAACATGAAAATATCCATCGATAAAACTAAGTCAATTGTAATAAGCAAAGTGCCCTTAAGATGCAAACTAGTAGTGGATGACAAACCAATAGAACAACTCATGACCTTTAATTACTTAGGAGTTGAGATATCCGCAAACCAAGACAGAACAAGAGAAGTAAGAAACCAAGTAAACAAGGCAAATAGAATCTCAGGGAGCTTGACGAATATAATATGGCACAACACATACATGAGCAAGGACGCAAAAACAAAAATCTACAAGACCTGTATTCGACCGAAAATGACGTACGCAATAGAGACGAGACCTGACAACACAAAAACAAAATCAATTCTAAGAACTGCCGAAATGAAAGTACTAAGAAGAATATCGAGATACACATCAAGAGATCACATACGCAATTCAACAATACGCGAGGAACATGGAATGCAGGATATAGTAAGATGGGGACGGAAGCGCAGAAGAGCCTGGAATGAGCACGTAGGAAGAATGGCGCAAAATAGGATAGCGAGAATCGCCCGAGATGGAACACCGGAAACCAAAAGACCAATAGGTAGACCACCTAAAAGATGTCCTGGATTTCAACATCAAATGAAATGAATGATTGAGTTGGAAAGAACAGGCTGTAAGCCTATAACAAGAGGAAGAAGAAGAAGAAGAAGAAGAAGAAGAAGATAAAACTCAATATCGTGCAGTGATAAAATTCTTTGTTTTGGAGGATATAAAATTATTGGAGGATCGTTGGAATAAGTGTGTTGAAGTTGAGGGAGATTATGCTGAATAAAAAAAACTAATTTCATTAAAAAATACACATTCTTTCATTTTCGCTTTCAAATCTTTTCAACGAATCTAGATATTTAACAATGCCGGTGACAATATGCATCCCTGTCGAACTCCCTTTCCAACTACAACACTATCGGACAGTTCGTTATCGAGGCGCACCATTGCCTTTTGCTGAAGATACAGGTTTGAGATCAATCTTATATCCTTACTATCAATTCCCGATGTTTTTAGAATATCAATTAGTTTTCCTGCGGCACCATGTCAAACGCCTTCTCAAAATCAATGAAATATGCAAATACATCGCAGTTGTTGACATCTCTCGTTCTTTGTATTAACATTTGCAAGCTGAAAAGTGCTTCCCTTGTTCCAAGGCCTGCTCTGCATCCAAATTGCACTTCACTAAGGTGTTCTTCTAATTTGGTGTAAATGCGTGAGTGAATGATATTAAGGAGTACCTTAAGTGGATGGTTCATTAAACTAATTAATCTGTGGTTCTCGCATTTCCTAGCGTTGTTTTTTTTAGGAACTGGGATGAATATTGATAGCATCCAGTCTTTCAGTAAATGTCCAGTTTCATATATTCCTCTGGAGGCCTCTAATAACTTCAAAATTTCCCCATGCATGTCATCAGGTCCCGGCGATTTCCCATCTTTAAGTCGTTTAATGGCCATTTTATCTTCTTCATTTGTTATTTCTGGGCCGTAGGGATTATTTATTTCGGGTGGTGTTCTTGTTGTGTCTTCGAACAGTTCTTGCACATATTCTTTCCTTCTTCTTAGTCTGTCTTCAATCCCGACTAAGGTCCTGCCTTTGTTGTGTACTTGTCTGTGTTGCGCTGTTCAGTAGTGTTCAGCATTTCTTTAATCTTTTTGTGCATATATATATATATATATATATATATATATATATATATATATATATATATATATATATGTTTATGCGGCTTTCACGGATTCCTCCGTGTGAGAAGCAATAGCAGTGGATGTTTACATATATACGCCATCCGGCGGGAGGCCGGCGAGGCCGCGTTCAGTATTTGCATGCTTCCTTCCGATCTGTCCTTTGCACAGCCAGGTGCATGTCGGTACCCTGATGAGTCTAGTAGAGACGAAGCATGTGCCTCTGCCGTATCACTGTGGCGGGGAGGGTAAGTTTTGACTTTCTTCTCGGTATGGTGGTACAGGTAGGCCATCATCTCGATGGTGGTGGAATAGGATAAATTGCGTTCCATAACAATTTATTCTCACTGTGCAACCTCCAACACGGAAAGGATATGATGGAGGGAAGTTTGCATTTACTCTTCGCATTTTACTCCATTCATATACGGAGCTGCATATAGTTGTACGTTTGCTGACTGTGATTTCAGCACTACAACGGCATAATGTGGATATATCCACTGCTATTGCTTCTCACACGGAGGAATCCGTGAAAGCCGCATAAACATATATATATATATATATATATATATATATATATATATATATATATATATATATATATATATATATATATATATATATATATATATATATATATGTTATGTCGGATATTCTCACGGGTGTGATGTGTAATCGAAGGTTTTCGGGCATCCCGTGTATGTGCTGAGTCCCTCTCAGGACTGTAAGGCAGCTGACGTTTCGGTGAAATCTCATTCACCATTTTCAAAACTCACTGTATGGCGTCTACGAGCGAACGCCATACAGTGAGCTTTGAAAATGGTGAATGAGATTTCACCGAAACGTCTGCTGCCTTACAGTCCTGAGAGGGACTCAGCACATACACGGGATGCCCGAAAACCTTCGATTACATATATATATATATATATATATATATATATATATATATATATATATATATATATAAGAGTTTCGATTTCTATACATTTTTATTCAGCCATGACTCTTTTGCTTCTTTTATTTTGCCTATTATACTCTTGTGGAGTTTATTGTATTCATTAATATTTTTATCCTCAAGTTTTCGTCGTTCTTCCATCATTTGCAGTATCTCGTCAGTCATCCATTCCTGTTTCTTTTCCTTCTTTGATTTAAGGTTTTCACATGATGGTGTGGTAATAGCTGTCTTCATTTCATTCCACGATTCTTCTTTGTCGTTGGTGTAATTTTCAGCTATTTTTGCGAAGTTTGTGTTAAGCTCTTCATTGACTTTTTCCTGGACGTTGGTTTCTTTTAGGAAATTTATGTCCTTTTTGGGAGGTAGTTTCTTATGAATTATTTTAAGTCGTATATTGATTTTTGCTACTAATAGAATATGATTCGAGATATTCTCCAGGAAAGGGAGTATTAAAAAAACTCAAATACTGCCTGCGATCTGATTGCAGAAATGGGTAGTAGAAATTACGTCTCATCTCATGTCTCAACAAATTTTGGTTGGAACATTGTTTTTTTTTAACAAATAGGTCGAAAAATGATTTTTCCCCGGTTTTTTGGATTTTACGGAAAATCTAAGGGATTTAGAGAAAAATGTTCCACAGATGAATTGTACGTCTTGAAAATATCTTCAAAATGAGTTTTTGTTTGTCCAAATCGGTCTGTAAACAAAAAAGTTATTGCAAATTAAACATTAAAAATGGCTTATTTTTCAATTGTTAATAACTTTCTTAATATTTATTGAATTGTTTTCAACTTTTACCAGAATGTGAGTTTTAAAGTGCTTAAAAAGTGTGCGGAAGTTGGGCGCTGTCGGTCCAATGGTTTATGTAAAATTGCTATTGTTTATTAGAAAAACGAAAAAAGTGGCTGTTTTTGATTGGCTGTACCGTCGTCTAGGAAACTGCTACAGAGTTCTGTCAGTGCCCATTCTCTTCGTAAAGACTTAAGCTATCATGTAGTAAAAAAAAGTGGATATTTTTCATATTTTGTTTATGCAAAATCGTCATGAAGATATGGGTAGTTTTTCGCATATAAATAAATTAATTAACAACCGCATTTTTTGTCCGATTTGTTAATGAAGCATATCATTGGAAAGCTGGTAAAAAAACACGAATTTTGAAAAAAAAACAAAGTCTCTACGACCAATAGGAGCCGAGTTAGTATTTTTTTTTTCAAAAAATCACAGTGGGATTGTTTATTTATATTAAGAGCTGAATTTTTTATAGTTCATTAATAAGAGCCTAAAGTATATGAAATCATTCAATTGAGGTTAATTTATATACAATCAACCCTTCAGGAGATCGCTAAACTGAAGGTATGTGCTGGACGCCAGATAAAGTAAGTTAGAGGGGGTAACCGAATCTCACCGAGTACAAAGTGAGAGCGCGTCTTCAAATCGGCTCATGCTTGAAAAATTAGCAATATCTCCGCTTCTAAATAACGTAGAGCTTTCATTCTTTGATTTTTTTGGGGTAGCTCATCGAAAAAATAATATTGGGCACATGTTCAACCTTCTCGGACCCCCCCCCCCCTAAAATTGCATTTTTTACATTAAAATTTTTTTTTACTCGTTTTACTTTTATGAGCAATTATATTCGGCCCCCTTCTACCCCCCCCCCCCCAAATTTATGTTTTTCAAGATTTCGTATTTTTTGCTTTTATTACATATGTACTCGTATGAACTGTAAATAATAATATCGTGCTAAAATTTGGATTTTTTTATTATTGTATTGAAATAATATTTCTTGAATAATGTTATTGTTATAAAATAAGGTTGTATTAAAAGTTATACAATAATCCATTAGATCATAATTATCCACTTTTTTTTCTACCACATGATAGCTTAAGTCTTTACGAAGAAAATGAGCACTGACAGAACTCTGTAGCAGTTTCCTAGACGACGGTACAGCCAATCAAAAACAGCCACCTTTTTCGTTTTTCTAATAAACAATTGCAATTTTACACAAACCATTGGACCTACAGCGCCCAGCTTCCCCACACTTTTTAAGCACTTTAAAACTCATATTATGGTAAAAGTTGAAAACAATTCAATAAATATTAAGAAAGTTATTAACAATTGAAAAATAAGCCATTTTTAATGTTTAATTTGCAATAACTTTTTTGTTTACGGACCGATTTGGACAAACAAAAACTCATTTTGAAGAGATTTTCAAGACGTATGGAACATTTTTCTCTAAATCGCATAGATTTTTCGTAAAATCCAAACAACCGGAGAAAAATCATTTTTCGACCTATTTGTTCTAACCAAAATTTGTTGAAACACGAGATGGGACGTCATTTCAACTACCTTCCCCTATCCATTTCTGCAATCAGATCGCAGGCAGTATTTGAGTCATTTTTACCTCCCAAAAATCGCCTCGTTTCCTGGCCTAATATGTTTTTGTTGATGTGATGGCATTTTGAAAGCTCTTGTTTACGTTGATAAAAATAAAACCTTTTACTACCCTTTTAAATAACCCTTATTCTAGAAACGAATAAAACTAGAGTAATTGAAATAATAACAAAACTAACTGACCCGGAAAGATGACAATCATTCAGCAAAAATTTTTTTACACAATAGGTCAACTACCCACATACGTTTCTTTTTACAGAATATCGACCTTCAATTCCGGATATCCAAAATAAAATGCAAAGCGACAAGATTTCACTTCTTAAAAATATTCGTCGAACGACGACGACGCGACGTTTTGTTGTTGCGAATTTGGGTGATGAATAAAATCATTGAAACTTGGCCGGTTGTAACGGAATGCGCGCCTCCGAACTGGGTCAAATAAGTGACTTTGGTCAACAGAAATAACATAATACATAAGGAATTAATAGATTATACATATTAATCGTTTGTAATTCGGAGTCGATAGTTTTGGATTGGAATTTTTTTTTCCGCAAATATGATTATTAGTAATAGGAATTTTTAGCGTATTTTGTGGTCGTAAAAAATAACATTGTAGAGAAAGAAGATGATAGACTTAAACCTGCCTACCACTTATAAAATTAGAAAAATCTCCTTAAGCGGGACCACTTTCTCGACACGACGTCTGAGCCTAAACCGATAACACCATCGGCTCTCGAAAAAGGGCGGAGCCAATGCCAACCAATAGGTTTTTACACAGAGTGCGATAAAATATTTTATAAATATGTTTAATAAGGGATATGTAGGTCTATTAAGACTACGTTTTAAAATTATTTTGAAATATATACAGTGGCTCAAAAAATAAATATAAGGTAATCAAAATCTAACAAACACTAAATATTAACTTGAAAAAATTGTTAAAAGTTAATTTTTTTAAACATAAACCAACAACTTTTATAATATTATCTTATTTAGCATTAAAAATAAGGATGATTTTATATAAAACTAGCGACCCGCCCCGGCTTCGCACGGGTGCAATGCTGATACTAAATACACTACAGAAAAACTGTGACTATTTATTTTATTTTTACAACAATTATTACTTCGGCCTCCGACGCGCTATTTATAGGCACGCTGCCGCCGCCCCGGTCGGCCAGTACCGCCGCAAGCGCTACTTCCCGCAATTTTAAATCTGTAATATCTTCGAAAATATTCATTTAAATCTTGTGCTGTAAAGGACCATATAGATCTCTATTAAAACAACAATGTATTTAAGCTATTTAATTGGATAAGGATTAATGCTGTATTGGTTAAAATCGCTTCAAAATTTGCCATTATTTGTCGTAAAAAGTAAATGACAAAAAAATGTTATTGTGGGATATCCATGAGAGATAGACATATACCATCGCGGAGTTTTCTGTAGACCTTTTCAATGTGTACAAATAATTAGTACATTATTTTGATAAATCTCGTAGGGTTCAGCCTGCGTTTGCAATGTAAGCGGAAAAAAATATGATAATTAACGACATCACATTAGAAACCTCAAAAATAACAGTATTTCTCCACTATTTAATGGATGTTATTATACATATAAACCTTCCTCTTGAATCACTCTATCTATTGAAAAAAAACCGCATCAAAATCCGGTGCGTAGTTTTAAAGATTTAAGCATACAAAGGGACATAGGGACAGAGAAAGCGACTTTGTTTTATACTATGTAGTGATTGTCTATTCCAACAATTTGCAGTTTTTGAAATATTTTCAATTTAATTTTTTTGTTTGGTCTTCTTCTTCTTCCTCTTGTTATAGGCTTACAGCCTGTTTTTTCTAACTCAATCATTCATCTCATTTGATGTTGAAATCCAGGACTCTCTCTATCTTTTCGGTGGTCTACCTATTGGTCTTCTGGTTTTCGGTGTTCTATCTCGGGCGATTCTCGCTATCCTGTTTTGGGCCATTCTTCCTACGTGCTCATTCCAGGCTCTTCTGCGCTTCCGTCCCCATCTTACTATATCCTGCATTCCATGTTCCTCGCGTATTGTTGAATTGCGTATGTGATCTCTTAATGTGTATCTCCCGATATTCTTCTTAGTACTTTCATTTCGGCAGTTCTTAGAATTGATTTTGTTTTTGTGTTGTCAGCTCTCGTCTCTATTGCGTACGTCATTATCGGTCGAATACAGGTCTTGTAGATTTTTGTTTTTGCGTCCTTGCTCATGTATGTGTTGTGCCATATTATATCCGCCAGGCTTCCTGAGATTCTATTTGCCTTGTTTACTTAGTTTCTTACTTCTTTTGTTCTGTCTTGGTTTGCGGATATCTCAACTCCTAAGTAATTAAAGGTCATGAGTTGTTCTATTGGTTTGTCATCCACTACTAGTTTGCATCTTAAGGGCACTTTGCTTATTACAATTGACTTAGTTTTATCGATGGAGTCTTTGGAGATCGTCTTCATTTTCCGAGACTATGACGGCGTCATCAGCGTAACATATTATTGTTATTTCCCTGGTATTCATTCTGTACCCTGGTGCCGCTCTTTTGACGTTCTCAATTATTTGGTCCATTACTATGTTAAACAGTAATGGACTCAGAGAGTCCCCCTGTCGTATGCCCGACGCTATCGGTACATCCTTAGTTAGGTTGCCGCTTACTGAGATTTGTGTTGTGGTGTTGGAGTTTAGCTGTTCAACTATGTTAATTAAATTGTTTGGGATGCCTTTAATTCGCATTATTTGCAGAATATCATCCAATCTCACCCTATCGAAGGCTTTAGTGAGATCTATAAAGCACATAAAAGCCGGCTTAGTAAATTCAATAGATTTCTCTGCTATTTGTCTTACGATGAATATGACATCTACTGTAGATCTGTTTTTGTGGAAACCTTGCTGTTCTTCTGATATTCTGCAATAGTCAGTTATTATACCTTCAAGGATTTTGGTGAATAATTTCATTATTGAATTTAATAAAGTTATTCCTTTATAGCTTTCCGTGATTTTCTTATCACCCTTCTTGAAAATAGGTACTGTTATATTTTTTTTTGTATGGTGGAAATTGCAATTTCGACATTTTCATCATTAAAAATAGGTTTCTTTTTAGGCATTTTTGCCTTTAACAGTGCCAAAATTTTCGAAATTTTCCAATATTCGTTTAACACTGTTACGTACCGGTTTGTTAAACACAGGACATAATAAAAACTTCTCAGAAACAAAAATGCTATCGAGGTGTATAAAAATCTGTCCAGAACAGTTTTAAGAGAAGTCATCGAAATTCTAAAGATGCCCAACAACTTAAATAGCAGAGATGACAGTCAGCGATTGCCTAATTCTTGGAAAAACCTGCTTACGAAACATCAACCAGTAGTAGGTAGTTAAAAAACGGATAATAACTTGGCAATATGACCTCAAACACTGGCAACAGGGCCGATGACGGCCAACGTACACACAGGACCGACAGCATCCGAGTCGCCACGCAAAAAAAACACAACTTTGATATTTTCAAAGCTTTTGGGACATCCTGTATAATATGAAAATAATTTTACAAAGGAACTATATTAGACCCCCATATATCCCAAAAATAAAACTTTTTGAAAGTCACGTATTTTGCCCGCAATACTCCGTGCCGTATAGGGTGAGTAACCCTGTATATATATATATATATATATATATATATATATATATATATATATATATATATATATATATATATATATATATATACAGTGCCTTCATTTCAAAACGAACCATCCTTAATAACTTTCTTAAATAGAAAAATTTAAAAAAAAAGAAAAAACACGTCAATTTAGATATACAGGGGGAAGTTTAATTTTGCATTTGTTAAAAGTCTGTCAATCACCTCCTCAACTCCAGCTAACCTCACTTTGATATGTCAAATGGGAACCCCCACCTTGTGACACATCATTGTAAGCAGCATAAAATTGTCTATCCAACCGTATAAAAAAAATTAAATCGGTTGACGTACAAGCGAATAGTGTGCAAAAATGTCTTGTAATAATGCATAATATATCGGCCTCGAACTTTGGTATGTCAAATGATTACCCTATAGTGTGATACATCATTTTAAAGGACGTACGATCTGCTATCCAACGATGTCAAAAAAAATTAAGTTAATAGACGTTATAGGCAATTAGGATGCAAAAATGTGTGTTAAATATAAGCAGTTTATTCAGTTTTATTCAGTTGAAGAAAATTATTTTATTAAATGTTCAAAATGTGCGCCGTTATTAGCGAGACAATAAAAAAGCCTATTTTGAAATTCCCCACGAACATTGGCAAGGGTTTCTCTACTAATTCCTCTACATTCCCGAACAATTCGATCTTTTAAATCGTCAATATTTTCAGGTGGGGTTTTATAAACCTTGCTTTTTAAATACCCCCAAAGAAAAAAGTCTAGAGGGGTTAGGTCTGGAGACCGTGCTGGCCATTCAATTGCACCACGTCTGCCAATCCACGTCCCTGGAAAATGTTCATCAAGCCACTCTCGAATTGCCAAAGCGTAGTGCGGGGGAGCTCCATCTTGCTGGGAATGCAAATTATTTTCATTTAGTACCATAACAGCATTTTCATCCACTTGATTTTCTAAAGATTGCACAATGGCAGGGTATATTGTGTTTTCTAAAAGGTTTAAATAAATTTGCCCAGTTAAATTATCTTCCAAAAAAAATGGCCCGATGATTTCATTGCCATAAATTCCTGCCCACACGTTAATTTTTTCGGGATATTGAGTATGCCCTTCTCGGAAAAGGTGCGGATTTTCATTATCCCAGTATCTGCAGTTATGTCTGTTAACCAGTCCATTTAGAAAAAAAGTTGATTCATCACTAAAGCAGATATTCTTAGGTAAATGGGGGTCCTCGTCAATTCGTTGGCACATTAATTCGCAAAATTGAATTCTCCTATCAAAATCGTCTTCTCCGAGTTCTTGAAGAATTTGAATTTTGTAGGGAAAAAACTTATTTTGTTTTAAAACTTTATGCACAGAGCCAGCAGAAATGTTGGTTAAATCTGCGACCTTTGAGATGGATAAAGTTGGATCTATTGCAAACTGTCCTAGTACCTCGATTTGGCATGCTTCATCTACAACCCTTTTCTCAATATATTTTTTATTACAAACGGATCCCGTTTCTTCAAACTTTCGTACCAATTCGAGTACATATTTATGGCCCACGTTTTTGTCTTGATGCCTCTCGTTAAATGCTCTGGCGGTTCTACGAGCGCACCGATCTTTAGCTCCATAGAGAAAAATTATTTCTATTCTTTCGGCTAGCGTATACACCATTTATATTCACGTTTCAACTAGGCGTCACAATGACAATTTTAACAATAATAAACAACTGGTGTTTAAAGATCTTAAAAATTTTATTTATTGCAGTGATTTTTTGTACCTATCAGGTACCGCAAAAAATATCATTGAAATAAATACACTAGATTGATTAGACTGCAATGAATTTTGCGATGAATTTTAAAACAGGCTTAGTTTTTTCTCGCAAATATTTTAACTGTTTATTATTTTAAAAAAATATTTATTTTAAATTTAAAATAATATTTTACTCTATGAAGTAGCCATTTGACATAATAAAGTTTAATGTGATAAGGTGTCTATTATTACCAAACATCTTTTCTTACTATTCGCTTGTACATCAACAGATTTTGTTTTTTTTTATTGGCTAAATAGGAGATAGTATGCCCTTTAAAATGATGTATCACACTATAGGGTAATCATTTGACATACTAAAGTTCGAGGCCGATATATTATGCATTATTACAAGACATTTTTGCACACTGTTCGCTTGTACGTCAACCGATTTAATTTTTTTTTATACGGTTGGATAGACAATTTTATGCTGCTTACAATGATATGTCACAAGGTGGGGGTTCCCATTTGACATATCAAAGTGAGGTTAGCTGGAGGTGAGGAGGTGATTGACAGACTTTTAACAAATGCAAAATTAAACTTCCCCCTGTATATCTAAATTGACGTGTTTTTTCTTTTTTTTAAATTTTTCTATTTAACAAAGTTATTAAGGATGGTTCGTTTTGAAATGAAGGCACTGTATATATATATATATATATATATATATATATATATATATATTAAATATTATTACTGTGTATGTATTGTATATTTATTTCTAGTACTCTCTCTGTACTTAGTCCTAATGATCTCATCAGGGGAGCTGTAACGAACCAAGAGCGAAATCCACAAAAAACAACTATCTATTTAAAGTCCTCCTTAAAAATTGTTTTAATATAATAAACCGTAATATAACAACATAAATAATTTATTAAAAAAAAACTTTAAAAGTGAAACCGCTGTAAAATCATCATTAATTGCAACGGAAAAAAATTACTGTACCATTTAATAAATAAAACGATTTGATTAAGGAAAAATAAATCTTAGGAAATCCAACTTGCTCGGTGCGATTAGTCGAGAAATGAAAGTTTTTGACAGAAATAAAATTAATATAGAAAGTGATCCGATTTGCGAAGTAATTCGGTTTGAAATTATTATTTTAAACTGATATTAATTTCGTTCGTCATGCGAAAATTAAATGGATATTGTTTTTTGTTTTTGTTGATTGGCGTGGAGATAAAGAGAATTCAAAAAAATGCACATATTTTAAATTGGTTACAACATTCGTGAAGCTTCGTGAAGTAAATAAATGATTTAAGTAGAAAATAAATCAAGAAGAATTTTTTGTTACGGTAGTCTTATAAATTACTAGCGACCCGCCCCGGCTTCGCACGGGTGCAATGCTGATACTAAATACACTACAGAAAAACTGTGACTATTTATTTTATTTTTACAACAATTATTACATCGGCCTCCGACGCGCTATTTATAGGCACGCTGCCGCCGCCCCGGTCGGCCAGTACCGCCGCAAGCGCTACTTCCCGCAATTTTAAATCTGTAATATCTTCGAAAATATTCATTTAAATCTTGTGCTGTAAAGGACCATATAGATCTATATTAAATCAACAATGTATTTAAGCTATTTAATTGGATAAGGATTAATGCTGTATTGGTTAAAATCGCTTTAAAATTTGCCATTATTTGTCGTAAAAAGTAAATGACAAAAAAATGTTATTGTGGGATATCCATGAGAGATAGACATATACCATCGCGGAGTTTTCTGTAGACCTTTTCAATGTGTACAAATAATTAGTACATTATTTTGATAAATCTCGTAGGGTTCAGCCTGCGTTTGCAATGTAAGCGGAAAAAAATATGATAATTAACGACATCACATTAGAGAAACCTCAAAAATAACAGTATTTTTCCACTATTTAATGGATGTTATTATACATATAAACCTTCCTCTTGAATCACTCTATCTATTGAAAAAAACCGCATCAAAATCCGGTGCATAGTTTTAAAGATTTAAGCATACAAAGGGACATAGGGACAGAGAAAGCGACTTTGTTTTATACTATGTAGTGAAGACGAATAGTTTGACTAACAATTTAAATTATTTCGTGGAAATTAGATCAAAAAAAAGCTGTTGTTTTTTTTTTTTACTGGAATGTGTTTATTTCGGCATCCTGTAAAACATATCTCAATGGTAGCTCTGAAAGACCTGTGCAAAGAAAATGGCGGACCAAAAATGGTCACGATTTTCGGTTTTTTGAGTTTATCTCCAAAAGTAAAAATTGTATCGAAATATATTTCAAATAAAAGTTGTAGAGAATTAAAAAACCTATCGATTCATATAATATAAGTTATAGGTGGCGCCACTAGTTATCGAGATATTTTTTTTTCGACAAAATTTACGGTTTTTGTTTTAAAAAAAGGCATTTATTAACAAATTACCGAATTAAATTTTAACATAAATATAGGTATTATCATTCTAAAAAAGTATGTCAAACCCGAAATCTGCGAGATTTATATTTTCCGAGAAATTCGATGTCACAGTTGAAAATGTAACCTCAATTTTCAGCTTTCCTAATTAAAATACAATGCTCAATTTTAATGGAAATTGTTTGTAGTGTTTTATATTTTAAAGATCTGTTAAAAATTTTTTTTTTCAATCGTGGGCGGAGAAATTTTGCAAAATCCAATTTTTGCACTAAAAAAAATGCGATAACTTTTCACCAGATGGAGATAAAATTTTTTTAATGCGTGCATTGGATTTAGATGTATCATTTCCGATCTCAAAAAAAATTAATTTTGGATGAAAAAAACGTGTTTTTTTTTTCAAAAATTCATAATGGCGTGGCAAATGAATATTAAGGACTCAAATTTGCAGAAGATGCTTTTTAATACTTGTAGTTTACCTGTGAATTTTTGGATCCAAGAAATACACTTCCATGCGATCTGTGAATCTTCGAAAATTGGGCCGAATCTAATCGAAAATAGCTGCTGCAGGCAGCTGTCGGCGGGTTGCCGTAGTTCAGGCGCATTATTCATTGGCGCTTCAAGGAAACTTATGCATCACAAGTAATATTTAAAATATTGATGTTGTTTTATTAATTGATATGATAGTGACAATTTGTTACTATCATTTTAATTATTAATATGTTTATTAACAAAATTTTTACAAAAAATTATAGAGAAAATCATTTAGACAATATAAGTTCGACATTTAAAAGCCTTTTTGGAAAACTGCTTCCGAGTACAGTTTCACCTCGTCTGTTTTCTTGTGATTGACTTTAATAGAGGCCGATTGATTCCAATACAGATTACTTATCCATAAGTCTTTTTCGTCAATTCCATTATTTTGCAGAACTTTCATCATTTTATTTGCTCAACTTTGTCGAATGCCTTTTGACAGTCTTTAAAGCATGTCTATACATAACATTTCATGTCGCGACAACGCGGGAAAAGATTTTAGTTGTTGAATAGGGCGTCTCACGTTCCAAGACCTATCACAAAGCCAAATTGTGTTGGTGATACTTGTTCTTCACAGATTTTAAACGGTCTCCCATGTATGATTTTAAAAAATATCTTCAACAAGGGACTCATGAGGATTATTACTCTCGAGTTTTTAGTGTTGATCGCTCCTTCTTTTAGGGCAGTGCCTAGGCTAGCATGCCGGAGATTAAGGGGAGTTATATAAATTCAAAGCGCCACCTGTTTTAGGCCCGTCGGTAAGAAGAAGCGATGATGTTATCGAAAACAGGAAACAACTAGATCCCAACATAAAACGTACCGATTCCAAAAACAATTAATATCTATATTTAACAATAAAAAAAAGGATTCTGTTTTACAAACTATGTGAATTTTAATTTAATCTAAATAAATATGCGACTATTTGCTACCTGGATTAGAACAAAAAAAAAACAAAGAAACAATGAACAACACTACTGCAAGTATAACGTCATCTGCGCCATACGCCAAGTCGGTTTAGATGTAGGTCCAGCTTTAATTTTCACTATCGGCTAAGCTGAATAACCTTACTTTTTATGTACGGTTGTATTTTGCACTAAAAAATTATCTAGTAGGCCGATTAAGTCTAAAATTATGTTTACTTAAGCCTAATTAAAAGTGTTGGATTATTAATATGTGAAGTGATGCTTTAAATTACTTAGTGTATACGTTTACCTTCGGTTTACAAAGTATTTTAAATGAAATTACAAATAAATTGTCCTGTAATTGCTCGCATAAAGTCTTATTAGTTCCCAGTAACAGGAGAAAAAGGAAAGTATACATTAAAACCGGTAATTTCACTGTTTATTACGAAGTTCTAATACCTGAAAGGCAGTTTTGTCATTAAATCCAAACACTTTCGGCAAGCTGGATAGCCGATGGCCTCTATGGAGCAGTGGTGTGTAATATGCCGGCTCTGGCACGCAAATCTAATTTTAGACAGGATGGCAAAGTCCCGGTATAATAAGAACTGTTTGTGGCATGTACCTGATTGTCTTTAAGGGTGCACCAAGTATTTAAAGTCACAAAGATGGTGTTTTAACTTCTTAGGTGAGATCACTTTCACTAAACTGTACTTGACGAACAACGAATACAATAAAACTTTGTTTATCCTCAATATCTGGCAAATGATGCCTTAACGCACTAAACTATGATTTTAGCCGCAAACAAGAATAAAAGTAGTATTATACCTGAGAAAATCAGTAAAAAATCTGCTTTCTGGATTTATGACAGTTTTCACAACCAAGGCTTGGCCCAGACTCTCTCTCTACTGACGCTTTTTTAAAAATCTCAAGAGCGCCCAGAAAAAAAGAAAAAGATTAACTAGCTACTTCCTTGATGAAAGTGGCAAAAGTGGAGTGTTTGATACATTTCTACACACTTGATTTTTTTTACAAAACCGGTCTTTGGTGTGACAGTGAGATATGATTTAAAAAAAATGCTATCTTAGCTCCTATTGGTCGTAGGAGACTTTTTTTTTTAATTCGTGTTTTTTCACCAGCTTTCAGGTCCACTTATTCACAAACTTGTATCATTAAAATTAACAAAGTTATTCCAATTGTTTATAAGTAAAAAAGGTATTCCTTCTTTAAACGGTTTTTTTAACAACAATTTTTTTAAAAATCCATGTTTTTTTCATCTTTGCTTGTAGTTTGGACTTCAAAGAATCCATTCCGCTTTTGCAAATATCTGTAGAATCATCCTCTCGGCAAGGACAATTGTTTGAACGGTCAGTGTCTGGGATAAACAATTAAGATTATTCATAAACTATCGAACCAATTTGGTTCAGCTTTCGCACAGTTATATATATATATATATATATATATATATATATATATATATATATATATATATATCAATCCTTTATTTAGTCATAGACTAATATATAATTACACACATATCTTAACAACTAAATTCATATTTTAAAATTAAAAACAACAATTAAACATCGTCAAACTTTGCAGAACAAATATGTAGGAGAACTACCTGATCTGATTTTAAAAATAAAGATCAATGTTTGATAGTGAAAGAAGTCCTCCACCGACAACCATTGCATTTCTCTCAACATGTAGTTAATTGATGTTCTTCTTGTACATTAGGGTATAACTCTCTTGGCTCTATTTTGCAATTTTTCAAATCTTGCCTTTTCATTTTGATTAAGAAGGAACAAAATTGTGGAGCAATAAACAAAGTGCGGCAATACCAGAGTGTTAAACAGGATTGTTTTAGTCCGCCTTGTCAAAAAATTAGAACATCTTTTAATAGAGCTAATTTTATAAGAAATTATTTTTATTAAGTTATTCGCATGTTCTTTAAATTTAAGTTGTCTATCTATGATTACTCCTAAATATTTAAACTTTTTCACCATTTCAATTGTTCCATTGCCTACTTTAATAATAGGATCTCCAAGAGAAAAAGTTCTGTAATGATTCTCATTGCAGATTATCATAAATTTGGTTTTTTCCACATTTATTTTTAACTGGTTACAAGAACACCACCAATATAAACTTTGTAATATAGAGTTAAGTGTGTCAACCAATTGAATACCATCAGAACATGCAAAATATAAAAGAACATCGTCTGCAAAAAGATGTGTAAAACAATCACCAACTGTATTCACTATATCGTCAATATACATAAGAAATAGTAATGGACCTAGTACACTACCCTGTGGAACACCCATGCTGCTTTCAATCTCGTCAGATACCACGTCATTCAATTTCAATCTTTGTTTTCTATTAATTAAGTAATTATTCATAAATTCCAACACTTCACCCCTTATACCGACACTTTCTAATTTTTTAAGTAATCTTTCCCTATCTAAAGTCTCAAAGGCTCTCCTCAAATCCAAGAATACAGCACCCGTAATAAGATTTTGATCGAAACTATGTTTCCAGTCATTAAGGACATACTGCACTGCAGTTTCACAGCTATACTTACCCTGAAAACCAGATTGCATACTATTTATAATTTTTTTGGCGTCTATAAATTCTAACAGTTGTTTCATCACTACTTTTTCCATGATTTTTTCAACACAACTAAGCATGTTAACAGGTCGCAAATCAACAGCCCTGTGAGAATTATTTACTTTAGGAACCGGAACAATAGTCGATTTTTTTAATTCATCGGGAATTTTACATGCTAAAAATGACGAATTTATCAAATTAAGAAGTGGTAGAGCTATGTTATCAAAACAACTCTTTAAAAACTCAACATTGATATCATCTGATCCATTTTTATTTGGTAGGTCAAAAACAATCTCCTTAAGTTCCTCAACAGTAACAAGCTTAAAGTTCTCCAAATTACACGCTCCCATGTCTAGGTAAAATTGGAAAATCTGGTCCAGATTTATCTATTGCTTCAATACTGATAACATAAAAGCAGTTCAATGAACTTGCCATATCATTTGGATCTGAAATGATTTCATCATCAATTTTCAGTTGCAAATAACTGTTAGTTTTACCTTCATTAGGAAGCAAAGTTTTTAAAATATTCCACAATGCACGGGAATTACTTATAAAGGCACATAATGACCTTATCATCAAGGGGTTATATATCACTTTTGGCCTTTGTTGCAAAAGTTATTAACATTTATAAAATAGTGCAAAAAACGTGGTTTTTCGCCATTATATCGATAAATTATTTGTCGATTTTGACGTATAAAAAATGAAATTAAAGGTCTTTTCAATACCCACAACTTTCATTTGGACAAGTTTTCTCTAAAACGTGACCGGAAAATTCTACGAACAGAAAATCGAATTTTGTGACTTTGCATGTTGTTTATAAAAAAAACAGGACTGATCTAGCTGTACTTTTTTACGTATTTATCATCTACTGGGTGCCCGCTACAACTTGAAACTTTCAGATATCTACAATAAATTTTTTCACCTTCTTTCGTAAGAAGATTGGAGTATATTATTACGCAATTTTTCTGCAAGCACCGTGTGTAAAACGCCTTAAGAAGGAATTTCCTGTCGTGTTAGATATCGGAAAAAAATCCTGAATAAATTCGATGACCGAGTAGCAATAACTGTTTCTTCCGACAAGACCGCTTAATAAAAATATCTCGAGAACAAACAGACGTTAACGTATTCAGTTAAAACTGTTTTTATACGAGCTTGATTATCGGCGTGTAGTGATTGATAGTAAAATCGCTGTACGCGAGCTTTTTAACATCCAAATAAAAAATCGAGATGTTTACAATAGAATTCAAATGAGTTTCGCAGCAGGTTGTCGGTACCGCTGTACCTCGAGTGGTACTAGTACTTACAAATAGATAATTGGTATGGTGGCTACTAAAGAGAGATTTCGCAAGACGATAACGATGTATTAATCAAACCATAGCTGTAAATTAAAGATGCGAGTACAGTTGGTCGTCATGCGTCATCAATCTACAAACGTATCAAAGATAGTTTTGACACATGTTCATCTTAATTTGTATATAAATAATAAAAGGACAGAAAACAGAATATAATTCTTCTAATTGAAGCCAAACGTCGCAAAAAATCTAAAGCAAGATAGAAAGAGACAACCTAGTCAAAGGAGTCATTTTGTTGTATGAACATAAACTTTCTTTTGACTACAGTCAAAACATTATTTTATTGACAGTCATCCATAAAGGTTTTATTTGAGAAATTTATTTTATATATATATATATATATATATATATATATAAATATATATATATATATATATACAGTGCCTTCATTTCAAAACGAACCATCCTTAATAACTTTGTTAAATAGAAAAATTTAAAAAAAAAGAAAAAACACGTCAATTTAGATATACAGGGGGAAGTTTAATTTTGCATTTGTTAAAAGTCTGTCAATCACCTCCTCACCTCCAGCTAACCTCACTTTGATATGTCAAATGGGAACCCCCACCTTGTGACACATCATTGTAAGCAGCATAAAATTGTCTATCCAACCGTACAAAAAAAATTAAATCGGTTGACGTACAAGCGAACAGTGTGCAAAAATGTCTTGTAATAATGCATAATATATCGGCCTCGAACTTTAGTATGTCAAATGATTACCCTATAGTGTGATACATCATTTTAAAGGGCATACTATCTCCTATTTAGCCAATAAAAAAAAACAAAATCTGTTGATGTACAAGCGAATAGTAAGAAAAGATGTGTGGTAATAATAGACACCTTATCACATTAAACTTTATTATGTCAAATGGCTACTTCATAGAGTAAAATATTATTTTAAATTTAAAATAAATATTTTTTTAAAATAATAAACAGTTAAAATATTTGCGAGAAAAAAACTAAGCCTGTTTTAAAATTCATCGCAAAATTCATTGCAGTCTAATCAATCTAGTGTATTTATTTCAATGATATTTTTTGCGGTACCTGATAGGTACAAGAAATCACTGCAATAAATAAAATTTTTAAGATCTTTAAACACCAGTTGTTTATTATTGTTAAAATTGTCATTGTGACGCCTAGTTGAAACGTGAATATAAATGGTGTATACGCTAGCCGAAAGAATAGAAATAATTTTTCTCTATGGAGCTGAAGATCGGTGCGCTCGTAGAACCGCCAGAGCATTTAACGAGAGGCATCAAGACAAAAACGTGGGCCATAAATATGTACTCGAATTGGTACGAAAGTTTGAAGAAACGAGATCCGTTTGTAATAAAAAATCTATTGAGAAAAGGGTTGTAGATGAAGCATGCCAAATCGAGGTACTAGGACAGTTTGCAATAGATCCAACTTTATCCATCTCAAAGGTCGCAGATTTAACCAACATTTCTGCTGGCTCTGTGCATAAAGTTTTAAAACAAAATAAGTTTTTCCCTACAAAATTCAGATTCTTCAAGAACTCGGAGAAGACGATTTTGATAGGAGAATTCAATTTTGCGAATTAATGTGCCAACGAATTGACGAGGACCCCCATTTACCTAAGAATATCTGCTTTAGTGATGAATCAACTTTTTTTCTAAATGGACTGGTTAACAGACATAACTGCAGATACTGGGATAATGAAAATCCGCACCTTTTCCGAGAAGGGCATACTCAATATCCCGAAAAAATTAACGTATGGGCAGGAATTTATGGCAATGAAATCATCGGGCCATTTTTTTTGGAAGATAATTTAACTGGGCAAATTTATTTAAACCTTTTAGAAAACACAATATACCCTGCCATTGTGCAATCTTTAGAAAATCAAGTGGATGAAAATGCTGTTATGGTACTAAATGAAAATAATTTGCATTTCCAGCAAGATGGAGCTCCCCCGCACTACGCTTTGGCAATTCGAGAGTGGCTTGATGAACATTTTCCAGGGACGTGGATTGGCAGACGTGGTGCAATTGAATGGCCAGCACGGTCTCCAGACCTAACCCCTCTAGACTTTTTTCTTTGGGGGTATTTAAAAAGCAAGGTTTATAAAACCCCACCTGAAAATATTGACGATTTAAAAGATCGAATTGTTCGGGAATGTAGAGGAATTAGCAGAGAAACCCTTGCCAATGTTCGTGGGGAATTTCAAAATAGGCTTTTTTATTGTCTCGCTAATAACGGCGCACATTTTGAACATTTAATAAAATAATTTTCTTCAACTGAATAAAACTGAATAAACTGCTTATATTTAACACACATTTTTGCATCCTAATTGCCTATAACGTCTATTAACTTAATTTTTTTTGACATCATTGGATAGCAGATCGTACGTCCTTTAAAATGATGTATCACACTATAGGGTAATCATTTGACATACCAAAGTTCGAGGCCGATATATTATGCATTATTACAAGACATTTTTGCACACTATTCGCTTGTACGTCAACCGATTTAATTTTTTTTATACGGTTGGATAGACAATTTTATGCTGCTTACAATGATGTGTCACAAGGTGGGGGTTCCCATTTGACATATCAAAGTGAGGTTAGCTGGAGGTGAGGAGGTGATTGACAGACTTTTAACAAATGCAAAATTAAACTTCCCCCTGTATATCTAAATTGACGTGTTTTTTCTTTTTTTTAAATTTTTCTATTTAACAAAGTTATTAAGGATGGTTCGTTTTGAAATGAAGGCATTGTATATATATATATATATATATATATATATATATATATATATATATATATACATATATTCCCAGATTTTAAACGAAGACCTATATTTTATGATACAATTGATAAGTATGAAATGCATGCATCGTTAGTAAAGTTATAGCCCTTCGAAGTGAAGGTATTTTTGCAAGTGAGTTGTAGCGAGTGGTGGGGGAAGCTCGGCTTTCTCACGGTGTGATTTTGAAATTCAAACTTCAAATTGGAGCGCGCAACAAAACTGTACTATATCTCGGGTTCCTTCATTTTTTTTAAACTGGAGTAACTCGAGAGTAATAAGCCTCATGAGCCCCTTGCTGAAGATATTTTTTAAAAATCATACATGGTAGACCTTTTAAAATCTGTGAAGAACAAGTATCACCAACACAATTTGACTTTGTGATAGGTCTTGGAACGAGAGACGCTCTATTCAACAACTAAAATCTTTTCCCGCGTTGTCGCGACATGAAATGTAATGTATAGACATGCTTTATAGACTGTGAAAAGGCATTCGACAAAGTTGAGCAAATAAAATGATGAAAGTTCTGCAAAATAATGGAATTGACCAAAAATACTTATGCATAAGTAACCTGTACTGGAATCAATCGGCCTCTCTTAAAGTCAATCACAAGAAAACAGACGAGGTGAAACTGTACTCGGAAGCAATTTTCCAAAAAGGCTTTTGAATGTCGAACTTGCATTGTCTTTCCCTATAATTTTTTTGTAAAAATTTTGTTAATAAATTGTTAAATAATAATAATGATATAAAGAAAACAGTAGAATATGTAATATATAATTGAATATTTGTATGATTTTCCCTATAATTCTTTGTAAAAATGTTGTTAATAAACTTATTTCCCCCATATTGAATTTCACAAAAATTATTTTAAGTCTTAATTTAATCTAAATCTAAACCATTCAAAGCCCCCTAGTACCAATTTTGGATGAAATCCGGAAATTTAAAATTTCTAGACTTATATTCACTATTTACCTCCTCAAAAACGATTCAGTCCCATCTTTGAACAAAATCGAAAAATGTAAAATTTTTAGTCCGCTATCTTGGATTTGCCATATTGAATCCTGAAAAAAAAACACTTTTAAATTCATAATTTACACCCTCAGATTGGTGTGCGACCCCAAAAATTCCCTCGTACCAATTTTAAAGAAAATCGGACAAAATTTGTTTTTTCGTCCGCCATATTGGATCCGTCATATTGAATTTTTTAAAAATAATTTTAGATTAGTTATGTACAACCCTGAATACTCCCTTGTACCAATTTTGGAGAAAATCGGACAAAATTGATTTTTTTTGTTCTCCATATTGGATCCGCCATATTGAATTTTTTAAAAATATTTTGGATCTATTATAAGCGACCCCGAAAACTTCCCCACAGCAATTTTGGAGAAAATCAGACAAAATTAAATGTTTTGGTCCGCCATATTGGATCAGCCATACTGAATTTTTTAAAATTAATTTCAGATTCATTATGTACGACCTCAAAAATTTTCCCATACCAATTTTGGAGAAAATCAGACAAAATTAATTTTTTTGGCCGCCATATTGTCAGCGCCATCTTGGATATTACTGCACCAATTTCGTCCAGAAAAATATGGAACCACCGCGGCAACTTCCTGACCATTATGTAAAAAATTTCATTCAAATCGGTACTATCGTTCAGGAGTAATGGGTGTACATACATGAAAAGAAAGCATCCATACTCGACGAAGAGAGAGAGAGATGAGGACAACATCCCTTTATTTTCAGGGTTATTAATCCAGACCAGTGAGCCTCTTATAAAAATACTCTATATTCCCTACTAATATTTCCATTACACTTGAATTGTGTAGAACTATAAAAACATTTTTAAATAAGCAAAAAAATAAAAATTTACCAAAAACCCATTCCTTTCAATATTGTGGTTTTTCTTTAAATTTTCTTTTATGGATAATATTTTCTTCGCCTATCTAATCCTCAACTCTATGCAAATTTTTGCGAAGTTAAATATCCATTTTAATGAGATTAAAAGTACTTTTCCCTGGTGGCCTTCTGGCGATACAGAATTTGACCTTGAACTTCAATCATTTAGAGTTCAAATTGAATTTTATAATAGCAATCCCTACTTATTATTGTAGAAATATAAATTACTTCTTCAACAGTCAGTAGAGACTCTATTTCTCTAACGAGTAAAATAAAAACAATCATTGTAAAATGGCATATTACAATACATAATATAAACAATTTCTGAAAATTTTGTTGATATTGTCTATTAGCATCATTAGAGGTACCATAAATAGATCAATCTAAGTTGGTAGTTTTAGCATACCCAAAATTAACGTTAAACAAAGTCTTCATAGATGATAAATTAGTCTATTTTGAAGTATTACTTACCCATTGCATCTGTAAAAACTCGAAGCACCCCTTAACCATACTTTTTTTCTATCAGGAAACGTCGAGGTAATTTTGTTTTCACGGAACATTCGATTTTTCCGCACAACTCCCATAAGTATTGCAATAACACTCTATTGACGCGATATCCGTTATTTGAAGATTTAGCGTTCATAATGGCCCAATCACGATGTCATTTTGTTTCATATGCACTAAATCTTATCGTTCGGGTGACACACACGACCTACTTTGCCATTTTTATGAATTATCTTCATTTGTTTGCATGGCTTACTTGCATGAATTTTGCATTAAATATTTACCTTTACAAAAAAGCGGCTTGCAAGTTTACCTGATCTAAGATCTACAGATTTTACTTTTTATAGTAGTTTAGATGCTATGAAACGTTTCGCTTAATAAATTGTGGTAAGTTATATTGAAAGGTTGCCCTCCAGCGCAGATATAGTAATAATAATAGCGACGCAGGCTTTCAATTTTTAAAATTCCAAGCTAGCCTGTAAAACAAACAGAGAAAGTAATATATTTTCACCATAAAAATAACACTTTATAAATAATGGCTAATTACAAACAAAATGTCTTCCAGCAACAGTGCTACATACATTACAAATTCCGAAGAATAAATTTTGCTTTTAGCAGACCATATGCTGTTCTAGAAGAAATTTAATTTTACGTTATGCAGTAGAAGTTTTAAGATTTATAAATGTTGCAGAATTACGCTGAGAAATTTGTTTATAGGGTACTTATTCCTAAACTCGTGGGAAAAAGTACATTGACGGGTGACTAAATAACAATGCTATATTGCGTATTTATGTAATTGTGTTTTTGAAAACTTATTCAATGAAAAGGTAAGGGGAAATGAAAATTTTTTGCAATTTGTTTTTACGTGACACACGTACAGCAGGCGCGGATCCAAGGGAGGGGCGGTGAGGGCGGTCCCCCCCCCCTCCTCCAAGAGTTTTGAGCCATATCTTTTGGGTATCTCACTAATCTATATATATATATATATATATATATATATATATATATATATATATATATATATATATATATATATATATATATATATATATATATATATATATATATATATATATATATATATATATATATATATATATATATATATATATATACAGGGTGATTCAAAAATCGATCACGAAACTTAAGGGGGTGATTCTACTTGACAAAATAAGGGTAGAGCTTCATATAATTTTTTTTCAAAATGTCATTCGTTTTCGAGTTACAAGCCGTCCAAGTTCAAGTTTTTATTTTTTGTTTTTTGAATTACTCGCTTACAGGAAAACCGATTTGACTAATATTTGAAAGATAGGCTAAGTCTTCTGCGCTTCATCATTTTAGTAACAATTCACATTGATTGTTTGCCGCTAGAGGGCACTTTACCTACATTGAAAATTGTTTTTTTGTCATAATTTTTTAGTGTTGACAGCTACAGTAGTTTTTGGCATAATTTCTGAAAGACTGATGCCAAGCCTTTAAAAAAGGTGCTCTTTATTTACATCGCTAAACCCAACGGTTTAGACGTAAATCACCCTTAAAAATTAAGTGGTAAATTTATTTTTCTCATTTCATTACCACCAGCTACCAGGTAAATAGCTATCAAAGTATACTAGAGCTGTCAGTTTAACATCAAATAAATTCGCTTTTTAAACTATTTAATTTATAATCTTAAAATAACTAATAATGGCTAATCACCAATATTCAAATATCGAATATTGTGATATCCATTTTTGTTATGGAAAAGCAAATGGTAATGCAGAGTTGGCAAGAAGATATTATATGGAGAGTTATCCGGAAAGAAATATCCCTCATGCTCAAACATTTTCCAGTGTGCACAGGAGGCTTGCGGAATGTGGTTCCTTTAAAAGTTATAATGGAAATAGGGGAAGACCTAGAACTGCTAGAAACGTGCAACAAGAAGAAAGAGTGCTTGAAATTATTGAAGATAATCCAGGTATTAGTACTAGAAAAATTGGGAATGAAGTGCGGCTCTGTCAGGCTAGTTCATGGAGGATACTAAGAGAAGAACAACTCTACCCGTTTCATTCAAAAAAGGTGCAGGCTCTTTATGACGATGATCGGCCGAGACGGTTGGAAATGTGCAATCAGATCCTAGCTAAGTATGAACACGATAATCGATTAATTGGCGTCATATTATTCACTGACGAAGCTGGTTTCACTCGTGATGGCATAACAAATCTACACAACATCCACACATATGCTTACGAGAACCCAAACAATGTGGTAGAAACGAAACATCAGCGTAGATTTTCACTAAATGTGTGGGCAGGGATAATAGGAGATTACCTTATTGGTCCTCATTTCTTTGATGGCCCATTAACTGGTGACGTATACTTAGATTTTATCCAAAATCGTCTCCCATTGTATTTGGAAGATGTGCCATTGGAAGTAAGGGCCAACATGTGGATCCTCCAAGACGGAGCTCCGCCCCACTTTAGTATACGTGTCCGACAGTATTTGAATGCAACGTATCCTGAGCGATGGATAGGACGAAGTGGACCATTGGCATGGGCAGCGAGGTCACCAGACCTTAATCCTATGGATTTTTTCTTTTGGGGTCATTTGAAACAATTGGTGTACGATATTCCAGTAATCAACGTCGAGGATCTTCGCTTCAGGATAATCGAAAAGTGCCAAATTATTAAAGAAACACCAGAAATTTTTCATCGAGTTAGGCGACATTTTTTGAAGAGTGTTAGGAAATGTATGGAAGAAAATGGGGGACATTTTGAGAATCTTTTTTAGTTTGTTTAGTACTGTTTCATTAATTTTTATCAATTAAATGTATATCGCAATAATCCATAATATGAATATTTACTGATTAGCCATTATTAGTTATTTTAAGATTATAAATTAAATAGTTTAAAAAGCGAATTTATTTGATGTTAAACTGACAGCTCTAGTATACTTTGATAGGTATTTACCTGGTAGCTGGTGGTAATTAAATGAGAAAAGTAAATTTACCACTTAATTTTTAAGGATGATTTACGTCTAAACCGTTGGGTTTAGCGATGTAAATAAAGAGCACCTTTTTTAAAGGCCTGGCATCAGTCTTTCAGAAATTATGCCAAAAGCTACTGTAGCTGTCAACACTAAAAAATTATGACAAAAAAACAATTTTCAATGTAGGTAAAGTGCCCTCTAGCGGCAAACAATCAATGTGAATTGTTACTAAAATGATGAAGCGCAGAAGACTTAGCCTATCTTTCAAATATTAGTCAAATCGGTTTTCCTGTAAGCGAGTAATTCAAAAAACAAAAAATAAAAACTTGAACTTGGACGACTTGTAATTCGAAAACGAATGACATTTTGAAAAAAAATTATATGAAGCTCTACCCTTATTTTGTCAAGTAGAATCACCCCCTTAAGTTTCGTGATCGATTTTTGAATCACCCTGTATATATATATATATATATATATATATATATATATATATATATATATATATATATATATATATATATATATATATATATATTTATTAAAAATAAACAAATTCACGGTCTATATATTTGAAAAAGTTATTTTATTCTCCTTACGACCGTTAAGAAAGGGGGACAGACAGTGTATTCTCTGCGAATTCCACTCTGGTTCTCTCTCCATACTAGTTTCGACCACCTAATGGTCTCATCAGTGGAGCTGTAACGAACCGAGAGTAAAATGCACAGAGAACAAATGTCTACTTAAAATCCCTATATCGTAATATATCGGCAGGATATTACCTGCAGAACTTGATGCCGGACTGCTATCTTAAACAGTACAAACGAACATCTGAATATACCCCGGAGCGGTAGGAAATTTATTAAAAATAAACAAATTCACGGTCTATATATTTGAAAAAGTTATTTTATTCTCCTTACGACCGTTAAGAAAGGGGGACAGACAGTGTATTCTCTGCGAATTCCACTCTGGTTCTCTCTCCATACTAGTTTCGACCACCTAATGGTCTCATCAGTGGAGCTGTAACGAACCGAGAGTAAAATGCACAGAGAACAAATGTCTACTTAAAATCCCTATATCGTAATATATCGGCAGGATATTACCTGCAGAACTTGATGCCGGACTGCTATCTTAAACAGTACAAACGAACATCTGAATATACCCCGGAGCGGTAGGAAATTTATTAAAAATAAACAAATTCACGGTCTATATATTTGAAAAAGTTATTTTATTCTCCTTACGACCGTTAAGAAAGGGGGACAGACAGTGTATTCTCTGCGAATTCCACTCTGGTTCTCTCTCCATACTAGTTTCGACCACCTAATGGTCTCATCAGTGGAGCTGTAACGAACCGAGAGTAAAATGCACAGAGAACAAATGTCTACTTAAAATCCCTATATCGTAATATATCGGCAGGATATTACCTGCAGAACTTGATGCCGGACTGCTATCTTAAACAGTACAAACGAACATCTGAATATACCCCGGAGCGGTAGGAAATTTATTAAAAATAAACAAATTCACGGTCTATATATTTGAAAAAGTTATTTTATTCTCCTTACGACCGTTAAGAAAGGGGGACAGACAGTGTATTCTCTGCGAATTCCACTCTGGTTCTCTCTCCATACTAGTTTCGACCACCTAATGGTCTCATCAGTGGAGCTGTAACGAAACGAGAGTAAAATGCACAGAGAACAAATGTCTACTTACTCTCGGTTCGTTACAGCTCCACTGATGAGACCATTAGGTGGTCGAAACTAGTATGGAGAGAGAACCAGAGTGGAATTCGCAGAGAATACACTGTCTGTCCCCCTTTCTTAACGGTCGTAAGGAGAATAAAATAACTTTTTCAAATATATAGACCGTGAATTTGTTTATTTTTAATAAATTTCCTACCGCTCCGGGGTATATTCAGATGTTCGTTTGTACTGTTTAAGATAGCAGTCCGGCATCAAGTTCTGCAGGTAATATCCTGCCGATATATTACGATATAGGGATTTTAAGTAGACATTTGTTCTCTGTGCATTTTACTCTCGGTTCGTTACAGCTCCACTGATGAGACCATTAGGTGGTCGAAACTAGTATGGAGAGAGAACCAGAGTGGAATTCGCAGAGAATACACTGTCTGTCCCCCTTTCTTAACGGTCGTAAGGAGAATAAAATAACTTTTTCATATATATATATATATATATATATATATATATATATATATATATATATATATATATATATATATATATATAAAAACAAGCGCAAACAAGATAAATCACTAAGGACACACTGTAAGGTGTACTTTGCTCACTGACAGAAATTAAATTGAACTATAAGAAATTTTGTTGTTGCATTATATTTATAAAAGCTTATTTACGGCAGTCCTCAGTTACCTGCGGCACTGGAGCAGGTATGTTGGATGTTTCGGTAACAGTTTTATTACTCTCTCTAGTTCTTGAATAGAGTATAGGAATGTGTATGCTTGCGATCGCCCCACTCCCTCTCTAGAGCTTTGAGTTCAGGGAAATAGAACCGATTCTGCCTTTTATATTAGGAATGTGTATGTTGCTGGCACTCCCCCCCCCCCCCCCCCGCCTCTCGTTGACAAAATGTTTTCGCTTGCCATACTGTACTGTTGTGATATCACCGCCCCCTCCAAAGAGAGAGACTGGATCCGCCTCTGACATACAGATGGAAATTACACAATTATAAATAATTAAGAAAAAAGGATACTTAGTGGATTGGAATGACTCACTCTATCAAGTGTTAAATTCACGATCCAGTATTTTTTCAGTTTTATCTAAATTAATCGAGAGGCGCAGAAAACACGGGTACCCAATGGTACTCACCATATCAGTGGTACTTTCGGTCATCGACCATCAAAAGGAATGTAGAACTAACGTTGCTACCGCTAGAAAGAAATGAAAACTATCGCGGAAAATGTTAAGGAAAGATAGGCCAGTAAACGGGTAAACAAGATCGGCGATTAATATACGGGGAGTTATATATTTGGCGATGGTTTTTGATGTTTCGAAAAGTAAGTTTAAATTATTTAAAGTAAAAACGGCGTGGTACACATATATTTTCGTTATATATATATATATATATATATATATATATATATATATATATATATATATATATATATATATATATATATATATATATATATATATATATATATATATCATTGATTAAGGATGAGGGTGAGCTTATTTGTGATAGCCTGCGAATTGCTAATATTTTTTTGGATTATTTTGGAGGTAAGGGCAAGGACTTGGCGGAAAAGATCAAAACAAACAATTACAATTTCTTTAGTAAACGTATTTCGAATTCCATGTTTTTGCATCCCATAACTGAGAGTGAGCTAATTACCGTAATAAATTCTTTAAACACTAAAGCGGCGGCTGGTAATGACAATATCTCTCCTAAAATATTGAAAAATAATCATATTTGCCTTATAAAGCCTCTTTTACATTTAATAAATTTGATATTTGAAAAAGGAAGATATCCTGCCATTTTAAAGAACGCGGTTATCGTTCCAATTTATAAATCGGGGGATAAATTAAATAAGGAAAACTATTGACCTATTACGATGACTAGTTCGATCAGCCGACTTTTTGAGAAGTGTATTAAACTCAGATTGGATGATTTTTTGAAAGAAAATAAAATTTTGTCTCTTTCTCAGTATGGATTTCGGTCGGGAGTAGGCACGGAGGATGCAATAGTGCATGTAACGGATTATATAATTCGTGGGTTTAATACAAAATTCAAGACACTGTGGATATTTGTTGATTCGGCTCGTGCATTTGACACTGTGACGCACCAAAAATTACTGAGTAAACTTGAAAGTATTGGCATTCGAGGTATCGTGTATGACCTGTTTGAGTCATATATAACTAATCGAACACAGAAAGTGAGAATAAATGAAACATTAAGTAAAACAGGTAATGTGGAGTTTGGGGTACCGCAGGGTACAGTATTGGCTCCTGTCCTGTTCTCTCTATATATAAATGATCTTTTTACTGTTCTTCCAAGTGAAAATAGTGAATGTATTTGTTATGTCGATGATACAGTTATTTTAATTAAAGGTAAATCTTGGCAGGAGACATTTCAGAGAGCAGAGGATTACTTTTCGAGGGTACGATTGTGGATGGATCAGAATCTTCTGACTATTAATATCAATAAAACTGTCCACATGGCCTTTTCTATGAATAATAGAGTTAATACTATATATCCTAATCTTTTAATACATAATTATGAATGTCTTATGGGTGAGAAACAGTGCGGATGTATTGAGTCTGTGGCAGCGGCGGACAAGATTAAATACTTGGGGGTGTTCATTGACCGGAATCTCAGATATGATGCTCACGTAAACTATATCACTAAAAAACTTCGAAAGACTATATACAAGTTCTACCAACTGAGAGAATTCCTGTCTTTGAAACTATTGCGAATGACTTACCAGGCTTTGATTGAGTCAGTCCGCGCATATGGTTTGAATGTTTGGGGCAGTGCATGTGGTAGCATCTTTTACCCGTTGACTGTTACTCAAAAGTATATAATAAAAATATTCTTAACTAAATCGAGGCGGTTTCCATCAGACTTGTTATTTGAACAAGCTGACCTTTTAACTATCAGACAATTGTATTTTAAAAATGTTTTAAAATTTGTGAAGAAATGTGATGAATATACAAGTCCGATTATGCACAATGTTCATACCAGGTCTGTTCACAATGGAGGCCTTACCTTTCCTGTGGCATTATACACGGCTTCGCAGAGGCATATTATGTATATCGGTCCAAAGTTATTTAATTTGTTACCTTTAGAAATAAAATCTATTGTAAATGTATATTCTTTTTGTGTGAGAATATCTACGTCGATAAAAGCAAACCAACATCAGATTTTTAATGCAGTGCCATTATTAAATTAGTATTGAAAATGGAGATGATTTTAGGTATTGTTTTTTTGTGTTAATATTTTTTAATATGATTGATATGTATGTATGTATGTGATGTTTTCTCTTTAAATAGGTGTAAGTTTAATTTATTTAATTAATTTTAATTTGACTTGAAGTTTAATTGTTTTATTTTGTGACAGTGTTTTAGAAAGTAAGCGTTTGTTATTTGACATCCAGACAAGCTGCTTGTAGCTTATGGATTCAAAAAATACATGGATGTAGAAAATTATTGTAACTTTCTTATTTAGTGGTAATAAAATTATTATTATTATTATATATATATATATATATATATATATATATATATATATATATATATATATATATATATATATATATATATATATATATTTACTCTGGTGTTTTTTCTGTTTCCAAAAATTTAAAAGTTAAAAAATTAGCATAAAAACAATTCACATAGTAAAGAACAATTAACAAATTTCAGGTAGATACCTTGGAGCAGTATATTTGCTTTTAACTGATTTTTGACATTCATGTATATTTGATATGGAATTTTTTGTGGAGTTTTTAAATATCACCCATTCTACTTTTTCATGCCATAATTTTTCTTTTTTTTTTTGATATTATAATTTACAGTATCAGTTTAAAACATTTTTATGCACTTCACATACAGAGTGATGTTTTGAGAATTACATTTATTATTTGATTTATTTGCATACTTTTTTCAGTTTATTAAGTTACTATAGATTTGGCTTAAGTAAGATATATCTCTTTTATCCTTTACAGCGTGCTTCTCCCTTTTTATTTCTATCATTTCTTTGATTGCTGATTTATGATAATTCGAATCAATACTTAGTATTTTTGTTTGGTTGAAATTAAATTCATATCTGATGTTTTTTTATGCATATGGAGCTTCGAACATACCCCAGTAGAAGTAGCATAACGTCAGAACTAGGGCCCGGTTGTTTGAACGCTAAATAACGTAATAATATTTTTATTTATATTTGAAAAAGTGTTGATAAACAGTAGATATTTAATTTCTTGGTACAGACATACCGATTTTATGCTATCCTTTTCTAATTGCATTATTTAAACGAGTATCATCGGTACGTCCTTCGAACATACCCCTGGGTACGTCAATTCTGAAAACAAAGTATGCATATATGGTTGCCTAAATTTTTATTATTGTTATTTTCAATATGTAAACAATCTAACAATATTTACCGATAAAAATAAGTTTTTAAATCCTCTTTTTGTTAATATTAATTGTAAACTTCGCATTTATAGTAATTTCTAACACTTAAAAACACCGAAAAAAGTCACGACAAGCAATTAAACTGAAAGACAAGATAAGCAAATATGTTTATGTCTGTCAAACATCAAAAAAGTGTCTCCCCCACCGACCATAAACAGCCTTCAGACAAATCTATTGTTGTTTAAATCTAGAGTATGATCGAATATACGGAGCGCCATCGATTCGTTTTTTGTATATTTTGTTTAATCTGTTTTCTAGATATTGAGTTGTCATTCCAATATATTTTTTAGCGCAGTTTTGATATGCAATTGAATACACTAAATTTGATTTCTTTTTATAAGATACTTTACTTTTTAGTGAAGAAAAAAACGACTTTGAATGGTTATAGGTTTTATGACAGGCTGTGATATTATGTTTAGATAAAATACATTTGAGTTTTTCTGATAGTCACTCTGTATAGGCAATTGCACGTATTTATTATTGTTATTTGTTTTTTTTACTGGTTTCTGTTTTGTTATTAAAGAGAAATATTCTTTGGGAATGGGAGATTCCATTACACATCCATTTGTTTGTTTATAAAATTTCAATTCATACTGAAAGTAATTATTGTTTAGTGCTTATTGCTTCGATAAAGTCACTTAGGTCTAGTGTGCTATGTTGTTTGAAATCATTCCATTTTGATGTTATAATTTTCGGAAGAATTTAATTTGGAATATTGGTATATAAAGAGACTACATCAAGTGATACTAGTTTGAAGTTTTCTGGTATTTTTCTGAGTCAATAAATTCTTGAAAGGAAAAAAATCTTTCATGAAATAATTATTTGGTTCAGTTGTTTTTGATATTGAAGGTTTATAAAGGTTTTTTTTTTTATAGAGATATAGAACTTTAAGTTGGTAACACTTTTTTAACTGGCGGCCATTTTGTCAGCTGTCAAGTGATTTATGTTTAGTTTGGTTTGGCATTTCAACATGAATAGACTGACGCCTGAACAACGCTTCCAAATTGTGCAAATTTATTTTGAAAATCTTGGTTCTGTTCGAAATACGTATCGCGCACTACGTCCATTTTACGGTCAACATAATCGTCCATCAGAGCAATTCATTCGATTAACTATGGAACGTTTTCGCACCATGTTTACTCTTAATGATAATACGCATCCAAAGAGACGTCGTACAGTGCGTACAGAAGAAGTCATTGCTGCTGTAGAGCGTAGCGTAGAGGAAGACCCGAATCAGTCTATCCGCCATCGTGCACAGGAATTGGATGTGTCCATTCACTTTATGGAAGATTTTGCGGAAAGATCTTGGTTTCCGTGCTTAAAAAATCCAACTCGTGCAAGAATTGAAGCCACACGATCACCTAGCAAGGTGTAGATTCGGTGAATGGGCCCAAAACAAGATTGCCGTTGATCCCGATTTTCATAAGCGAATTTTGTTTAGCGATGAAGCTCACTTTGTTTGAATGGATACGTCAATAAACAAAACTGCCGTATTTGGAGTGATGATAATCCTCAAGTGTATGTTGAGACACCGTTACATCCAGAAAAACTGACTGTTTGGTGTGCTTTATGGGCTGGTGGAATCATTGGTCCGTAATTCTTTAAAAACGATGCTGGTCAGAACGTTACAGTCAATGGTGACCGCTATAGAGCCATGATTACTGACTTTTTCGTTCATCAATTGAACAACCATGATGTGCAGGAGCTGTGGTTTCAACAAGACGGCGCAACATGTCACACAGCTCGTGCCACAATTGATTTATTGAAGGAAACGTTTGGTAACCGCATAGTTTCACGTTTCGGACCCGTGAATTTGCCTCCAAGATCGATATACGGCCACAAATGTTGCAAAAAGTCATCGAAAATTGGACCTCCAGATTAGACTACGTCCGAGCCGGTCATATACCAGAAGTTATATTTAAATTATAATGCCAGAAGGTTATCTTTCGAATAAAGTAAATTTCATGTCAATTTAAAAAATTCATCTTTGTTTTATTCCATTTAAAAGTTCTATACCTCTATAAAAAACACCCTTTAGAAGGGGGAATGGATTTAAGAGGTAATTGGTTGTAATGGTATTCCATTTTTATGTGAAAGCCGTAAATTTTTGGTGCCATAGCACTGGGTATCCTCAATCTTCTGTGATAATTTTTTATTTAGTAATTCTTTAACAAAAGTATTATTTGTACCTGGTTTTAATTTTTTATAAGTATTAGTGTCATTAAGAAGATTATTTATTTTTGTATTATGATCTTTAGAGTTTATTACCACGGTTTTATTTACGTTATCAGGTCCAAGTATTTTAATCTGGGGGTTTGCTGGTAAAAGTAGTTTTGTTTTCTTAATTTTTTTCTGCAAATTTGTTGGAAATTTTTTGTGTTTGATTTTCTTATGTTCAATTTTCAACCTTAAAATTACCAGTAAAAAGTGTGTACGAATTATTTCTTTAACCCACTTGCACATACATGTTTTTTTTTAACTGACGAGCCTTTTAACATACCTTATACGATAGGATCCTGTTATGAAGATTTAAAAAAATTGTGCTTCATTTGCACATTTTTTTTGACGAAGAAATTTGTCAATCTTTTTTGGTATGTTTGACCTTATTGCTATTTATTTTCACTTCATTGTTTAATACCTAACGGCTTTTTAAATTGGTTACAGGCCTTTTATTAACCCGCAATAAAAAATTGACTCACAAAATATTATGAGTTTTTTCTAACGGTTCCTAAATAATAAAAATATTTTTTTATAGTTGTTGTATACGGAAAATATCTTTCATCGATTGGAGATTTAGCTTATAAATGCAACATAGCTATTTTATATACAGTGCCTTCATTTCAAAACGAACCATCCTTAATAACTTTGTTAAATAGAAAAATTAAAAAAAAAAAAAGAAGAAACACGTCAATTTAGATATACAGGGGGAAGTTTAATTTTGCATTTGTTAAAAGTCTGTCAATCACCTCCTCACCTCCAGCTAACCTCACTTTGATATGTCAAATGGGAACCCCCACCTTGTGACACATCATTGTAAGCAGCATAAAATTGTCTATCCAACCGTATAAAAAAAAATTAAATCGGTTGACGTACAAGCGAACAGTGTGCAAAAATGTCTTGTAATAATGCATAATATATCGGCCTCGAACTTTAGTATGTCAAATGATTACCCTATAGTGTGATACATCATTTTAAAGGGCATACTATCTCCTATTTAGCCAATAAAAAAAAACAAAATCTGTTGATGTACAAGCGAATAGTAAGAAAAGATGTGTGGTAATAATAGACACCTTATCACATTAAACTTTATTATGTCAAATGGCTACTTCATAGAGTAAAATATTATTTTAAATGTAAAATAAATATTTTTTTAAAATAATAAACAGTTAAAATATTTGCGAAAAAAAAACTAAGCCTGTTTTAAAATTCATCGCAAAATTAATTGCAGTCTAATCAACCTAGTGTATTTATTTCAATGATATTTTTTGCGGTACCTGATAGGTACAAAAAATCACTGCAATAAATAAAATTTTTAAGATCTTTAAACACCAGTTGTTTATTATTGTTAAAATTGTCATTGTGACGCCTAGTTGAAACGTGAATATAAATGGTGTATACGCTAGCCGAAAGAATAGAAATAATTTTTCTCTATGGAGCTGAAGATCGGTGCGCTCGTAGAACCGCCAGAGCATTTAACGAGAGGCATCAAGACAAAAACGTGGGCCATAAATATGTACTCGAATTGGTACGAAAGTTTGAAGAAACGGGATCCGTTTGTAATAAAAAATATATTGAGAAAAGGGTTGTAGATGAAGCATGCCAAATCGAGGTACTAGGACAGTTTGCAATAGATCCAACTTTATCCATCTCAAAGGTCGCAGATTTAACCAACATTTCTGCTGGCTCTGTGCATAAAGTTTTAAAACAAAATAAGTTTTTTCCCTACAAAATTCAAATTCTTCAAGAACTCGGAGAAGACGATTTTGATAGGAGAATTCAATTTTGCGAATTAATGTGCCAACGAATTGACGAGGACCCCCATTTACCTAAAAATATCTGCTTTAGTGATGAATCAACTTTTTTTCTAAATGGACTGGTTAACAGACATAACTGCAGATACTGGGATAATGAAAATCCGCACCTTTTCTGAGAAGGGCATACTCAATATCCCGAAAAAATTAACGTGTGGGCAGGAATTTATGGTAATGAAATCATCGGGCCATTTTTTTTGGAAGATAATTTAACTGGGCAAATTTATTTAAACCTTTTAGAAAACACAATATACCCTGCCATTGTGCAATCTTTAGAAAATCAAGTGGATGAAAATGCTGTTATGGTACTAAATGAAAATAATTTGCATTTCCAGCAAGATGGAGCTCCCCCGCACTACGCTTTGGCAATTCGAGAGTGGCTTGATGAACATTTTCCAGGGACGTGGATTGGCAGACGTGGTGCAATTGAATGGCCAGCACGGTCTCCAGACCTAACCCCTCTAGACTTTTTTCTTTGGGGGTATTTAAAAAGCAAGGTTTATAAAACCCCACCTGAAAATATTGACGATTTAAAAGATCGAATTGTTCGGGAATGTAGAGGAATTAGCAGAGAAACCCTTGCCAATGTTCGTGGGGAATTTCAAAATAGGCTTTTTTATTGTCTCGCTAATAACGGCGCACATTTTGAACATTTAATAAAATAATTTTCTTCAACTGAATAAAACTGAATAAACTGCTTATATTTAACACACATTTTTGCATTCTAATTGCCTATAACGTCTATTAACTTAATTTTTTTTGACATCGTTGGATAGCAGATCGTACGTCCTTTAAAATGATGTATCACACTATATGGTAATCATTTGACATACCAAAGTTCGAGGCCGATATATTATGCATTATTACAAGACATTTTTGCACACTGTTCGCTTGTACGTCAACCGATTTAATTTTTTTTTATACGGTTGGATAGACAATTTTATGCTGCTTACAATGATGTGTCACAAGGTGGGGGTTCCCATTTGACATATCAAAGTGAGGTTAGCTGGAGGTGAGGAGGTGATTGACAGACTTTTAACAAATGCAAAATTAAACTTCCCCCTGTATATCTAAATTGACGTGTTTTTTTCTTTTTTTTTAAATTTTTCTATTTAACAAAGTTATTAAGGATGGTTCGTTTTGAAATGAAGGCACTGTATGTACTTCAACCTCCGCAAGTCCCAAGTACCTATTTCTTTGACTGTACCCTCACTGGTGCGAGATATTTGGAGTTTCTTCAAAATGACCTCATTTCTGCACTAATAACATTGTATCCAGTCCCACAAGAACGCGATATGTTCTAGCGTGAGCTCTTTTTCCAACAAGATGGAGCTAAGCTGCCTATATTCCAGTTTATTTGGATGAGGTTTTTCCGAATCGTTTGATAAGCAGAAGTGGGATAATTGAGTGGCCAGCCGGATCACCAGATTTGACCCCCTTGAAAATTTTTTGTGGGGAAAACTTAAAATTAAAGTATACTTGACCCAGCTCGTTAATTTAAAAGTCTTCAAAGTTCAAATACGCCAAGAAGTAGGAAACTTAACCGTAGATGTCATCGATAACGTTTGAAAATAATTTATTCATCGACTTGGTCGCTGTAAGATTGTTAACGGGTCCCAGATTGAACATTTAATTTAGATAGTACAAAAGGTTTTACAGTAATTTTTCTTAATAATTTCCGTACGTAATCAATACGAAATTTATTTTGTCGTATGTAAAAAATGTACCCTTTTTGATTCTGTAATAAAAAAATGGGGTTTAGACTTTAAAAAAAATATCGACGATGTCATAGCACTTTCCTAAATTACCCTGTATAAAAAAATACTTATTAATGCGACCCCAAAACTCCATAAACTTTCTTTTCCTCTTCACTTTTTTGATGCGGGTAAAAAAAAAACATCACAAATATACAGGGTGATTCAAAAATCGATCACGAAACTTAAGAGGGTGATTCTACTTGACAAAATAAGGGTAGAGCTTCATATATTTTTTTTTCAAAATGTCATTCGTTTTCGAGTTACAAGCCGTCCAAGTTCAAGTTTTTATTTTTTGTTTTTTGAATTACTCGCTTACAGGAAAACCGATTTGACTAATATTTGAAAGATAGGCTAAGTCTTCTGCGCTTCATCATTTTAGTAACAATTCACATTGATTGTTTGCCGCTAGAGGGCACTTTACCTACATTGAAAATTGTTTTTTTGTCATAATTTTTTAGTGTTGACAGCTACAGTAGTTTTTGGCATAATTTCTGAAAGACTGATGCCAGGCTTTTAAAAAAGGTGCTCTTTATTTACATCGCTAAACCCAACGGTTTAGACGTAAATCACTCTTAAGAATTAAGTGGTAAATTTACTTTTCTCATTTCATTACCACCAGCTACCAGGTAAATAGCTATCAAAGTATACTAGAGCTGTTAGTTTAACATCAAATAAATTCGCTTTTTAAACTATTTAATTTATAATCTTAAAATAACTAATAATGGCTAATCAGTAAATATTCATATTATGGATTATTGCGATATACATTTAATTGATAAAAATTAATGAAACAGTACTAAACAAACTAAAAAAGATTCTCAAAATGTCCCCCATTTTCTTCCATACATTTCCTAACACTCTTCAAAAAATGTCGCCTAACTCGATGAAAAATTTCTGGTGTTTCTTTAATAATTTGGCACTTTTCGATTATCCTGAAGCGAAGATCCTCGACGTTGATTACTGGAATATCGTACACCAATTGTTTCAAATGACCCCAAAAGAAAAAATCCATAGGATTAAGGTCTGGTGACCTCGCTGCCCATGCCAATGGTCCACTTCGTCCTATCCATCGCTCAGGATACGTTGCATTCAAATACTGTCGGACACGTATACTAAAGTGGGGCGGAGCTCCGCCTTGGAGGATCCACATGTTGGCCCTTACTTCCAATGGCACATCTTCCAGATACAATGGGAGACGATTTTAGATAAAATCTAAGTATACGTCACCAGTTAATGGGCCATCAAAGAAATGAGGACCAATAAGGTAATCTCCTATTATCCTTGCCCACACATTTAGTGAAAATCTACGCTGATGTTTCGTTTCTACCACATTGTTTGGGTTCTCGTAAGCATATGTGTGGATGTTGTGTAGATTTGTTATGCCATCACGAGTGAAACCAGCTTCGTCAGTGAATAATATGACGCCAATTAATCGATTATCGTGTTCATACTTAGCTAGGATCTGATTGCACATTTCCAACCGTCTCGGCCGATCATCGTCATAAAGAGCCTGCACCTTTTTTGAATGAAACGGGTAGAGTTGTTCTTCTCTTAGTATCCTCCATGAACTAGCCTGACAGAGCCGCACTTCATTCCCAATTTTTCTAGTACTAATACCTGGATTATCTTCAATAATTTCAAGCACTCTTTCTTCTTGTTGCACGTTTCTAGCAGTTCTAGGTCTTCCCCTATTTCCATTATAACTTTTAAAGGAACCACATTCCGCAAGCCTCCTGTGCACACTGGAAAATGTTTGAGCATGAGGGATATTTCTTTCCGGATAACTCTCCATATAATATCTTCTTGCCAACTCTGCATTACCATTTGCTTTTCCATAACAAAAATGGATATCACAATATTCGATATTTGAATATTGGTGATTAGCCATTATTAGTTATTTTAAGATTATAAATTAAATAGTTTAAAAAGCGAATTTATTTGATGTTAAACTAACAGCTCTAGTATACTTTGATAGCTATTTACCTGGTAGCTGGTGGTAATGAAATGAGAAAAGTAAATTTACCACTTAATTTTTAAGGGTGATTTACGTCTAAACCGTTGGGTTTAGCGATGTAAATAAAGAGCACCTTTTTTAAAGGCCTGGCATCAGTCTTTCAGAAATTATGCCAAAAACTACTGTAGCTGTCAACACTAAAAAATTATGACAAAAAAACAATTTTCAATGTAGGTAAAGTGCCCTCTAGCGGCAAACAATCAATGTGAATTGTTACTAAAATGATGAAGCGCAGAAGACTTAGCCTATCTTTCAAATATTAGTCAAATCGGTTTTCCTGTAAGCGAGTAATTCAAAAAACAAAAAATAAAAACTTGAACTTGGACGGCTTGTAACTCGAAAACGAATGACATTTTGAAAAAAAATTATATGAAGCTCTACCCTTATTTTGTCAAGTAGAATCACCCCCTTAAGTTTCGTGATCGATTTTTGAATCACCCTATATAAAAAAAGACCTCAGTGTTTTTTGACTTCACTGTATCAATTTTAGCCGGGCAAATTTTCTGAAAAGAATGCGCACACGACAGGTTAAGAACCCGATTAGTTTAACCTCGACCTAGTGCCGGGTTCCTCTTTCAACCTTGGCCTTGCTTGTTGTTTCATTGGTACCTGTACGAATAACATTAAAAGACTAAACTTAAGAGTCCCAAAGGTAGCATTCGACTTTTGACGATTCCTTCAATTTAATTTTTAATCGTATTTTTTGAACACCTATACTGGTTTATTTCTATTTATTTTTGCTTTTATGGATCTAAAGTTATTGAAGTTTTCTATAATCGTTTTAACAGTTGGTGGTGTTGGTTTCTGCGGATATCGGATCGCGCATGCATCGCATGGTCTTGAAATAACTCTGTCACATTCTAATAAGTTGATCTACAATCACCAAGCATAGAAGATGCCAAATGAGATTTTGGCGAAACGTCTGCAAACTTCTACAGAAAACTAATCGAACGAACGGTTTTATTCCCGGATTAATACTGAATCACATGTTCCCATCAGTGAAACTTTACGCACAACATTGTACACCTCGACGGGGAGGAGATATTGAAACAAACCAAAGCATATGAAAAATTGAGAGAGAAAGTCTGCATATTCCTATGGGATCTCACCTTCTTAATAAGATGCAGAGACATCAACGTGCAACCAGCTTTTACAAGGATAAACTACCACACAATAACAAGGAAGACAGAGAGAAGAAATACGACAGAAAAGGATACAACTAAGCACAACGGAACAGGCAATCTACAAACTTCACCTGTCTCTGAGTAACTTAACGCATCCCGTCCTATGGAACCGTTTAGAAACTCTGCTATTGGTGAACAGAAACCACAAAAACCACAATAACAGAAACCCATTTAAAGAAATTTGTAAATATCATGAATCGCCACCATAAATAAGAGAACAAACATGTAACAACCAACAACAACAGAACAGTGTACAACATATCCAAACACGAACTGACTGAAACTGAAAAAAACAGTTTTAAGTAAAGGTTTCAACTACGCAATAGCTCTGAAAAAGACTCCCACAGAGGAAATAATCGCACAAATCGAGTCTACCTCTCTTCTAAAGACAACCACGAGGCTGAGCAAATACGGAAGGATGTGTCAAGAATTCTCAGAACATTGAATCCTCCGAAATAAAACCTGAATAGAGCAGAATTTACAGTTATCAGTTGATCTACAATCAACAAAAGAGAGAATACCACACGCAAATAATTAAGGAAATTGAAGAGAATCGAATCAACTGCAGAGTAAAACAACACTTCAGGGGAGTATCACGTATCAAGGCAGGATAACAGCCCAGGATAGGAAACTTCTTAGAACGAGAGAACGGAGACCTTATCGCAAATGAGAAGGAAGTACTAGAAACCTGGAAAAAATTCTTTAGCTAACTGTTGAACAAAAAATCTGACAGCACTCTGCCAAACACGGAGATCCATACAGCCGAAATAGAAGACAGATGCCCTTGTTACGAAGACGTGATGCGCGCTATCAAGAAACTGAGAAACAATAAAGCCGCAGGCAGTGATAATATACCAGCGGAATGTCTAAAGCACGGAGGGGATGCACTCCACAGATCCATCCATAAACTAATACAAAGAGTCTGGCAGGAAGAAATTCTTCCAGATGAATCATTGTGCCAATCCACAAGAAAGGCGACAAGAAACAATGCAGCAATTACCGGGGAATAACCCTACTGAACACAACCTATAAAGTCTGGAAAGAACCAAAACATATACAGAAGAAATCGTAGGGATTCCCAATGCGGATTTAGACCTAATCGCTCAACTGTTGACCATATGTTTGCCATAAAACAGATAATGGAGAAAAGCTGGGAATTCGATCGTGAACTACATCAGATATTTATCGATTTTAAACAGGCATTTGATAGAGTTTGCAGAACGAGACTATGGACAGCAATGCAGGAGCTTGGCTTTCCCAAAAAACTGGCCAGCCTAATAAGAATGTGTATGGAGGGGCCGATGTGCAAAGTGAAAGTGGGACAGTACTACTCTGAAATTATTTGAAATAAACAACGGTCTTAAGCAAGGAAATATGCTCTCACCACAACTTTTTAATATAGCGCTGGAATATATAATCAGAAATTTGAAAATTGAAGCACCAACATCTATATTCCATCAAGATGGACCAAATCTACTGTTGGCATTTGCAGATGATGTCGAAATGATTGGTAGTAGTAGAATAAAAATGAAAGAAACTCTAATACGGTTCGAAAGGGAAGCAAAGAAGATGGGATTTCAAATCAGCTAAATACATGTTCATGAGTCGGAATGGCCGAAACAGAGACAAAATAGGTCAAAACATCACCATCGATGAATATAACTTTGAACGAGTCAAAGAATTTAAATACCTAGGAACAATGATATGCGAAGATAACAACGGATCATAGGAAATAAACAATAGAATACAAGCAGGAAATAGATGCCTGTACGCACTGCAAGATCTGATGAAATCGAAACACCTTATAAGATGAACAAAGATGGACCTATACTGAATAGTTATAAAATCGATAGTTATATATGGTTGCGAAACATGGACGCTAACGGTAGCGAACGAAGAGAGACTATGAGTCTTTGAAAGAAAAATCTTAAGGAAAATCTCGGGACCAACGATAGATGAAACGATAAGACAATACAGAACAAGAACTAACAAGGAACTAGAAGAACTATTCCCAGATACAGATGTAGTAAAAGAAATAAAGGCCAGAAGACTCCAGTGGGCAGGACATATCAGAAGGCTTCCTGACGACAGAATAATAAGACTAGCTTGGGAGGAAGCACCGACTGGGAGAAGGCCACTGGGACGGCCCCGACTCCGATGGAGAGATAATATAGCTAAAGATCTCAAAACTATGGGCATCGAACACTAGATGGAGGTTGCGAGAGATCAAAATGAATGGAGGCATGTCGTAAAGTCGGCTAAAACCCATCCAGGGTTGTAATGCCACGGAGTAAGTAAGTAAGTAAGTTGATCTACAATCACAAAGCACAGAAGATGCCAAATGAGATTTTGGTAAAACGATAACAAACTTGTGAAACATTACGCACCAATATATATATATATATATATATATATATATATATATATATATATATATATATATATATAATCAAAACGTATTTCGTCTTGATACTTCGGGCGAAGGAAAAAGAAGGTTGGCAGTCTTAAATGGGCGTTTACCTAATTTACCAACGAAACAAGTGCCGGTGGTTTAATCTGGGTCAGGTGAACCACGTTTTCAGGTTCGGCAAAAAATAATATAAATAGTAATTAATTCATTAAAATATCTTTCTCGGAAATGGCCCATTAAAAATTAAAAATGTATGTACATAAGTTAAAGAAGCTCATTTATTTACAAACATTAAACTATCTGTAAAGAAAATTGGAATATCAACGTTTCTGGAATATTGTAAGGGGTTCCTCAAGAAGGTTCTATAGAATACTAGCGACCCGCCCCGGCTTCGCACGGGTGCAGTGCTGATACTAAATACACTACAGAAAAACTGTGACTATTTATTTTATTTTTACAACAATTATTACATCGGCCTCCGACGCGCTATTTATAGGCACGCTGCCGCCGCCCCGGTCGGCCAGTACCGCCGCAAGCGCTACTTCCCGCAATTTTAAATCTGTAATATCTTCGAAAATATTCATTTAAATCTTGTGGTGTAAAGGACCATATAGATCTATATTAAATCAACAATGTATTTAAGCTATTTAATTGGATAAGGATTAATGCTGTATTGGTTAAAATCGCTTCAAAATTTGCCATTATTTGTCGTAAAAAGTAAATGACAAAAAAATGTTATTGTGGGATATCCATGAGAGATAGACATATACCATCGCGGAGTTTTCTGTAGACCGTTTCAATGTGTACAAATAATTAGTACATTATTTTGATAAATCTCGTAGGGTTCAGCCTGCGTTTGCAATGTAAGCGGAAAAAAATATGATAATTAACGACATCACATTAGAAACCTCAAAAATAACAGTATTTCTCCACTATTTAATGGATGTTATTATACATATAAACCTTCCTCTTGAATCACTCTATCTATTGAAAAAAACCGCATCAAAATCCGGTGCGTAGTTTTAAAGATTTAAGCATACAAAGGGAGATAGGGACAGAGAAAGCGACTTTGTTTTATACTATGTAGTGATGAGTGCGTTGTCTTCGGAAATTTTGATTCAGCCATCCAAAATGCATATCAAAAAAGGGGATTTTATTGTTATAAAGTGTTCGTTTTGGCATCCTTTAAAATATATATTGATGGTAAGGTTGGTAACTTCCTGCTAATAAAATGGCGGCCCAAAAATTGATACTCTTATCGGTTTTTTCAGTTTATCCCCAAAACTAAAGGTTGTATAAAAAAAAATGGCCAGTATAAAAGTTATAGATAGGCGCGGATCCAAGGGGGGAACCCCCACCAGAGCTTTGAATTCAGGAAAATAGACCCGATTTTGCCTCATATACTATAGTTTATTCAAGAATTAGAGAGAGTAATAAAATATTTTTTACTCTCTTTTTCTTCGCAAACTATCTGTGTTCTTTAGTCGGGTTTCTACATTTTTAGGACATTTGACGTTTCAATTTATATATTTCTTAAACCATCTGCAGAATTATAATTAAACACTTAAAAGGGATTTCATCTCTTCTTCCAATGGGGCTTGGGAGTATTAACAATTTCAGTCGTTTTTTCTCCTTCAGTATTCGGTACATAGTAGATTTTCCAACCCCTGTCATGTTGGAACACATCTCAACAGAGCTTTTAACATTATTATCTAGATATTGATATCTTAAGGCATCATAAACATTCATCGTCATAAGTTTTTCGTTGAGGAAAAAATGCCTTGGTTTAACGATTTTGGAATAAATATAGAGGTGGAAGCCATATCTTCTGGGTATCTCACTAATCTCAAATCACTACATAGTATAAAACAAAGTCGCTTTCTCTGTCCCTATGTCCCTTTGTATGCTTAAATCTTTAAAACCACGCACCGGATTTTGATGCGGTTTTTTTCAATAGATAGAGTGATTCAAGAGGAAGGTTTATATGTATAATAACATCCATTAAATAGTGGAGAAATACTGTTATTTTTGAGGTTTCTAATGTGATGTCGTTAATTATCATATTTTTTTCCGCTTACATTGCAAACGCAGGCTGAACCCTACGAGATTTATCAAAATAATGTACTAATTATTTGTACACATTGAAAAGGTCTACAGAAAATTCCGCGATCGTATATGTCTATCTCTCATGGATATCCCACAATAACATTTTTTTGTCATTTACTTTTTACGACAAATAATGGCAAATTTTGAAGCGATTTTAACCAATACAGCATTAATCCTTATCCAATTAAATAGCTTAAATACATTGTTGATTTAATATAGATCTATATGGTCCTTTACAGCACAAGATTTAAATGAATATTTTCGAAGATATTACAGATTTAAAATTGCGGGAAGTAGCGCTTGCGGCGGTACTGGCCGACCGGGGCGGCGGCAGCGTGCCTATAAATAGCGCGTCGGAGGCCGATGTAATAATTGTTGTAAAAATAAAATAAATAGTCACAGTTTTTCTGTAGTGTATTTAGTATCAGCATTGCACCCGTGCGAAGCCGGGGCGGGTCGCTAGTAATATATAAAAACAAGAGCAAACAAGATAAATCACTAAGGACACGCTGTTACTTTGCTCACTGACAGACATTAAATTGAACTATCAGAAATTTTATTGTTGCAGTAAATTTATAAAAGCTTTTTTAAATATAATTAGATTTATAGCAGTCCTGAGTCACCTGCGGCACTGTTGCAGGTACATTGGAGGTTTCTGTGACAGTTTTATTACTCTCTCTATTTCTTGAATAGAGTATAGAGCTTTGAGTTCAAGAAAATAGAACCGATTCTGCATTTTATATTATTATGTGTATGCTGCTGGTACTCCCCCCCCTCCCCGTTGATAACTTGTTTTTCTTGCGATAGCCGCCCCCCAAGAGCTTCAAATTCAGAAAAATAGACTCGACCCTGCCTTTTACACTAAAAATGGGAATGTTTCCGGTGCCCCCCCCCCCCTTCCCCCTCGACAACTTGCTTTCACTTGCCATACTATACTTTCATGGTATCATCGCCCCCCCCCCCCAAAGAGAGAGACTGGATCCACACCTGGTTATAGATAATTGAAAAGCCTATCGATTCGTATACTTAAAGTTATAGGTGGCGCCACTAGTTATCGAGATATAATTTTTTTTATATTTTAAAGAAAATTATATTTTTTTACGAATTATCGCCTTGAAATTTAGCAAAAATTTAGATATTGTGCACCCAAAAAGTGTACTAAACCCATAATCTGTGCATTGAATTGGTACTTTTTTGTCTAATTTCCATCGGCTAATAAAAAATTGTTTTGAAATGCTTAATATCTATCTTCAGAATTTTTGTAATTTTACATAAAAAGGGTGCTTTTTATAGAGGTATAGAACTTTTAAATGGAATAAAACAAAGATGAATTTTTTAAATTGACATGAAATTTACTTTATTCGAAAGATAACCTTCTGGCATTATAATTTAAATATGACTTCTGGCATATGACCGCCACGGCTGGCTCGGACGTAGTCTAATCTGGAGGTCCAATTTTTGATGACTTTTTCCAACATTTGTGGCCGTATATCGGCAATAACGCTGCGAATGTTGTCCTCCAAGTGATCAATCGTTTCGGGCTTATCGACGTAGACTAGCGACTTCACATATCCCCACAGAAAATAGTCTTGCGGCGTTAAGTCGCACGATCTTGGAGGCCAATTCACGGGTCCGAAACGTGAAACTATGCGGTTACCAAATGTTTCCTTCAATAAATCAATTGTGGCACGAGCTGTGTGACATGTTGCACCGTCTTGTTGAAACCACAGCTCCTGCACATCATGGTTGTTCAATTGATGGACGAAAAAGTCAGTAATCATGGCTCTATGGCGGTCAATATTGACTGTAACGTTCTGATCAGCATCATTTTTAAAGAAGTACGGACCAATGATTCCACCAGCCCATAAAGCACACCAAACAGTCAGTTTTTCTGGATGTAACGGTGTCTCAACATACACTTGAGGATTATCATCACGCCAAATACGGCAGTTTTGTTTATTGACGTATCCATTCAAACAAAAGTGAGCTTCATTGCTAAACAAAATTCGCTTATGAAAATCGGGATCAACGGCAATCTTGTTTTGGGCCCATTCACCGAATCTACGCCTTGATTCGGGTCTTCCTCTACGCTACGCTCTACAGCAGCAATGACTTCTTCTGTACGTACTGTACGACGTCTCTGTGGATGCGTATTATCATTTAGAGTAAACGTGGTGCGAAAACGTTCCGTAGTTAATCAAATTAATTGCTCTGATGGACGATTATGTTGACCGTAAAATGGACGTAGTGCGCGATACGTATTTCGAACAGAACCATGATTTTCAAAATAAATTTGCACAATTTGGAAGCGTTGTTCAGGCGTCAGTCTATTCATGTTGAAATGCCAAACCAAACTAAACATAAATCACTTGACAGCTGACAAAATGGCCGCCAGTTAAAAAAGTGTTGCCAACTTAAAGTTCTATACCTCTATAAAAAACACCCTTTAGAATATTTGGAATAGTTTTATCAGTTTATCATTCTCGTTTCAGTTCTCAATGTTGCCGCCGGTAAAGCTCCCATGCAAGTCTCCACAGAATCCGGAGGAATCCCACAAAAAGCCATAGACGGCAGCACCAGCGCGTTCTTCAACAGCGAAACCTGCACCCTAACGAAACCCGAAAAAACGCCATGGTGGTACGTGAATCTCCTGGAGCCTTACATGGTGCAGTTGGTACGATTGGATTTTGGAAAACCTTGCTGTGGTAAGTGGGAGATTTCGAGAGTAATTTTTCGAAGAAACCAATAAAAAATTCCAGTAATCTCGTGATTGTTTAGTCGTATTTCCTTTCTACTTGGAAACGAATAATTAATTTATTATTATTAATAAACAGCGATTTATTCCACCATGAAAACCGCAATATTTTTTTTGTAGAGTTTAATGCATTTAAAATCGTTTTCGCGGAAATAATTTTGAACAAAATAAAAAGTGAAAATAGTGTAATGTGTTTTAATGACTTCTTTTTTATTGTTTCTATGGACGGTAATTAAATAATAAAACAACAGTCATACGTACTTGTAGAAATTTCATTGATAATACGTCTAAAAATAAATATAATAAATTAAAAATAAGAATGTCAACTATTGGATTTATTTTTAAGATAGAGAGGCTTACAATAAGTTTTTTTTGGAAAGAGATATTAAGAGGAGGGTTTAGACTTGAAAAATATCACCTGTAACTCTACTATGCAATTAAGTATTTCAATACATAATGTAACATATTTCTTTTAGACATCATTTTCGTCACACTTTATATATATGTACAGGGTGATTCAAAAATCGATCACGAAACTTAAGGGGGTGATTCTACTTGACAAAATAAGGGTAGAGCTTCATATAATTTTTTTTCAAAATGTCATTCGTTTTCGAGTTACAAGCCGTCCAAGTTCAAGTTTTTATTTTTTGTTTTTTGAATTACTCGCTTACAGGAAAACCGATTTGACTAATATTTGAAAGATAGGCTAAGTCTTCTGCGCTTCATCATTTTAGTAACAATTCACATTGATTGTTTGCCGCTAGAGGGCACTTTACCTACATTGAAAATTGTTTTTTTGTCATAATTTTTTAGTGTTGACAGCTACAGTAGTTTTTGGCATAATTTCTGAAAGACTGATGCCAGGCCTTTAAAAAAGGTGCTCTTTATTTACATCGCTAAACCCAACGGTTTAGACGTAAATCACCCTTAAAAATTAAGTGGTAAATTTACTTTTCTCATTTCATTACCACCAGCTACCAGGTAAATAGCTATCAAAGTATACTAGAGCTGTCAGTTTAACATCAAATAAATTCGCTTTTTAAACTATTTAATTTATAATCTTAAAATAACTAATAATGGCTAATCAGTAAATATTCATATTATGGATTATTGCGATATACATTTAATTGATAAAAATTAATGAAACAGTACTAAACAAACTAAAAAAGATTCTCAAAATGTCCCCATTTTCTTCCATACATTTCCTAACACTCTTCAAAAAAAAATTGGGAATGAAGTGCGGCTCTGTCAGGCTAGTTCATGGAGGATACTAAGAGAAGAACAACTCTACCCGTTTCATTCAAAAAAGGTGCAGGCTCTTTATGACGATGATCGGCCGAGACGGTTGGAAATGTGCAGCCGGGATACCTTAATAATTATTGTTGGTGGGGCTTGGTAGCACCTAGCCAGCTTTCGCCCCTCTATGCTGGCTACTGAAAATTTTCCTGATTCTGATCACTGTCAGGAGCAGTACTGTCAGTACACCGGCTTTGTACATGCCCCTCTTGGCCACATTCCCAACAACGAATTCTTTTTCTGCTATGGAAGGTTGTGTTTTTGTTGTCTGTTTAAAAATTTCTGCATTAACTTCATGAAGAATTCCTCATTGGTATTGCGGTCATCCTGGGAAACACTGCTTCTTCCTTGGTTCCTTGAGGTCTGTTTGGCTGTCTCAAACTGAAGGGCATAAGCAAGAGCCTCGGATATTCTCTTCAAGCTGGCCATTCTTAGTGTCTGACTTGTTTCTGGGTCGCGTAAACCTTCAATAAAACTATTCACTGCTAACTCTTGCTTTATTTCTTCTGGGTATGTTGGGTAGGTCAAATTTATTAACCTCATGATATCCGCCTCATATTCTTGAAGACTTTCGTTGTATTTTGTCTTCTTCCTTGGAGTTGGGCTTTAAAAATTTCTTGGAGGTGGGCTTCCCCATAGCGCATCTCCAGAAAAGTAACAATGAACTCGTAATCATTCTGTTTTTCTTCAGGAATGTTACGTAGGACCTCCATAGCTTCACCTCGTAGTGCTAGAACAAGAGCACGTACCTTTTCCGGTAAACTCCAGTTATTGTCGGTGGCGGCCGCTTCAAACTGACTGACATAGGTAAGCCAAGGTACCTTGCCGTCGAAGGTAGGTGGCTTCATCACACTAGTTGCAGGAACACCATCTACCTTTATTACACCTGTACTGGCTACCTTCTCGAGTTGCAAATGTAATTGCTGCACCTGTTTGTGGATTCCTGTCATCTCATGTTGTACTTCGCCATGTACGTCTTCCCTAATTTGTAGATGTAATTGTCGCATCTGTTTCTGAATTCCCGTCACTTCGCCATGTACGTCTTCTCTAATTTTGCTAATCTTCTGTTGCATTTCTTGTTCCATGTGCTTCATGTCTTCTTGATTTTTTGTAAGTTCCTGTCTCATGTCCTCCAGGCTTGTTTTTAGTTCTTGTTTTATGTCATCTTGGCTTGTCTTTAATTCTTGTTTCATATCGTCTAGATTTTTCGTCATACCTTCTTGGCTTGTCTATAATGTCATTAATTCTTGTTTAATATCATCTTGGCTTGTCTTTAATTCTTGTTTAATATCGTCTTGATTTTTCGTCATATTTTCTTTCAATTCTTGTTTCATCTCTTCTTGGCTTTTCTTCATATCTTCTTGGCTTGTTTTCATGTCTTGAATCATCATGAGTATCTGATTCAAACTAGTTTGAAGTTGTTCTCCCATTTTTGCTTCCTGGCTTCTAGTTTCCACTGGCATTTTTCAGTTTACTTTTTTCCTTCTTTTCCTAATTTTCTAACCTAAACTAACAGCTGACGTTTCGATGAAATCTCATTCACCATTTTCAAAGCTAGGTATTTTTAATGTGCACAACTTTTCTTTGAAACATTTTTACCGAAAAATAATAGCTTTTCCTAGAACTCGAAAAAACTGTTTTTCCCATCTTAATTATTAAATAAAAAATTTTCCCCAAAAAAGAAAATGAGTCACAAGATACTACATAATTATTATTATCATTCTAAAGGTTTCTATGTAATCAGAAGTGTACTAACAATAAGTGGCGAGGTAATTATTTGACATAATGCCAGTCCCTTTTTAAATATATGATATAACTTGAAACAAAAAGATTATGAAAATCATCACCCTATATACCTCTTAAGTACTGTCATTTTTCCATAAAGAAAAAATTATTTTAAAAAGGTTTAATTGATGGAAATAGATATAAGATGGTTTACTCGAATCGTGACATATTAAAAAAGATTAAGATTGGAGATAAACACTTTCATTTGTTGTAGATGCAGAAAGTATAATAATTACAGCAATCAGAGATGTAATTATTTAAAGTAGGTATTTATAGTAGATTTCGTTAGCTTTCTTAGATTTAATTTAAAACCGTTGATCTCTCGGAAATTATTTAAATATTTATGGTCTATAAAGACGACAAAAAAGGGGGCTTATTTCTTAAGCCAGCGGTTCCCAACATTTTTCTTCTTGCGAACCTTTTCTAAAAACCGGAATAAATTGGCACACCCCTGGGTAGCCATTAGGAATGGTAAATAAAACAGTATTAAACTTATTTTCCATATTGAATAACAGAGTTTAATTGCAGAGCCATTCTGTGGTCGGTCATTAAGTGATAAGGCTGAAATAAAAAGGCTTGGAAGGCTTACTCCGAATTTAAAAATAGAACAATCTGTTTCTAGCAAAAAAAGTGGCTTTGTGGCTTTTGTATATAACTCATTTTTGAAAAATCAATAAATTAAATCAAATTAACATTGTCATTTGCAGGTGCTAACAAACCAGCAACAATACTAGTCAGAGTGGGCAATAATCGTCCAGATTTAGGCACGAACCCCATCTGCAATCGATTTACTGGGTTCCTGGAAGAAGGTCAACCACTATTTCTACCCTGCAATCCCCCAATGCCGGGAGCGTTCGTCAGCGTACATCTTGAAGTCCCCACGCCTAATCAACTGTCAATTTGTGAAGCCTTCGTTTACACTGATCAAGCTTTGCCTATTGAGAGGTAACTTTAAAAAATGTCCCATCTCACGATCTTAATTATATATTAGTATCGATTTTCATTTAAAACCAACAAATATGGTGAATCCAAAATGTCACGCTCCATTTTTAGGTGTCCTCAGTTTAGAGATCAGCCGCCAGGTAGCACTGCAACATACAACGGAAAGTGTTATGTATTTTATAACAGGAATCCTATGAAATTTACTGAGGCTTTGCAGTTTTGTCGAGCCAGAGGCGGTACGCTTGTGGACGAGAGTAATCCGGCCCTTCAAGGTGAGTAAAAAACGTGTTAGAGTTAGATTTGGTGATCAAACAGGTATTTTGTTATTTGTATCCCATTTTTGTAATGACTATGTCATATTTTGACAGGTTTCATAAGCTGGGAACTGTGGAGAAGGCACAGAAGTGATTCTCAAGGACAATACTGGATGGGGGCTGTCAGAGATAAAGAAATAGGTATTTTTTTGCTACTTGTAAAACAACTAAATGTAAAAGATAAAGTTAATTTCCTATAAATATGTTTTTCTAGGTGGTTGGCAATGGTTGAAGGGAGACGAAGTGACAGTCTCCTTCTGGAACCTTCCAGTTGGCTCTGGTAACTGTGCCAGGTACGACGGAACCAAAGGTTGGCTCTGGTCAGACACCGACTGTAACATGCGACTGAATTATATTTGTCAACACCGTAAGTACCCGATAACCTACATTTTCCAGTAAACAAGAACCCAATGCGAAATATTTTCCGTTTACAGAACCCAAAGCATGTGGCAAACCCGAACAACCGCCGAATTCGACCATGTTAGCACCCAACTTCAACGTAGGATCCGTTGTGGAATACACTTGCGATGAAGGTCACCTTCTCGTAGGTCCAACAATGAGAACATGTTTGGAAACTGGATTTTATAACGAATTTCCACCTGTATGTAAACGTAAGTATGCAATGCAATGTGTAAAGTATAAAGTACAGGGTCGAAAGTATAAAGTACAAGGTGTAGGGTATAAAGTACAGAGTACAAAGTACAGTGTACAAAGTACATGGTACAAAGTATAGAATATAAATTACAAAGTACAGAGTATAAAATACATTGTACAGAGTGCAATGGACTTCGTACTGAGTATAAAGTACTGAGCATAAAGTACATAATACAAGGTATAAAGTACAGAGTACAAAGCATCGCGTACAATGTACAATGTACATCGTACTGAGTACAAAGTACAGAGCATAAAGTACAGAGCATAAAGTACAGAATACATGGTACAAAGTGCAGAGTATAAAGTACAGAGTTCAAGTATGCAAGTTTAAAATTTTTTATAGGTATTCAGTGCGGATATCCAGCAGATATACCTAACGGAGAATACATGTTAGTAAATGATTCAGTTGGGTATCTAAGTAGAGTCATTTACAGCTGCTACGAAGGCTACGAAATGATTGGTAGAGCCCAATTGGCTTGCGATATAGACGAACGATGGAATGGGCCTCCTCCAAGATGTGAACGTATGTATTTTATTAAAACAGTAAAGATGTTTTTTCATTTTTTTCGGTTAATTTTACATAGGAGGAAAAAAAATACAATTTTAAACCCTTATTTTCAGCTGTCCAATGTGAACCACCTCAAGAAGTGTCAAACGGGGTTCTCGAGGTACCGAACAACGACACTTTCTTTAGTGCAATCGTTAGTTACTCGTGTAATACAGGTTTTAAGTTGGTAGGCCCGAGTAAAATCACCTGTATGGCCAATGGACAGTACGATTCGCTGCCGCCATCTTGTGAAGGTAAGCGCAAATACACTGCTCTACAAAAATTGAGGAACTTGTTTTTTTAGTCAGGAAATTAAGAATTGTACTTTTTTTTTTAATTGGATCGTTCTTATTTTAACTTTTAGAAGATATTACGCTTACCTCTACTACTCAGGAGATAACGCGCCCTACCAAACCACCTACAACTATAACTACGGCTAGGACGAGGAGTAGGACTCCAAGGCCATCTCCTACAACTATAAGGGCTACAAACTACATTACAAAGGTAGAGTGCCTGTATTATATTAGTTTTTTTTTATGTTATTTTGCTCACTTTGTATAATAATGGAACAAGAATGTTGAAGAGTGCGTGTCTTTTCACAGGCGACGACGAGGACCAGGAAACCTATTAACAGGACTTCAACAACTATCACTACTACTAGTACCTCAAATAAACCGTCTATAATTATATCAGGACATCCGCAGGATAATGAGATTGCAGGTAATGTAAAATTTTTAAATTTTATAATTTCGTATTTTTGAATAAGAACCAGTGACGCAGAAGGGACGTTAAACAGGAATTTTAACATATATTGCATAATAAATTTTGCTGGTTTTATGTTAATTAATCATGAGAGAGTAGGGTTATAGATTATAATTATTATACTATAACGAAGGACTAGGAGAAATTTTTGATGCGCCCTTGTAGAAAAATATTATTTTTTAGATATATAAATAGGGATAGCATAAGCATAGTTAGTTGGTTGTCATTTATCTATAAAAGTGTTAAGAAGTAGTTATTAAAGTGTGAGAAGTAATTTAGTGAAAAGTGTTGTGTTTTTTCGAAACCAGTTGGAAAGTAAAGAGAAATTGGTGTCAGAAGTGGGGATTATCACCGGATTTTCAGAACATTTTATTTATAAACCAGAAGAGATAGAGAAAAACTGACTTTACCATGGAATTTCTTATTAAGAAAGAGGCTTAGAACATAATTTTCGAAGTTCTATTTAGAAACTAGAAGAGATAACACTGATTTCACCATCGGGCTTACAACAAGAAAGAAGTTTAGAACGGCGTTTTCAACAACAATCTAGAAGATTCTATGGTAAATACTAGACAGCAAACAACCGAAATAGACCAGATAAATAAAATATTGGCTAATTTTATGGAGTTTATAAAATAATGTCGCCTTAAAAACAAACAAGAAGAAAAAGAACGGCGCCAGAAAGAAGAACAATGTTAGCTGAAAGATAAATAGGAAGAAGAAGACCGTCATCTAAAAGAAGAACAATGCTCTCTGAAAGAAAAACAGGAAGAAGAAGATTATCGTCTAAAAGAAGAACAATGTGGTCTGAAAGAAAAATAAGAAGAAGAAGAACGTCACCAAAAAAAAAGACCAACGTGTTCTGAGGAAAAAGAAGAAGAACATTGCCAAAAAGAGGAGCAAGAAGAAGAACGTCGCATTAAAGATGAAAATAAACTTTGAAGATGGATACAAGAGGTCATTGTACAAGAGCATCAAAAATTCAATCAAATTATACAAGAATAGACACAAAGTTTAAGAAAGAAATATTAGAAGTACGAAAAGACATAGGAGATGTACGACAAGAAGTAAAAGAAATCGAAGATGAGATGGAAGTAAAAGTGCGCCAAGAAGTAAATAGTATAGAATGAACTGTGAGATAAGACACAGGAGAAGTGCGACAAGAAGTGAAAGAAATCGTAGACAAGATAGAATTAAAAGTACGCCAAGAGGTAAATAGTACTGAAGCAATTCTGCGACAAGAAGTGAGAGAAATCGTAGACGGAATGGAATCAGAAGTAGACATTGCAGATTTCAAAATGAAAAACCTTCAGAAAGAAGCAATAAAATAAAGAAGCATGACCTTTCTAATAAAGTAATAACGATCAAATAGAACATCAAACCCTCAACTTACGACGGTCAGACATTTTGCCACGTCGGATTGGTTCAGTGCCTCAATAAACTCGGTATTGTAGCGAGACTATTGGTCAATTTATATGACATCAAGGCAAACTCGGCAGAGTTCCAGCAAGATGGTAGAGTTTGGTTATGGAATCCACAAAGGAAGAAAGGCAAATCATCTAAGTGGATGCCATCATGCTAAGGACCACATACTGTTCCGAAACGAATCAATGACATTGTTTATAGATCCCAACGAAATCCCAAAGCCAAAATTAAAGTAGTTGAAGCAATTCCACGAAATAGTAGATATCTGTTGGATTTCCATTGTCTTTTTTTTTTTGTTGAACATCACGACGTTTCGGCTAGTAGTTATCTCGAGCCGTTTTCAAGTGAATCTGTTTCACTTGAAAACGGCCAGAGATAACTACTAGCCGAAACGTCGTGATGTTCAACAAAAAAAAAAAGACAATTGAAGTCCAACAGATATCTACTACTTCGCAAGAAACATCCTTGTCTATGACCTTCAAACAAACAATTCCACGGAAGTATCGAAGCTAATAGGGGCGATCAGAATTAGAAGGAGGGCAGTGTAACGAACGACTAGGAGAACTTTATGGTGCGCCCCTATAGAAAAATATTATTTTGATGCGATGAATCAGCGTTATTATAATATTATATCGATGAGTCATCATAATTTGTTATGTTTTGGACTTGTATTCTCATATATTCTAGTAGATTCTATAGGTGTATACATAAGAATAGAATAAGCCTAGTTAGTTGTGATTTAGTTGTAAAAGTGTTAAGAAGTAGTTAATACAGTATTGGAACTAATTTAATGAAAAGTGTTGTATTTTATTCGAGCCCTGTTAGAAAGTAAAGCGAGAAAATTGTAACAATTTGCTTGTTCAGGTTAATTATAATAAATAATTCTAATGTTTTTGCAGTGAAGACATTAAATTGTAATCTTTGATATCCTCAACAGGTACTTCCAATAATATCCAACACGGAGAAGTACCCAATGTAAATATACCCTTATCAGTGGACAACGAGAGGAGGGAGCCCTTCGGGGCAAGACTCAACGTAGGGGCAATAATAGCTTTAGGAGCCTTTGGGGCTTTTATATTTTTGGCAGCTATAATCACTACAGTTGTGATTTTAGTGAGAAGGTAAGTTAATCTTTTAAAAATATCTCTATCTTGTTCTACAATTTATAGGGTTTTTAAATTTATCAACACGCTGTATTCGGTATTTTCTTCTTCAATTATCACTATCGCATTTGTCATTTTACTTTTTAGATAAAATTTTTGTGTGACACGTACAGAGTGTCGAAAAAAAATCGTCCACTTTGATCTACATAAAGAATATATATATATATATATATATATATATATATATATATATATATATATATATATATATATATATATATACAGGGTGATTCAAAAATCGATCACGAAACTTAAGGGGGTGATTCTACTTGACAAAATAAGGGTAGAGCTTCATATAATTTTTTTTCAAAATGTCATTCGTTTTCGAGTTACAAGCCGTCCAAGTTCAAGTTTTTATTTTTTGTTTTTTGAATTACTCGCTTACAGGAAAACCGATTTGACTAATATTTGAAAGATAGGCTAAGTCTTCTGCGCTTCATCATTTTAGTAACAATTCACATTGATTGTTTGCCGCTAGAGGGCACTTTACCTACATTGAAAATTGTTTTTTTGTCATAATTTTTTAGTGTTGACAGCTACAGTAGTTTTTGGCATAATTTCTGAAAGACTGATGCCAGGCCTTTAAAAAAGGTGCTCTTTATTTACATCGCTAAACCCAACGGTTTAGACGTAAATCACCCTTAAAAATTAAGTGGTAAATTTACTTTTCTCATTTCATTACCACCAGCTACCAGGTAAATAGCTATCAAAGTATACTAGAGCTGTCAGTTTAACATCAAATAAATTCGCTTTTTAAACTATTTAATTTATAATCTTAAAATAACTAATAATGGCTAATCACCAATATTCAAATATCGAATATTGTGATATCCATTTTTGTTATGGAAAAGCAAATGGTAATGCAGAGTTGGCAAGAAGATATTATATGGAGAGTTATCCGGAAAGAAATATCCCTCATGCTCAAACATTTTCCAGTGTGCACAGGAGGCTTGCGGAATGTGGTTCCTTTAAAAGTTATAATGGAAATAGGGGAAGACCTAGAACTGCTAGAAACGTGCAACAAGAAGAAAGAGTGCTTGAAATTATTGAAGATAATCCAGGTATTAGTACTAGAAAAATTGGGAATGAAATGCGGCTCTGTCAGGCTAGTTCATGGAGGATACTAAGAGAAGAACAACTCTACCTGTTTCATTCAAAAAAGGTGCAGGCTCTTTATGACGATGATCGGCCGAGACGGTTGGAAATGTGCAATCAGATCCTGGCTAAGTATGAACACGATAATCGATTAATTGGCGTCATATTATTCACTGACGAAGCTGGTTTCACTCGTGATGGCATAACAAATCTACACAACATCCACACATATGCTTACGAGAACCCAAACAATGTGGTAGAAACGAAACATCAGCGTAGATTTTCACTAAATGTGTGGGCAGGGATAATAGGAGATTACCTTATTGGTCCTCATTTCTTTGATGGCCCATTAACTGGTGACGTATACTTAAATTTTATCCAAAATCGTCTCCCATTGTATCTGGAAGATGTGCCATTGGAAGTAAGGGCCAACATGTGGATCCTCCAAGACGGAGCTCCGCCCCACTTTAGTATAGGTGTCCGACAGTATTTGAATGCAACGTATCCTGAGCGATGGATAGGACGAAGTGGACCATTGGCATGGGCAGCGAGGTCACCAGACCTTAATCCTATGGATTTTTTCTTTTGGGGTCATTTGAAACAATTGGTGTACGATATTCCAGTAATCAACGTCGAGGATCTTCGCTTCAGGATAATCGAAAAGTGCCAAATTATTAAAGAAACACCAGAAATTTTTCATCGAGTTAGGCGACATTTTTTGAAGAGTGTTAGGAAATGTATGGAAGAAAATGGGGGACATTTTGAGAATCTTTTTTAGTTTGTTTAGTACTGTTTCATTAATTTTTATCAATTAAATGTATATCGCAATAATCCATAATATGAATATTTACTGATTAGCCATTATTAGTTATTTTAAGATTATAAATTAAATAGTTTAAAAAGTGAATTTATTTGATGTTAAACTGACAGCTCTAGTATACTTTGATAGCTATTTACCTGGTAGCTGGTGGTAATGAAATGAGAAAAGTAAATTTACCACTTAATTTTTAAGGGTGATTTACATCTAAACCGTTGGGTTTAGCGATGTAAATAAAGAGCACCTTTTTTAAAGGCCTGGCATCAGTCTTTCAAAAATTATGCCAAAAACTACTGTAGCTGTCAACACTAAAAAATTATGACAAAAAAACAATTTTCAATGTAGGTAAAGTGCCCTCTAGCGGCAAACAATCAATGTGAATTGTTACTAAAATGATGAAGCGCAGAAGACTTAGCCTATCTTTCAAATATTAGTCAAATCGGTTTTCCTGTAAGCGAGTAATTAAAAAAACAAAAAATAAAAACTTGAACTTGGACGGCTTGTAACTCGAAAACGAATGACATTTTGAAAAAAAAATATATGAAGCTCTACCCTTATTTTGTCAAGTAGAATCACCCCCTTAAGTTTCGTGATCGATTTTTGAATCACCCTGTATATATATATATATATATATATATATATATATATATATATATATATATATATATATATATATATATAATTAAAATAAAATGGCGAATGCAATAATGATCTTTTGTCTTAAATTAATTTTTCATGCAGTGCGGGTGCGTCAACTCGATCATCACACCGTCTTCCTTCCCCGAACGCCATGCCATCGAGATGGTATACCCTGTTAGCCCTCCCGTTTCCCGACCAGCAGATCGGGAGACGCGAATTTAGCCGAAGTTACCGATCTCATCGAGCTGGGTATTTTAGTAATCCAATGTGATTTAGTGCCATTTTTTCTTGACGTAAGAAAAAAATGCCTTTTTTTAGGACTGGTTTACAATAGAGAGCTTTTTTCTGTGGAAAAAAGTAGCCTTTAGCATTTTAAGGGGTCTAATTGTGCCTACGGCACTGTCTTACAGTATTTTCACTGTAAAAAAATCTTCGAACATACCCCTGTAGAATTAGCATATCGTCAGAAGTTTCGATCATACTCTATAGATTTAAATAACAATAGCTTTATTTGAAGGCTGTTTATGGTCATTGGGGAAGAGGCTTTTTTGATGTTTGACAGACGTCAACATGTTTACTTATCTTTTCTTTCAGTTTCATTGCTTGTCATGACTCTTTTCAGTGTTTTTAAGGGTTAAAAATTACTATAAATGCAAAGTTTGCAATTAATATTAACAAAAAGAGGATTTAAAGGCTTATTTTTATTGGTAAAAATTGTTGGATATTGTTTACATATTGAAAATAACAATAATAAAAATTTAGGCAACCATAAATTCATACTCTTATGTATTTTTCTAGAATTGACGTATGACGAATGACAATTTGTTTTATGATTTATTTAAATCAGGCCTCTCAATAAAGCGATAAACAATGACCGAAAAAGTTAATGTTTTTAATTCTATTATTTAAGTAACCTCAAAAAAAAATAGTATTGTAAACCGTCCCAAAAATGCATGAAGATATATCTAACAATGTTTAGCACCCCGCACTGCATGCTTCTAACTTAAGATGCTTGCTTCAAGCACACACCTAAGCACTAATTTTAACATATCGAGGTCTTCGTGACATATATATGATGTACCAACAATACTCAATAAAAAATCCTTATCATAATTATAACATATGTTCCGAACATTTCTTCAAGGGATCATTTTACCCACAGTTCCCCTAAAAACTGAGTATTACTGCTACATGTACAGGGTGAGTCAACGATTGGATGAAGTAGGTTTGTGCCTTTTCGGTGAAATTAACAAAGAAACTATATTTATTGTTTGATACAGTTTATTTTTACGCAGATTTTAAAAATATTTAGGACTCTACAGGGTGAGCCAAAAAACTAGGACAGCATAAAGTTGTATTTTTTTAAATAGAACACCCTATATACGAATCGTATTTTCGATTTAGCTTATAATTTTAAATCTTTTTTATTAAAGGTTTACTATAACAAAACTTTATAGTTTCTGAGATAATTAAGTTTAAAGAAAAAAAGTCACATTTTCAAGCATCAATTCAATCCTAAATAACGTTTTCAATTTTGTGACAAATATATTCAAATTTGGAATTTAGCAAGGCCAAGGACAAGTTAACATAATTTTTACCTAATATTTGCAATAAAAGCTACAGGGTGTTGAACACATCGGCTCAAATTTGAACAAGTTTAAATGAATAAATATCTTTTTTTTTTTAAATGGTACACCCTGTATATTTTCATGTTATTTAATAGAGTAATAAAAACCCTAAAAGTTTTGTTCAATATATCCTATACCTATTTATAATAGTTTTTGAGATATTTCAGTTTTTCTTATTTTCCATACTTTTTTACAGAAATAGTCTTCATTATCATAGTAGCCATGGCAAAAACAATGTAAAAGAACATTTTTCTGTGTGTCAAATTTATAACCGCAATCGCTTCTTTTGGTTTTTATGTAGTGTAGTTTGGTTTTTTTTGCATTCATCTTATATTGTAAAATGAATTTTCCAAAGGATAAGTTAATAGATATGATTTATACAATAGGAGAGGCTCAAAAAATTGCCTTCTTGCTCAAAGAATTTACAAAATGAAGTAACCTGATCGACGCCAGCCTAATACCCATACTTTTCAAAACTTAATGCAAAGATTTGATTCTTCTGGTACTGTTGATTATCCAAAACGTAAAGTGGTCAACAAACCAGTAACTAATGAAGAAAAAGAACTACAAGTATTGTTAAATGTTCAGGAAAATCCTTATATTGACAGCCGTCAGTTAGCAACATTATGTGAAACATCATAATCCACCGCTAATCGTACTACCAAGAAATATAGGTATCATCCATATCACATGGAATTACACCAAGAATTGCATGGACAGGATTTTGAAAGTCGTGTAAACTTTTGTCGTACAATAAATGCGGAGATTCAATTAAATCCAAATTTATTATGCAAGGTAATGTTTAGTGATGAAGCTACTTTTAAAAGTAACGGTGCCGTAAATAGACGCAACATGCATTATTATGCCACAGAAAACCCATTTTGGATTAGAGAGGTGAAACATCAAAACTACTGGTCAATAAATGTTTGGTGTGGTATTCATCATAATCGAATGATTGGACCCCACTTTTTTAATGAACCACTAAATGGCCATAGTTACCTGAACTTTCTACAAGAAGAACTACCCCAACTGCTTCAAGGTCTCGATAGGGATGAGCTCGACAGTATGTGGTTTCAGCATGATGGTGCGCCTCCGCATTACCATCGTGAAGTTCGTGCGTTTTTGGACCAACGATATCCGCAAAAATGGATTGGACGTGGGGGTTTCATTGAGTGGCCACCAAGGTCTTGCGACATCACCCCATTAGATTTCTTCCTATGGGGTTATATTAAAAATAAGGTGTATGCTAATCCACCAACAACAGTGGAAGATATGCGAAACAGGATTAGGGATACCTGTAGAACAATAACGCCACTAATTTTGTCCAGGGTCCGAGAAAATCTGCAAAAAAGACTAAATTTGTGCATTGCACGAGAGGGTCGTTTATTCGAACACGTATTAAAAAGAAATAATTAATCTCAGTATTTAATAGGTAATTTTTTTGTTTCAATTTAGTATAAAAGTAAATATGTATTTGCCTTGTCGTTATTGTTGTGTTATTTTTTTCACATTATGTTTAATTAAACTATTGCCGTTGTAATATAACGAATAATGTATTTCATCATATTTAACCACATTCTGTTTGTTTCTGTAGTTTCTTTTTATTATTTTACATGGCTACTATGATAATGAAGACCATTTCTGTAAAAAAGTATGGAAAATAAGAAAAACTGAAATATCTCAAAAACTATTATAAATAGGTATAGGGTATATTGAACAAAACTTTTAGGGTTTTTATTACTCTATTAAATAACATGAAAATATACAGGGTGTACCATTTAAAAGAAAAAGATATTTATTCATTTAAACTTGTTCAAATTTGAGCCGATGTGTTCAACACCCTGTAGCTTTTATTGCAAATATTAGGTAAAAATTATGTTAACTTGTCCTTGGCCTTGCTAAATTCCAAATTTGAATGTATTTGTCACAAAATTGAAAACGTTATTTAGGATTGAATTGATGCTTGAAAATGTGACTTTTTTTCTTTAAACTTAATTATCTCAGAAACTATAAAGTTTTGTTATAGTAAACCCTTAATAAAAAAGATTTAAAATTATAAGCTAAATCGAAAATACGATTCGTATATAGGGTGTTCTATTTAAAAAAATACAACTTTATGCTGTCCTAGTTTTTTGGCTCACCCTGTAGAGTCCTAAATATTTTTAAAATCTGCGTAAAAATAAACTGTATCAAACAATAAATATAGTTTCTTTGTTAATTTCACCGAAAAGGCACAAACCTACTTCATCCAATCGTTGACTCACCCTGTACTTGTTAGTCGGGGAGAGCAGTGGATTTTTGTAATCAATAAAGAGACATAACTCTAACAATGTTTTTTATATACATTTCGACCCCCTGATTGTCAGATAATTTGTTATAAACAAAAAAATTGTTTTAGTATAAAATAATCTATCCTCGATATTTGTAATCAGGGGGTCAAAAAACATAAGAAACTTTGGTAGAGCCACATGTCTCCATCGGCTACGAACACCCAGTGGGCTCCCGGAATAACAGCTCTCGATATAATTGGTGCCGGCAAAGAAAATCAAAAATCTATATTTTATTACAAAAAAAATACCAAATGGCGCTGGCTCTTCGCATAAAAACGCCACTTTTCCTCACCTTATTCATCTTCCATTTTTTCTAATTAATTTTCACCATTTTACCCATAGAAATCGCAGTGCCAAACACTACCGCCACCGCCCATCTCCGGACTGCAATACCGTAGCTTCGTTCGACTCCTCCAGTTCCGAATCCCGAAACGGGGGCCTCAATCGTTACTACCGACAAGCCTGGGAGAACTTGCACGAATCCGCTGGTTCTAAATCGGGCTTAAAGCCGAATAACGGCAACCACTCGCCTCTACGACGGAAAGAAACGATGGACGAGCCGTATCGCGCTCGAGACGGAACGGAACGACATCGGGACAGCTCGGAAATGGTCGTTAACGACGGGTACGGTCCGAAGGGAGCCGAGAAGAAGCGACATCACCACCACCATCACCATCACAAAGAGGGAAGGGAGTGGGCAGCGAACAGGCCACCTCCTGGAGGACATAAAAGATACTGACAACCGTGTATGGTGATTACTGTGCAGTTTGAGGGGTCTGATGAGTGACTTTTTTAAAGTGTAGACAGGAGAGGACAATTTATGTGGTTTTATTGTAATAAGGAAGGATGATGGTAGAGATACTGGGTACCACAGATTATGGAATATTCTGGTAGATCTTCATAGTACAAAAAAAGGAATGTAGATCTTTTAAAACAGTGACGATCTTCAAGTATATTCTGAAAACTGTGATGCTATAAAAAAGGTTCAGAAATTGTTGACTTTGATATACAGTGTGGCTCAAATTGAAAAACAAATGACTATTCGTTATGTGACCTTAGGGGATGTCCAGACTAGAGGTGGAATAAACACTGTATATTCTGTGACAATAATTACTGAACCTATATATAGAGTCGTGAAAAAATTGTTCATACAACTTTTACTTCTCGTTAGTTGGTACTACAAAGATAGTTTTTTAAACTCTCTAACTAGTAGTGAAATTGCTTAACTTCCAACTATCCCATTTTAACTCACAACTTTTGCTCGATTCTGTATAAAAATTATTAACATTTTCAAACTGCTGTGTGATTTTGCAGTTTCCACAACGCAAATATGTATTTTTTTAGTTCGACTGAATATTTAAAAGTACTTATTTTAATAAGTTTTTAAGTATATTACTCCATTACAGAGGTAAATACGCTAAAGCCGCCGAGTTTTTACCTTTGTGTCGTATTTGCATTGATAACTTTTTAATTCGATAGATAAAATAGGACTATACTAGAGAACTTGGTCTTAGTGACCCAAAGGTTAAAATTTACCGGTTTTAGTGATTATTTGTGCAAGTTTTTTTGATCAAAAAAGTACCTATTTTGTTTTTTTTTAAATCGATACAAAACTGAGCGTGCCATGTGAAAAAGGCAATGAAAAATAGGTAAAAACGTCAAAAATTTACATCAGTACAGGGACTAGTATATTTGGGACCACTTTTTGAAGTTTAGACTTGTTTTATACGTATTATTCTAGAACATCCTTTAAGTGCTGGTTCCAAACATGCTAAAACCTCCTGTACATTATTTTGAAGAATTTTTTAAAAATCAAGAGTTTGTAATATACGGGGTTGATCAGAAATGTTCACGACATTGGTACATACTTTGTTTTGGAAGAATTAGTAACATAAAATTGCAATTTGTTAAAACAAATTTAAAAAATTTTGTGAACCTTCCACAGGGATAAGTACTTCCGTTTAACCCTGTATATATTTACCAAAACATATATTAAAGTTTTTTATTTAATCATTTTCTTTTTAATCGCAATAAGTACTTACTAAGAACATATGTTAGGCAAATTTATAGATATAAATGCAGTTAGATTAGTGATCCTGTAAAAATATTTGTATAAGTGAGAAGCGATGTGTGTGTGCATAATGTAACTTATTTCAGAAACAAATAAAACACTATTTATGTTATTTGAAAGAGTTTTATTTAATATTAGAATTACAAACAATCCTGTAATAAATTAAAATAAAAAGCTGCAATTTAGTAGGAATTATCAACTTATTTTAATAAATACATCGTGTAATCATACTAATAAATCTATGGTTTATATCTTAGAGCTCCTCTCCTTGCCAGCTTATCAGCTTCTTCATTGCCTTTGATTCCTTGATGCCCAGCACAATATTCCTAAAATAAGGAGAACCTTCTTTAGCTCAAACAAATAATTTATTTTTTACTGCATTCTTTATTTTAAATGATAAGAGAGACTTTCAGAATTTAGGATTGTGATTTTAAAACTTTGAGATTTTTAGTTTTCAGTATATAAGCTAAACAAAACCATGCAGTGGCATCTCTGGCTCTTGTGTCTCTTTATATCTTACCCATTTGATATCTCGAAATTGTTCGCATAAATTATCCAATTTAACTAAATCTTCTTTATTTTTAACTGGTCCACCTCCGGCTAGTTTCCACTGATTTTTTTTCCATTTTTGTATCCATTTGGTCATACAATTGATTGTAAATTGAGAATCGGTGATTATTTTTACTTTATCGTAACCTAAAACAAGCTTTATTAGTTTAAGTAAGGTATTCTTCAAACAATACTATATACAGGGTGTACGGGAAAATGTGACAAATCTCCTGGAGACGAAAAAAACACGTGAAAGGAATACCACAAGTTCATATTAACTTTTTTCGTATAGGCCTCCTCTTCGGAGTTATGAGCTCCTTTTATGACGTTTTTTTCGAAAATGGTTAGGATTAGCGACATGAATGAAGACTACTTAATTTCTAGTCAAAGGTATGTAAAAAACGTCCAAAATTATACAGGATGTAAAAAAAATAAGGTCATGAGTGTCACAGCTGTGAGCAATTCACAACACTTTCTTGGATACTAATCATATTAAAAAAAAATTGAAATATACCTGGTGGTTCAATACTTATGTGTAAAAAACTTGATTTCATTGCAGCTCTTTGGGAGCCTATATCTCTGAAGAAAAGGCCTGTAAGAAAAAAGTTTATATGATGAATTTGTAGTATTCTTTTCACGTGTATTTTTCATATCCGGACGATTTCCCACATTTTCCCGGAAACCCTATATATATTTACCTAAAACTTTCAGTACTTTTAGTGCTTCTATCGGTGCTTGTATTTCAGCTGTATTATTTGTTGCTCTACCACGCACAGGTTCCGAAATATTCCTAAAATTCAAACCTAGTTAGTGAACAGTCAATAAACAATGCTTGCATGTTTGCATTTAGAATACTGAAAACTTACAGCTGGTTTCCATCGTTAAACCATATTCCAATACCAGCTTTAGCGTTTGGTTTTCCATTATTTTCACAAGCACCATCTGTATAAACTACAACATATCCATTTTCCATTGGCAGATCATCTTTACTCCGCTTTGATTGATTTAAATTTAAACTATCAGTTTCCTCTCTTTGTCTTTTTAATGCATTGCTTACTGATGTGCTTGTAAGACTTAATTTATCAGCTTTTCTAGAAATAGTTTGGTTATAACACAGAATACAGTACCACAATCAAATAGTGTATAGATAATGGAGATTATTTGGATTAAGTGAATTCTAGGAAAACAATGTCTTTTTTTTTTAATTCACCTCCTATTTCGAGGTCAAAGAACACGATTCCAGCCTTGCTTTTCCACTATTTTTCCTCGGCTTCCCGAAATATAGAGTAAGTGACATTTCACTTTAGGTTTCATCTTTTGCACTAAATCATTAAAATTTTGGTACAACTACAAACTTCACAGTTATAAAAGCTTCTGTATTATATCAAATTTGCACTTTTTTAATTGGAAAAATCAAGAGAAACTACCAAAAAAACAAATCAAAACAAAATGTCCTGTCACATGTAATAGTGGCACCACTTGTTTGGAAAGCATAAGTAAAATTTCCGAAAAGAATCTGAAAAACTTTTTCCCTTACCCCCCCCCCCCCCCCCCGATCTTGTTTAAAAATATTAAAGGTTTTGAGGATTAAAGGTTTTGAGGATCCTTTTATTACGGTTAGTAAAAAGTGTCTAGTAAAAACAAAATGCGACCACAAAAACATGTACTGGGAATTTTTTAAATGCATGGGAAAGGTCTTATTAGATATATAATTATGCCGCTTATTCCCTCTATTGTTCTGGTGCCAAACAATACCTTTCTTCCATCGAAGTTACAATCTCACTTTGTTTTTAAACAGCTTGGTCTTATAATTTTACCAACCCTATTTTTTTGCAGCAGATACAAAACCACCCACTTCCCTACTAAAGAGGACCTTTCCCAATGTTTTTCCCTGGCATAAATTGTTCTGTCTGTCTCCAAACTAACTAAAACCAAGCTAAAGCTGCACCAATCTCAACTTACCAAATTTTTTGGGTCATTAAGATTAATAGATTAATTTTAACCTTATTTTTACATTACAAAGTTGACTGAGATAGATAAATTTTAAAGTTCAAGTTAGTATTATACATCTAGCACCGTCCCAAAGAATATTTGGTGTTTTCAGTAATATAATGACCAATAAATTTATGAAATGTATTTTTTGTTTTTTCTAAATTTGTTTGCTAAAATTTTTGCACAGATAGCATCTAAAATAAATACGAAAGTTGTTTGTTTTCTTCAGAAATAAAGGTGCCTCGTGAAATGAAATGTGGTGTTTATTGGATTCTTTCGGGAAAATGAAGAAAAATAGTGGAAAACCAGGCCTGAATCGTGTACAACTTTGAAATAGGGAGTAAGTATTGACATTTTTTCAAAAAAACATTGTTTTTACCTAATAATAGTCATAGAAACCACCCAGCCTGTGTTGCTCAACATTTTTGATTTTCTTAATTGTTTTTCCAAGTTTAAAACTATGGTTTTTAGGCTCATCCTTTTTTTTGGTGGCCATTCTAAGTTTGCTTCAGAACCATTTTTTCACTGAAAACAAATTTGGAGCAAATGTATTTAACTCCGATAATTTAAAAGATATCATGAATAAATAAAAACAACAATTATCAGAATAATAAACTCTAAATTTTTAGGAAATTAGGAAAATCAAATATGTTGAGCAACAAATTTTATTCTATTTGGAGATTATTTCAAATGGATTGACCCTTAATCAAAATAATTACCTAGATAATTTATGTCTACTACATGGAATTTATAGTTTTGATTAGTTTTTTATTTAGTTCTTAATAATATAGATAAAATCAATCAAGCACAGAATGATATATAATTTAACTTACCCGGAAGGTCCACTTGCACTTAATATAGTATTATTTGATTGTGTAAGAAAAGCAATTTGTGACCTAATTTCTTTAATTTCATATTTTAGCAACTTGGCACTATTTTCTACAGCCGTTAATCTTTCTGCAAGCTTCGTCACTTGTTCTGCACTAAAAATGAATTAGATTTTAAAATATTGTTGGATGTTTTACATTATAAAATAAAGCAAATAAGCGTAAAGATATTTCTCAGTGATTTTAAACTATCTTTAAGCTAAAATAACTTTAAAAAATTAGAAGTATACATCTGGAAAAACATAAACAAAGCATTGCTTACAGAGATTCGTTCATTTTTCTCACGACAAAAGGCACCAATCTTGATGTAAAAGGTACTAAACAGTTAAATATATATTTATTTCTAAAAATACTAGTTTTTAAGATCATATATTTAAAAAAATACGTAATTATTTTCCGATTTTCTAAAAATTTGACACTCCATTATTTTTAACATAACCTAAGAAAATGGTTCGCGGTCAACAAACTTTACTGACCCCCCCCCCCACTTCCGTTGCTTACATCCAAATAGTAAATTTCCGAAATCCTCCATGTCGAATAAATCAGAACATATTACCACCATTTTTTCAAAACATTTGAAATAGGATTATTGTTAAACATACCTCTTGATAAGAAAAATAACCATCTGATACAACAATAGAATTAAATAAAGTTGAGTTGTTGCCAAAAAAAGAAATTGAAATAAACGCAATAGATAAAAAAATATAAAAATTCGTTCTTAAATGCTAAAAATTTTGGCTTAATCGGCTGAAAAACTCTAAAAATGGTGGTTACTTTCAAAACACGTACTTACTTTTCTTACATTTCAATTAAAAAATAAAAAAGTTGCTTACCCCTGGTGGGACTCGAACCCACAGTCCCCGGCTTAGGAGGCCGATGCCTTATCCATTAGGCCACAGGGGCTTTCCTTTAAATATTGTTTACAGGGATTATTAGCTGCCCTTTTTTGCTCGTTATTAAACTCGGTATATATAGTTGCCTATCTATTAGGGAACTATTCTAAGAAATACTTATCATGTAATACATTTTATCTTCAATATTTTTATCAAAATATTTGAAATAACTTAAATAACATTATAAAATAAGAGTGTAAAATAATTTTTATTGGTTTTCCTTATTTTTATGAGCTATAAATTGTTGTTATAAATCCGAATATTGATTCGGCACTACACACAAGACACAACTTGTTTAATTGGCTTTATTTAGTTGTGCTGCGTCCGGGTAAGTTGCAAGCAAGTTTACCTTTTTCGCGTGATTTTAACTTTACCTATTAAATAAATATTTTGAAAGGAAAGCATTACATCTTTGGTATTTATTTATTCACTTTTCTTCTTAGATTGTTTTAGCTTCCACTGTTTTATTAGAAAAATATATTTAAGTGACCACTGGAAACGCAAACTTCAAACTTTAGACATTTGACAGCAGAAAAATTCTTGTCAAAAGCCTGATTTAAAATTTCGTTTTGAACGACGAAAAGAGAAAAATTATGTTTAAACCATCTGTTTTGGAAAATTACGACGACGATAATTCGTAAGTAAATTTTATTATTATTGTCATTTTTTAATTTTTACCGTGGTTATACAAGGTTTGGTAAAAATACAACGTATGGTAGTCAAATATTCGTATGAAAGGGGTGGTAAGTTCATTTTAAAATTTTATTATTTTGAAATTAATTTTTGCGCGTTCTACTCATGCATTATTTTAAGAATGAATTAAAGTTTCAGTTCAGGTTATATAAAATAAAACTTTTGGCAATATCAAGATATATTCGATAAAAATTAGTTAAAAATTAACCGGCATTAATCTAAATCAGCTGTTTCCTGAAATAACATTGTTTTGGTTTCAAATATTTGAAGATTGATCTGGCGCATTCGCCGAAATTTAAATAAGGAATCCTGATTTTGAGTGAATTATTTCGATTTTTTCATTAGATTTACTCTCGTATATTACTCCAGTCCTCCTATGAAAGAAGGTGAAAAATTTTTTAATGCAGATATTTGAAAGTTTCAAGTCGTAGGGGGTACCTAGTAGATGATAAATACGTAAAAAAGTACAGCTAGATCAGTTATTCCAATTGTTTATACGTAAAAAAGTACCCCTTCTTTAAACGTTTTTTTTAACAACAATTGTTTTAAAAATCCAGCGTTTTTTCATCTTTGCTTGTAGTTTGAACTTCAAAGAATCCATTCCGTTTTTGCAAATATCTGTGGAATCATCCTCTGGGCAAGGACAATTGTTTGAATATTCAATGTCTGGGATAAACAATTAAGATTATTCATAAACTACCAAACCGATTTGGTCCAGCTTTCGCATAATTATAAAGGCACATAATGGCCTTATCATCAAGGGGTTATACATCACTTTCGGCCTTTCTTGCAAAAGTTATTAACATTTATAAAATAGTGCAAAAAAGGTGGTTTTTCGCCATTATCTCGATAAATTATTGATCGATTTTGACGTATTAAAAATGAGGTTAAAGGCCTTTTCAATACCCACAACTTTCATTTGGACAAGTTTTCTCTAAAATGTAACCGAAAAATTCTACGGATGGAAAATCAAATTTTCTGACTTTGGATGTTGTTTATAAAAAAACAGGGCTGATCTAGCTGTACTTTTTTACGTATTTATCATCAACTGAGTGCCCCTTACGACATGAAACTTTCAGAGATCTGCAATAAATTTTTACATGAAATCGCTACAAATTCAATAGGAAGACTGGAGTATACAGGGTGATTCAAAAATCGATCAGGAAACTTAAGGGGGTGATTCTACTTGACAAAATAAGGGTAGAGCTTCATATAATTTTTTTTCAAAATGTCATTCGTTTTCGAGTTACAAGCCGTCCAAGTTCAAGTTTTTATTTTTTTTGTTTTTTGAATTACTCGCTTACAGGAAAACCGATTTGACTAATATTTGAAAGATAGGCTAAGTCTTCTGCGCTTCATCATTTTAGTAACAATTCACATTGATTGTTTGCCGCTAGAGGGCACTTTACCTACATTGAAAATTGTTTTTTTGTCATAATTTTTTAGTGTTGACAGCTACAGTAGTTTTTGGCATAATTTCTGAAAGACTGATGCCAGGCCTTTAAAAAAGGTGCTCTTTATTTACATCGCTAAACCCAACGGTTTAGACGTAAATCACCCTTAAAAATTAAGTGGTAAATTTACTTTTCTCATTTCATTACCACCAGCTACCAGGTAAATAGCTATCAAAGTATGCTAGAGCTGTCAGTTTAACATCAAATAAATTCGCTTTTTAAACTATTTAATTTATAATCTTAAAATAACTAATAATGGCTAATCACCAATATTCAAATATCGAATATTGTGATATCCATTTTTGTTATGGAAAAGCAAATGGTAATGCAGAGTTGGCAAGAAGATATTATATGAAGAGTTATCCGGAAAGAAATATCCCTCATGCTCAAACATTTTCCAGTGTGCACAGGAGGCTTGCGGAATGTGGTTCCTTTAAAAGTTATAATGGAAATAGGGGAAGACCTAGAACTGCTAGAAACGTGCAACAAGAAGAAAGAGTGCTTGAAATTATTGAAGATAATCCAGGTATTAGTACTAGAAAAATTGGGAATGAAGTGCGGCTCTGTCAGGCTAGTTCATGGAGGATACTAAGAGAAGAACAACTCTACCCGTTTCATTCAAAAAAGGTGCAGGCTCTTTATGACGATGATCGGCCGAGACGGTTGGAAATGTGCAATCAGATCCTAGCTAAGTATGAACACGATAATCGATTAATTGGCGTCATATTATTCACTGACGAAGCTGGTTTCACTCGTGATGGCATAACAAATCTACACAACATCCACACATATGCTTACGAGAACCCAAACAATGTGGTAGAAACGAAACATCAGCGTAGATTTTCACTAAATGTGTGGGCAGGGATAATAGGAGATTACCTTATTGGTCCTCATTTCTTTGATAGCCCATTAACTGGTGACGTATACTTAGATTTTATCCAAAATCGTCTCCCATTGTATCTGGAAGATGTGCCATTGGAAGTAAGGGCCAACATGTGGATCCTCCAAGACGGAGCTCCGCCCCACTTTAATATACGTGTCCGACAGTATTTGAATGCAACGTATCCTGAGCGATGGATAGGACGAAGTGGACCATTGGCATGGGCAGCGAGGTCACCAGACCTTAATCCTATGGATTTTTTCTTTTGAAGTCATTTGAAACAATTGGTGTACGATATTCCAGTAATCAACGTCGAGGATCTTCGCTTCAGGATAATCGAAAAGTGCCAAATTATTAAAGAAACACCAGGAATTTTTCATCGAGTTAGGCGACATTTTTTGAAGAGTGTTAGGAAATGTATGGAAGAAAATGGGGGACATTTTGAGAATCTTTTTTAGTTTGTTTAGTACTGTTTCATTAATTTTTATCAATTAAATGTATATCGCAATAATCCATAATATGAATATTTACTGATTAGCCATTATTAGTTATTTTAAGATTATAAATTAAATAGTTTAAAAAGCGAATTTATTTGATGTTAAACTGACAGCTCTAGTATACTTTGATAGCTATTTACCTGGTAGCTGGTGGTAATGAAATGAGAAAAGTAAATTTACCACTTAATTTTTAAGGGTGATTTACGTCTAAACCGTTGGGTTTAGCGATGTAAATAAAGAGCACCTTTTTTAAAGGCCTGGCATCAGTCTTTCAGAAATTATGCCAAAAACTACTGTAGCTGTCAACACTAAAAAATTATGACAAAAAAACAATTTTCAATGTAGGTAAAGTGCCCTCTAGCGGCAAACAATCAATGTGAATTGTTACTAAAATGATGAAGCGCAGAAGACTTAGCCTATCTTTCAAATATTAGTCAAATCGGGTTCCTGTAAGCGAGTAATTCAAAAAACAAAAAATAAAAACTGGAACTTGGAACTCGAAAACGAATGACATTTTGAAAAAAAATTATATGAAGCTCTACCTTTATTTTGTCAAGTAGAATCACCCCCTTAAGTTTCGTGATCGATTTTTGAATCACCCTGTATAATAAATGTAAATTTTAGATATATTTAGTTCTATATAATCTGGATATCTACAATATATTTAGCCCAATTTTTTTCTTTACTTTAAACATAAGTATGGCGTAGAATGCAGCACATTAAAAAATCCAATTTTCCAGAAAACTATTGTAACGATTTTTTTTTCAAATTTTCTTGAGGGCTATTTTATTATTGGCCCTTCAAAATGTGACCATTCGAGGAAGGTACATTTTATTAATTATTCGAGTCGGAGGAATTCTACGTAGTTTCGCATTACTGATGTCAAGTACATCGTAAATTATCATTTATCTTGCTTCATGTGACATTATCAAGGTACCAAGACAAATATTACCCATTTTAATAATACAAATAAATACCTATTTCCTTTTGTTTCGTTAAAATTCTGATAAAATATCATAATGCTAGTGTACACACGGCAAAACTTACTCATTTTCATTCCTCTTAGAATACCGAATAAGTCAGTATGTTGTCTAAGATGATTTCCTGAAATAGCATTGTTTTCGGTGTTTGTTACGATCATGTTTCTGACGAAAATGAAGCATACTGCGTTGCCGGTATCGGTCAACCATCCACCTGATATATGGTAAATATTGTGTAAAAAAATAACAGGGTGAGTCATAAAGATATATGTAGAATACAAAGTATTTTAAATAAACAAAAAACGGGGTATTTCTCTGATAGTCCTGCGCGTTTTCACAGAAGATGAAGAGACATAGATGGTTACACGAAAGTTTTTTAAATATAAAGGGTGGGCCATCTGTTGGTTTCTTTTTTAACTATTAATTTCGAAGTTAAGTAACAAATTGCATGATTTATTCAAGTGAAAAGTACGGCAAATTTAGTTATGGATGGATAATCGAAACTTATTACGAAAACGGACGATCTGTAAAAATTATATTTCGTAAACTTCGTGGACATTTTGGCCAACATAGACGTTCTACAAAACCTGAAATTCGCAAAATTGTTCAACATTTCAAGAAACTGGCTTGGAACTCGGAAAATCCTCACATGGTGAAGCAATGGGTTTATTGATGCAAGATCATGTGATTTGACACTTTTGGACTATTTTCTTTGTGGTTTTTTGAAAATTAAAGTTCATGTCAATGTCCCACGAACAATTCAAGACCTTAAACGCAACGTTCAACATGAAATAGAGGCTCCATTGAACTCCAATTACTGCAAAAAGTCATTGCAAATTTTGATATTCGGACGCAGGTCTGCCAAGGGAGCCGTTGTGGTCATATGAACGATATTGTTTTTCATACATAATTGCCACACACACACCTTTCATTTCCAATAAAGATTCACTAATTTAGTTAGTGAAAGATGTTTAATTTTAACTTAAAAAAAACAACAACCGATGGCCCATTCTTTATTTTCATAAACAAATACGTGTTAGCATTCAACATTAAGCTCCTGGGAATAAACAAATTAACACATCTCAACAACAAATGAACCGAGCATTAATATTTTTTTCTTATTATACAGGGTGTCTCAAAAGAGAGTACACATTTGTTTTGCTTATTGCGTGAACGCAACTATTCCGAGCGGCGCGGGGGGTATGTCAATCGGTAGCCTGGCTCTTGGGAATTTAGTCGCTATGGAGCGTTTTTCGGGAGCGGACCGTGCTTTGTGCGTACGTGAGTTTTATAAAAACGGTAATTCGGCGACTGTAGCGCGTAGAAAATTCTGCAATTTTCGACATATTCGTCACTTGAATCATGCGCCAAGCGCTCGGCTTATTGGAAAATGGGTCCAGAAGTTTGAAGAGACCGGTTCAACACTAGATAAACCAAAATCCGGGCGTCCGAGGTCTTCGAGAACGGTCGAAAACGTAGAGAGTGTTACTCAGTCTGTTCGTGACGACCCAAACGTTTCGATTCGTAAGCGTGCTGTTGCTTTAAATGTGCATAGGTCATCATTATTCCGCATTTTACACAAAGATTTAAAGCTGAACCCCTATAAAATTCAGTTGGTGCAAGAATTGAAGCCTCAGGATGCTGGTCAGAGGCTTGACTTCGTAAACCAGATGACTGAACGCTTTTCAACGTTTACCAACATCTTCTTTTCGGATGAAGCCCATTTTCATCTTAATGGTCATGTAAACAAGCAAAATTGCCGCTATTGGAGTGCAAACAATCCAAAACACAAACATCAGAAACCTCTACATTCGCCGAAAGTGACTGTATGGGCTGCGATGTCGGCGCGAGGAATTATCGGCCCGTACTTTTTTGAAGATGAAAGGGAACGCACAGTAACAGTGACTTCAGAGCGGTATGTGGAGATGTTAGACGACTTCTTCGTGCCTGAACTGCAAAATTTTCCTGGCTATAACCAAAGAACATGGTTCCAGCAAGACGGAGCAACTTCACACACGTCCAACATGTCTCTGCCACGAGTGCGTGAAATTTTTCCTGGCAAATTGATCTCAAAGAAAGGTGACATAAGTTGGCCTCCACGCAGTCCTGATTTATCACCTATGGACTTTTTCCTATGGGGTTATGTCAGATCAAAAGTTTACGCCAACAAACCGACTTCCCTGGCACAATTAAAAGAAAATATCCGCCACGAAATGGCAGACATCACGGAGAATACCTGCCGAGCCGTCATGGGCAATTTTAGTGCTCGATTAAATGAATGCCGTGAGCGCAACGGATTACATTTGGACTATATCATTTTTAAAAAATAAATTCCCAAACAATGTGTTTTAATATGTATTTTTTCAATAAAGTCCTGACTTTTTTTAAATCGATTTTTTAAATGTGAACTTTCTTTTGAGACACCCTGTATTGTTCCGGACGGCCGATTTTTGAACACACACTGTATTATTGAACACACTTTGTCATTTCGAAAGCTTTTTATTATCAACCTTAATTGTGACACTTGTCAAACTAATTCAAGTTGCGTCGACAGACTCTCAAACTATATTGTCCCCGAAAGCCGATCTAAACCCTTTATATACCCTTTTCGTTGATACCGGAAGATTCCCTAATTTTCTAGAAGGATTTCCATACAACATGGCGTAATAAAATTAAAAAAAAGGTAATAATCCTGCGACTTCTAGACCTTCTATCACGGGCGTTCCATGCTAAAAATAAGAAAATAGAATTACCTAAAAAGTTCCAGACCTTCTTTCATCGACGTCTCACGAGGAAATTAACAAAAGGTAAAATTAATTAAATAAATTATTAGCTCGTACAAAATAAACCTAAAACCATACAAATTATAAACATAAATTAATACTAGGAAATGTATAACGCTATAAAATTCCTTACATTGCCCTCTTTCTAGCTTTGATCGTCCCGATCAACCTTCTTGATCCTGATAATGACCCAAATATATGTCAAGATCCACAATTTCCATCTTCGCATGAGGGCATTTCCGAATTCAGTACATCAGAACGTTTAGTCGGGTCTCTATATTGTACGGAACTTCCCATGACTTCTGAAACTTTGGTGAACGCCTTTTGGTACATTTAAAATTGTACAACGACGTCTTTTCACCAACTATCAATTCACCAGGATTGGCTTTGACGTCATAGCGGATCTTCATTCTGTCGCTTTCTATTTGTAGTAATCTCTGTACCTTTCCAAGTATAACCTGGAAGACGTTCTTCTTCCGGAGTCTCTTCACGTTCTCCGTGAGTACTCCTTCTATGTTTTCCGGAATGGTCCTTTCTTCTACCGCCTCCACCAGCAGTAATTTCTGGGCGATCTCTGTAAAAGTGACCATTGTAACAGGGCATGTTGTTCGAATGGAACCGACGACTCTGACCCCTTCTTCTCGGTCTGGCATCAGTCACTCTAATACAACAACCGCATACTTCAACTCCTTGACGGCAACGGCAGCATTTTTTATCTTTGTAGACAGCAAATCCAAAACAGGGAATACAATTACTTAACCAGACTCCTTTAAGTTCACCATAAGGAGCAAAAACTTTCTCCAAGTCGGTTCCTCGAACATCATCACCTATATTAGCGATATGAAGTCGATAGCGATCAGGGTCTCTGTCAGGAACAGTATTGCGAGTACACTGGCTTTGTAGATGCTCTTCTTGACCACACTTCCAACAAGGAATTCTAGTTCTGCAACGAAAGTTTGTATTTTTGTTATCTTGTGTTTTCCCTTCATTGTTTTCTCGTTGATCTTGTGATAATCCCGGGAAACATTGACTCTTCTTATGGTTCGTTTGTTTGGCTATCTCAAACTGAAGGACATAAGCAAGAGCCTCAAAAATTTTCTTCAGTAGAGCTATTCTTAGAGTTTGGCTTGTTTCTGGGCCGCATAAACCTTCAATTAAACTATTCACTGCTAACTCTTGCTTTATTTCTTCCGGATATGTTGGGTAGATCAAATTTATTAGCCTTATTATATCCGCCTCATACTCTTGCAGACTTTCGTTGTATTCTTGTCTTCTTCCATGGAGTTGGGCCTTATAAACTTCTTGGAGGTGGGCTTCCTAAAAACGCATCTCTAGAAAAGTAACAATTAACTCATAATCATTCTGTTTTTCTTCCGGAATGTTGCGTAGTACCTCCATAGCTTTACCTCGTAGTGCCTAGAACAAGAGCACACGCCTTCGCCGGTGGCGGCAGCCTCGAATTGACAGACGTAGGTAAGCCAAGATACTTTGCCGTCGAAGGTAGGTGGCTTCATCACACTTGTTGCAGGAACACCATCATTCTGTATTATACCTGTACTGGCTACCTTCTCTATTTGCAAATGTAACTGTTGCATCTGTTTCTGTATTCCCATCACTTCATGTTGTACTTCGCCATGTACGTCTTCTCTAATTCTGCTAATCTGTTGCATTTCTTGTTCTAGGTGCTTCATATCTTCTTGATTTTTTTAAGTTCCTGTCTCATATCCTCCAGACTTGATTTTAGTTCTTGTTTTATATCATCTTGGCTTGTCTTTAATTCTTCTTTCATCTCTTCTTGGCTTGTCTTCAGTGTCAGTAATTCTTGTTTCGTATCGTCTTGATTTTGTGTTATATCTTGTTTCAGTTCTTGTTTCATCTCTTCTTGGCTTTTCTTCATTTCTTCTTGATTTTTCGTCATATCTTCTTTCAATTCTTGTTTCATCTCTTCTTGGCGTTTCTTCATATCTTCTTGGCTTTGGGAAATGTTTAAAAAGGAACCACTATGTTTTATACCACTAAATTTATTTAGAAAACAGTGACTGCAGTTTCAACTCACAGAGTCATTTTGAAACTGAATTAGAAAGGTAGACTAAGTATTCAATACAAAAACATGAGAAAATTTAACAATAAATAAAAACTACCTGAGAAATTACATTATTACAAAAGGGAGGTACTAAATTTTGGGAATTAATTATTATTTGGCGACAACAAATAACGGGGAAAACCCAAGTTCTGTCTGGTCATTAAGCAAATTTATATTTTAATTTTTACTATGTTTATATATTTCTAAATTTTCAGGAATATTTAACTTTTGGCCCTTTGTTGAATAATGTAATATATCAGTGTTGCTTAAATCAGGAAAACTGTGGCTGCGTTCTAAGCAATGGTTGGCAAAGCTCGAGTCTGTTTTTTTATAGTCTATATGATCGGTGGTGTTCTGAAAAGCGAGTTTTAAAGCTTCTACCACTTTGTCCAATATACAAGCTATCACATTCTGAACATTTTAACTTATAAACTCCTGATTTATCAAATTTATTAATTTTATCTTTAGCATTGTAAAGGATAGTGGACAGATTGTGTTGAGATTTAAAGGCTCCTTTTATGTTATGTTTGGAAAGAGTATTAGCTATGTTTTCTGATAGGGTACCACAGTATGACAAAGATATATAAGATGAACTACCTTTATCATTTTTTATTTTGGTATATATTGAATTAAAAGCTAGTTGTTTTTGTTTTTTAGTTATTAATTTCTTTATGGTTTGTTGGGAGAAATTGTTTGAAATTGCACTTCTTTCAATGATACTTAGTTCCTCTTGAAGATCTTCTTCAGAGAGAGGCAAAGAGAATGCTCTATGTATCATTGAATTGTATGTAGCCATTTTGTGTTGTAAGGGGTGAAAAGAGTCATTAGATATAGTATTACCTGTAAACGTTGGTTTCCTAAAAATTTTAAAATTACACTGATTATTGAGGTGAGATATGGTGAGATCAAGAAAATTTATTTTATGGTTATTTTCAGTTTCCAGAGTAAATTGAATTCTTGGATGGCAATTATTAATGTATTGTAAGAATTTTTGAAGTTGTCTAGTAGTGCCTTTAAAACATGCTAGCACATCATCCACATATCTGTACCAAAATTGAACATGGTTTTTGCTTAAAGGGGAATTAAGAATTTTGCCTTTAAATCTCAACACAATCTGTCCACTATCCTTTACAATGCTAAAGATAAAATTAATAAATTTGATAAATCGGGAGTTTATAAGTTAAAATGTTCAGAGTGTGATAGCTTGTATATTGGACAAAGTGGTAGAAGCTTTAAAACTCGCTTTTCAGAACACCACCGATCATATAGACTACAAAAAACAGACTCGAGCTTTGCCAACCATTGCTTAGAACACAACCATAGTTTTCCTAATTTAAGCAACACTGATATATTACATTATTCAACAAAGGGCCAAAAGTTAAATATTCTTGAATCTTTAGAAATATATAAACATAGTAAAAATAAAAATGTAAATTTGCTTAATGACCAGACAGAACTTGGGTTTTCCCCGTTATTTGTTGTTGCCAAATAATAATTAGTTCCCAAAATTTCGTACCTCCCCTTTGTAATAATGTAATTTCTCAGGTAGTTTTTATTTATTGTTAAATTTTCTCATGTTTCTGTATTGAATACTTAGTCTACCTTTGTAATTCAATTTGAAAATGACTCTGTGAGTTGAAACTGCAGTCACTGTTTTCTAAATAAATTTAGTGGTATAAAACATAGTAGTTCCTTTTTAAACATTTCCTGAAGATGATTAACTACTACATAGTAACGGCTACCAACATCAAATCTTCTTGGCTTGTTTTCATGTCTTGTATCATCATCAGTATTTGATTTTAACTACCTTGAAGTTGTTCTTCCATTTTCGCTTTCTGCTTTCTAGTTTCCACTGGCATACAGTTTCAAATTACTTTTTTCTAATTTTATAACCTGAAATAACCTCGTCTGGATTTGATCCCACTTCCGACACCAATTTTTTCCGGACGCCGGTCTTCGAACACACACTATATTGTTGAACACACTATTATTTCAAAAGATTTTTATTATCAGCCTCACTTTTGACACTTGTAAAACAATTTCAAGCTGCGTTGAGGAGCTCTCAAACTATACTATCCACGAGAGCCGATCAGGACTCTTTAGATACCCTTTTGGTCGATACCTGAAGATTCCATAATTCTCTAGAAGGATTTCCATACTACATGGGGTAATCAAAATAAGAAAAAGGAATAATCTGGCGATTTCTAGAGCTTCTATCATAGGCGTTTCATGTTAAAAATAAGGAAATCAAATTATCTAGAAAGTTCCAGACTTTCTTTCATCGACGTCTCATAAGGAAATTAACAAAAGGTAAAATTAATTAAATAAATTATAAACTCGTACAAAATAAATTTAAAACCATACAAATTATAAACATAAACTAATACTATGAAATGTATAACGCTATAAAGTTCGTTACAATATTAATGTTTTAATAATCTCTTTAATAATTAATTAATTTAAAGAACGGCTGTTTCATAAAATTTCCGAAATCTAATTTTAAAAAATACTCCTGGTCTGTTATGTACAGGGTGAGTCAACGATTGGATGAAGTAGGTTTGTGCCTTTTCGGTGAAATTAACAAAGAAACTATATTTATTGTTTGATACAGTTTATTTTTACGCAGATTTTAAAAATATTTAGGACTCTACAGGGTGAGCCAAAAAACTAGGACAACATAAAGTTGTATTTTTTTTAAATAGAACACCCTATATACGTATTTTCGATTTAACTTATAATTTTAAATCTTTTTTATTAAGGGTTTACTATAACAAAACTTTATAGTTTCTGAGATAATTAAGTTTAAAGAAAAAAAGTCACATTTTTAAGCATCAATTCAATCCTAAATAACGTTTTCAATTTTGTGACAAATATATTCAAATTTGGAATTTAGCAAGGCCAAGGACAAGTTAACATAATTTTTACCTAATATTTGCAATAAAAGCTACAGGGTGTTGAACACATCGGCTCAAATTTGAACAAGTTTAAATGAATAAATATCTTTTTTTTTTAAATGGTAAACCCTGTATATTTTCATGTTATTTAATAGAGTAATAAAAACCCTAAAAGTTTTGTTCAATATATCCTATACCTATTTATAGTTTTTGAGATATTTCAGTTTTTCTTATTTTCCATACTTTTTTACAGAAATAGTCTTCATTATCATAGTTGCCATGGCAAAAACAATGTAAAAGAACATTTTTCTGTGTCAAATTTATAACCGCAATCGCTTCTTTTGGTTTTTATGTAGTGTAGTTTGGTTTTTTTTTGCATTCATCTTATATTGTAAAATGAATTTTCCGAAGAATGAGTTAATAGATATGATTTATACAATAGGAGAGGCTCAAAAAAATTGCCTTCTTGCTCAAAGAATTTACAAAATGAAGTATCCTGATCGACGCCAGCCTAATACCCATACTTTTCAAAACTTAATGCAAAGATTTGATTCTTCTGGTACTGTTGATTATCCAAAACGTAAAGTGGTCAACAAACCAGTAATTAATGAAGAAAAAGAACTACAAGTATTGTTAAATGTTCAGGAAAATCCTTATATTGATAGCCGTCAGTTAGCAGCATTATGTGAAACATCACAATCCACCGCTAATCGTACTACCAAGAAATATAGGTATCATCCATATCACATGGAATTACACCAAGAATTGCATGGACAGGATTTTGAAATTCGTGTAAACTTTTGTCGTACAATAAATGCGGAGATTCAATTATATCCAAATTTATTATGCAAGGTAATGTTTAGTGATGAAGCTACTTTTAGAAGTAACGGTACCGTAAATAGACTCAACATGCATTATTATGCCACAGAAAACCCATTTTGGATTAGAGAGGTGCAACATCAAAACCACTGGTCATTAAATGTTTGGTGTGGTATTCATCATAATCGAATTATTGGACCCCACTTTTTTTATGAACCACTAAATGGCCATAGTTACCTGAACTTTCTACAAGAAGAACTACCCCAACTGCTTCAAGGTCTCGATAAGGATGAGCTCGTCAGTATGTGGTTCCAGCACGATGGTGCGCCTCCGCATTACCATCGTGAATTTCGTGCGTTTTTGGACCAACGATATCCGCAAAAATGGATTAGACGTGGGGGTTTCATTGAGTGGCCACCAAGGTCTTGCGACATCACTCCATTAGATTTCTTCCTATGGGGTTATATTAAAAATAAGGTGTATGTTAATCCACCAACAACAGTGGAAGATATGCGAAACAGGATTAGGGATACCTGTAGAACAATAACGCCACTAATTTTGTCCAGGGTCCGAGAAAATCTGTAAAAAAGAGTAAATTTGTGCATTGCACAAGGGGGTCGTTTATTCGAACATTTATTAAAAAGAAATAATTAATCTCAATATTTAATAGGTAATTTTTTTGTTTCAATTTAGTATAAAAGTAAATATGTATTTGCCTTGTCGTTATTGTTGTGTTAATTTTTTCACATTATGTTTAATTAAATTATTGCCGTTGTAATATAACGAATAATGTATTTCATCATATTTAACCACATTCTGTTTGTTTCTGTAGTTTCTTTTTATTATTTTACATGGCTAATTTGATAATGAAGACTATTTCTGTAAAAAAAGTATGGAAAATAAGAAAAACTGAAATATCTCAAAAACTATTATAAATAGGTATAGGATATATTGAACAAAACTTTTAGGGTTTTTATTACTCTATTAAATAACATGAAAATATACAGGGTGTACCATTTAAAAAAAAGATATTTATTCATTTAAACTTGTTCAAATTTGAGCCGATGTGTTCAACACCCTGTAGCTTTTATTGCAAATATTAGGTAAAAATTATGTTAACTTGTCCTTGGCCTTGCTAAATTCCAAATTTGAATATATTTGTCACAAAATTGAAAACGTTATTTAGGATTGAATTGATGCTTGAAAATGTGACTTTTTTTCTTTAAACTTAATTATCTTAGAAACTATAAAGTTTTGTTATAGTAAACCCTTAATAAAAAAGATTTAAAATTATAAGCTAAATCGAAAATACGATTCGTATATAGGGTGTTCTATTTAAAAAAATACAACTTTATGCTGTCCTAGTTTTTTGGCTCATCCTGTAGAGTCCTAAATATTTTTAGAAACTGCGTAAAAATAAACTGTATCAAACAATAAATATAGTTTCTTTGTTAATTTCACCGAAAAGGCACAAACCTACTTCATCCAATCGTTGACTCACCCTGTAATGCTCCAGGTCGCGATCCTCTTTATTGATGTCAAGAGCCAAACGATAGATCTTGAAACATACTTTACCCTCGTTTTAGCTTAAATTGAAACGGCACATTAAAAAAAAAAGTACTAGGAAGAAAGAACCGCGAGCGTCCTTGACAACTTACCTGAATCCAAGTAAAATAACTCGTTCAACGTCTCCCAGTTCCTACTTTCCACCTACCCTGTATGTCGATGCACCCGTTCGTTATATGGTTTATTTATTTACCTCGTTGATAAAACAAAGATAGTATATCATATCACTGTTAGACGCGTACATTACACAAAATACTAAAATAGATGTAGAATACCTCGGTAGTACGCATAAAACTGGTTCCGAATAATAATTGAGTAAAATCGGTCAAAGTTTTAAATTTGTAGAATTGTTTATGTTAATTTTTACAATAGTGTCGAGTTTAGCACCGAGGCGACAACAAAATAATATCGTGCCATTATTTTGCGGTACTCAAGTATATTATTTCGTGAAAAATTACACTGTACTAAAAATAACTCTTATAATAATTATATCATAGACATAATTACACACTACTTAGTTTTGATAATCGTTCTGTTATCTGGAATTCGCGGATAAAAATATTTGTACGTTACCGACGACCATGGGTTCCTATTTATATCACGAGATCGGGTTAGATTATGAGTTGGACGTCCCTAGTGTCCCTACGGAGTCTAGTAGGAAAAATAGTGCCGTACCGGAAAAGGACAGGTGGGTGTACGTTCTTAAGTGAGTCTCACTCGCACTTATCGATCTTATGAATTCATAAATTTCAATTAAATCCATCTCTGATCGGAAAATGATATCTTTTAATTCGAATTTTGAAATGATTAGAGCTGTTTCCGGGTTTATTCGTCGTTAGATTTTCCAAGAAATTATATATATATATATATATATATATATATATATATATATATATATATATATATATATATATATATATATATCCTATATATTATTGCATTTTTGATTTCTAAGTAAAATTCTAGACATATTAAATGTATAATATTCTATACTTAAGTCTCACCATTTTGTACATATTTAAATTTTTATGTCACCAATGACGTTGGCAGACCAAAACTTAATTATAAATTTTTCCTATAAGAAAGTCTTTATTATTTAATTTGGGTTAGTTTTCTTGTAGACGAAGATCGACTTTATTAGTCTTCTTATGATATTTTGAAAATTATTAGTACAGGGTGAGTCAACGATTGGATGAAGTAGGTTTGTGCCTTTTCGGTGAAATTAACAAAGAAACTATATTTATTATTTGATACAGTTTATTTTTACGCAGATTTTAAAAATATTTAGGACTCTACAGAGTGAGCCAAACAACTAGGACAGCATAAAGTTGTATTTTTTTAAATAGAACACCCTATATACGAATCGTATTTTCGATTAAGCTTATAATTTTAAATCTTTTTTATTAAGGGTTTACTATAACAAAACTTTATAGTTTCTGAGATAATTAAGTTTAAAGAAAAAAAGTCACATTTTCAAGCATCAATTCAATCCTAAATAACGTTTTCAATTTTGTGACAAATATATTCAAATTTGGAATTTAGCAAGGCCAAGGACAAGTTAATATAATTTTTACCTAATATTTGCAATAAAAGCTACAGGGTGTTGAACACATCGGCTCAAATTTGAACAAGTTTAAATAAATAAATATCTTTTTTTTAAATGGTACACCCTGTATATTTTCATGTTATTTAATAGAGTAATAAAAACCCTAAAAGTTTTGTTCAATATATCCTATACCTATTTATAATAGTTTTTGAGATATTTTTCTTATTTTCCATACTTTTTTACAGAAATAGTCTTCATTATCATAGTAGCCATGTAAAATAATAAAAAGAAACTACAGAAACAAACAGAATGTGATTAAATATGATGAAATACATTATTCGTTATATTACAACGGCAATAGTTTAATTAAACATAATGTGAAAAAATTAACACAACAATAACGACAAGGCAAATACATATTTACTTTTATACTAAATTGAAACAAAAAAATTACCTATTAAATACTGAGATTAATTATTTCTTTTTAATAAGTGTTCGAATAAACGACCCTCTTGTGCACTGCACAAAGTTAGTCTTTTTTGCAGATTTTCTCGGACCCTGGACAAAATTAGTGGCGTTATTGTTCTACAGGTATCCCTAATCCTGTTTCGCATATCTTCCACTGTTGTTGGTGGATTAACGTACACCTTATTTTTAATATAACCCCATAGGAAGTAATCTAATGGGGTGATGTCGCAAGACCTTGGTGGCCACTCAATGAAACCCCCACGTCCAATCCATTTTTGCGGATATCGTTGGTCCAAAAACGCACGAACTTCACGATGGTAATGCGGAGGCGCACCATTGTGCTGGAATCACATACTGTCGAGCTCATCCCTATCGAGACCTTGAAGCAGTTGGGGTAGTTCTTCTTGTAGAAAGTTCAGGTAACTATGGCCATTTAGTGGTTCATTAAAAAAGTGGGGTCCAATAATTCGATTATGATGAATACCACACCAAACATTTAATGATCAGTGGTTTTGATGTTGCACCTCTCTAATCCAAAATGGGTTTTCTGTGGCATAATAATGCATGTTGCGTCTATTTACGGCACCGTTACTTCTAAAAGTAGCTTCATCACTAAACATTACCTTGCATAATAAATTTGGATTTAATTGAATCTCCGCATTTATTGTACGACAAAAGTTTACACGACTTTCAAAATCCTGTCCGTGCAATTCTTGGTGTAATTCCATGTGATATGGATGATACCTATATTTCTTGGTAGTACGATTAACGGTGGATTGTGATGTTTCACATAATGCTGCTAACTGACGGCTACCAATATAAGGATTTTGCTGAACATTTAACAATACTTGTAGTTCTTTTTCTTCATTAGTTACTGGTTTGTTGACCACTTTACGTTTTGGATAATCAACGGTACCAGAAGAATCAAATCTTTGCATTAAGTTTTGAAAAGTATGGGTATTAGGCTGGTGTCGATCAGGATACTTCATTTTGTAAATTCTTTGAGCAAGAAGGCAATTTTTTTGAGCCTCTCCTATTGTATAAATCATATCTATTAACTCATTCTTTGGAAAATTCATTTTACAATATAAGATGAATGCAAAAAAAACCAAACTACACTACATAAAAACCAAAAGAAGCGATTGCGGTTATAAATTTGACACACAGAAAAATGTTCTTTTACATTGTTTTTGCCATGGCTACTATGATAATGAAGACTATTTCTGTAAAAAAGTATGGAAAATAAGAAAAACTGAAATATCTCAAAAACTATTATAAATAGGTATAGGATATATTGAACAAAACTTTTAGGGTTTTTATTACTCTATTAAATAACATGAAAATATACAGGGTGTACCATTAAAAAAAAAGATATTTATTCATTTAAACTTGTTCAAATTTGAGCCGATGTGTTCTTTTATTGCAAATATTAGGTAAAAATTATGTTAACTTATCCTTGGCCTTGCTAAATTCCAAATTTGAATATATTTGTCACAAAATTGAAAACGTTATTTAGGATTGAATTGATGCTTGAAAATGTGACTTTTTTTCTTTAAACTTAATTATCTCAGAAACTATAAAGTTTTGTTATAGTAAACCCTTAACAGAAAAGATTTAAAATTATAAGCTAAATCGAAAATACGATTCGTATATAGGGTGTTCTATTTAAAAAAATACAACTTTATGCTGTCCTAGTTTTTTGGCTCACCCTGTAGAGTCCTAAATATTTTTAAAATCTGCGTAAAAATAAACATTAGCAAACAATAAATATATTTTCTTTGTTAATTTCACCGAAAAGGCACAAACCTACTTCATCCAATCGTTGACTCACCCTGTACAGAGTGGTCAAAAAAGAAGAATAAAAATTGTATTTAAAAAATCGTCAAAAGTCGATTTTTTCAAATAGAAAGCAGCTATTTTTATAATTTTATCATATTAAACATTAAAAATAAGGGTAACTTTGTATAAGGTTGTCTATTCCAAACATTTGTAGTTTTCAAAATATTGGCAATTCAACATTTTTCTATTGTAAAAATGCTATACGGCTTTTAAGTTTTGTTATTAGTTGGCCATGACGACGAGGCGTGGTGAAAAAATCGAACCCTACACAATTGTCATTTTTTCGTACCATTTGACATTCATTAATAATAATCATGGCGGTGCGATTAAATTACACACACGAAGATTATTTAAAATTATTTATTATTTATGGAGAATGTGATAAGAGTTATTTCAAGAATATGCGATACGTTCGCGATCCGATATTCGAAGAAATAGAAACCAACACTACCAACTGTTAAAAAGATTATAAAAAACTTCAAGAACTTTGGATCTTTAAAAGCTCAAAGAAATAGAAATAAACCAGTTGTTAATATAATAAAGTTACAAAAATTATTTGAGTAAATGTTCAAATTGACGCCCTTGAACTTCCGAACATTTTTCGCACCTAAGAGCCGTTTTACACACACAAGAATTATTTCGAAAATTATAACAAAAATTTTCAGTAAATTTTTGCCGAAAATTCTTTGGAGATAATTTTCACAATAAAATACCACTCTGTTTGATACGTACAAGAAATCTGAAGATAATTTTGTCGGTGCTCATGCGCATTTTCATAACATGCTACGTTCAAGCAGTTAAATAATCTGGGGATAACCTTAAAATGTCATAAATATGAAAGTTTCCAAACATATATAATCAAAAAACTACAAAATAAGGGATATTTTGTGCAAGAAACTGAGTAAACATTGAGATTGGGTTGATTTCCAAATGCGGGTAATCAATTCACAAATTTTATTCTGCGTATATATATATATATATATATATATATATATATATATATATATATATATATATATATATATATATACAGGGTGATTCAAAAATCGATCACGAAACTTAAGGGGGTAATTCTACTTGACAAAATAAGGGTAGAGCTTCATATAATTTTTTTTCAAAATGTCATTCGTTTTCGAGTTACAAGCCGTCCAAGTTCAAGTTTTTATTTTTTGTTTTTTGAATTACTCGCTTACAGGAAAACCGATTTGACTAATATTTGAAAGATAGGCTAAGTCTTCTGCGCTTCATCATTTTAGTAACAATTCACATTGATTGTTTGCCGCTAGAGGGCACTTTACCTACATTGAAAATTGTTTTTTTGTCATAATTTTTTAGTGTTGACAGCTACAGTAGTTTTTGGCATAATTTCTGAAAGACTGATGCCAGGCCTTTAAAAAAGGTGCTCTTTATTTACATCGCTAAACCCAACGGTTTAGACGTAAATCACCCTTAAAAATTAAGTGGTAAATTTACTTTTCTCATTTCATTACCACCAGCTACCAGGTAAATAGCTATCAAAGTATACTAGAGCTGTCAGTTTAACATCAAATAAATTCGCTTTTTAAACTATTTAATTTATAATCTTAAAATAACTAATAATGGCTAATCAGTAAATATTCATATTATGGATTATTGCGATATACATTTAATTGATAAAAATTAATGAAACAGTACTAAACAAACTAAAAAAGATTCTCAAAATGTCCCCCATTTTCTTCTATACATTTCCTAACACTCTTCAAAAAATGTCGCCTAACTCGATGAAAAATTTCTGGTGTTTCTTTAATAATTTGGCACTTTTCGATTATCCTGAAGCGAAGATCCTCGACGTTGATTACTGGAATATCGTACACCAATTGTTTCAAATGACCCCAAAAGAAAAAATCCATAGGATTAAGGTCTGGTGACCTCGCTGCCCATGCCAATGGTCCACTTCGTCCTATCCATCGCTCAGGATACGTTGCATTCAAATACTGTCGGACACGTATACTAAAGTGGGGCGGAGCTCCGTCTTGGAGGATCCACATGTTGGCCCTTACTTCCAATGGCACATCTTTCAGATACAATGGGAGACGATTTTGGATAAAATCTAAGTATACGTCACCAGTTAATGGGCCATCAAAGAAATGAGGACCAATAAGGTAATCTCCTATTATCCCTGCCCACACATTTAGTGAAAATCTACGCTGATGTTTCGTTTCTACCACATTGTTTGGGTTCTCGTAAGCATATGTGTGGATGTTGTGTAGATTTGTTATGCCATCACGAGTGAAACCAGCTTCGTCAGTGAATAATATGACGCCAATTAATCGATTATCGTGTTCATACTTAGCTAGGATCTGATTGCACATTTCCAACCGTCTCGGCCGATCATCGTCATAAAGAGCCTGCACCTTTTTTGAATGAAACGGGTAGAGTTGTTCTTCTCTTAGTATCCTTCATGAACTAGCCTGACAGAGCCGCACTTCATTCCCAATTTTTCTAGTACTAATACCTGGATTATCTTCAATAATTTCAAGCACTCTTTCTTCTTGTTGCACGTTTCTAGCAGTCCTAGGTCTTCCCCTATTTCCATTATAACTTTTAAAGGAACCACATTCCGCAAGCCTCCTGTGCACACTGGAAAATGTTTGAGCATGAGGGATATTTCTTTCCGGATAACTCTCCATATAATATCTTCTTGCCAACTCTGCATTACCATTTGCTTTTCCATAACAAAAATGGATATCACAATATTCGATATTTGAATATTGGTGATTAGCCATTATTAGTTATTTTAAGATTATAAATTAAATAGTTTAAAAAGCGAATTTATTTGATGTTAAACTGACAGCTCTAGTATACTTTGATAGCTATTTACCTGGTAGCTGGTGGTAATGAAATGAGAAAAGTAAATTTACCACTTAATTTTTAAGAGTGATTTACGTTTAAACCGTTGGGTTTAGCGATGTAAATAAAGAGCACCTTTTTTAAAGGCCTGGCATCAGTCTTTCAGAAATTATGCCAAAAACTACTGTAGCTGTCAACACTAAAAAATTATGACAAAAAAACAATTTTCAATGTAGGTAAAGTGCCCTCTAGCGGCAAACAATCAATGTGAATTGTTACTAAAATGATGAAGCGCAGAAGACTTAGCCTATCTTTCAAATATTAGTCAAATCGGTTTTCCTGTAAGCGAGTAATTCAAAAAACAAAAAATAAAAACTTGAACTTGGACGGCTTGTAACTCGAAAACGAATGACATTTTGAAAAAAAATTATATATATATATATATATATATATATATATATATATATATATATATATATATATATATATAGAACACGTTCAATATTTTTATGCCGAAAATTTTCACCAAAATTTTAATAATAATTCTTTCATGTGTAAAACAGCAAATTAGTTTTATGAAAGTTTTCAACATAATTATGAGATAAATTTTGGCAATAATTCTTGTGTGTGTAAAACGGCTCTAAGCAGGAACTCTTCATGGGTGGCTCTTCTTATTAACTGAGGACTGAGTTCTTCAAATGCTGTTCTGACGCGCTGCATGCAGGTGGGGGAGCGAGGTGGCCAAAGATGTGGCCCATTCTTGGCTATCCATTGATCATAAAATAAGTTTTGCAGATGATTTTTCATTAAATGACTATTATATGGAGGCGCCACATCATGTTGATAAAATAGATTTCTGTGATCAGCCAGCCGAAAGTTATCTAAATAGTTAAAAAATTTATTTTGTATCTAGAAGTCTTCAGAAATGGCTAAATTCCCATTCAAATTATCTTGGTATAATTCTAGGACTACGACGCCGTCATTTCTTATAGCACAAAACACGTTAAACTGCCAAGACTCTTGAAAATTTAATTCTCTAAATGGCTCTACATTTGAGTTGCTCCAATAATGGAAATTGCTTCGATTAAACAATCCATTTTTTGTGAATTTGGCTTCGTTCCACCAAATAATATTATTCAAAAAAACAGCATTTTCTTGTGACCTAAGTAAAATAAATTGACAGAACTCTACTTTTCGTGGACAATCAGTGCCTTTTAAATGTTGTACAGGGATGAAAATTGTGTTTCTATAAAATCCTTAAAACTGATGTTTGAGATAATCCAGACTCTAATACTATTTCTTCTCCATTGCGGAGGTTGGCAATCATAATAGCTATTTTAATTTTTGAGGCAGTTGCTCTAAATAGTTGTTTTGAACTGCATCCAAACCATTCCCTTAGGTTTTTCAGCCATGAAATTCGTCGTCGTCCTACGCCTCTTCTGCCACTTATTTTGCCTTGGATTATGAGCCGTAAGATGCTGTACTTTTCTCCCCGCATAATGTGTCCGAAATATTGCAGTTTTCTCTGTTTTACTGTTATCTCGATTTCCTTTTCTTTCCTCGTTCTTCTCAATACTTCGGCGTTCGTAACTCGATCCACCCACGAAATCCTCTGAATTCTTCTATAGGTACATATTTCAAAAGAGTTAAGTCTTCTCATTGCCTCTCGATTCAGTGTACATGCTTCCATTCCATACGTACATTGTATACGTAACATTTAGTCAGTCGTATTTTCAGGGCTAACGTTAGATCTTTGCCGCAGATAACCTTTTACATTCTAATAAAGTTGGCACGTGCTTTCTCGAATCTGGTTTCTATTTCGACGGTATAGTCATTACTTTCTGTTATTAGGGTCCCCAAGTAAGTCTACTTCTTAACTCTTTCTATGTGCTGGCCTCCTACCACTAGGGTTTCATTATTATTGGTGTTGTTCTTACTAATTATCATGAACTTGATCTTTTTCGTGTTAAGAGAGAGTCCATATTCTCCACTAACTCTTAATATTTTATTCATTATCTTTTCTAGGTCTTTCAAACTATCAGCTATTATTACGGTGTCATCTGCATACCTAATATTGTTGATTAAAACTCCGTTTACTTTTATCCCTGCTGTTTCAGATTCAAGACTTTCCAATATGACTTCTTTAGAATAAGTGTTAAATAGTAAAGGTGACACTATACACCCTTGTCTGACTCCCCTTTGTATTTCCACATCTCCGTATATTTCCTGTCCAATTTTTATTTACAAATACTACTTGCCTTGTAGATATTGTCAGATATGCGGCGAAATATCCTAAAATTGTAGTTTCAATATTTTCATTATTAACAACTGGTTTATTTCTATTTCTTTTTGCTTTTATGGATCCAAAGTTCTTGAAATTTTCTATATTCCTTTTAACAGTTGGTGGTGTTGGTTTCTTTTTCTGCGGATATTGAATCGCGAATGTATCGCATGTTCTTGAAATAACTCTGTCACATTCTCCATAAATAATAAATAAGTTTAAATAATCTTCTTGCTTGTAATTTAATCGCCCCGGCATGATTATTATTAATGTCAAATGGCAAGGAATAGTGACAACCCAAACAGCACAAATACGTCTTAAAGACGTCCATAAGACGTTTGATCTCAACATTCAGGACGTCTTATGGATGTCCATAAGAGACGAACGACGTCCATAAGACGTTGTATAGACGTCTTATGTTACAAAAGGCAACGTCTTTAAGACGTTTGCTTACAACGTCTTATGGACGTCCCTTCCCAACATTAAAACAACATATTCCACCAGTAAAATTATGTACATTAAAAAGGGTCCCTTTAATTTTTTTGTTTGTCTTGTTTACAAAGTCAAAGCGTAATTATTCAAAAGTCCAAGAGATAACTTTAATTAAGAAAAAATCAAGAGCAAAATATACATTACCATTTTAAATAACTACAAGTTCCGCATGAATAATTTGCTTTAAAAAATATGTTCAACATAATCTCTTTATACAAAAAAATACATAACTTAAGCCTAATGTAAACTTCTTCTAATTTGAAATTTAAGAAGTGAGGTAGAAGAGCAAATATTTTCAGAACTACTACTGTTCGAACTATAAGTGAACCTATCAAATTTAAGCCTTACTTTATCCCTTCGATAAAATAACTCTAAAAGGTAGACTATCAACAAAATAAAAGTTTATTGAAATAAAAAGTACACAAATCTTTAAATACAAGAATTTTTATTTAGTCGAATAACAAATCTGGTCTGATGCCCTTTTCAGCCATGTTTGGATTGAAATTTCCTCATTCTTCTGACTTTTTCCAGTCCTGTTGTCTCTGTAGATCCTAATAACAAACTGATTTTAATATTATAGGATAAAGTTTATCATTTGTGGTAGTAAATTTTTTGATATTTTTGCGAATTTTTATAATTGTCCTCTATTATAGAATCGTGACTTATGCAATTTCAAGGTTAATATATATAATGAAAGACAGAACTTACTCATAATAAGTCTCACCAAGTTGGAATCGTAGAACTTTCTTTTTCCTTTTCGTACTAATCAACTGTACATGGTAATTTTACAAGCTCGCTTTACAAAGTCATAAATGCTCCGTACTCCCAGTTTTGAAATTTCTAAAACCTTAAACAAAATTACTTCTTGTAATTAACAAAACTCTATTTTCTATGTTCTTTAAATATAAACCAATCATCAGGAACAAATTAAATCTTACAGGTTTCATTAGTGGAGCACTCCATAAACAAACATTACGCCTTCCACTTCATTAGTAATATTTCTTGTAATATTTAGGACCGGGTCTGGATGAGCTGTGCAAGCCTTTTTTGCACAGATAATATTTTTGAAAATTTCATTTCATATTTCTAATAACATAGAGTTACTACAAAAATATAAGCGGTAAAGCATTCGGGAATTTCCTGTAACACAACCTATAAATAACGTTACTGTTTTTCCTAAGTACATATGATTCTCGATCTTACCTTAAGTATTACATAAACACAAATAAAAAAGATTTTCAGAGGCACATAGATAAATCAACTATTTTAATAAAATTGTTTCAAAAGCTAAATTTTCACAGTCGGCACCCCAACAACATTAAAAAAGAATAACGACATGACGAAACACAAATACAAAACTGAAAAATGACAGTTGACATAAACAAAAGGCGGGTTTTTTAAAGTTATAGTTTCGCTGGCATCATATTTATGTGTGTCATTGTTATCGGTACATCAAACAGTCTGTGACAAAAAGCACCAAAGTATTGATAAAAAAGATCATGCAAAAGTTCTATTAATCAAGGTCGTAGTGAGGCTACTAAAAATTTGTCGTTCAATCAAAAATATTAACCTCAACTTGTATTCAGCTGAGCTCTGTGCGGCGTTGCAAACTTATTAACCAACTGCGACAAAATCCATAGGGAAGGAAATGCTTTTTAGTTTTTATCAACTAAATTATACACAACTGTATTTATTTTCATATAAAATGTAGTATGTAGACTTTTAAAAGATATCTTAAAGACGTTGTATATAGACGTCTTATGGACGTCTTTAAAACGTCGTCTATAAGACGCCTTATTTATGTCTTAAGACGTTCAGACATAATCTGGATATAAAAATGACGTCTATAAGACGTCTAGTGCTTTGTGGGTATTTAGTATGTTTTAATCGCCTTGTTGACGTATGGATAGTTTTTTGAATTAAAAAATAATATTTTTTTGGGAATATCATAAAAAATATAGATATATGTATTTTTTTAAACGATAATGTTTTTCTTTCAGTGATACAAGATCTACCCAAGTAAGAACAATATCTCGGGTTTATCCAGACGTACTGGCAAATAAGCCAAAAAGTTTTTATGAATACGACAATTTCTCTCCAACTTACGATGATATTGAAAATTATAGCCTTATTAAAAAGATTGGCAGCGGCAAATACAGCATAGGTACTGAGAATTTTGGTTGAATTTTTCTTGCCTACGACTCTGTCAAATTGTTTGTAATTTCTTTCATAAATACGATGTCGTTTTAAGTTGTGATCGTCACACGATTCCAGAATATTTATTCTAAAAAAAAGTTTTTTGGTGTTGTTTTACTTAAGGGGTGACAATTGCACCCATTTCCCCTCTTTCTGTATCTTCGTCTGAATCATCAGACCAAGATCAACACTCCTAAAGCAAATACGAGGCAGAGGCGTAGTTCAAGAAGATTCTGCATAGTGACTAATGAGACTCTCTTCTATAATAATATATATTTTTTTATTCCAGTTTTCGAAGCAGTTCACGAACCAAAAGGAGAAAGGGTCGTAATAAAAATGTTGAAACCAGTGAGGAAAAAGAAAATCAAACGAGAAATAAAAATTTTAGAATGTTTAAAAGGTTACTTGAAATACCAAAACAACCATTCATAATATTTTTTAAATGCGTTTCTTTTTAGGTGGAACAAACATAGTCAAGTTACTGGCAGTAGTCGAAATACCAACCATGGACTTATCAGCATTGGTATTTGAACAGCTGGTGAACAATGAGGATTTTAAAAATATTTATTTAAAATTATCCGAAGAAGACACTCGGTATTATTTATATGAGGTCTTGAGGGCGCTGGATTTCTGCCATTCCAACGGGATCATGCATAGGTGGGTTATGTAGTTTCCGAGATTGGACCAAATATATTTACGCCCCTCCAGTCCAGGAATGGTTGTTAATTTTTTATTCATTTCCAGAGATGTGAAACCACACAATTTAATAGTAGACCTGGAAAATCGGAAAATACGATTAATTGATTGGGGCTTGGCGGAGTTTTACCATCCAGGTCAGGAGTACAACGTCCGGGTAGCTTCAAGGTATTTTAAAGGCCCGGAATTACTGGTTGATTATGGTTATTATGATTATTCCCTGGATATCTGGAGTTTCGGGTGTATGTTCGCCTCGATGCTGTTTAGAAAAGAACCTTTTTTCCATGGAAACGACAATCACGATCAGTTGCTTAGGATTGTTAAAGTTTTAGGTGAGTTTGGAATGCGGTGTGTAGAACGGAGAGTGCAAATGGCGAAAGCGACGGGAAATATTCGTTTCTTCCAACTTGACAGATCTTTAAATAGGGTTGTAATAAGATTTTTCTGTTTATTTTAGGTACATCGGAATTGAATAACTACTTCAAAAAATACAACATCCACATCGACGCTAGTTTTCAACAAATGTTGGGTCACCACACACGGAAATCCTGGCAGAGGTTCGTGAATACCGAAAATGAATATTTAGTGGACAGTAACGCGTTCGATCTATTGGAAAATTGTCTAAAAATAGATCATATGGACCGAATTTCGGCGAAAGAAGCGTTGAAACACAAATACTTCGCGAAAGTTCGGAGACGAAGCGTTTTCGAGTTGGGAAACACGAGCGTTAACGTTGCGGACAGTTGTGATAAAGCATAGAAATTGTAGCGTTTTTCTTCGATGATCTTTGTTTTTTAATGTTCCTTTTAAGTACAATATAAAACTGATAGATATTAATTCACTTGTAGTTTTATTACTATATAGAAAACGCTGGAGTATAATTAAATATAAATAAATTTAGACCAAGAAGAACTAGAGATGTAATTCTATCTTGTAGTATTTTCCAAATTATTTCTCTTAAAAAGATAATAATACCCAGTAAACTTCGGTAAATAGTTTAATTTTATAATGCATTTTATTATTTACATTTTCAAATATCATCGACAACAAAGTTTTTTACAATCAGGATAAAGCATTCTAGATATTAGGACCTTTGTATTTAAATCCGGATGTCCGTAAAGTTGTACCTCTACATGATAGATGGCGCTATGACAAACTTAACAATACTAATAACAGAGGGCAGCAGCAGCAATATTTCAATTTTTTTGATTTAAAAATTCCTATAAATAGAAATTTTCTAATGTCTAGATGTATATAAACTACATCTCCACTTTTTGGGATATGCAGAATAAATAAAACCCTATTAAACAGCTTAATTCTATTACTGCATTTTAATATTTAAATCTTTTAATTCTATCGACAATAAGGTTTTTCTATAATCAGGATTAAATATTTCAAGTATTTGAATTTGTGCAATCTAGATAAAGTTAATCCTCTATGTGATAGATGGCGCCATAATAAGTTCACCAAAATCGATAATAGAGGGCAATAGCAGCAACATTTCGATTTTCAGGGCAAAAATTGAAATTTTTGAATATTTAGCACACAGGTATATGTAGGAAAACAAACAGATGTACTGCTTTACTGTTTATTTGTACAAGTAAATAATATTTATCTCTTTTTTGATTCATTAATAATATTTTAGACATCATTGCATCTCGTGGGAGGTCCGAGGGGAAACAAAATGGTGGGAAGGGGAGCATTTTCCCAATAACCTTAAAAACGAATAATAATCAGTTTCAGAATTATTATTTTTTTAAAATAATATAGAAGAGCAATAAAATAGGCCCATTAAAAAGTTTCAAGAAACTTCATACTACCGGGAAAGCGATCTCCACTGGACATATTACATTGCATACTTAAGGGGGCTTCATGGTAGACCTCGTCCAACAATTCTACTCTCATTTTGTTCCACTGGATGGCATTGTAGTTGTGGGATATGGCTTCGTTAGGAGATGTTGGCTGGTCTTCCCACCTGTAAATTTATATACAGAGTGAACAATAAAGTCCGTATCTTTTTAAAATACAATGTATATAACTATAAAATTACAAAGGAGGGTTCAGGGAGGAGCCCTATATATATATATATATATATATATATATATATATATATATATATATATATATATATATATATATATATATATATATATATGAACCCTCTCTTGTAATTTTATAGTTATACATTATATTTTAAAATATCAGAGGAAACTACCACCGAAATAAAACATTGTTACTTACTCGTTCATATAATTGAAGAAAGTTTTTAACGCCTGATCCGAGATGGAGCTCTTACAAACTTCTAAAGGGGTATTAGGGTAATAATGGACATAGTTAACACACATTTCTTCTCTTATAGAGAAACCACCTAAAGTTACATTTTCTCTATCCAGAGTGTTATAATAGCATTTTGTCATAAGCACATGTCCCTAAAATAATTAAAAAATACATATTCCATTAAAACATACCTGTAAAAAACAAAAGCAAGTCTCATAATTGCTGGTGCAATGAAAATTAGTGAATCAGATCTAATACAATTTTGAGACTTACCGGCAAAACTTTGACAGGTCTTTTCAACCTTCTTATTTCTTGAAAATGTGTACTGAAGTGATTGTCTCTATTTAGCTCAGGTAATTCTCTACCATACGCATCAAAATGGCGAGTGTACACTTTGATACCAGACAAGTGAGTATGCAATTGTGAACCAAATATAGTTATTCCTTCCGGGGGAAGTCCCTGAAAAAAGACTGAAAGCGTGTAGTAATTTTCGCTTGTAAAAATATTTAACACTTTTTTCCTTTTTAATATCTTACCACTGCTGTACAGGAACTTATACAATATCCAGTAAGTGCAAATGACTCTTGTGCTGGAGGAATGCCCATTTTATCTGTATATTCTAAACCTAATTCCATAACTCCAGCGTCCATATCCTTCAATTTATCCGATATATGGAATCTTACTCCAGAACTATCCACAATTCCTTAAAATAAACCAACCAGACCACTTAAACACTTCAAATGTTGCAAGTTCCATAGTTGCCATTTAATTTTATGTACGGTCATTTTTATCGTCAGAACAAATGCAATAGACCTCTGAGCCTACACATATTTTAAATTATACTTACCAGACCTTAAACTTGGATTATCGTAGTGAATTTCAAGCATTAAATGTAGATTAAAATTTTCCCCACCCAACGGTAATGCTGCCTCCTAAAAAATAATATTTATTGGTGCAAAAATATACACAAAAGGGGGTCTGGTATACGAAATAGAAAATGTACCTCTGGGTAAGTAAAAGGGGGAGCACCCATAGCCCATGCTGCTAAAACTCTCTTGCACACTTGTGTTTTTTGTGGTCTGTCTTCAGCGAAACAATTTCCATTGTAAAGGGGTATTTCTTCGTCTGCATTTGTTTCACAATGGAAGATCTCCATATGGTGTACGATGCCTTGGCTGGTATCTTGAATATTGGCCTCATACTATGCTTGGAAAATTCTTTTATAGCATAAAAACATCTCTCGATAAACGGGTTTTTACTTTACCTGATAAATATGATGTTTTTTTCTAAATTCTTCCGGTAACTTGAAAACTTTGCACCAATATGTGGTGTCTGCGGAAGGCACCTTCAATTTATCAGTCAAAAGATCCAACACTTTTACGTAGGATGGTAACTCCGTATTGGCATGGATATTTTTAAGAAGATTTACTCTTACCATTCCATAATTTTCTCTTGAAGATGCACTTATATTTAATCCTTTTGCCGAAGGAATTATTTCTGTACCTTTTGACCATACTATGTGTGTTGTACCATCCTTAAAACAACAATCAATGCGTTCGAAGTTAAATTAAAATAATTACCTCATAAACCACGGTAAGCAACATCGCATCGACTACATTTCGTAGTTATTAACATCAAATTTACAGTTTTTACCTCTATAACATAATCTCGATTATCACAAGTGTCGAATTGTCTCTTAAAGGTGAATTTCGTTATTCCTTTGACGTTTACAAATCGGAACTTTTGACAGTCCTGATGTCGGTCTATGTCGATGACACCTTTTTCATTAGCCCAAGCATCCTAAAGTGAGAAGACAGTTTTATATTCGTTGGTACACAAAGTGATACTTATTCTACAGGAAATCACACGCTGACAACCACGGAGTAGTTTTCACCCCATGGAAGGGCGAATGTCAATAACAATGAACCTTAAATATATGGCAATTGCCATGATCAGTTTAACCATTGACCAAATAAACACAAGATTTTCACCGCTTATGGACGCCTTGGCAACAATTTTTGCTATTTTTGGCGAGAGCGCAAGATGAGAAATTTCCAAATATTAAATCCAACTCATTCAATAAATTTTGTTATAGTAAATAGTAGTAAAAAAGCAAGACATGAGACGATGCAGTGTTGCCGTATTGGATAATAATCTCAAATACGGATATAACCTCTCCGTTTATAATTCATTTAAATTTACAAAGCAAACCATTTTTAGGTCGGTAACAAGGAGGAGTTTATCCTCTTTAGTCGGTAAGAAGGGATATGCAACATTGCCACGTTTTGAACGGAAATTCAACAATTTAAATTCTTTTATACTTGTTACAAAGGCATGTATATAACATTTTATTGTGTCAGTGATTTAACTTATGACTTATGAATACAATTTTTTTCAGATATTTTATAATTTATTTAATTTTTTCTTGCTTGGGGGTATTTTTATCTGGTCTCCTAATTTTTTTTGGTATTTCACGTGATTCAAGCTTTAAAATAAGATAAGATAAATTTGTTTATATTCTTTCATTATCGAAATATTAGATTTCTAATGTAAAACTTTTATTCAGCTGAAACATTATATTTCTCAATTTTGATAATTTTATTTACGTTGGTATTTATGCTCGATAATAAAATATATTTTATAAATATAATTAAATCCCACCCACTTGCTCCCTATAAGTTTTTATATGAAAATCTAAAAAAAAAAATCAAAAAAGTCATTAAGATTTTTTAAAATCAAATTAATGATTTTTTATTTAAAAAAAATCAAAATCAAACCAATCCTATTTAGCAATAAATTGTCACTATTTTCTTTGTAAAATAAAATACTCCTTTCCTAGTACAAATTATCCGTCAATAATAATTTTTCCATAAAGAATTTACAATATTTGATAATCTTCTTCATGTTTATTTAAAAATTATTCCAAAATTGATTAGATCAACCTTAAATATAAAATAGGAAACAAAATTTTACCAGTAAATTCAATTTTCCATCCAAATTTTTCCACAACAAACAATAATCAGCTGGAAAAGCTTCTCCTCGATCGGAAAAACCGAAAGAAAACCATCCGAAATCTGAAGGTAAGTGTACTTCAAAAGTTAAAATTTCTTGGGGATAATCTATCATCCAATGAAGAGATATAGTATTACCACCGTTCAGTGCGACGTGATATATTTTATTTTCATCTAAAAAATAAGGACGAATGACAGAAATAATTTAATTAAAATAAAATCAAATTTTTAAAAATGTAGAAGTAGTTTTTTTTTTTATTTTGCAATTAATTTTTTTCAAAATTTCTATTTTTTTTTAAATTTAAAAATTAAAAAAAAAATGTGCTTAAAAATAATAATTATTACCTTTTGAACAAGAGACAACACATCCAGAACTAACACAAAAAATAAACATAAAAATTTTGGAAACAAAAAAGTTCATTATTCACATTTTTTTAATGAGATTTAATGGGAAGAAAACATATTTTTACGCGAACTGTTCAAACTGCGGGGGAAATTGGGCCTTTTATTGGAAGATAAAATTCATTTTGCGCATGAATATATACAGGGTGATTTTTACATATGTAGTATTGTTTTGGGTGAAAAAGATTTGAAATAATTTTAATGCAAAGCATGATAAAAAAATGAAAAATAATTTTAAAATCAAGATCTACGATTGACAATTATGTATATGGTGATGACAGTTAAATTTGTAGAAGAAATATTAAATTTGTGGTAAAACAGGTGAAGAAAATTAATTTTTAAATTCTTTTACAGAAAACATAATTTAATATTTGGATCTCTAGACATGGATAAATTTGGATCATTTTGATTTATTCTATTTTCATTTAAAATATCTTATAAATAACCTGCTAGTCTAAAGTCGATTTTTTAAAAATATTTTTTTTGTAGTACCAATTCACTTTTAAAATAGGTAAGCCTGATAAGGATGTTATAATGATATTTGAGCCACTGAAGCTAAAAATAGGATATTACCTCAGGATTCTTACGTAAAAGTTCGATCTTTATAAAAATTTGTAGCTGAGCTTGTCTTACCCTTTAGAATAAAATTTATATGTTCCTGATGCGTTCCTTTTGTTTTTAAGGGGGTGAAAAACACCCCACGTGGTAAAAAAAAATTAAGATTTTGGTGTTTCTTAAATTAAAGGCATTCAAATATATAGAATAAATATTGTGTCATATTCTGAAACGTAATTTATGATATGTTACAACCCTTAAAAATCACCCCTTATGACGAAGTGGCCTTCTTAGAAAAATCAAGATTGCTGATCCAATATGGCGCTTTCAAAGAACAAACTTTTGAAAACGCAGAAAAAAAATAATTCATACAGTTTTTTGTGACTGCAAAATATTTTGTTTTATGGGCCATTTCGTAATATTTGGGTGCGAATCTGGTATCAGAATATCAAAATTCAAAATGGCGGATCCAATATGGTGGCCGATAACCGCAGAAATGCATATTATTGCTATGAAGAAGGGTCAACCTACTTAAAAGTTTGGTTATGGGGATTTATGACATCGCTGATTACGGACCTTGCATCAGAATATCGAAATTTAAAATGGCTTGTCCAATATGGCGTCCAATATGGCGTCCAATGACTTTCGAAGTGCAAATTATCGCAATAAAGGAGGGTACAACTTACTTGAAAGTTCTGTTACAGGGGTTTATGACATCACTCGTTATGAATATCGTATCAAAATATCGAAATTTAAAAATTGAGTATTCAATATGGTGGCGCTTGATCACCGAAATGTTTTTTATGAATATAAAGAAGAGTAAAATCGAGATTAAGAGTTTTTTCATATGTGGCAATGGGTTGTTTTTACTTAGATTATTTTTTAATGTTTCATTTAAGAAAAAGGGAAATCAAGTGTATGTAAACTTTATATAATTGTCCCCATTATAGATTTTTTCAGTAGGTCATCGATCCTTTATTTTCGAGGAATTATAAATGTTGGTTCTACTTCAGAGGTATTACAATGAATATGAAATGTTTCTTATTATCGTTTTCTCAACCAAAAGTAATTGTAAAATTTTTCTTCTTCGGTTGGTCGCTGCTAGTTTGTTAATTATTTCAGGCCTGGTAGCGGAACGACCGACATATGCCATTTTAAATTTCAATGTTTTGCTGCAAGATTTTTAATCAGCGCTGTTATAAACCTCCATAGACTTAACATGCATTTCGGGGGTTATTGGCCACCATATTGGATCTTCTTCTTCAGGTGCCATTTCCTATCGGAGGTTGGATATCATCATTGCCACTCCCACTCTATTTGCCGCTACTCGAAAAAATTCTACTGAGCTACAATTGAACCACTCTCTCAAATTTCTCAACCATGAAATTCTTCTTCTTCCGATATTTCTTCTTCCTTCTATTTTACCCTGCATGATCAATCTAAGCAACTCGTATCGCTGGCCTCTCATTATATGTCCAAGATATTGCACTTTCTTTATTTTTATGTTGTTAATTATTTCATAGTTTTTGTCCATCGCTAGCAATACTTCTACGTTTGTTTTTCTCTCCGTCCAAGATATTCTCAACATCCTTCTGTAACACCACATTTCAAACGCTTGCAGTTTATTTATGTGTTCTTGTTTAAGTGTCCATCCTTTCAACCCATATTGCAGCACTGAAAATATATAACATCTTAAAATTCTCATTCTTAGTTCTAGAGTGATGTCTCTGCTGCACAGAATGGTTTTCAGTTTTACAAACGCACTTCTTGCCATTTCTATTCTCGTTCTTATTTCTGTTGTTTATTCATTATTTGCTGTTATCCATGTGCCCAAGTATTTGCATTTTTGCACTTTTTCTAAATTCACACCTCGCAACTTTATGCTTGTTTGCATGTTTTGTTTTTTAGTTATTACCATATATTTAGTCTTTTTGGTGTTCATTTTTAGCCCGTGTTGCTCGCAAACGTTATTTGTTTCGTTCACTAGTTCTTGGAGTTCTTCAGCGAAGCTAGCTATGATAGCAGTGTCGTCTGCAAATCTTATGTTGCTTACAGCTCTTCCGTTTATTATTATTCCCTTACCTTTCGTTAACAGTGCTTCTTCGAAAATCGATTCACTGTACACATTGAATAGTAGGGGTGACAAAATGCATCCTTGTCTCACTCCTCTTCCTATTTCAATTTCCGGACTTGTTTCGTTATCTACTATTATTTGGGCGCGTTGATTCCAATATAGGTTAGATATTATTCTTAAATCTTTGTTGTCTATGTTTTTTCTTCTTAGAATCTCGACTAGTTTTTCATGTCTAATTTTATCAAAAACCTTCTCGAAGTCAACATATCAAATGTGTATATCGGTGTTCATATCCATACACCTCTGTGAAAGCACATTAAGTGCAAACAACGCGTCTCTGGTGCCTATACCATTTCTGAATCCAACCTAACTATCATCTATTCCCTTTTCAAGTTTTTTATAAATGCGTCCGTGTATTACTTTTAAAAACATCTTGAGTACATGGCTTATCAAAGATATTGTTCTATATTCGCTGCAGTCTTTCGCATTTTTGTTTTTTGGAATAGCGCAAAAGGTGGTGAGTAACCATTCTCTGGGTGTATTCCCCGTTTTATATACTGTGTTGAACAGATCCAACAATATATCCATGGTATCATCATTCATGCATTTTAAGATTTCTACTGAGATTTGATCTGGACCTAGTGCTTTTCCATTTTTGTTGTCTCTTACAGCTGCTTTTATTTCATCTTTCAGTATCGTTAATGCCTTGTTATCTTCTACTTCAATCTCCATCTGCTCTACTCTATTGTCTTTAAACAGGCCTTTGATGTATTCTGTCCATTTTTTAAGTTTCTCTTGGGTGTCTAAGATTAGCATGCCTTTTGCATTCTTAAGCAGTGTCGGTTCTCTCTTTCTGTTACTATGAGTTATCTTTTTTATCTTTTTGTGTATATTAAAGCTATCATGTTTTCTCTGATACTCTTCTATTTCTTCACATTCTTCCTGCAGCCATTTTATAGGCTAGTCTAATCTTGTATTTGATTTGCTTATTTCTTTATACTTTTGCGTATCTCTGTTTTTGAATTGTCGTCTATCATCCATTAGGTCCAGCCATATTGGATATGTCATTTTAAATTTCGATCTTCTGTTGCAAGATTCGTAATTAATGATGTCATAAACCCTCATAACCGAACTTTTTAGTAAGTTGTACCCTTTTTTTATAACCATAACCATTTTGAGGTTATAAGCCGCCATATTGGATCCGCCATTCTGAATTTCAATTTTTTATGCCAGATTTGTGATCAACGAACCGAAATACTACGAAATGAGCCTTAACACGAAATATTTTGCAGTCACAAAAATTCTACGAATTGTTCTCTGCATTTTCAAAAGTTTGTTCTTTGGAAATATCATATTGGATCCGTCATCTTGATTTTTCCAAAGAATTAACAGTTTAAAAAAAACTATATAACTATAGCTTCAAAATGAGTCGACACAGAACTTTCAACGTATATATATATATATATATATATATATATATATATATATATATATATATATATATATATATATATATATATATACGTATTGCATTTACAGAATTGGAACTATTATCAATTTCTGGAAAGATTGAAAAAATTGAATTCGAGCAGTCAATTAATAGCCCATTTTTACTTTCTCATTAACATACACATTAACTATGCCATTCTTTATTTCTTAAAAATTTCAAAATATATACGGGGCTGGTTCAATAAGTAAGTTAGAAAAGGAAAAAAAAACGTTGTTGTTTACTTTATTTTATTTTTTAACATAGTCTCCTTCGAGCTCTATACACTTGGTCCAGCCGTATTCCTACTTTTTTATACCTTCTGAAAAGTAGGAAGTATCCAAATCTTCAAAATAATCTTCTACAGCGATAATAGCCTCTTCATCTCATGAAAATCTTTGTCTTCCGAGTTACTTTTTTAGGTTCATCATCATCATCATCATCATCATCATCATCAAGCAGCCCAGTCTTGTCCGCTATTGAACATAGGCCTCTCGTAAGTTTTGCCACTTATTTCTGTCCCGTGCCGCCTGCATCCAGTTTGATTCTATGCGCTTTATATCGTCAGTCCATCTGGTAGGCGGGCGGCCTCTTCCTCGATAAGCCTCCTGTCTTGGTCTCCATTCCAAGATTTTTCTCGTCCATCGATTTTCCGTGTTCCTAGCGACATGTCCAGCCCAGTTCCACTTTAACGTTGCAATTTTCCTGACTGCATCTGCAACACCCGTTCTTCGTCGTATTTCTGTATTCGGTATTCTATCTCTGATGCTAACTACCAGCATAGATCTTTCGATGGCCAATTGTGTCACTCTCAACGTACTTACGCTTTTCTTTGTTAGTGTTAGCGTCTCTGCTCCATATGTCAAAACGGGGAGGATACAATGGTCAAACACCTTTTCCTTTAAGCAAACAGGGATGTTCGATTTAAGTATTTTTTCAGTTTTCCAAAAGCTGTCCACGTCAGCCCTATTCTTCTTAGCATTTCGCATGTTTGGTTGTCTCGGCCTAAACGGATTTCATGTCCTAGGTATTTGTAGGTGCTGACTTGTTCGATCTTGTGGTCTCCTACTAAGATATTGTCGTTTAGTACAAGGTTGGTCATAAATTTAGTTTTCTCACAATTTATTTTTAGACCAACATCACTTGAGAGTCTGTAGAGCTTTTCCAACATTCTTGCTGCTTTATCCCTGCTATCCGATATGAGAACAATGTCATCGGTGAATCTTAGGTGATTAAGGTCCTCCCCGTTTATGTTTACTCCCATATTTCCTTCAAAAGAAATCTGCTTGTACATATATTCCAAGACAGTGGTTAACAATTTCGGTGAGATTGTATCTCCTTGCTGAACTCCACGTTCTATTGTGAAGGTGTTTGTGTCTTTGTGGAGTCTGACACAGGCTGTGGCTGTATCGTATATGCTCTTGATTAACGAAATGTAGCGGTGATCGATTCGACTGTCTACAAGCGACCTTTTTAGGTTAGGAAAGAGAAAAAGTAACTAAGTGCCAAATCTGGTTAATAAGGTGGAGGGGGCATTATTTCAAACCGTAATTCATTTAATTTGCTTATTGCAATTGCACAAGTCTGAACTCTAACATTGTCTTGATGGAAAGGAACTTTTTTGCGTTGTAGTCTTGGAGATTTTTCTTCAATTCTTCATCTAAACAGCTAGGAAATGTTTCATAGTAATCCCATATGGTTGTTTTAACTATTTTTTAAATAGTCAATAAATATCATGTCTTGAGAATCTCAAAAAACAGTGGTCATAACCTTTCCGGCGGACAAAACAACTTTGAACGCCCTCCACTGTTTTGATAGCTACTTCGACTCAGTCATGCAGTGATGGATCCATGTCCCGTCCACAGCCACACATATATATATATATATATATATATATATATATATATATATATATATATATATATATGTATATATATATATATATATGTATATACGCCAAAAATCTGCTAGATTACGTTTACTCGTCGACAAACACTGCCACAATATAAACTAAGCATTGAATCATACTGATACTTTGTAAATATTCCTCCGAAAAGTACAGCTACATAATCGTATGCATTTAAAAATGATAGTGGCGCCATCTGTGACTTACTTATTGTACCATCCTCGTATTTTAACAATAATTTTTTCAATTTCGTCGCAAATTTTTTAAACACCCGGTATAGTCTTAATAATCTTAAGAATTTAATGAAGTCGAATTTATTCCATCTGGTAAATTCCCGCGTTCTATTGAATGGGACCTTCTACGTGCCCCTGCGGTTTATTACATTCCTTTCTGGATCATTCCGAGGATAATTTTATTGATCTCAAGTTTTTCTTCACTTTTAGTGTTCTATTTTTCATAAAATTCCATAATTGTCAATGTTACGGCTTAGAAGCTTTTTTTAATGGAATAATGGTTTTTATTACCTTTTCTATAATTACTTTTACCCGTATGTCTCTTTTGATACTCTGCTAAATGCAATCCTACTTGAGAAAAAGGAAATTCTGCGTGAAAAAATACACTTTTTTTACGAATTTTTTTTAGAAAAATGGATTGAATAAATTTATTAAAACCTTTAATACATTATTAAGTATGGTTTTAAGAATTATCTGTAAAATTTTGATGAAAAAATATTCAGAAACAAGCCGGTGACAGAGCTTTTCCCAGAACGCCTTTGGAAAAAGATGATTTGCCGTGTTCTCTGTATCTCGGCTGAAAATTATCTGAAATCAAAAACAATTTGAATTTAATCAAAGTATTAATAAATCCTCCCCCCCCCCACAAACGGCAAGTATATTTATATTATAATTAATATGATTTTGTAAATATGTAGGACAACTACCCGATGTTGTTTGATAGTGAAAGAAGTCTTCCACCGACAACCATTGCATTTTTCTCAACATTTAGTTAATTGATATTCTTCTTGCACCTGAGAGTATAACTCTCATGACTTTATTTTGCAATTTTTGAAATCTTGCCTTTTTATTTTGATTAAGAAGGAACAAAATTGTGGAGCAATAAACAAAGTGCGGCAATACCAGAGTGTTAAACAGGATTGTTTTAGTCCACCTTGTCAAAAAATTAGAACATCTTTGAATAGAGCTAATTTTATAAGAAATTATTTTTATTAAGTTATTCGCATGTTCTTTAAATTTAAGTTGTCTATCTATGATTACTCCTAAATATTTAAACTTTTCCACCATTTCAATTGTTTCATTGCCTACTTTAATAATAGGATCTCCACGAGAAAAAAGTTCTGTAATGATTCTCATTGCAGATTATCATAAATTTGTTTTTTTCCACATTTATTTTTAATTGGTTCTAAGAACACCACCAATATAAATTTTGTAATGTAGAGTTAAGTGTGTCAACCAATTGAATACCATCAGAACATGCAAAATATAAAAGAACATCATCTGTAAAAAGATGTATAAAACAATTACCAGCTGTATTCACTATATCGTCAATATATAAAACAAATAATAATGGACCTAGTACGCTACCCTGTGGAACACCCATGCTGCTCTCAATCTCGTCAGATACCACGTCATTCAATTTAAGTCTTTGTTTTTTATTAATTAAGTAATTATTCATAAATTCCAACACTTCACCCCTTATACCGACACTTTCTAATTTTTTAAGTCATCTTTCCCTATCAAAGGCTCTCCTCAAATCCAAGAATACAGCACCCGTAATAAGATTTTGATCGAAACTATGTTTCCAGTCATTAAGGACATCCTGCACTGCAGTTTCACAGCTATGCTTACCCCGAACATCAGATTGCATACTATTTATAATTTTTTTGGCTTCTATAAATTCTAACAGTTGTTTCATCATTACTTTTTCCGTGATTTTTTCAACACAACTAAGCATGTTAACAGGTCGATAATCAACAGCCCTGTGAGAATTGTTTACTTTAGGAACCGGAACAATAGTCGATATTTTCAATTCATCGGGAATTTTACATGCTAAAAATGATGAATTTATCAAATTAAGAAATGGTAGAGCTATGTTATCAAAACAACTCTTTAAAAACTCAACATTAATATCATCTGATCCATTTTTATTTGGTAGGTCAAAAACAATCTCCTTAAGTTCCTCAACAGTAACAAGCTTAAAGTTCTCCAAATACACGCTCCCATGTCTAGGTAAAATTGGAAAATCTGGTCCAGATTTATCTATGTCCTTGACTATTGCTCCAAAACTGGTAACATAAAAGCAGTTCATATCATTTGGATCTGAAATTATTTCATCATCGATTTTCAGTTGCAAATAACTGTTAGTTTTACCTTCATTAGGAAGCAAAGTTTTTCAAATATTCCACAATGCACGGGAATTACTTTTATTTTCGGTTATTCTATCTTTATAATATTCTCTTTTTTCCTGGAGCATAACTTCCACAGCAATATTTCTTTTTTGTTTGTAGATCTTCAAATCCTCAGATGTTCCAGAACTGACATACCGCCTATAACTAACATCTCTGGCATTTGTAGCAGCCTTAACTCTATCATTCCACCATTCCTTGTATTTTGGATATATTTTAACAGTTCTTTTTGGTGCAACATCATTAAAAATGTTCTTCAAAGTTGAGTAAAAGTACTGGTATTTGAGGTTAATATCAACTATTTTATAGTTCGTTTATCAGGGATAATTTATTATTTATAGTACTGTAATTAATATTTCTACCTCTACTTCTTATTTCAATAGGTTTTTGAAAGATTGCAGCTGTTAAGTAAAGGAAAACTATATAATGATCTGTGATTCTTGATGTTTTTATGACTTGAGCCACGCTCTTTTTAAAATGATTAATAATTATTGGATCTATTAAAGTCCCACCATTTGCGCAAGGCCGAGTACACTCTGTAACCACATTCTGCAACCCAGCATCAACCACAAATTGCTTTCACCTTATACTGTAGGTGTTATCAGCTTTCCAATCAATATTAAAACCTCCAGTTATAATTACTTGACAGTTTTTATCTTGAATATTTTCATCACACCAACTCTCAAAGAAATCCAAAAAAGCCAGACAGCTACATTTGGAGATCTATATAAACATACAATAATAAATACTCAATTGTTTAAACGAATCTTGGTCGACAAGAACCAGTATGTCTTTTGCTTGTATAATCTCTGGCACTCCATCACCGTAACATTACCCCCAAAATACACCATTAGCCCCCAGTATGTCTACTCTCACTGTCAGCTCTAAAAGTGGAGTAGTTTGCAATGGAAAAATTATAATAAAAAAATTGACTTTTGACAATTTTTTAAATATAATTTTATTCTTCTTTTTTGACCACTCCCCAAACAGCACAAATACGTCTTAAAGACGTCCATAAAACGTTTGATCTCAACATTCAGGACGTCTTATGAATAAAAGACGAATGACGCCCATAAGACGTTGTATAGACGTCTTATGTTACAAAAGGGAACGTCTTTAAGATATTTGCTTACAACGTCTTATGGACGGCCCTTCCCAACATTAAAACAACATATTCCACCAATAAAATTATGTACATTAAAAAGGGTCCCTTTAATTTTTTTGTTTGTCTTGTTTACAAAGTCAAACCGTAATTATTCAAAAGTCCAAGAAATAACTTTAATTAAGAAAAAAACAAAAGCAAAATATACACTACCATTTTAAATAACTACAAGCTCCGCATGAATAATTTGCTTTAAAAAATATCTTCAACATAATCTCTTTATACAAAAAAATACATAACTTAAGCATAATGTAAACTTTTTCTAATTTGAAATTGAGGAAATGAGGTAGAAGAGCAAATATTTTCAGAACTACTACTGTTCGAACTATAAGTGAACCTATCAAATTTAAGCCTTAGTTTATCCCTTCGATATAATAACTCTAAAACGTAGACTATCAACAAAATAAAAGTTTATTGAAATAAAAAGTACACAAATCTTTAAATAGTTTTAAAAACAAGAATTTTTATTTAGTCGAATAACAAATCTGGTCTGATGCCCTTTTCAGCCATGTTTGGATTGACATTTCCTCATTCTTTCGACTTTTTGCCAGTCCTGTTGTCTCTGTAGATCCTAATAACAAACTGATTTTAATTTTATCATCTGTGGGAGTAAATTTTGTGATATTTTTGCGTATTTTTATAATTGTCCTCTATTATAGAATCGTGACTTATGCTATTTCAAGGTTAATATGTATAATGAAAGACAGAACTTACTCATAATAAGTCTCGCCAAGTTGCAATCGTAGAACTTTCTCTTTCCATTTCATACTAATCAACTGTACATGGTAATTTTACAAGCTCGCTTTACAAAGTCATAAATGCTCCCTACTCCCAGTTTTGAAATTTCTAAAACCTTAAACAAAATTACTTCTTGTAATTAACAAAACTCTATTTTCTATTATCTTTAAATATAACCAATCATCAGGAACAAAATAAATCTTACAGGTTTCATTAGTCGAGCACTCCATAAACAAACATTTCGCCTTCCACTTCATTAGTAATATTTCTTGTAATATTTAGGACCGGGTCTGGATGAGCTGTGCAAGCATTTTTCGCAGAGATAATATTTTTGAAGATTTCATTTCATACTTCTAATAACATAGAGTTACTACAAAAATATAAGTGGTAAAGCATTCGGAAATTTCCTGTAACACAACCTATAAATAACGTTACTGTTTTTCCTAAGTACATGATTCTCGATCTTATCTTAAGTATTATATAAACACGAATAAAAAAGATTTTCAGAGGCACATAGGTAAATCAACTATATTTAATAAAATTCTTTCAAAAGCTAAATTTTCAGAGTCGGCACCCCAACAACATTAAAAATGAATAACGACATGACGAAATACAAAAACAAAAATGACAGAGTTGACAGAAACAAAAGGCGGGTTTTTTAAAGTTAGTTGGCATCATATTGTTATTGTTATCGGCACATCAAACACCAAAGTATTGATAAAAAAGATCACGCAAGAGTTCCATTAACCAAGATCGTAGTGAGGCTACTAAAAATTTGTCGTTCAATCAAAAATTTTAACCTCAACTTGTATTCAGCTGAGCTCTGTGCGGCGTTGCAAACTTATTACCCAACTGCGACAAAATCCATAGGGACGGAAATGCATTTTATTTTTATCAACTAAATTATACACAACTGTATTTATTTTCATATAAAATGTAGTATGTAGACTTTTAAAAGATATCTTAAAGACGTTGTATATATACGTCTTATGGGCGTCTTTAAAACAACGTCTATAAGACGCCTTATTTATGTCTTAAGACGTTCAGACATAATCTGGATATAAAAATGACGTCTATAAGACGTCTAGTGCTGTGTGGGTCTGTACTAATAATTTTCAAAATATCATAAAAATATTACCAAAGTTGATCTTTGTCTAAAAGAAAATTAACCCAAATTAAATAATAAAGCCTTCCTTATAAGAAAAATTTATAGTTAAGTTTTGGTCCGCAAATGTCATTTTTGACATAAAAATTGAAATATGTCCAAAACGGTGAGACCTAAGTATAGAACATTATACATAAAATATATCTAAAATTTTACGTAGAAACCAAAAATGTAATAATATATAGGGTATTCCATTTAAAATAAGCAAGTTGACATCTACTTCCGGTATAACCGGAAGTGTCGCCATCTTGAAAATATCTTAGCCGGCTGTCTCCCATGCACATTAGTACACTGTCAAATTTTCAGATTTTTCCTAATTATAGTTTTCCTATAATCAATCGATAAAGTTCCCAGACAATCGCCCTGTATAAGTGAAAGACCTGAAAATGGCGATTTTCTAGGTCAAGTCCTTTAAAATAGTTTGAAAACAAACTTTTCACATTTCTACCGTTTTTGGTTTGTTTCATATAATTTTTTAATAGTTTTTTTCATTATAAATACTCCTTAAAATTAAAGTTTCTAAACGGCTTGACGTCGCCGAAAGCTGAAAATAATTAGTCTCAAAATCGTAAACAACTTCCTGTCTCAGATTAGACATCTCCGGCCCTAATAGGATTAAACTTTAATTTCTGTTTTCCATGCCAATTAAAATATTTAAGTAACTAATAAATAAAAGAAAAAACTTTCTTTCAATTAAGTTTATTTAAAAATGTAATTCTACGCTTTGTTCTACAAACATGAGCAACTTAAGATGATATTTTCTAACATACTGTGGATTTTTAATAACTAATTGATAAAATAACTTATTATACCGCCCTCTCACGCCAACTTTTAATGTACTTATTTTATTACAAAGATATTTTCCACCGTTATTTCCAAAGGTTTGCGTAACTTATCTGTGAAAGGGCGTAGTGGATAAATAAAGTCTTACATCTAAAAATTGTTTACATTATAATCCTTAAAATATCATACAATTAAATAAATATATTATTTGGTACGTCCTGCTGAAAGTTCACTGGAATTTTTCCACCTGCGTAACAGCAATCACTTCCATCATTAACAGGGTGAGTTCGGAATAGAGACCACTTCAAATCTACTTCTTGTAATAACCAGCTTTATATACGGGAGCATACTGGGCACCATATCCATACCCGCCTGCGTAACCGTAACCACTTCCATAACTAGCAGGGTGAGTTTGGTATAATGATGACGAAGTCACTGATTTGCTGATTGCAGGCAATGCAGTGATATACTCTTTGACCACTGGACTTCCGATGAACCTCGTTGGCAAAACTTGTTTTGCATATCCGTAACCATAACCATAATTATCTGTATCGTAGTCATCGTTATCGTAATAATCGTGATAATCGTGGTAATCTCCGTAACCATTCAGATCGTAACCGTCGTAGCCATAACCACTGTAACCGTAACCGAAAGGTCTATTGTAATGGTTGTAATAACTGTTAATGATGGGGTACTCGCTACCTCCATAATAAGGCGTATATCCTGCTTTGCATAGCAAGAAATTGTTTGCTGCTAACAGCAGGATTGCTGGCACTATTAATTTCGACATTTGTATATGATTTTGTGTTGTTTTACTAATGAATGAAATATGTATTACTATTTATAGCCAAATTAAAATATTTCAGTTAGGGTCATCCCTTCTTATAATCAAAATAAAGGAATCAAAGACTATTAATTTTTCTTTTTCGGGTAAAAAACTTGGTAAATTAATTATAGCTTAATAATTTTTTTAATGAATGGTAAGTACCGCAAGAACAATTGCTATAAGAAGTGTAGTTGTGTGTCAATGTTAAGTACTTGATTTTGGAGGTTATTTCGCTTAATGTGTGGTTTGTTTTTTTGATAATTTTATATTACACTGTTGTTTCGATCAGGGCTGGGTTGATTTTGATTTTCTTTTAAAAATATTTTTGTAATTAAAAACCATTTTTTACTTATTTAGTATTGAGCTTAAGGGTGAGTACAGACGACAAGAAAAATTTGAGCGTGGGCGTATTAAGCCCTTTTAAGTTAAAAATGTATCGTCCAAACGGGATATTTCGTTCCGCGGTCATAAGGAGTTTGGTTTTGTTTGTCTTAACCTAACTTTTATCAGGAATTTTGTTTATATTTTATCTAAAAATTAAAATGAAGCAAAATAAAACATTAATTGTGGCAGTATTGGAATCTAGAAAAAAAGTTACAAAATGTAAGAAGATTATTTTTATTATTATATTTTTTATTAAAAAAACAAGAAAGTTGCCGCTACTGGGACCGGCAGAGGCGGAGCCAGCCTCTCTCTTTGGGGGAGCGGGGGGCGGTGATATCACAAAAGTACAGTATGGCAAACGAAAGCAAGTTGTAAAAGGGAGGGGAGAAACACCGCTAGTGTAAATGGTAGGGTCTGGCCTATTTTTCTAAATTTGAAGCTTTTGGAGAGGGGGGGGGGATGCCAGCAACATACACATTCCTAGTATAAGAGGCAGAATTGGGTCTATTTTCCTGAACTCGAAGCTCTTGGGGGCGGCTATCGCAAGAAAAACAAGTTGTGAACGGAGGGAGAGTGTCGGCAGCATACACATTCCTAATATAAAAGGCAGAATTGGTTCTATTTTCCCGAACTCGGAGTTCTTGGGAGGGGGGGGGGGGCTATCGCAAGCATACACATCCCTATACTCTATTCAAGAACTAGAGAGAGTAATAAAACTCCAACGTACTTACTCCAGTGCCGCAGGTAACTGAGGACTGCCGTAAATCTAATTATATTTAAATATTATAAGCTTTTATAAATTTACTGCTAAAATAAAATTTGTGATAGTTCAATTTAATTTCTATCAATGAGTAAAGTACACCTTACAGTATGTCCTTAGTAATTTATCTTGTTTACGATTGTTTTTATATATTATTTGAGATTAATAAGATATCCAAAAGATATGGCTTCCACCTCTATATTTATTCCAAAATCCTTAAACCAAGGTATTTTTTTCTCAACAAAAAACTTATTACGATGAATGTTTATGATGCCTTAAGATATCAATATCTAGATAATAATGTTAAAAACTTTATTGAAATGTGTTCCAACATGACAGGAGTTGGAAAATCTACTAGTACCAAATACTGAAGGAGAAAAAACGACTGGAATTGTGTGGACTCCCAAGCCACAATCGATTACAGGCAGACGAAAAACCTCGTTTGAAGAAGAGACGAAAACTGCAATAAAACGTCGACAAAATCCTAACTAAAATTCATGAAGATCGGGATTTACCTGAAATTAAAAGAACTGAGCTCTGAAAATTGCTCAGAGAACTTAATTTTTGCTGGGAAAAACCAGATAGGAAATCTGTTTTTATAGATCGTCGGAAAATGTCCTTTGGAGAAGGAAATATCTCTCTCAAGTAAAAAACAGAGTTGCAAGAAATATCACAACTTACAAAATTAGTTACTGCGGAAAATTGGGAAAATCCATATCATAAAAGAATAAAACAAAATGTGGAAACTCAATCTCATGATCGGTGAGATAGAGGCACCAGTTATAATTAATTTAAGCGAAGACTTTGATTACGAATTAGATACGTAATGTTTACCAATATAAACACAATTTATTATTCAAATTTTTGTTTTTGTTGTATTTTATTGTTTAGTGTTGTTTATATATTTTTTTATTTTTTCATATATTTTTATTTTAGTGTGTCCCACTCTTTAATTTTATATATATTTAATTCCAATTAGCCGTAATTTTTTAATTATTTTAATTTTGTATTTTTGTCTTTTCTTATGCGTGTAGCATTAACATTTCACACATCCAAATATCTATTGTTATCCAACTCAAATAGTCCATTATTATAGACCGGTATTTTTGATTATAAAATTTCTAACCCATTCCTATGAAAAATATATGTATTTAACAGATTTTGCCAAAGACATTGGACTAAAGACCACAGGTAGTTCGCGAAGAAAAAAACGGTAATGATTTATTACTCTCTCTACTTCTTGAATAAACTATGGTATACTTGGCAAAATCGGGTCTATTTTCCTGAACTCAAAGCTCCTGGGGGGGGGGGGATCGCCCCCCCCACCCGTTAGATCCGCGTCTGTATTGAAGATGATTCAGTTTTAGTACTTCTTTGTTGTTTTCTCTAATACTAAAGCCATATGACAGAGTCAATCATCAATTACTCTTTGCATCTTATTGCTCCCCTGGCGCATCCATAAATCAAATCAAGTGATTTAAATCATGTTTTTTACTATAATAAATAAATTATTAAAATCCTTAAAAGCTTAGTGTTCTCTACAGTGTTTCATATGATATATTTGAAGGTCACGAGTCGCCACTGTTTCCAGAAAAAAATTTCTTTAGCATTAATAAATCGATTTGTTAATTAGCTCGCATACATACAAAAAACGAATAGTTTCGCCTTTATAAAAATTATAGAACATTTAAAATAAAATTTAATAAAGAAAAACTCCCGAAAAAAACTTAATTTATTTAAATATCACAAAAGCACCAACAATTTTAAGTTCAAAGTCAAATTTTTGTGGTTGCCATTTAGAATATTCACGCTTGGATTGTTTAAAAATAAAATAAAGTATTATTTAACATTTCGTAATTATATCAGTTATATTCTTAAAAAGTTCAACCGCAAATTTGAATGGTACAAAAAACTTTTAGAGTTAAAATTGACATAATATGGTGTATTCGGCAAATAAGTTCATATAATATGCTTGGCTCTAAGATACGTAAATTGTCTACAGAAAGAGAAAACAACAACTCCTCAGATTTCACAAAAACGCATTTTTAGATTGAAATCACTTGACACGACAAATACAAGTTCTTTTCCAATAGATATATTAAGAAATTCAACTAGTTTTCTTGTTTTACATTTAACCTAAACAAACTCACACTTAATAGTTCATAAAACCCATTTAATTTCGACAAAAGATCATAAAAACTGTTAAAAACCCAAGGTCTACATAATATTTATTTGGTCACTTATACATATACATTGTGTTTTTACGCAATGAACCAAAATTCTTTTGGTATATATACTCGAGAAATCTCCTAAACTATATCAGTAACAAGACCTATTGTCTAATATTGTTATCTAGAAGTTTAAAGCAGTTCCTGCAGTGCAATATTTTTCTCCACGTCTGGGTTACACTGAGAAAAATGTTTGGTAAAGTTTTCGTGATTATTTCCGCCATGATGGTTGTAACTTGTTTGGCAGCTCCAGGATTTTTGCATGGGTACAGTGGTATAGCTCTTCCTGCAGCTACAAGCTACAGCAATAGATACGATGTTCATCATCATTCAGTACCAATAATACAGAGCTATAGTGCCCCTCTAGTGACTGCTCCAGTGTATGCATACTCCTCGCCTCACTACAGTAGCTACAGCTCCTATGGACATGGCTGGTAGATGCTGATATCATCTTCGGGTTCAATGAAATATTTATATTTATTTTTGTCAAAAACCATCGCGTTTCTTTATGATTATAAAAAATTTAATTATTATTATAGTTGGAAATGTAAAATTGCATGTATAAAATTAATGTTATCCTATAATAAATATTTAATATATATATATATATATATATATATATATATATATATATATATATATATATATATATATACCTTTAGTTGCTTTAAAATTCCTATTTTTTGTATCGCTTGAAAATAATTATATACACTAATGTCCAAAATTGTTGCATTTTTGATAATTATTACGAATTTCGTAAATTTCTTTGTGTTTTTGGTGGTACGTTTGATAATTTTTTTTTTCATAGGGGGATCCCGGAAGAAATGAACCCCCCTTTTACTCTAACATGCATAAAATTTGAACTATGAGTTGAAACTTGACAGCTCAACAACGTAGATAAAGCATGGGTAGATAGGTATCATTTTCTAATATCAAAGTTTATATTAACCCACTAACTTGAGTTGTAAACACATTTTTTTTGAAAATGATTATTTTTGGTTCCAATTTCCCCAAGACATAAGAGAGTTGACCATATAAGTAGGGATATTTAACCGTGTCCATCTGTATAGGGAAAATAATGATAAATATTTTATAAATCCCAAATAATTTATTAAGATGATATTGCGAACGTCAACAACAGATTATTAACGTAAACTGAATCAGTGGTGTCATAAAAACAGTCAATAATGTAGTTTTATAAACGAGTTACTCTCTAAATAAAAATGTGATAACAAAACAGTAGACAATATTAGCCATTTTAGAAAAAAATAAACATATGAAAAACAAATGTAAGTTTATAATTAAGAATCGCATTCATGGAATATAATTTTTTCTTCATTTTTATGGATCTCAACATATCTCTTGCAGGAAATACCATATCTAAAACTTGTGCTCTATACAAAACAATATTTCAACAATTATAACGCTAACAATTTATTTTAAGGGTGTACATCCACTTACGTTAAAAAAAGAAATTTTCTTGTTATTTTAAAATTCACTATGCATTTTCGAGGCCGCCCAGCACTCAGGGATTTTAAGACAAGCTTTAAAAGTGTTTTAAGTATATATAAAAAAATTCTTAGTTCAACAATTATAAAACTAACAATTTATTTCAAGGGTGTACATCCACTGAAGTTAAAAAAAGAAATTTTATTGTTATTCTAAAATTCACTATGCATTTTCAAGGGAACCCAGCACTCAGGGATTATAAGAGAAGCTTTAAAAGAGTTTTAGGTATCTGTAAAAAATTCATTGTTAAGCAATTATAACGCTAACAATTTATTTTAAGGGTGTACATCCACTGACGTTAAAAAAAGAAATTTTCTTGTTAATTTAAAAATTTACTATACATTTTTAAGGCTACCCAGCACTCAGGGATTTTAAGAAAAGCTTAAAAGTGTTTTAGAAATCTGTAAAAAATTCATAGTTCAACAGTTATAAAGCTAACAATTTATTTTAAGTGGGTACATCCACTGACGTTAAAAAAAGAAATTTTCTTGTTAATTTAAAAATTTACAATACATTTTTAAGGCTACCCAGCACTCAGGGATTTTAAGAAAAGCTTAAAAGAGTTTTAGGAATCTGTAAAAAATTCATATTTCAACAATTATAACGCTAACAATTTATTTTAAGGGTGTACATCCACTGACGTTAAAAAAAGAAATTTTCTTGTTAATTTAAAAAATCACTATTCATTTTTAAGGCCACCCAGCATTTAGAGATTTTAAGAGAAGCTTTAAGAGTATCTTAAGTACCTGTAAAAAATTCATATTTCAACAATTATAACGCTAACAATTTATTATAAGGGTGTATATCTACTGACGTTGAAAAAAGAAATTTTCTTGTTATTCTAAAATACACCATTCATTTTCAAGGGCACCCAGCACTCAGAGATTCTAAGATAAGCTTTAAAAATATTTTAGGAATCTGCAAAAAATTTCATAGTTCAACAATTATAACGTTAACAATTTATTTTAAGGATGAACATCCACTGACGTTAGAAAAAGAAATTTTCTTGTTATTCTAAAATTCACTATGCAATTTCAAGAGCACCCAGCAATCAGGAATTATAAGGGAAGCTTTAGAAGTATTTTGGGAATCTGTAAAAAATTCATAGTTCAACAATTATAACGCTATCAATTTATTTTAAGGGTGTACATCCACTGACGTTCAAAAAAGGAATTTCCTTGTTAATTTGAAAAATCATTATGCATTTTAAAGGCCACCCAGCACTCAGGAATTTTAAGAGAAGCTTTAAGAGTGTCTTAAGTATCTGTAAAAAATTCATAGTTCAACAATTACAACGCTAACAATTTATTTTAAGGGTGTACATTCACTGACGTTAAAAAAAAAAGAAATTTTCATGATATTTTAAAATTCACTATGCATTATTGAGGCTGCCCAGCACTCAGGGATTTTAAGAGAAGCTTTGAAAGTGTTTTAGGTAACGGCAGAAAATTCATAGTTCAACAATTATAACGCTAACAATTTATTTTAAGGGTGAACATCCACTGACGTTAGAAAGAGGAATTTTCTTGTTATTCTTAAATTAAATATGCATTTTCAAGGCCATCCAGCACTCAGGGATTTTAAGAAAAGCTTTAAAAGTGTCTTAGGTATCTGTAAAAATTCACAGTTCAACAGTTATAACGCTAACAATTTATCTTAAGTTTGTAAATCCACTGATGTTAAAAAAAGAAATTTTCTTGCATTTTAAAATTCACTATGCATTTTTGAGGCCACCTAGCACTCAGAGATTTTAAGAGAAGCTTTAAAAGTGTTTTAGGAAACTGCAAAAAATTCATAGTTCAACAATTATAACGCTATCATTTTATTTTAAGGGTGTACATCTACTGACGTTCAAAAAAAATTTTTCTTGTTAATTTGAAAAATCACTATGCATTTTAAAGGCCACCCAGCACTCAGGGATTTTATGAGAAGTTTTAAGAGTGTCGTAAGTATTTGTAAAAAATTCATAGTTCAACAATTATAAAGCTAACAATTTATTTCAAGGGTGTACATTCACTGATGTTAAAAAAAAGGAAATTTCCTGCTTTTTAAAATTCACTATGCATTTTCGAGGCCACCCAGCCCTCAGAGATATTAAGAAAAGCTTTGAAAGTGTCTCAGGTATTTGTAAAAAATTCACAGTTCAACAATTATAACGCTAACAATTTATTTTAGGGGTGTATTTCCACTGACGTTAAAAAAAATTTCTAGTTAATTTAAAAATTTACTATGCATTTTTAAGGCCACCCAGCACTTTAGAAGTATCTTAGGTGTCTGTAAAAAATTCACAGTTCAACAATTATAACGCTAACAATTTATCTTAAAGGTGAAAATCCACTGATGTTAAAATGTTAAAAAAAGAAATTTTCTTGCATTTTAAAATTCACTATGCATTTTTGAGGCCACCCAGCACTCAGGGATTATAAGAGAAGCTTTAAAAGTGTCTTAGATATCTGTAAAAATTTCACAGTTCAACAATTATAACGCTGACAATTTATCTTAAGGGTGCACTTCCACTATTGTTAAAAAAATAAATTTCTTGCTATTTTAAAATTCACTATGCATTTTTAAGGCAACCCAGCAGTCAGGGATTTTAAGAGAAGCTTTAAAAGTGTCTTAGGTATCTGTAAAAAATTCACAGTTCAACAATTATAACGATGACAATTTATTTTAAGGGTGTACATCAACTGATGTTAAAAAAAGAAATTTTCTTGTTAATTTAAAAAATCACGATGCACTTTCAAGGCTACCCAGCACTCAGGGATTTTAAGAAAAGCTTTAAAAGTGTTTTAGGTGTCTGTAAAAAATTCACAGTTCAACAATTATAAAGCTAACAATTTATTTTAAGGGTGTACATCCACTCAAGTTAAAAAAGAAATTTTCTTGTTAATTTAAAAAATCACGATGCACTTTCAAGGCCACCCAGCACTCAGGGATTTTAAGAGAAGCTTTAAAAGTATTTTAGGTATCTGTAAAAAATTCACAGTTCAACAATTATAACGTTGACAATTTATCTTAAGGGTGAATTTCCACTATTGTTAAAAAAATAAGTTTTCTTACTATTTTAAAATTCACTATGCACTTTTAAGGCCACCCAGCACTCAGAGATTTTAAGAGAAGCTTTAAAAGTGTTTTAGGTGTCTGTAAAAAATTCACAGTTCAACAATTATAAAGCTAACAATTTATTTTAAGGGTGTACATCCACTAAAGTTAAAAAAAGAAATTTTTTTGTTAATTTAAAAAATCACGATGCACTTTCTAGGCCACCTAGCACTCAGGGATTTTAAGAGAAGCTTTAAAAGTGTTTTAGGTATCTGTAAAAAATTCACAGTTCAACAATTATAACGCTAACAATTTATTTTAAGGGTGTACATCCACTAAAGTTAAAAAAGAAATTTTCTTGTTAATTTAAAAAATCACGATGCACTTTCAAGGCCACCCAGCACTCAGGGATTTTAAGAGAAACTTTAAAAGTGTCTTAGGTATCTGTAAAAAATTCACAGTTCAACAATTATAACGCTGACAATTTATTTTAAGGGCGTACATCCACTAAAGTTAAAAAAGAAATTTTCTTGTTAATTTAAAAAATCACGATGCACTTTCAAGGCCACCCAACAGTCAGGAATTTTAAGAGAAGCTTTAAAAGTGTTTTAGGTATCTGTAAAAATTTCACAGTTCAACAATTATAAAGCTAACAATTTATTTTAAGGGTGTACATCCACTAAAGTTAAAAAAGAAATTTTCGTGTTAATTTCAAAAATCACGATGCACTTTCAAGGCTACCCAGCACTCAGGGATTTTAAGAAAAGCTTTAAAAGTGTTTTAGGTGTCTGTAAAAAATTCACAGTTCAACAATTATAAAGCTAACAATTTATTTTAAGGGTGTACATCCACTAAAGTTAAAAAAGAAATTCTCTTGTTAATTTAAAAAATCACGATGCACTTTCAAGGCCACCCAGCACTCAGGGATTTTAAGAGAAGCTTTAAAAGTATTTTAGGTATCTGTAAAAAATTCACAGTTCAACAATTATAACGTTAACAATTTATTTTAAGGGTGTACATCCACTAAAGTTAAAAAAGAAATTTTCTTGTTAATTTAAAAAATCACGATGCACTTTCAAGACCACCCAGCACTCAGGGATTTTAAGAGAAGCTTTAAAAGTATTTTAGGTATCTGTAAAAAATTCACAGTTCAAAAATTATAACGCTAACAATTTATTTTAAGGGTGTACATCCACTAAAGTTAAAAAAGAAATTTTCTTGTTAATTTAAAAAATCACGATGCAATTTCAAGGCCACCCAGCAGTCAGGAATTTTAAGAAAAGCTTTAAAAGTATTTTAGGTATCTGTAAAAAATTCACAGTTCAACAATTATAAAACTAACAATTTATTTTAAGGGTGTACATCCACTAAAGTTAAAAAAGAAATTTTCTTGTTAATTTAAAAATCACGATGCACTTTCCAGGCCACCCAGCACTCAGGGATTTTAAGAGAAGCTTTAAAAGTGTCTTAGATATCTGTAAAAAATTCACAGTTCAACAATTATAACGTTGACAATTTATCTTAAGGGTGCACTTCCACTATTGTTAAAAAAATAAGTTTTCTTGCTATTTTAAAATTCACTATGCACTTTTAAGGCCACCCAGCACTCAGGGATTTTAAGAGAAGATTTAAAAGGGTTTTTGGTATCTGTAAAAAATTCACAGTTCAACAATTATAACGCTAACAATTTATTTTAAGGGTGTACATCCACTAGTTAATTTAAAAAATCACGATGCACTTTCAAGGCCACCCAGCACTCAGGGATTTTAAGAGAAACTTTAAAAGTGTCTTAGGTATCTGTAAAAAATTCACAGTTCAACAATTATAACGCTGACAATTTATTTTAAGGGCGTACATCCACTAAAGTTAAAAAAATAAATTTTCTTGTTAATTTAAAAAATCACTATGCACTTTCAAGGCCACCCAGCACTCAGGGATTTTAAGAGAAGCTTTAAAAGTGTTTTAGGTATCTGTAAAAATTTCACAGTTCAACAATTATAAAGCTAACAATTTATTTTAAGGGTGTACATCCACTGATGTTAAAAAAAGAAATTTTCTTGTTAATTTAAAAAATCACGATGCACTTTCAAGGCCACCCAGCACTCAGGGATTTTAAGAAAAGCTTTAAAAGTGTTTTAGGTGTCTGTAAAAAATTCACAGTTCAACAATTATAAAGCTAACAATTTATTTTAAGGGTGTACATCCACTAAAGTTAAAAAAGAAATTCTCTTGTTAATTTAAAAAATCACGATGCACTTTCAAGGCCACCCAGCACTCGGGGATTTTAAGAGAAGCTTTAAAAGTGTTTTAGGTATCTGTAAAAAATTCACAGTTCAACAATTATAAAGCTAACAATTTATTTTAAGGGTGTACATCCACTAAAGTTAAAAAAGAAATTTTCTTGTTAATTTAAAAAATCACGATGCACTTTCAAGGCCACCCAGCACTCAGGGATTTTAAGAGAAGCTTTAAAATTGTCTTAGATATCTGTAAAAAATTCACAGTTCAACAATTATAACGTTGACAATTTATCTTAAGGGTGCACTTCCACTATTGTTAAAAAAATAAGTTTTCTTGCTATTTTAAAATTCACTATGCACTTTTAAGGCCACCCAGCACTCAGGGATTTTAAGTGAAGCTTTAAAAGTGTTTTAGGTGTCTGTAAAAAATTCACAGTTCAACAATTATAAAGCTAACAATTTATTTTAAGGGTGTACATCCACTAAAGTTAAAAAAAGAAATTTTCTTGTTTTTTTAAAAAATCACGATGCACTTTCAAGGCCACCCAGCACTCAGGGATTTTAAGAGAAACTTTAAAAGTGTCTTAGGTATCTGTAAAAAATTCACAGTTCAACAATTATAACGCTAACAATTTATTTTAAGGGTGTACATCCACTAAAGTTAAAAAAGAAATTTTCTTGTTAATTTAAAAAATCACGATGCACTTTCAAGGCCACCCAGCACTCAGGGATTTTAAGAGAAGCTTTAAAAGTGTTTTAGGTATCTGTAAAAAATTCACAGTTCAACAATTATAACGCTAACAATTTATTTTAAGGGTGTACATCCACTAAAGTTAAAAAAGAAATTTTCTTGTTAATTTAAAAAATCACGATGCACTTTCAAGGCCACCCAGCAGTCAGGGATTTTAAGAGAAGTTTTAAAAGTGTTTTAGGTATCTGTAAAAAATTCACAGTTCAACAATTATAACGCTGACAGTTTATTTTAATGGTGTACATCCACCAAAGTTAAAAAAAGAAATATTCTTGTTAATTTAAAAAATCACGATGCACTTTCAAGGCCACTCAGCACTCAGGGATTTTAAGAGAAGCTTTAAAAGTGTTTTAGGTATCTGTAAAAAATTCACAGTTCAACAATTATAACGTTGACAATTTATCTTAAGGGTGCACTTCCACTATTGTTAAAAAAATAACTTTTCTTGCTATTTTAAAATTCACTATGCACTTTTAAGGCCACCCAGCACTCAGGGATTTTAAGAGAAGCTTTAAAAGTGTTTTAGGTGTCTGTAAAAAATTCACAGTTCAACAATTATAAAGCTAACAATTTATTTTAAGGGTGTACATCCACTAAAGTTAAAAAAAGAAATTTTCTTGTTTTTTTAAAAAATCACGATGCACTTTCAAGGCCACCCAGCACTCAGGGATTTTAAGAGAAACTTTAAAAGTGTCTTAGGTATCTGTAAAAAATTCACAGTTCAACAATTATAACGCTAACAATTTATTTTAAGGGTGTACATCCACTAAAGTTAAAAAAGAAATTTTCTTGTTAATTTAAAAAATCACGATGCACTTTCAAGGCCACCCAGCACTCAGGGATTTTAAGAGAAGCTTTAAAAGTGTTTTAGGTATCTGTAAAAAATTCACAGTTCAACAATTATAACGCTAACAATTTATTTTAAGGGTGTACATCCACTAAAGTTAAAAAAGAAATTTTCTTGTTAATTTAAAAAATCACGATGCACTTTCAAGGCCACCCAGCAGTCAGGGATTTTAAGAGAAGTTTTAAAAGTGTTTTAGGTATCTGTAAAAAATTCACAGTTCAACAATTATAACGCTGACAGTTTATTTTAATGGTGTACATCCACCAAAGTTAAAAAAAGAAATATTCTTGTTAATTTAAAAAATCACGATGCACTTTCAAGGCCACTCAGCACTCAGGGATTTTAAGAGAAGCTTTAAAAGTGTTTTAGGTATCTGTAAAAAATTCACAGTTCAACAATTATAACGTTGACAATTTATCTTAAGGGTGCACTTCCACTATTGTTAAAAAAATAACTTTTCTTGCTATTTTAAAATTCACTATGCACTTTTAAGGCCACCCGGCACTCAGGGATTTTAAGAGAAGCTTTAAAAGTGTTTTAGGTGTCTGTAAAAAATTCACAGTTCAACAATTATAAAGCTAACAATTTATTTTAAGGGTGTACATCCACTAAAGTTAAAAAAAGAAATTCTCTTGTTAATTTAAAAAATCACGATGCACTTTCAAGGCCACCCAGCACTTAGGGATTTTAAGAGAAGCTTTAAAAGTGTTTTAGGTATCTGTAAAAAATTCACAGTTCAACAATTATAACGCTAACAATTTATTTTAAGGGTGTACATCCACTAAAGTTAAAAAAGAAATTTTCTTGTTAATTTAAAAAATCACGATGCACTTTCAAGGCTACCCAGCACTCAGGGATTTTAAGAAAAGCTTTAAAAGTGTTTTAGGTGTCTGTAAAAAATTCACAGTTCAACAATTATAAAGCTAACAATTTATTTTAAGGGTGTACATCCACTAAAGTTAAAAAAGAAATTTTCTTGTTAATTTAAAAAATCACGATGCACTTTCAAGGCCACCCAGCACTCAGGGATTTTAAGAGAAGCTTTAAAAGTATTTTAGGTATCTGTAAAAAATTCACAGTTCAACAATTATAACGCTAACAATTTATTTTAAGGGTGTACATCCACTAAAGTTAAAAAAGAAATTTTCTTGTTAATTTAAAAAATCACGATGCACTTTCAAGGCCACCCAGCACTTAGGGATTTTAAGAGAAGCTTTAAAAGTGTCTTAGATATCTGTAAAAAATTCACAGTTCAATAATTATAACGTTGACAATTTATCTTAAGGGTGCACTTCCACTATTGTTAAAAAAATAAGTTTTCTTGCTATTTTAAAATTCACTATGCACTTTTAAGGCCACCCAGCACTCAAGGATTTTAAGAGAAGATTTAAAAGGGTTTTAGGTATCTGTAAAAAATTCACAGTTCAACAATTATAACGCTAACAATTTATTTTAAGGGTGTACATCCACTAAAGTTAAAAAAGAAATTTTCTTGTTAATTTAAAAAATCACGATGCACTTTCAAGGCCACCCAACAGTCAGGAATTTTAAGAGAAGCTTTAAAAGTGTTTTAGGTATCTGTAAAAATTTCACAGTTCAACAATTATAAAGCTAACAATTTATTTTAAGGGTGTACATCCACTGATGTTAAAAAAAGAAATTTTCTTGTTAATTTAAAAAATCACGATGCACTTTCAAGGCCACCCAGCATTCACGGATTTTAAGAGAAGCTTTAAAAGTGTTTTAGGTGTCTGTAAAAAATTCACAGTTCAACAATTATAACGCTAACAATTTATTTTAAGGGTGTACATCCACTAAAGTTAAAAAAGAAATTTTCTTGTTAATTTAAAAAATCACGATGCACTTTCAAGGCCACCCAACAGTCAGGAATTTTAAGAGAAGCTTTAAAAGTGTTTTAGGTATCTGTAAAAATTTCACAGTTCAACAATTATAAAGCTAACAATTTATTTTAAGGGTGTACATCCACTAAAGTTAAAAAAGAAATTTTCTTGTTAATTTAAAAAATCACGATGCACTTTCAAGGCCACCCAGCACTCAGGGATTTTAAGAGAAGCTTTTAAAGTATTTTAGGTATCTGTAAAAAATTCACAGTTCAACAATTATAACGCTAACAATTTATTTTAAGGGTGTACATCCACTAAAGTTAAAAAAGAAATTTTCTTGTTAATTTAAAAAATCACGATGCAATTTCAAGGCCACCCAGCAGTCAGGAATTTTAAGAAAAGCTTTAAAAGTATTTTAGGTATCTGTAAAAAATTCACAGTTCAACAATTATAAAACTAACAATTTATTTTAAGGGTGTACATCCACTAAAGTTAAAAAAGAAATTTTCTTGTTAATTTAAAAATCACGATGCACTTTCCAGGCCACCCAGCACTCAGGGATTTTAAGAGAAGCTTTAAAAGTGTCTTAGATATCTGTAAAAAATTCACAGTTCAACAATTATAACGTTGACAATTTATCTTAAGGGTGCACTTCCACTATTGTTAAAAAAATAAGTTTTCTTGCTATTTTAAAATTCACTATGCACTTTTAAGGCCACCCAGCAGTCAGGGATTTTAAGAGAAGATTTAAAAGGGTTTTTGGTATCTGTAAAAAATTCACAGTTCAACAATTATAACGCTAACAATTTATTTTAAGGGTGTACATCCACTAGTTAATTTAAAAAATCACGATGCACTTTCAAGGCCACCCAGCACTCAGGGATTTTAAGAGAAAATTTAAAAGTGTCTTAGGTATCTGTAAAAAATTCACAGTTCAACAATTATAACGCTGACAATTTATTTTAAGGGCGTACATCCACTAAAGTTAAAAAAATAAATTTTCTTGTTAATTTAAAAAATCACTATGCACTTTCAAGGCCACCCAGCACTCAGGGATTTTAAGAAAAGCTTTAAAAGTGTTTTAGGTGTCTGTAAAAAATTCACAGTTCGACAATTATAAAGCTAACAATTTATTTTAAGGGTGTACATCCACTAAAGTTAAAAAAGAAATTCTCTTGTTAATTTAAAAAATCACGATGCACTTTCAAGGCCACCCAGCACTCAGGGATTTTAAGAGAAGCTTTAAAAGTATTTTAGGTATCTGTAAAAAATTCACAGTTCAACAATTATAACGCTAACAATTTATTTTAAGGGTGTACATCCACTAAAGTTAAAAAAGAAATTTTCTTGTTAATTTAAAAAATCACGATGCAATTTCAAGGCCACCCAGCAGTCAGGAATTTTAAGAGAAGCTTTAAAAGTATTTTAGGTATCTGTAAAAAATTCACAGTTCAACAATTATAAAACTAACAATTTATTTTAAGGGTGTAAATCCACTAAAGTTAAAAAAGAAATTTTCTTGTTAATTTAAAAATCACGATGCACTTTCCAGGCCACCCAGCACTCAGAGATTTTAAGAGAAGCTTTAAAAGTGTCTTAGATATCTGTAAAAAATTCACAGTTCAACAATTATAACGTTGACAATTTATCTTAAGGGTGCACTTCCACTATTGTTAAAAAAATAAGTTTTCTTGCTATTTTAAAATTCACTATGCACTTTTAAGGCCACCCAGCACTCAGGGATTTTAAGAGAAGATTTAAAAGGGTTTTTGGTATCTGTAAAAAATTCACAGTTCAACAATTATAACGCTGACAATTTATTTTAAGGGCGTACATCCACTAAAGTTAAAAAAATAAATTTTCTTGTTAATTTAAAAAATCACTATGCACTTTCAAGGCCACCCAGCACTCAGGGATTTTAAGAGAAGCTTTAAAAGTGTTTTAGGTATCTGTAAAAAATTCACAGTTCAACAATTATAAAGCTAACAATTTATTTTAAGGGTGTACATCCACTAAAGTTAAAAAAGAAATTTTCTTGTTAATTTAAAAAATCACGATGCACTTTCAAGGCCACCCAGCACTCGGGGATTTTAAGAGAAGCTTTAAAAGTGTTTTAGGTATCTGTAAAAAATTCACAGTTCAACAATTATAAAGCTAACAATTTATTTTAAGGGTGTACATCCACTAAAGTTAAAAAAGAAATTTTCTTGTTAATTTAAAAAATCACGATGCACTTTCAAGGCCACCCAGCACTCAGGGATTTTAAGAGAAGCTTTAAAATTGTCTTAGATATCTGTAAAAAATTCACAGTTCAACAATTATAACGTTGACAATTTATCTTAAGGGTGCACTTCCACTATTGTTAAAAAAATAAGTTTTCTTGCTATTTTAAAATTCACTATGCACTTTTAAGGCCACCCAGCACTCAGGGATTTTAAGTGAAGCTTTAAAAGTGTTTTAGGTGTCTGTAAAAAATTCACAGTTCAACAATTATAAAGCTAACAATTTATTTTAAGGGTGTACATCCACTAAAGTTAAAAAAAGAAATTTTCTTGTTTTTTTAAAAAATCACGATGCACTTTCAAGGCCACCCAGCACTCAGGGATTTTAAGAGAAACTTTAAAAGTGTCTTAGGTATCTGTAAAAAATTCACAGTTCAACAATTATAACGCTAACAATTTATTTTAAGGGTGTACATCCACTAAAGTTAAAAAAGAAATTTTCTTGTTAATTTAAAAAATCACGATGCACTTTCAAGGCCACCCAGCACTCAGGGATTTTAAGAGAAGCTTTAAAAGTGTTTTAGGTATCTGTAAAAAATTCACAGTTCAACAATTATAACGCTAACAATTTATTTTAAGGGTGTACATCCACTAAAGTTAAAAAAGAAATTTTCTTGTTAATTTAAAAAATCACGATGCACTTTCAAGGCCACCCAGCAGTCAGGGATTTTAAGAGAAGTTTTAAAAGTGTTTTAGGTATCTGTAAAAAATTCACAGTTCAACAATTATAACGCTGACAGTTTATTTTAATGGTGTACATCCACCAAAGTTAAAAAAAGAAATATTCTTGTTAATTTAAAAAATCACGATGCACTTTCAAGGCCACTCAGCACTCAGGCATTTTAAGAGAAGCTTTAAAAGTGTTTTAGGTATCTGTAAAAAATTCACAGTTCAACAATTATAACGTTGACAATTTATCTTAAGGGTGCACTTCCACTATTGTTAAAAAAATAAGTTTTCTTGCTATTTTAAAATTCACTATGCACTTTTAAGGCCACCCAGCACTCAGGGATTTTAAGAGAAGCTTTAAAAGTGTTTTAGGTGTCTGTAAAAAATTCACAGTTCAACAATTATAAAGCTAACAATTTATTTTAAGGGTGTACATCCACTAAAGTTAAAAAAAGAAATTCTCTTGTTAATTTAAAAAATCACGATGCACTTTCAAGGCCACCCAGCACTTAGGGATTTTAAGAGAAGCTTTAAAAGTGTTTTAGGTATCTGTGAAAAATTCACAGTTCAACAATTATAACGCTAACAATTTATTTTAAGGGTGTACATCCACTAAAGTTAAAAAAGAAATTTTCTTGTTAATTTAAAAAATCACGATGCACTTTCAAGGCTACCCAGCACTCAGGGATTTTAAGAAAAGCTTTAAAAGTGTTTTAGGTGTCTGTAAAAAATTCACAGTTCAACAATTATAAAGCTAACAATTTATTTTAAGGGTGTACATCCACTAAAGTTAAAAAAGAAATTTTCTTGTTAATTTAAAAAATCACGATGCACTTTCAAGGCCACCCAGCACTCAGGGATTTTAAGAGAAGCTTTAAAAGTATTTTAGGTATCTGTAAAAAATTCACAGTTCAACAATTATAACGCTAACAATTTATTTTAAGGGTGTACATCCACTAAAGTTAAAAAAGAAATTTTCTTGTTAATTTAAAAAATCACGATGCACTTTCAAGGCCACCCAGCAGTCAGGAATTTTAAGAGAAGCTTTAAAAGTGTTTTAAGTATCTGTAAAAAATTCACAGTTCAACAATTATAAAACTAACAATTTATTTTAAGGGTGTACATCCACTAAAGTTAAAAAAGAAATTTTCTTGTTAATTTAAAAAATCACGATGCACTTTCAAGGCCACCCAGCACTTAGGGATTTTAAGAGAAGCTTTAAAAGTGTCTTAGATATCTGTAAAAAATTCACAGTTCAATAATTATAACGTTGACAATTTATCTTAAGGGTGCACTTCCACTATTGTTAAAAAAATATGTTTTCTTGCTATTTTAAAATTCACTATGCACTTTTAAGGCCACCCAGCACTCAAGGATTTTAAGAGAAGCTTTAAAAGTGTTTTAGGTGTCTGTAAAAAATTCACAGTTCAACAATTATAACGCTAACAATTTATTTTAAGGGTGTACATCCACTAAAGTTAAAAAAGAATTTTCCTTGTTAATTTAAAAAATCACGATGCACTTTCAAGGCCACCCAACAGTCAGGAATTTTAAGAGAAGCTTTAAAAGTGTTTTAGGTATCTGTAAAAATTTCACAGTTCAACAATTATAAAGCTAACAATTTATTTTAAGGGTGTACATCCACTAAAGTTAAAAAAGAAATTTTCGTGTTAATTTCAAAAATCACGATGCACTTTCAAGGCTACCCAGCACTCAGGGATTTTAAGAAAAGCTTTAAAAGTGTTTTAGGTGTCTGTAAAAAATTCACAGTTCAACAATTATAAAGCTAACAATTTATTTTAAGGGTGTACATCCACTAAAGTTAAAAAAGAAATTCTCTTGTTAATTTAAAAAATCACGATGCACTTTCAAGGCCACCCAGCACTCAGGGATTTTAAGAGAAGCTTTAGAATTATTTTAGGTATCTGTAAAAAATTCACAGTTCAACAATTATAACGCTAACAATTTATTTTAAGGGTGTACATCCACTAAAGTTAAAAAAGAAATTTTCTTGTTAATTTAAAAAATCACGATGCACTTTCAAGGCCACCCAGCACTCAGGGATTTTAAGAGAAGCTTTAAAAGTATTTTAGGTATCTGTAAAAAATTCACAGTTCAACAATTATAACGCTAACAATTTATTTTAAGGGTGTACATCCACTAAAGTTAAAAAAGAAATTTTCTTGTTAATTTAAAAAATCACGATGCACTTTCAAGGCCACCCAGCAGTCAGGAATTTTAAGAGAAGCTTTAAAAGTATTTTAGGTATCTGTAAAAAATTCACAGTTCAACAATTATAAAACTAACAATTTATTTTAAGGGTGTACATCCACTAAAGTTAAAAAAGAAATTTTCTTGTTAATTTAAAAATCACGATGCACTTTCCAGGCCACTCAGCACTCAGGGATTTTAAGAGAAGCTTTAAAAGTGTCTTAGATATCTGTAAAAAATTCACAGTTCAACAATTATAACGTTGACAATTTATCTTAAGGGTGCACTTTTACTATTGTTAAAAAAATAAGTTTTCTTGCTATTTTAAAATTCACTATGCACTTTTAAGGCCACCCAGCACTCAGGGATTTTAAGAGAAGATTTAAAAGGGTTTTTGGTATCTGTAAAAAATTCACAGTTCAACAATTATAACGCTAACAATTTATTTTAAGGGTGTACATCCACTAGTTAATTTAAAAAATCACGATGCACTTTCAAGGCCACCCAACAGTCAGGAATTTTAAGAGAAGCTTTAAAAGTGTTTTAGGTATCTGTAAAAAATTCACAGTTCAACAATTATAAAGCTAATGATTTATTTTAAGGGTGTACATCCACTAAAGTTAAAAAAGAAATTTTCTTGTTAATTTAAAAAATCACGATGCACTTTCAAGGCCACCCAGCACTCAGGGATTTTAAGAGAAGCTTTAAAAGTGTTTTAGGTATCTGTAAAAAATTCACAGTTCAACAATTATAACGCTAACAATTTATTTTAAGGGTGTACATCCACTAAAGTTAAAAAAGAAATTTTCTTGTTAATTTAAAAAATCACGATGCACTTTCAAGGCCACCCAGCACTCAGGGATCTTAAGAGAAGCTTTAAAAGTGTCTTAGATATCTGTAAAAAATTCACAGTTCAACAATTATAACGTTGACAATTTATCTTAAGGGTGCACTTCCACTATTGTTAAAAAAAAGGTTTTCTTGCTATTTTAAAATTCACTATGCACTTTTAAGGCCACCCAGCACTCAGGGATTTTAAGAGAAGCTTTAAAAGTGTTTTAGGTGTCTGTAAAAAATTCACAGTTCAACAATTATAAAGCTAACAATTTATTTTAAGGGTGTACATCCACTAAAGTTAAAAAAAGAAATTTTTTTGTTAATTTAAAAAATCACGATGCACTTTCAAGGCCACCCAGCACTCAGGGATTTTAAGAGAAGCTTTAAAAGTGTTTTAGGTATCTGTAAAAAATTCACAGTTCAACAATTATAACGCTAACAATTTATTTTAAGGGTGTACATCCACTAAAGTTAAAAAAGAAATTTTCTTGTTAATTTAAAAAATCACGATGCACTTTCAAGGCCACCCAGCACTCAGGGATTTTAAGAGAAACTTTAAAAGTGTCTTAGGTATCTGTAAAAAATTCACAGTTCAACAATTATAACGCTGACAATTTATTTTAAGGGCGTACATCCACTAAAGTTAAAAAAATAAATTTTCTTGTTAATTTAAAAAATCACTATGCACTTTCAAGGCCACCCAGCACTCAGGGATTTTAAGAGAAGCTTTAAAAGTGTTTTAGGTATCTGTAAAAATTTCACAGTTCAACAATTATAACACTAACAATTTATTTTAAGGGTGTACATCCACTAGTTAATTTAAAAAATCACGATGCACTTTCAAGGCCACCCAGCACTCAGGGATTTTAAGAGAAGCTTTAAAAGTGTTTTAGGTATCTGTAAAAAATTCACAGTTCAACAATTATAAAGCTAACACTTTATTTTAAGGGTGTACATCCACTAAAGTTAAAAAGAAATTTTCTTGTTAATTTAAAAAATCACGATGCACTTTCGAGGCCACCCAGCACTCAGGGATTTTAAGAGAAGCTTTAAAAGTGTCTTAGATATCTGTAAAAAATTCACAGTTCAACAATTATAACGTTGACAATTTATCTTAAGGGTGCACTTCCACTATTGTTAAAAAAATAAGTTTTCTTGCTATTTTAAAATTCACTATGCACTTTTAAGGCCACCCAGCACTCAGGGATTTTAAGAGAAGATTTAAAAGGGTTTTTGGTATCTGTAAAAAATTCACAGTTCAACAATTATAACACTAACAATTTATTTTAAGGGTGTACATCCACTAGTTAATTTAAAAAATCACGATGCACTTTCAAGGCCACCCAACAGTCAGGAATTTTAAGAGAAGCTTTAAAAGTGTTTTAGGTATCTGTAAAAAATTCACAGTTCAACAATTATAAAGCTAATGATTTATTTTAAGGGTGTACATCCACTAAAGTTAAAAAAGAAATTTTCTTGTTAATTTAAAAAATCACGATGCACTTTCAAGGCCACCCAGCACTCAGGGATTTTAAGAGAAGCTTTAAAAGTGTTTTAGGTATCTGTAAAAAATTCACAGTTCAACAATTATAAAGCTAACAATTTATTTTAAGGGTGTACATCCACTAAAGTTAAAAAAGAAATTTTCTTGTTAATTTAAAAAATCACGATGCACTTTCAAGGCCATCCAGCACTCAGGGATTTTAAGAGAAGCTTTAAAAGTGTTTTAGGTATCTGTAAAAAATTCACAGTTCAACAATTATAACGCTAACAATTTATTTTAAGGGTGTACATCCACTAAAGTTAAAAAAGAAATTTTCTTGTTAATTTAAAAAATCACGATGCACTTTCAAGGCCACCCAGCACTCAGGGATTTTAAGAGAAGCTTTAAAAGTGTCTTAGATATCTGTAAAAAATTCACAGTTCAACAATTATAACGTTGACAATTTATCTTAAGGGTGCACTTCCACTATTGTTAAAAAAAAAGGTTTTCTTGCTATTTTAAAATTCACTATGCACTTTTAAGGCCACCCAGCACTCAGGGATTTTAAGAGAAGCTTTAAAAGTGTTTTAGGTGTCTGTAAAAAATTCACAGTTCAACAATTATAAAGCTAACAATTTATTTTAAGGGTGTACATCCACTAAAGTTAAAAAAAGAAATTTTTTTGTTAATTTAAAAAATCACGATGCACTTTCAAGGCCACCCAGCACTCAGGGATTTTAAGAGAAGCTTTAAAAGTGTTTTAGGTATCTGTAAAAAATTCACAGTTCAACAATTATAACGCTAACAATTTATTTTAAGGGTGTACATCCACTAAAGTTAAAAAAGAAATTTTCTTGTTAATTTAAAAAATCACGATGCACTTTCAAGGCCACCCAGCACTCAGGGATTTTAAGAGAAACTTTAAAAGTGTCTTAGGTATCTGTAAAAAATTCACAGTTCAACAATTATAACGCTGACAATTTATTTTAAGGGCGTACATCCACTAAAGTTAAAAAAATTAATTTTCTTGTTAATTTAAAAAATCACTATGCACTTTCAAGGCCACCCAGCACTCAGGGATTTTAAGAGAAGCTTTAAAAGTGTTTTAGGTATCTGTAAAAATTTCACAGTTCAACAATTATAAAGCTAACAATTTATTTTAAGGGTGTACATCCACTAAAGTTAAAAAAGAAATTTTCTTGTTAATTTAAAAAATCACGATGCACTTTCAAGGCCACCCAGCACTCAGGGATTTTAAGAGAAGCTTTAAAAGTGTTTTAGGTATCTGTAAAAAATTCACAGTTCAACAATTATAAAGCTAACACTTTATTTTAAGGGTGTACATCCACTAAAGTTAAAAAAGAAATTTTCTTGTTAATTTAAAAAATCACGATGCACTTTCGAGGCCACCCAGCACTCAGGGATTTTAAGAGAAGCTTTAAAAGTGTCTTAGGTATCTGTAAAAATTCACAGTTCAACAATTATAACGTTGACAATTTATTTTAAGGGTGTACATCCACTAAAGTTAAAAAAATAAATTTTCTTGTTAATTTAAAAAATCACGATGCACTTTCAAGGCCACCCAGCACTCAGGGATTTTAAGAAAAATTTTAAAATTGTCTTAGGTATCTGTAAAAAATTCACAGTTCAACAATTATAACGCTGACAATTTATTTTAAGGGTGTACATCCACTAAAGTTAAAAAAAGAAATTTTCTTGTTAATTTAAAAAATCACGATGCACTTTTAAGGCCACCCAGCACTCAGGAATTTTAAGAGAATCTTTAAAAGTGTTTTAGGTATCTGTAAAAAATTCACAGTTCAACAATTATAAAGCTAACAATTTATTTTAGGGGTGTATTTCCACTAAAGTTATCTAAATTCGGACTTTCTTCTCAATCCCCATCACTAGAGCTATCAGCAGCATACGGAATGATACAGTCGTCTTCAGATTTGGTTTCACTGGTTTGGGTGCGTTTTTAAATCACACTCTGTTTCGCTCCCACCATCTTGAAGAATATTTTTTCCATTTTTTGATATTACAATTTTTTCGCCTTTTTTGGTGCTTTTTATTAATTTTTACTTCATTAGATGTCCCACTCTCACTTATACTTTTTTCGAACAAATTTTCAAAAATTCGCTAATATTTTTCTTGTTGAAACTAGTGGCTTCAGGAGTCCGCAGACTTATTCCAGAATTTCAACGAATAAATTTCCAGCAGAACTATTTTTTGATCAACTGATATTTTTTAGAGTTTAATGAAGAAAATTCAAAAGCTAATTTCATTGTTTCTATCCAAGTGAGAAGCTTTGCATCTACCCTTTTTGTTAAACACATGCAGCTTTTCTTCGTTCTTAGTGTATCGATGTAAAATGATCTTGTCGATCCTATATTTCACTGCTGTTTTCCTAAGAGAGGTACCAGATTTCACTTCTATAATAGCGCTTTGTAATTCCTGCTTGGTGACTTTTTTGAAGGTAGAACCTACCTTTTTCTTATATTGAAACGGCATGACATTAGTATATGGAAATTATTAACAACATTATTATCGTTCTCTCAAATATACCTGAGGGACAGTTGAAGCGATCAATTCGCTTCATCGCATGTTTTAATCAGAGGACTAAACTACACTACGTTCTTGAAACTACATTAATTCAATAATTCAACTTATAAAAAAGTCATTACCTAACTTAATATTTGCCAGAGTCATGAAAAAACATCAAAAAAAAAATTTTTCTACTTGCAACTATTAAAAACGTGTTTGTTTCATTCACTCTCAAATCAGCTTAATGGCAGCCAATATGGCATCGCGCATGTGCTAGGCAATGAGCGAGAGTGCTGTCAGTGAACGACAAGGCACAATTTTGAAAATGACTTAGGCGATGTGGAGCATCTCTCTAACCTGAACAAGTCTCCCAGATTCCCCCTACTGTGAAAAAAATTGTACACAATGCGCATCGACTACATTTGTTACTGCTTGTTTTAAATGCTCTATGAAATCCTTGTGACGTCCCGTCATTCCTGGAATACCACAGTTTTCAAAATGATTGGGAAAAATTAACTAATTTTTTTTAGTTCGTACATTTAAGTTCAGGACGGATCTAGTCTCTCTCTTTGGGGGAGGGCGATATCACAAGAGCAAAGTTCGAAATTATCTCCACCCTATTTGTACAGGGTGAGTCAACGATTGGATGAAGTAAGTTTGTGCCTTTTCGGTGAAATTTACAAAGAAACTATATTTATTGTTTGATACAGTTTACTTTTACGCAGATTTTAAAAATATTTAGGACTCTACAGGGTGAGCCAAAAAACTAGGACAGCATAAAGTTGTATTTTTTTAAATAGAACACCCTATATACGAATCGTATTTTCGATTTAGCTTATAATTTTAAATCTTTTTTATTAAGGGTTTACTATAACAAAAAAAGTCACATTTTCAAGCATCAATTCAATCCTAAATAACGTTTTCAATTTTGTGACAAATATATTCAAATTTAGAATTTAGCAAGGAAAAGGACAAGTTAACATAATTTTTACCTAATATTTGCAATAAAAGCTACAGGGTGTTGAACACCTCGGCTCAAATTTGAACAAGTTTAAATAAATAAATATCTTTTTTTTTTTAAATGGTACACCCTGTATATTTTCATGTTATTTAATAGAGTAATAAAAACCCTAAAAGTTTTGTTCAATATATCCTATACCTATTTATAATAGTTTTTGAGATATTTCAGTTTATCTTATTTTCCATACTTTTTTACAGAAATAGTCTTCATTATCATAGTAGCCATGTAAAATAATAAAAAGAAACTACAGAAACAAACAGAATGTGGTTAAATATGATGAAATACACTATTCGTTATATTACAACGGCAATAGTTTAATTAAACATAATGTGAAAAAATTAACACAACAATAACGACAAGGCAAATACATATTTACTTTTATACTAAATTGAAACAAAAAAATTACCTATTAAACACTGAGATTAATTATTTCTTTTTAATAAGTATTCGAATAAACGACCCTCTTGTGCAATGCACAAATTTAGTCTTTTTTGCAGATTTTCTCAGACCCTGGAGAAAATTAGTGGCGTTATTGTTCTACAGGTATCCCTAATCCTGTTTCGCATATCTTCCACTGTTGTTGGTGGATTAACATACACCTTATTTTTAATATAACCCCATAGGAAGAAATCTAATGGGGCGATGTCGTAAGACCTTGGTGGCCACTCAATGAAACCCCCACGTCCAATCCATTTTTGCGGATATCGTTGGTCCAAAAACGCACGAACTTCACGATGGTAATGCGGAGGCGCACCATCGTGCTGGAACCACATACTGTCGAGCTCATCCCTATCGAGACCTTGAAGCAGTTAGGGTAGTTCTTCTTGTAGAAAGTTCAGGTAACTATGGCCATTTAGTGGTTCATTAAAAAAGTGGGGTCCAATAATTCGATTATGATGAATACCACACCAAACATTTAATGACCAGTGGTTTTGATGTTGCACCTCTCTAATCCAAAATGGGTTTTCTGTGGCATAATAATGCATGTTGCGTCTATTTACGGCACCGTTACTTCTAAAAGTAGCTTCATCACTAAACATTACCTTGCATAATAAATTTGGATTTAATTGAATCTCCGCATTTATTGTACGACAAAAGTTTACACGACTTTCAAAATCCTGTCCATGCAATTCTTGGTGTAATTCCATGTGATATGGATGATACCTATATTTCTTGGTAGTACGATTAGCGGTGGATTGTGATGTTTCACATAATGCTGCTAACTGACGGCTACCAATATAAGGATTTTCCTGAACATTTAACAATACTTGTAGTTGTTTTTCTTCATTAGTTACTGGTTTGTTGACCACTTTACGTTTTGGATAATCAACAGTACCAGAAGAATCAAATCTTTGCATTAAGTTTTGAAAAGTATGGGTATTAGGCTGGCGTCGATCAGGATACTTCATTTTATAAATTCTTTGAGCAAGAAGGCAATTTTTTTGAGCCTCTCCTATTGTATAAATCATATCTATTAACTCATTCTTTGGAAAATTCATTTTACAATATAAGATGAATGCAAAAAAAACCAAACTACACTACATAAAAACCAAAAGAAGCGATTGCGGTTATAAATTTGACACACAGAAAAATGTTCTTTTACATTGTTTTTGCCATGGCTACTATGATAATGAAGACTATTTCTGTAAAAAAAGTATGGAAAATAAGAAAAACTGAAATATCTCAAAAACTATTATAAATAGGTATAGGATATATTAAACAAAACTTTTAGGGTTTTTATTACTCTATTAAATAACATGAAAATATACAGGGTGTACCGTTTAAAAAAAAAAGATATTTATTCATTTAAACTTGTTCAAATTTGAGCCGATGTGTTCAACACCCTGTAGCTTTTATTGCAAATATTAGGTAAAAATTATATTAACTTGTCCTTGGCCTTGCTAAATTCCAAATTTGAATATATTTGTCACAAAATTGAAAACGTTATTTAGGATTGAATTGATGCTTGAAAATGTGACTTTTTTTCTTTAAACTTAATTATCTCAGAAACTATAAAGTTTTGTTATAGTAAACCCTTAATAAAAAAGATTTAAAATTATAAACTAAATCGAAAATACGATTCGTATATAGGGTGTTCTATTTAAAAAAATCCAACTTTATGCTGTCCTAGTTTTTTGGCTCACCCTGTAGAGTCCTAAATATTTTTTAAAATCTGCGTAAAAATAAACTGTATCAAACAATAAATATAGTTTCTTTGTAAATTTCACTGAAAAGGCACAAACTTACTTCATCCAATCGTTGACTCACCCTGTATAGAAGACATAACAGTATGACAAGCAAAAGCGAGTTGCCAACGCGGGGGAGGGGGACGACGATTTCCACGTTCCTAACGCAGCTGGTAGACAAATCTAATTTTCTAAATTTGAAGGTATTGGGGAGGGGGGGGGATGGCTCTTACCGGGTGTTTTTTTATTTTTTATTACCGAGGGGCAGTTTCGACCTTCTTAATCAGCTAATAAAAATAATTTCATATTTATAGGAACAACCTAATTAGTATTCCTATTTAATTTTCTCTTTCCCAGTACTGAGGGCTGGAATATACCTTATGTGGCCCATTGGTTATATTTTCTCTTCTTTTTTTAAAGCGATGCGTTCCTGAGTTTTCCAACATTTACTTTGTTTATAATAATTATGTTTCTCGTATTTTATTGTATAAAATCGATACCAAAAAGTGCCCAAACCAAATTTAACAATTTTATAAATAAAATTAGTCAAATACTGTGGTTAAAATGACACTTCGGTCATTTTTAACAATTAGAAATTATTTCGAAACGGTCTTTAGGTATAGTATGTTTAAATGAGAAATTATGTCCTGTTACTAATTAGTTTAGTACATTTTCTTTTCTTAAAAACCTAATATTGTTCAAGACCGAAGTGTTTCAGTCTTTATACAGGGTGATTCAAAAATCGATCACGAAACTTAAGGGGGTGATTCTACTTGACAAAATAAGGGTAGAGCTTCATATAATTTTTTTTCAAAATGTCATTCGTTTTCGAGTTACAAGCCGTCCAAGTTCAAGTTTTTATTTTTTGTTTTTTGAATTACTCGCTTACAGGAAAACCGATTTGACTAATATTTGAAAGATAGGCTAAGTCTTCTGCGCTTCATCATTTTAGTAACAATTCACATTGATTGTTTGCCGCTAGAGGGCACTTTACCTACATTGAAAATTGTTTTTTTGTCATAATTTTTTAGTGTTGACAGCTACAGTAGTTTTTGGCATAATTTCTGAAAGACTGATGCCAGGCCTTTAAAAAAGGTGCTCTTTATTTACATCGCTAAACCCAACGGTTTAGACGTAAATCACCCTTAAAAATTAAGTGGTAAATTTACTTTTCTCATTTCATTACCACCAGCTACCAGGTAAATAGCTATCAAAGTATACTAGAGCTGTCAGTTTAACATCAAATAAATTCGCTTTTTAAACTATTTAATTTATAATCTTAAAATAACTAATAATGGCTAATCAGTAAATATTCATATTATGGATTATTGCGATATACATTTAATTGATAAAAATTAATGAAACAGTACTAAACAAACTAAAAAAGATTCTCAAAATGTCCCCCATTTTCTTCCATACATTTCCTAACACTCTTCAAAAAATGTCGCCTAACTCGATGAAAAATTCCTGGTGTTTCTTTAATAATTTGGCACTTTTCGATTATCCTGAAGCGAAGATCCTCGACGTTGATTACTGGAATATCGTACACCAATTGTTTCAAATGACCCCAAAAGAAAAAATCCATAGGATTAAGGTCTGGTGACCTCGCTGCCCATGCCAATGGTCCACTTCGTCCTATCCATCGCTCAGGATACGTTGCATTCAAATACTGTCGGACACGTATACTAAAGTGGGGCGGAGCTCCGTCTTGGAGGATCCACATGTTGGCCCTTACTTCCAATGGCACATCTTCCAGATACAATGGGAGACGATTTTGGATAAAATCTAAGTATACGTCACCAGTTAATGGGCCATCAAAGAAATGAGGACCAATAAGGTAATCTCCTATTATCCCTGCCCACACATTTAGTGAAAATCTACGCTGATGTTTCGTTTCTACCACATTGTTTGGGTTCTCGTAAGCATATGTGTGGATGTTGTGTAGATTTGTTATGCCATCACGAGTGAAACCAGCTTCGTCAGTGAATAATATGACGCCAATTAATCGATTATCGTGTTCATACTTAGCTAGGATCTGATTGCACATTTCCAACCGTCTCGGCCGATCATCGTCATAAAGAGCCTGCACCTTTTTTGAATGAAACGGGTAGAGTTGTTCTTCTCTTAGTATCCTCCATGAACTAGCCTGACAGAACCGCACTTCATTCCCAATTTTTCTAGTACTAATACCTGGATTATCTTCAATAATTTCAAGCACTCTTTCTTCTTGTTGCACCTTTCTAGCAGTTCTAGGTCTTCCCCTATTTCCATTATAACTTTTAAAGGAACCACATTCCGCAAGCCTCCTGTGCACACTGGAAAATGTTTGAGCATGAGGGATATTTCTTTCCGGATAACTCTCCATATAATATCTTCTTGCCAATTCTGCATTACCATTTGCTTTTCCATAACAAAAATGGATATCACAATATTCGATATTTGAATATTGGTGATTAGCCATTATTAGTTATTTTAAGATTATAAATTAAATAGTTTAAAAAGCGAATTTATTTGATGTTAAACTGACAGCTCTAGTGTACTTTGATAGCTATTTACCTGGTAGCTGGTGGTAATGAAATGAGAAAAGTAAATTTACCACTTAATTTTTAAGGGTGATTTACGTCTAAACCGTTGGGTTTAGCGATGTAAATAAAGAGCACCTTTTTTAAAGGCCTGGCATCAGTCTTTCAGAAATTATGCCAAAAACTACTGTAGCTGTCAACACTAAAAAATTATGACAAAAAAACAATTTTCAATGTAGGTAAAGTGCCCTCTAGCGGCAAACAATCAATGTGAATTGTTACTAAAATGATGAAGCGCAGAAGACTTAGCCTATCTTTCAAATATTAGTCAAATCGGTTTTCCTGTAAGCGAGTAATTCAAAAAACAAAAAATAAAAACTTGAACTTGGACGGCTTGTAACTCGAAAACGAATGACATTTTGAAAAAAAATTATATGAAGCTCTACCCTTATTTTGTCAAGTAGAATCACCCCCTTAAGTTTCGTGATCGATTTTTGAATCACCCTGTATATACTAAAATACTTAAAAAAATGTGTGTAATTAAGTTTATGAAGTAATATGAACAAAAATAGAAAAAAACGTAACATTTAGCGCCGAGGTAACCAATTTGGGGCTCGCCTTTTATTTTCCTGCAATTTTATTATCTTAGATCATTTATTATTCTTTTAATAAGATTTACCATTACTCGTTATATTGATTAAGGAAATAACCTTGCTTTACATAAAGCAAACAAAATTATTATTACCTAATTTTTTCACGTTTTATATAAATTTTTTTAATATCGGCAATTTTAAATATGAGCCTCGGGCTTATAATGTTTAAAATATTTTTCCATGGGCTAGAATTAAAATAATGAAACAAAGAACTAATAAGAAAGGAATCATAAAGGAGATCTAGAATATTTAAAATAATAGTTTTGTAATTTAATGTGATTGTATACAATTTACTCGCCCGTTACTCTTTTTAATGTAATAAAAACAAATTGATTTTTATTCATAAAAATATATTTAATCTAAAATTATAACAAAACTTAAAATTTTCCTTCATTCCCACAAAATGATCAGTTCCCCTTTACCAATAGCTTCCATAGGAATAATACTTGGAATACCATGGATAACCATACCAGAAGGGCCAGTATGAGCCGTAGTGGGGATAGTAAGGTCTTACAACTGAAAATAAAAGAAGTACAATTAGTTTCATAAAAAGTATTATTGCGAATTTATATACCATACAGTTGGTCCAGTGAGAGAATACAGATGCGTCATCAAGCTATGAACATATCAAAGACAGTTTTGAGACATGATCTGACACTATGGGTAAAGCAAGAAAGAAAGAGACAATCGAGACAAACTTTCAAACCCTGTATTTAAGAGATCAATAAACCAAATTAGGAATATATATATATATATATATATATATATATATATATATATATATATATATATATATATATATATATATATATATATATATATATATATATATATGGTTCAAATTCAGCAAATCTGGCATATGATAATTTTTTGGGTATTTTCTCAGTTCATTTGGATACGATTTTTGTCACTAAGAAGTATAATTCTCCCTCGGGATCGGTTTCTTGGATTACTGCAGGCATTAGAGTGTCCTGCAGACACAAACATGTTTTATACTTTAAAAAAACAAGGGGACAAATCACAGCTGAATATTTTAATACTTATTGTAAAATATTAAAGAATGTTATTGTGAAAGCTAAACAGTTAAGTAATAGAAATCATATTAATTCCTCTAAGAATAAAGTTAGGGCTACCTGGCAAGTTGTTAAACAAATTACTGATCGAAAAGATAAAACCAGTACAGTTATTGAAAATTTTTCTTCCAAATTTAGTGATCCTTTTAAGATAGTCAATAGTTTAAATAATTATTTTATAAATTCATGCCCTACCATTGACTCTCGATGTCATGATTCACAGATTGAAGGGAGAGTAACAAATTCCATTTATTTGTTTCCTACTGATTCTAATGAGATATTGAAGGTTATAAAGGGTTTAAAAACAAGAAGTCGGTTGAAGATGATCAGATACCTGTTTCTATTTTAAAAGATGTAGGTGACTTTATTTCTGAGCATTTATCTTTTATTGTAAATATGTGTTTTACTACAGGTATTTTTCCGGGTAAGCTGAAGAATGCCCATATTAGAGCAATCTATAAGAAGGGGGAGAAATCTGAAGAAAAGAATTATAGACCAATCTCGCTATTGCCTAATATAAGCAAGATTTTTGAAAAAATTTTATTTCAGAGAATTGTAACATTTCTGGATAAGTTCTCTGTAATATCAGATAAACAAAATGGCTTTACAAAAGGGAAATCCACAGTAAGAGCTTTGTACCAAACACTTATACAAATTATAGATTCTCTAAATAAAAAAAAGCAAACATTGGCCATGTGCCTGGATCTCTCTAAAGCATTTGATGCTGTGGATCATGAAACATTATTATTAAAACTAGAAATGTATGGTATAAGGGGTAACGCGCTGCAATTAATAAGATCGTATTTGACGGACAGGACTCAGTGTGCTGTGGAGTCTGATCTCCATGGTAGGGCTATAGTGTCTCAGAGGATTAAAATGAAGAAGGGCGTCCCTCAAGGATCAATACTTGGACCTCTTTTGTATATTCTTTACACAAATGATTTACCCGAAATCTCTGGAGAGCAGACTGTACTATATGCTGATGATACATCGCTTATATTCAGTGAAAGCACGGCGGAGTTGCTATCGATGAAGGTTCACTCTGTGATGGACACTCTCGATGGGTACTTTCGGTCCAACAGCCTGTCGCTAAATGTTTCCAAGACACAGTGCATTATGTCTGGTAACAGATTGAATAATCAATTTACAGTAACGTTTAAGGATACAACAATAACATCAGTTGAGAGCGCTGTTGTTTTGGGACTAAATGTCGATAGAAGGTTGGACTGGGGGGCGCACATCGAGAGAATTGCCACTAGAATATCTCAGTATTGTTTCGCATTAAGAATTATTTCGGAGAGAGTTGGAATCGATGCAGCTCTGTCAGCTTACCATGCATTTGTACAGTCCAGACTCAGATATGGTTTGATATTTTGGGGCAATTCCTTTGATATCAATAGAATTTTGATTCTGCAAAAAAGATGTTTACGATGTATTTTTGCAATGAAACAACAAGACAGTTGTGGGACTATGTTTATTAGTAACAATATTTTGACGGTTATAGGTATGTACATTTTGGATTCGGTGATGTTTATTGTTGATAACAGGGATCTTTTTGAAGGTGCATCTATTAAACATGACTACATTACTAGAAATAACACAAATCTGCTTTCTGATAAATATAATTTTAGTTTTTTGTCGAGTTTTCTATAATAAAAGTTTTTGATTCTTTACCTGAAAATGTACATTTACTACCGAGAAATAGATTAAAGTGTGTCCTGAAAATCTTTTTATGTAAAAAAGCCTTCTATATATTGAAGGAGTTTTATGAGTGTGATAAAGGCAGTATTGTCTCGAATTAGAATTTTTGTTGTTGGCTGTATTATTAAATTTTAAATGTATGTAAGTGTACTTGTTATTTCATTTTTGTATATTGCACTTTATCTTGAGTTTTAGTTGTTCTGTTTTTACTACATTAACTTGATAGAATTATTCAAGAAAGATATTTAAAACTGTATAATTATTGTGAGGTTTTTTCTTTTTCATTTTTTTTCTTTTTTTTATCTACAGCTGAGAGTGAACTATAATTTTTATTATGATGTTTATTACAGTAATGATATTTTTTGACATTGTTCCATGCCCTTATGGGGTTTTTGTAGGTAATACTTATTGGAATAAATAAAGACTTATCTATCTATCTATCTATCTATCTATCTATCTATATATATATATATATATATATATATATATATATATATATATATATATATATATATATATATATATATATATATATATATATATATATATATTGTGCCTTAATACAGATTTATGTGATATTTATATATTATATCTTTGTTGGTTGTAGCTTTTTTATATATACGAGGTTTTTTATAACTGACACTTCCACTATCCCGAAACTGGTTTAATAGTCTCACAAAAATGGCTGGTTTAGGATGGTTTCTTTCAGGAAACTTTTGAGCATAGACTCGAGAAGCCAACAAACAATTTTGATAACATTCTCCAAGGATAAAAATCATATCAATACGCTCTTCCTTTGGATAAATCGTCATTTTGACACAGCAATAATACAACAATATTCAAATAATTCAATTTAATAAATGAAGTTTCACTATTACGAAAAATAAATCCGCTATTATAGCATCAGGCTTTGCAGCCTAAACTGAGGGATTAAATGAATTATCTGACATTTCTAAACTAGGTACAGGGTGAGTCAACGATTGGATGAAGTAGGTTTGTGCCTTTTCGGTGAAATTAACAAAGAAACTATATTTATTGTTTTTTTTTACGCAGATTTTAAAAATATTTAGGACTCTACAGGGTGAGCCAAAAAACTAGGACAACATAAAGTTGTATTTTTTTAGATAGAACACCCTATATACGAATCGTATTTTCGATTTAGCTTATAATTTTAAATCTTTTTTATTAAGGGTTTACTATAACAAAACTTTATAGTTTCTGAGATAATTAAGTTTAAAGAAAAAAAGTCACATTTTCAAGCATCAATTCAATCCTAAATAACGTTTTCAATTTTGTGACAAATATATTCAAATTTGGAATTTAGCAAGGCCAAGGACAAGTTTTTACCTAATATTTGCAATAAAAGCTACAGGGTGTTGAACACAGGCTCAAATTTGAACAAGTTTAAATGAATAAATATCTTTTTTTTTAAATGGTACACCCTGTATATTTTTATGTTATTTAATAGAGTAATAAAAACCCTAAAAGTTTTGTTCAATATATCCTATACCTATTTATAATAGTTTTTGAGATATTTCAGTTTTTCTTATTTTCCATACTTTTTTACAGAAATAGTCTTCATTATCATAGTAGCCATGTAAAATAATAAAAAGAAACTACAGAAACAAACAGAATGTGGTTAAATATGATGAAGTACATTATTCGTTATATTACAACGGCAATAGTTTAATTAAACATAATGTGAAAAAATTAACACAACAATAACGACAAGGCAAATACATATTTACTTTTATACTAAATTGAAACAAAAAAATTACCTTTTAAATACTGAGATTAATTATTTCTTTTTAATAAGTGTTCGAATAAACGACCCTCTTGTGCAATGCACAAATTTAGTCTTTTTTGCAGATTTTCTCGGACCCTGGACAAAATTAGAGGCGTTATTGTTCTACAGGTATCCCTAATCCTGTTTCGCATATCTTTCACTGTTGTTGGTGGATTAACATACCTTATTTTTAATATAACCCCATAGGAAGAAATCTAATGGGGTGATGTCGCAAGACCTTGGTGGCCACTCAATGAAACCCCCACGTCCAATCCATTTTTGCGGATATCGTTGGTCCAAAAACGCACGAACTTCACGATGGTAATGCGGAGGCGCACCATCGTGCTGGAACCACATACTGTCGAGCTCATCCCTATCGAGACCTTGAAGTAGTTGGGGTAGTTCTTCTTGTAGAAAGTTCAGGTAACTATGGCCATTTAGTGGTTCATTAAAAAAGTGGGGTCCAATAATTCGATTATGATGAATACCACACCAAACATTTAATGACCAGTGGTTTTGATGTTGCACCTCTCTAATCCAAAATGGGTTTTCTGTGGCATAATAATGCATGTTGCGTCTATTTACGGCACCGTTACTTCTAAAAGTAGCTTCATCACTAAACATTACCTTGCATAATAAATTTGGATTTAATTGAATCTCCGCATTTATTGTACGACAAAAGTTTACACGACTTTCAAAATCCTGTCCATGCAATTCTTGGTGTAATTTCATGTGATATGGATGATACCTATATTTCTTGGTAGTACGATTAGCGGTGGATTGTGATGTTTCACATAATGCTGCTAACTGACGGCTACCAATATAAGGATTTTCCTGAACATTTAACAATACTTGTAGTTCTTTTTCTTCATTAGTTACTGGTTTGTTGACCACTTTACGTTTTGGATAATTTACAGTACCAGAAGAATCAAATCTTTGCATTAAGTTTTGAAAAGTATGGGTATTAGGCTGGCGTCGATCAGGATACTTCATTTTGTAAATTCTTTGAGCAAGAAGGCAATTTTTTTGAGCCTCTCCTATTGTATAAATCATATCTATTAACTCATTCTTTGGAAAATTCATTTTACAATATAAGATGAATGCAAAAAAAACCAAACTACACTACATAAAAACCAAAAGAAGCGATTGCGGTTATAAATTTGACACACAGAAAAATGTTCTTTTACATTGTTTTTGCCATGGCTACTATGATAATGAAGACTATTTCTGTAAAAAAGTATGGAAAATAAGAAAAACTGAAATATTTCAAAAACTATTATAAATAGGTATAGGATATATTGAACAAAACTTTTAGGGTTTTTATTACTCTATTAAATAACATAAAAATATACAGGGTGTACCATTTAAAAAAAAAGATATTTATTCATTTAAACTTGTTCAAATTTGAGCCGATGTGTTCAACACCCTGTAGCTTGTATTGCAAATATTAGGTAAAAATTATATTAACTTGTCCTTGGCCTTGCTAAATTCCAAATTTGAATATAGTTGTCACAAAATTGAAAACGTTATTTAGGATTGAATTGATGCTTGAAAATGTGACTTTTTTTCTTTAAACTTAATTATCTCAGAAACTATAAAGTTTTGTTATAGTAAACCCTTAATAAAAAAGATTTAAAATTATAAGCTAAATCGAAAATACGATTCGTATATAGAGTGTTCTATTTAAAAAAATACAACTTTATGCTGTCCTAGTTTTTTGGCTCACGCTGTAGAGTCCTAAATATTTTTAAAATCTGCGTAAAAATAAACTGTATCAAACAATAAATATAGTTTCTTTGTAGATTTCACCGAAAAGGCACAAACCTACTTCATCCAATCGTTGACTCACCCTGTACATACATTAGAACATGTATTCAAAAAACACAAAATGACGCAGAAAACGATTATTTGGCGTGTTCTGTGAAAACGTGAAACTTAGCTATAGTATACCCTTACATCATTTGATAGGTATTTAAAAAGTGCATTTTCTGGTAAAATAAAAAGTACAGCGTTCTATTTAAATTAAGTTATAGTCACTTAAAATTCTTATTTAATTAGTTTAAATTTTTGGACACCCTGTATAATATAGCAAATTTATTATAATAGGGATTAAAATATGATTTATTGTTACACTTCACTGTAAATTTCGAGTACATAACTGAAATATTTCTTAAGTATTTGAGACATGAATATTAGGTTAGATTTAGTTAAAATTCAAATTATCTAAAAACCCTTACAGCCAGATTCACTAAAAAGATTTAAGAGTTAAACCCGATCTAGGTGCCATGAAATTTAAATCTTATAGTGGACCAATTTTGTTTTGCTTACAATCTTGTCATAATTTATATTATATATGTCAACAAATAAATGATTATATAGGGATATTAAGGATAAGAACCTGGCAATAAAGCCTTGAAATATTTAAGAGAAATAGTTGTCTCTCCAAAAGAAATAAAGTTCTCCATTTTTGGCGGTTCAGTAATAAAACAAAATGATTTTCTTATGCTTAAATTTTGAGGGTTTAAAACCTGCTTGGCTTATTGTTGCTCTTGTCAGTTTAAGCCCTCTGCTGTCAATTTAGGATGATTTTAAATTTACACCATGTTAATTAATCCGGCTGTTAACGTTTAGGTACTATAAACCTTATTAAAATAGAGACTTATTTTGATCGAAAATCCAAAAATACAATAATATATAGGGAGTTCCATTTAAAAAAAAACACAACTTTGATACTTTCAAAGCTTTTGGGACACACTGTATAATACGAAAATAATTTTAAAAAGCAACTATATTAGACCCCCATATATCCCAAAAGTAAAACTTTTTGAAGGTCACGCAATATTTCGTGCCTTATAGGGTGAATAACCCTGTATATATATATATATATATATATATATATATATATATATATATATATATATATATATATATATATTTATTTATCTAAAAACATCCTTAAAACTTTAACATTACTGATATAACAAAAAAGTTTTCAGTTTAATGTGTTGGAATTTTTTTTATGACCTATTTCTTTAGATAGTTCTTTTTTTACTTAGTAAAGATTCAAAAGGTTTTCACTGTATGCAGTGTCGGGATTATTTTATAAAATAAGATTTGTACAGGGTGAGTCAACGATTGGATGAAGTAGGTTTGTGCCTTTTCGGTGAAATTAACAAAGAAACAATATTTATTGTTCGATACAGTTTATTTTTACGCAGATTTTAAAAATATTTAGGACTCTACAGGGTGAGCCAAAAAACTAGGACAGCATAAAGTTGTATTTTTTAAATAGAACACCCTATATACGAATCATATTTTCGATTTAGCTTATACTTTTAAATCTTTTTTATTAAGAGTTTACTATAACAAAACTTTATAGTTTCTGAGATAATTAAGTTTAAAGAAAAAAAGTCACATTTTCAAGCATCAATTCAATCCTAAATAACGTTTTCAATTTTGTGACAAATATATTCAAATTTGAAATTTAGCAAGGCCAAGGACAAGTTAACATAATTTTTACCTAATATTTGCAATAAAAGCTACAGGGTGTTGAACACATCGTCTCAAATTTGAACAAGTTTAAATGAATAAATATCTTTTTTTTTTAAATGGTACACCCTGTATATTTTCATGTTATTTAATAGAGTAATAAAAACCCTAAAAGCTTTGTTCAATATATCCTATACCTATTTATAATAATTTTTGAGATATTTCAGTTTTTCTTATTTTCCATACTTTTTTACAGAAATAGTCTTCATTATCATAGTAGCCATGTAAAATAATAAAAAGAAACTACAGAAACAAACAGAATGTGGTTAAATATGATGAAATACATTATTCGTTATATTACAACGGCAATAGTTTAATTAAACATAATGTGAAAAAATTAACACAATAACGACAAGGCAAATACATATTTACTTTTATACTAAATTGAAACAAAAAAATTACCTATTAAATACTGAGATTAATTATTTCTTTTTAATAAGTGTTCGAATAAACGACCCTCTTGTGCAATGCACAAATTTAGTCTTTTTTGCAGATTTTCTCGGACCCTGGACAAAATTAGTGGCGTTATTGTTCTACAGGTATCCATAATCCTGTTTCGCATATCTTCCACTGTTGTTGGTGGATTAACATACACCTTATTTTTAATATAACCCCATAGGAAGAAAAAGATTATGATGAATACCACACCAAACATTTAATGACCAGTGGTTTTGATGTTGCACCTCTCTAAGCCAAAATGGGTTTTCTGTGGCATAATAATGCATGTTGCGTCTATTTACAGCACCGTTACTTCTAAAAGTAGCTTCATCACTAAACATTACCTTGCATAATAAATTTGGATTTAATTGAATGTCCGCATTTATTGTACGACAAAAGTTTACACGACTTTCATAATTCTGTCCATGCAATTCTTGGTGTAATTTCATGTGATATGGATGATACCTATATTTCTTGGTAGTACGATTAGCGGTGGATTGTGATGTTTCACATAATGCTGCTAACTGACGGCTACCAATATAAGAATTTTCCTGAACATTTAACAATACTTGTAGTTCTTTTTCTTCATTAGTTACTGGTTTGTTGACCACTTTACGTTTTGGATAATCAATAGTACCAGAAGAATCAAATCTTTGCATTAAGTTTTGAAAAGTATGGGTATTAGGTTGGCGTCGATCAGGATACTTCATTTTGTAAATTCTTTGAGCAAGAAGGCAATTTTTTTGAGCCTCTCCTATTGTATAAATCATATTTATTAACTCATTCTTTGGAAAATTCATTTTACAATATAAGATGAATGCAAAAAAAACCAAACTACACTACATAAAAACCAAAAGAAACGATTGAGGTTATAAATTTGACACACAGAAAAATGTTCTTTTACATTGTTTTTGCCATGGCTACTATGATAATGAAGACTATTTCTGTAAAAAAGTATGGAAAATAAGAAAAACTGAAATATCTCAAAAACTATTATAAATAGGTATAGGATATTTTGAACAAAACTTTTAGGGTTTTTATTACTCTATTAAATAACATGAAAATATACAGGGTGTACCATTTAAAAAAAAAGATATTTATTCATTTAAACTTGTTCAAATTTGAGCCGATGTGTTCAACACCCTGTAGCTTTTATTGCAAATATTAGGTAAAAATTATGTTAACTTGTCCTTGGCCTTGCTAAATTCCAAATTTGAATATATTTGTCACAAAATTGAAAACGTTATTTAGGATTGAATTGATGCTTGAAAATGTGACTTTTTTTCTTTAAACTTAATTATCTCAGAAACTATAAAGTTTTGTTATAGTAAACCCTTAAAAAAAAGATTTAAAATTATAAGCTAAATCGAAAATACGATTCGTATATAGGGTGTTCTATTTAAAAAAATACAACTTTATGCTGTCCTAGTTTTTTGGCTCACCCTGTAGAGTCCTAAATATTTTTAAAATCTGCGTAAAAATAAATTGTATCAAACAATAAATATAGATTCTTTGTAAATTTCACCGAAAAGGCACAAACCTACTTCATCCAATCGTTGACTCACCCTGTACAGGGTATAAAATAAGTTAATGTATTTATTCGTTTATCTATTTATTTGATTTTTGAAATTTTAGCTCTGGTTAATTAGGTTGTGGTAAATTTGACTGAGATTACATATATATTTTTTATCGTTAAGGAAGTTTTTTTCTTTTTGAATTTCTATAACTTTTTTATAGTTAATTTATAATAATTTGGGTCTAGTGTAAATTTTTTGGTATTGTTAAAATCGAATTCATGTTTTGTTTTGATTTCGTGCTTGTATAATGCAGCTGTACAATTCTTTGGGTATTTATAATCGTTCAATCTATTATCTAAGTATTACATTGTTATTCCAACATACGTTTTAGGACAGTTTAGATATGATATTGAATAAATAATGTTTGATTTATTCTTTTTAGGCACTCTACTTATTAAAGGCACAATATATATATATATATATATATATATATATATATATATATATATATATATATATATATATCCTACTTCCACACATTTTTTCATTTAATGTCATTTTCATCGTGACTAGATACAGAAATATTTTAAAGATTAAAAAATCTGTTAGATCCTTCATATTTATTTTAAGAAATAATTATATTTTGAAGATTCGCCTATGTGTAATTTACCTGTGGGAAAGTAACTAGGTTTGGGAGCACAAAGCACAAAAGCCAAGACACACAAACAAATAAATATTATTTTAAACATTTCTCCAAACAGTATGACAATTTTTTCGAAAAGGGAAATCGCACGAATAAACAACGTTCAAGATAAATCAACACTTTTATAGTTTTCCCACATTTACAAAAAAAATATTTTAATTATCGGCGATATTATTATAATTTTTATGTCAACAATTAGTCTAGTTTTGTAACGAGTCCCCTATAATGACAATAATCTAGAAGAATATTGCTTTGTAATTAAGTTACCTTCATTAAAATATTTAATTAATAAAATTACGGATATTATTTAAAGTGTGTTTATAAATGGTGTGTAAAATTCATGGTTTCTCTTTTTTTTTCATGCAGTTTGCTGAAGCTTTGAACTATTGAGCTTTTTTTTATGACAGCATAACCAATTATGTAATGAACAATATTTATTAATATATTAGTAGTTATCCGTTGCCGCCTCGTTCCCTCATCTGATGGGACGTTAATTTTCAATATGTGTTGTAATCGCATATTTCACGAATACGGTTTTGTTAAAATAAATCTTTTTTGCCAGTAACTTCCCTTGTTTCAAAAAAATCAAAATTTCAGTAAAAAATGAAAAAATCTGCCGTGTTTAGATAGTTGCCTATGTGGTTTTCTTCTTTCAGGCAGAGAAAAAGAAAAGAATAAATAGAAAACAGTTTTTTTCCTGCAAATACAACTCTGATGCTCTCTCCATAAGTGTTTCAATTCTCATGGTCTTCGTTCGATACAGCTCTATTGATGAATGTTAAATGTGTGTTAAGAGCCTTGGATAAACATGGTCAGGTGGATGTTATTTACAATGACTCTGCCAAGGCCTTCGATGTGGTGTCCCATTCTATACTTTTGCAGAAATTGAAATTGTAATATGGGTTCCATCCAAATTTGAGAGAGAACTTAATTTTTGCTGGAAAAAACCAGATCGAAAATCTGTTCTTATGGTTGTCCGAAAAATGTCCGTTGGAGAAGGAAATATCTCTCTCAAGTAAAAGGTAGAGTTGCTAGAAATAACACAACTTACAAAATTAGTAATTTAACTGAACTCTTGAGAGATTTTTTTGAATAAAGTTACGGCAAAAAATTGGGAAAAATCCGTATAATAAAAGAATAAAAGAAAATGTGGAAACTCGATCTCATGGTCGGTGAGATAGAGGAACCAATTATAATTAATTTGGCGAAAATTTTCTGTAACATATAAAAATTAATAATAAAATGAGCGATAGCCTCAAAAAAATTTTAATATTATATGGACGTATTTTGTAAGTATTTAAATTATAACTACATTTTAGTCTGAATGTGCCTAAAACGATTTCTATACCAAAATTAAAAATAATAAGAATACAGTTGTGATTTGTGTTAAATATGTCAAAAATTTCTAATATATGTGAATTAATAAGAAATCATAAGAAATAAAATAATATTATAAATTTTTTTTAAAGTTTATTACCGAAATAATATCCTGTGCCATAAATACTTAATGGTAATAAACCTCCTTCCGACCCCTATGACAAGGATTAAAATCCTTTCCAACACTTCACACATCCAAATATCTATTGTTATCCAACCCAAATAGTCCATTATTACAGACCGGTATTTTTGATTATAAAATTTTTAACCCATTCCTATGAAAAATATATATGTCTAACAGATTTTGCCAAAAACACCGGACTAAAGAACATAGGTAGTTTGCGAAGAGAAAAAAAGGGTAAAAAATGATTTATTACTCTCCCTAATTCTTGAATAAATTATAGTATAAGAGGCAAAATCTGGTATATTTTCCTGACCTCGTCCCCCCTTGGATCTGCGCCTGTATTGAAGATAATTCAGAAAAAAGAAGAAAAATTGCTGATTTGCTATATTTATTTAATGTATTAAGGGGTTTTACTGAAAATAGGGAGATATTGGAGTCGTTAAACTTTAATGTGCCAAAGTATAGTACGAGAAATCCAAATGTATTTAATTTGACCCATGTGAACTCCAATTTTTCCCCTTACTTCACCACTATATAGAATTTGTAGCTTATATAATACAGTGCAACATGAATATGATTTGTTTATGTACAGTCTTAGTGCTTTTATAGCAACTTTACATAGACTCTTATAAATGAATAATACATTTTTTTTATTATCCAGTTTCAAAAATTACCTAAAATCGTTTTTACAGTAGAATTAAGAATTAACTTTAAACTATAGACATGAATACTTTTTACTCATAATAACCTTTTTTTTAATCAATAATTATTCCTTGAAATAATCTTTAAAAAACGCACTTAGTAGGTACTTTTCTATACCTACAGTATAATCAAAATAAAATTAACGTGAAACTTAAAATTCTTCTGGCTTAAGTAACATAATTTAATTTGCTTATAATCAGGTAATAAGTATTGAAAACTTAGGAAACAAAACAATTCTGTAAAAAAAGTGGGTCTACTGTCTACTCAAAATTAAATAAGTTAAAAAATATTATTTATTCTTACATAAGGAATTATTGTCACCTTTTGAAGTGCATAAAATCTTACTTTTAAGACATGAACATTTTTTACTCATAATAAATTTTTTTATAATCAATAATTATTCATTAAAATAATATTTAAAAAAACGCACTTAGTAGATACTTTTCTATACCTACAGTGTAATCAGAATAAAATTAACGTGAAACTTAAAATTCTCCTGGCTTAAGTAACATAATTTAATTTGATTATAATCAGATAATAAGTATTGAAAACTTAGGAAACAAAACAATTCTGTAAAAAAAGTGGGTCTACTCTCTACTCAAAATTGAATCAGTAAAAAAAATATTATTGATTCTTACATAAGGAATTATTTTCACATTTTGAAGTGCATAAAATCTTACTTTTAAGACATGAACATTTTTTACTCATAATAAATTTTTTTGTAATCAATAATTATTCATTAAAATAATATTTAAAAAAACGCACTTAGTAGGTACTTTTCTATACCTACAGTGTAATCAGAATAAAATTAACGTGAAACTTAAAATTCTCCTGGCTTAAGTAACATAATTTAATTTGATTATAATCAGATAATAAGTATTGAAAACTTAGGAAACAAAACAATTCTGTAAAAAAAGTGGGTCTACTGTCAACTCAAAATTAAATAAGTAAAAATAAAATATTGTTTATGCTTACATGAGGATCTATTGTGACATTGTGAAGTGCATAAAATCTTACTTTTCAGACACGAACACTTTTTAATATCGCAGTGTTTCTTGCAAGTACATTTAACAAATCCCTGACCTATCCCCGTACCTAAACTTTTTAAGTATTCTATACAAAACCCACTTGTTTTATATTAAATTTATTTGCTACTTTACGAAAGCACTGTATATGGGGCGTGCAATCGTATCAAAAACTTACTTGCAAAAACCGTGCAAACAACCAAATAGAGTGGAAAGCTTACTCATTCCACAAACTATAAATCGGCCTTACAAACCCATTTTTTAAATGTTTTTATTGATATAATTATTTATTTTGACAGTCATAAAGTGATAAGTCGATCTCGAAACAAAGAAAAATGCATTGAAAATGTAAAAACTATTAACAAAAGTGACTCCGTAACACTGACAAAGGTTACTGTTCGACCTTTACTTAATTGTACTTCTATTCTTTTGTTTTTTCCTTTATCTAAATCAACTGCGAGCTTCTTACAATAAAATTGGGTAATTTTGAAAGAGAATGAATGTATTTATGTTGTTGTTTTTAACCTATTAGAACTGTTCTACGGAAATATATTAAATATTTTATAATAATAAATAATTTGGAGCAAATTTCGCAATGAAAATTGTTACTCACGAAAATGTGTGTGTCCTTACATTATATGTCGAGAGAAATAAATGAGAATGGTAAAAAATTTAACTAACTGAGAGGTAAAAGAGAACAACGAAGCTTGAGAGAGATATTACTCTCAGTTAACTTCCTTTAAATCAATTAATTTCTCGCTTTTTCTGCTGAAGCTGGCATAGAAACAAGTTGAAAAGCGCATTTCGAAACTGCTCTAAAAAAGAAGCCAATACACCCAATACTGGTTAGGTTTGTACCACCTACTAAGGAAAGTAGAGCCTATCATAAATATTAAACAAATAGACCTTTGGTACGTCTGAATTTCCTAGACTAATTAAAAAGAAATATTTAAAATTTAAAGAACTTTTTTCCTTAAAAACATTAACATCATTAAAAATCAAGAAATTTTGCTGACTTTCAAAATATGCCTTCAACAAAACTATTTTGAATTTAACGGCATTATTTATTCGATTAAAGAAGGATTACTAATGGATAACCTACTTGGTCCTTTACTTGCCGAAATATTTATGGACCCCTTGGAAAGTATTATAAGAAAATATACTAATTACAATTTTCTGATTTTATAAATAACTTACATACATCCAAACTCAAACTCACAATAGAAAAATAAACAGAAAACTTAATAAATTTCTTAGATTTAATAATATCGCGGGAAAACAATATGCATGTATTTTTCATATTTCGCAAACCAACGGTATAGAGACACTATTATACATAATTCAACACATCACCCCATATTACATAAATATGCTGCATTCCACTGCATGTTATACAGATTAATTACAGTTTTAATAAATAAAACACACTATAAAAAGGAACTAAATATTATTAAACAAATTGCTGTTAATAATGGCCAGTCATTACAAATAATATATAAATTTTTATAAAAAAAATTGTACCGACTTCTAAAAGTGCGCTAAAAAGTGAAAAATAACTATAAAGTTTTATATGAAATTGAAATTTTTGAAGTCGGCGCCAGACTAATACCTGATAAAATGTGATTCGCATAAACAGATTAAAAATACTTTATTTGAAATTGATTTCTTACCATTATTTGTTTATATTAGTGGTTATTTATTTCATTTACAAATAATTTAGCGCCGACTTCAAAAAGTTCAATTTCTTCTAAAAATTTATAGTTATTTTTCACTTTTAAGCGCACTTTTAGAAGTCGGTTCAATTTTTTTATAAAAATTTTATTTTTTTTATTTGAACTAAGTACTAATTGAGATTAGTGTACCTCGCAATGACTTCAAGCTGGCAAAAGAGTACCCATTTTATCCAAAGTTGTACATCACCCTAAAATGAATCACAAAAAATTCTGTGGTTCTTAGAGTTTTCCAAATACCAGTAATATTGTGTCAAATAAATAAATAATTATTTAAATAATAATAATTTAAAGTAGAAATAGATCTTACCTTTTATGTTTTATTGACATGGAGTTCCTTCAAGTATCAACAGAGTCAATACAATATTTAAATATGTCTAGATCTTCACTATATTGAAAATGTTTCTTTTTTAACTTAAAAAATACTGAAAACTGACCATCTAAGATTGAAAATTATGTGGAAATCCATTCATACGTGAAGGAATTACGCAGTAACGCATAATTTTCACATTTTCGCAAGGTCGATTATTCATTTTTTAATTATTATACGTTATTATCTATTATTTTTTGGAAACTAGGTTGAATAAATTAAATAACAGGTATAATTTTATAAAAACAATATCGTTTCTTTCACTAGCGTACTTGCAGATTTAAGTGAATAAAATCTGAAATAACAAAAATATTTTTAATGTACGAACAATACACTGTCGGACAAATATATATATATATATATATATATATATATATATATATATATATATATATATATATCATTTTTCTTTGTTTTGTCTTTTCTTGGGTTTAGGTTTTATATTTAATAAATACACAAAACAATTGACGTTTTGCTCTTTATTCAAGGCATTTTCAAAATTTTTTCCTTGACATTTTGCTGTTCTGTTACTAAAACTAATTAGCCCATAAGACAATAACAATAAAAACACAATTTTTATCGCTTTTTCACTACAAAAAAAGATCACATTATTTTTATAATTTTAAAGTTCAAAATTCTGTTGATTTATCTGCTCTATTTGGAAGTTAAAATTCAAAAAGTGGTTTGGTACCATTAGTCCATGAAAATTAAACTTTTGGAGAGAAAAAAATTAAACTAGCGATTTTATTGCTGAAAAGGGTATATTTTGGCATCACTAAAAAAATACTTCGATGGAAATTCATTCGGTCCATGGCTTACAAAATGGCGGCCAAAAAATGGTCACTGTTTTCAGTTTTTCCAGTTTATCTTGAAAAATAAGGGTTGTATGAAAAAATGTTTCAAACAAAAGTTATAGATAATTAAAAAACCTATCGATTGATATAATTAAAGTTGTAGATAGCGCCACTAGTTATCGAAATATAATTTATTTTTTTCTGAAAATTCATTTTTTTATTTATATTTAAATGATATTTATTAATTAACTATCGCTTCAGAATTCTGAGAAATGATAGATACTTTTGGCCCAAAAAAAGTGTGTTTAATTCAAAATTTGTGAGTTGAATAGTTTCCGAGAAAATCGAGCTCAAATTTGAAAATTCGATGTCGATTATTATCCTTCCTAATAAAGATACAGCAACCAGGTTGGCAGCAATTTGTTTAAAATGACGTATATTTTCAAGATATATTTTCAAAAAAAATTTTTTTGATTTTCAGTCGAGAAAATTGCGAAAAGCAGTTTTTTGCAATAACTTTTTTGTCAGTGTAGTTACGATTATTTCCGATAAAATTTACCTTTTTTTTAAAAAAAAAATCGCAACGCCGCGGTTTATAAATCTTAAATGCTGAAATTTACACAAGACATTACTGAATACTTGTAGTTTATCGAGAAATTTTTCGGTTTCACGAAAAACATCCTTGTAAGATCTATGGACCTCTGAAAACTACCCACAGAATCTATCCGAAGGGATTCAAATAGCGCGGGTACAGCTAGTCAGCGGGTTGCTATGTTGCAAAGCGCAGATGTCTTCCGCTCTTGGCAGTATCCGGTTCGGAACCGGCATTCTGGTAACACCTGTCATTTCGGAGTAGTATGCTTTGGAGTTAATTTGATATAACGTTTTGATATACTAGAAAGAAAAAATATTATAGTGTTTGTACATTTGTAAAAGCACTATTGCAAATATTTTTTGCATTTAAAAGCGTTTTATTGAAAGTTCACGCAGATTTTCTCTTTAAAAAAGTATTTGAATACGTGGTGGACAGTTGAATGTGACATATAAATCATTACGAAACAGTTTATATTTCTATACAAAAGTAAGGAAAATTGTAAAATATTATCAGAGATCAGAAATGATATATCTAAATCTAATAGATGTATTAGAATAATCGTAAGTACACTGACAAAAAAGTTATTGCAATGTTTCAAGTGCAAAAAACTGTTTTCCGTAATTTTCTCGAAGGAAAATCAAAAAAAAAATTTTTTGAAAATATATCTTGAAAATATACGTCATTTCAAACAAATTGCTGTCAACCTGGTTGCTGTATCTTTATTAGGAAGGATAATAATCGACATCGAATTTTCAAATATGAACTCGTTTTTCTCGAAAACTATTCAACTTACAAATTTCGGATTAAATACACTTTTTTGGGTCAAAAATATTTATCATTTTCTAGAATTCTGAAGCGATAGTTAATCAATAAATATCATTTAATTATAAATTTAAAAAAATGGAATTTTCCGAGAAAAAAAAATATTTCGATAACTAGTGACGCCACCTATAATCTATAATTATATCAATCGATAGGTTTTTTCAATTATCTATAACTTTTGTTTAAAACATTTTTTCATACAACCCTAATTTTTGAAGATAAACTGGAAAAACTGAAAAAAGTGACCATTTATTGGCCGCCATTTTGTAAGCCATGGACTGTATGAATTTCCATTGAAGTATGTTTTTAGTGATGCCAAAATATACCCTTTTCAGCAATAAAATCGCTAGTTACATTTTTTTCCCAAAACGGCTCTTTTTGAGTCTAATTTCCATGGATCACATTTCGTAATAAAGGGTGTTTTTTATAGAGGTATAGAACTTTAAGTTGGCAACACTTTTTTAACTGGCGGCCATTTTGTCAGCTGTCAAGTGATTTATGTTTAGTTTGGTTTGGCATTTCAACATGAATAGACTGACGCCTGAACAACGCTTCCAAATTGTGCAAATTTATTTTGAAAATCATGGTTCTGTTCGAAATACGTATCGCGCACTACGTCCATTTTACGGTCAACATAATCGTCCATCAGAGCAATTAATTCGATTAACTATGGAACGTTTTCGCACCACGTTTACTCTAAATGATAATACGCATCCACAGAGACGTCGTACAGTGCGACACGATCACCTAGCAAGGAGTAGATTCGGTGAATGGGCCCAAAACAAGATTGCCGTTGATCCCGATTTTCATAAGCGAATTTTGTTTAGCGATGAAGCTCACTTTTGTTTGAATGGGTACGTCAATAAACAAAACTGCCGTATTTGGAGTGATGATAATCCTCAAGTGTATGTTGAGACACTGTTACATCCAGAAAAACTGACTGTTTGGTGTGGTTTATGGGCTGGTGGAATCATTGGTCCGTATTCCTTTAAAAACGATGCTGGTCAGAACGTTACAGTCAATGGTGACCGCTATAGAGTCATGATTACTGACTTTTTCGTTCATCAATTGAACAACCATGATGTGCAGGAGTTGTGGTTTCAACAAGACGGCGCAACATGTCACACAGCTCGTGCCATAATTGATTTATTGAAGGAAATGTTTGGTAACCGCATAGTTTCACGTTTCGGACCCGTGAATTGGCCTCCAAGATCGTGCGACTTAACGCCGCTAATCTATTTTCTGTGGGGATATGTGAAGTCGCTAGTCTACGCCGATAAGCCCGAAACGATTGATCACTTGGAGGACAACATTCGCCGCGTTATTGCCGATATACGGCCACAAATGTTGGAAAAAGTCATCGAAAATTGGACCTCCAGATTAGACTACGTCCGAGCCAGCCGTGGCGGTCATATGCCAGAAGTCATATTTAAATTATAATGCCAGAAGGTTATCTTTCGAATAAAGTAAATTTCATGTCAATTTAAAAAATTCATCTTTGTTTTATTCCATTTTAAAGTTCTATACCTCTATAAAAAACACCCTTTATAAACGAGTGACGCTCGAAAAAAAGTTTTAGAATTACCGGTTTATAATACAGGGTGAGTCAACGATTGGATGAAGTAGGTTTGTGCCTTTTCGGTGAAATTAACAAAGAAACTATATTTATTGTTTGATACAGTTTACTTTTACGCAGATTTTAAAAATATTTAGGACTCTACAGGGTGAGCCAAAAAACTAGGACAGCATAAAGTTGTATTTTTTTAAATAGAACACCCTATATACGAATCGTATTTTCGATTTAGCTTATAATTTTAAATCTTTTTTATTAAGGGTTTACTATAACAAAACTTTATAGTTTCTTAGATAATTAAGTTTAAAGAAAAAAAGTCACATTTTCAAGCATCAATTCAATCCTAAATAACGTTTTCAATTTTGTGACAAATATATTTAAATTTGGAATTTAGCAAGGCCAAGGACAAGTTAACATAATTTTTACCTAATATTTGCAATAAAAGCTAAAGGGTGTTGAACACATCGGCTCAAATTTGAACAAGTTTAAATGAATAAATATCTTTTTTTTTAAATGGTACCCCCTGTATATTTTCATGTTATTTAATAGAGTAATAAAAACCCTAAAAGTTTCATTCAATATATCCTATACCTATTTATAATAGTTTTTGAGATATTTCAGTTTTTCTTATTTTCCATACTTTTTTACAGAAATAGTCTTCGTTATCATAGTAGCCATGTAAAATAATAAAAAGAAACTACAGAAACAAACAGAATGTGGTTAAATATGATGAAATACATTATTCGTTATATTACATCGGCAATAGTTTAATTAAACATAATGTGAAAAAATTAACACAACAATAACGACAAGGCAAATACATATTTACTTTTATACTAAATTGAAACAAAAAAAATACCTATTAAATACTGAGATTAATTATTTCTTTTTAATAAGTGTTCGAATAAACGACCCTCTTGTGCAATGCACAAATTTAGTCTTTTTTGCAGATTTTCTCGGACCCTGGACAAAATTAGTGGCGTTATTGTTCTACAGGTATCCCTAATCCTGTTTCGCATATCTTCCACTGTTGTTGGTGGATTAACACACACCTTATTTTTAATATAACTCCATAGGAAGAAATCTAATGGGGTGATGTCGCAAGACCTTGGTGGCCACTCAATGAAACCCCCACGTCCAATCCATTTTTGCGGATATCGTTGGTCCAAAAACGCACGAACTTCACGATGGTAATGCCGAGGCGCACCATCGTGCTGGAACCACATACTGTCGAGCTCATCCCTATCGAGACCTTGAAGCAGTTGGGGTAGTTCTTCTTGTAAAAAGTTCAGGTAACTATGGCCATTTAGTGGTTCATTAAAAAAGTGGGGTCCAATAATTCGATTATGATGAATACCACACCAAACATTTAATGACCAGTGGTTTTGATGTTGCACCTCTCTAATCCAAAATGTGTTTTCTGTGGCATAATAATGCATATTGCGTCTATTTACGGCACCGTTACTTCTAAAAGTAGCTTCATCACTAAACATTACCTTGCATAATAAATTTGGATTTAATTGAATCTCCGCATTTATTGTACGACAAAAGTTTACACGACTTTCAAAATCCTGTCCATGCAATTCTTGGTGTAATTTCATGTGATATGGATGATACCTATATTTCTTGGTAGTACGATTAGCGGTGGATTGTGATGTTTCACAAAATGCTGCTAACTGACGGCTACCAATATAAGGATTTTCCTGAACATTTAACAATACTTGTAGTTCTTTTTCTTCATTAGTTACTGGTTTGTTGACCACTTTACGTTTTGGATAATCAACAGTACCAGAAGAATCAAATCTTTGCATTAATTTTTGAAAAGTATGGGTATTAGGCTGGCGTCGATCAGGATACTTCATTTTGTAAATTCTTTGAGCAAGAAGGCAATTTTTTTGAGCCTCTCCTATTGTATAAATCATATCTATTGACTCATTCTTTGGAAAATTCATTTTACAATATAAGATGAATGCCAAAAAAACCAAACTACACTGCATAAAAACCAAAAGAAGCGATTGCGGTTATAAATTTGACACACAGAAAAATGTTCTTTTACATTGTTTTTGCCATGGCTACTATGATAATGAAGACTATTTCTGTAAAAAAGTATGGAAAATAAGAAAAACTGAAATATCTCAAAAACTATTATAAATAGGTATAGGATATATTGAACGAAACTTTTAGGGTTTTTATTACTCTATTAAATAACATGAAAATATACAGCGTGTACCATTTGAAAAAAAAGATATTTATTCATTTAAACTTGTTCAAATTTGAGCCGATGTGTTCAACACCCTGTAGCTTTTATTGCAAATATTAGGTAAAAATTATATTAACTTGTCCTTGGCCTTGCTAAATTCCAAATTTGAATATATTTGTCACAAAATTGAAAACGTTATTTAGGATTGAATTGATGCTTGAAAATGTGACTTTTTTTCTTTAAACTTAATTATCTAAGAAACTATAAAGTTTTGTTATAGTAAACCCTTAATAAAAAAGATTTAAAATTATAAGCTAAATCGAAAATACGATTCGTATATAGGGTGTTCTATTTAAAAAAAATACTTTATGCTGTCCTAGTTTTTTGGCTCACCCTGTAGAGTCCTAAATATTTTTAAAATCTGCGTATAAATAAACTGTATCAAATAATAAATATAGTTTCTTTGTTAATTTCACCGAAAAGGCACAAACCTACTTCATCCAATCGTTGACTAACCCTGTACAAACGGAACCATATTATCACGTAACACGCCATTATTAATAAAAGAAACAAATCTTATTACATAAAAAAACTCGACACGTAAACCTCAACAACAAAATATTAAAATAATTTAATAAAATGTGTAAGTAATAATCATTACCCCCTTGGTCTACATTCTTGAAATTTGGGGGTCACTTCAAGCACTCGAGTGTGACTAAAGTGGACAATCCGTTCTTCTGTTTTTTCACATACCGCCGAAGACAAAAAAAACGCTGTTGCAATAGATCGTTTTCCTCCAAGAATGACGTAGATTTGTTAATAAGCGGAGATAATTTTCGTTCTTTCGTATAAATAGACGGATTGTTTCGTAAATTAGTATTAGAAGATTTCAATATTTCTTACTATTTACATCGCAGATTTGCTTTAAAATGTGTAAAAGTTTTATAGTAGTGCTTCTCGCTGTAGTGTCGGTGTCTCGCAGTGCTCCCGCTCCAGGGTTATTAGGAGGGTACCACGCTTTACCTGCTGCAACCTCTTATTCCTCCAGAGTTGACATACATGGACCTGAATATATAAAAACTTACGCTGCTCCTGTCATCGCTAAAACAGTTGTTGCTGCTCCCATAGTGAAAACGGTGGTTCCTGCTGTTAGCTACCATCACGCTGAACCTTTAATTGGATATAGCAGTTACGGACATGGTTTGGGACACCACGGTTATGGGCTAGAACATGGTTACGGGTTAGAACATGGTTACGACTTAGGGCATGGTTACGGCCTTGAACATGGTCTTGGGTATGCTGGGTCATACGGTCATGGACATTATGGACATTATTACTGATTTGTAGCAGGAATGAACATGTAAAAAGTTTTAATAATAGTTTAATTGTGATTTTTTGTACATAATGTTTTTTTTAATGTGCTTTTTTATACAAAAATCTAAATAAATTATAATTTTAAAGTAAATTTTGTGTTTTTTTACTCTTTTTAATTTTGCATTTATATATATATATATATATATATATATATATATATATATATATATATATATATATATATATATATATATATATATATGTATATATATATATCATTCTTATTTCTTTACAAAAGGGTTAATCTCAGATATCCCCCAATGCAGTGCTGCCATACCCTTCTCCGTCAAATTTTAATTTCTTTCCAACAAAAAATTGTAGAGTTTTGCCTCAAAATATCGAAAAAAAGTTATTAGAAAAAGTATTTTTAAATGCAATTTTTAGTTTATATGCGTAATTTCAGCTGTATAAGATAATTAAGATTTTTTGCCCATTTTTTTGGAAATTTGCACCACTGTTGCAAAATAAGATTCAACGCAACCTACATAAAACTTCTTAGTTTTGACCATGCTCCATTCCACATAGGTTTTGTTCAAAATAGCGCCATATTAAATGTGTGTTTTTCTACAAAATCCAAATAGGGCCATTAAAATTTGGTTACATGTGATGCAAAAATTATTTGTTTTTGACCCTGTATGAGGTAACTTCATAAAATAACTATTTTTGAAAACTTAGTTTGTGTTTAAAAGTAATACACATTATAAAATCATTATCCTGTCAACATTCCCTAGGCCCTTCGGCATTTCAATTTTATTATATATATATATATATATATATATATATATATATATATATATATATATATATATATATTCTTGGAGGTTCCTTTCTTGGGTATAGGTTTGCAATTTTAAAAAATAAACAACTATATATATACAGTGCCTTCATTTCAAAACGAACCATCCTTAATAACTTTGTTAAATAGAAAAATTTTAAAAAAAGAAAAAACACGTCAATTTAGATATACAGGGGGAAGTTTAATTTTGCATTTGTTAAAAGTCTGTCAATCACCTCCTCACCTCCAGCTAACCTCACTTTGATATGTCAAATGGGAACCCCCACCTTGTGACACATCATTGTAAGCAGCATAAAATTGTCTATCCAACCGTATAAAAAAAATTAAATCGGTTGACGTACAAGCGAACAGTGTGCAAAAATGTCTTGTAATAATGCATAATATATCGGCCTCGAACTTTAGTATGTCAAATGATTACCCTATAGTGTGATACATCATTTTAAAGGGCATACTATCTCCTATTTAGCCAATAAAAAAAAACAAAATCTGTTGATGTACAAGCGAATAGTAAGAAAAGATGTGTGGTAATAATAGACACCTTATCACATTAAACTTTATTATGTCAAATGGCTACTTCATAGAGTAAAATATTATTTTAAATTTAAAATAAATATTTTTTTAAAATAATAAACAGTTAAAATATTTGCGAGATAAAAACTAAGCCTGTTTTAAAATTCATCGCAAAATTCATTGCAGTCTAATCAATCTAGTGTATTTATTTCAATGATATTTTTTGCGGTACCTGATAGGTACAAAAAATCACTGCAATAAATAAAATTTTTAAGATCTTTAAACACCAGTTGTTTATTATTGTTAAAATTGTCATTGTGACGCCTAGTTGAAACGTGAATATAAATGGTGTATACGCTAGCCGAAAGAATAGAAATAATTTTTCTCTATGGAGGTGAAGATCGGTGCGCTCGTAGAACCGCCAGAGAATTTAACGAGAGGCATCAAGACAAAAACGTGGGCCATAAATATGTACTCGAATTGGTACGAAAGTTTGAAGAAACGGGATCCGTTTGTAATAAAAAATATATTGAGAAAAGGGTTGTAGATGAAGCATGCCAAATCGAGGTACTAGGACAGTTTGCAATAGATCCAACTTTATCCATCTCAAAGGTTGCAGATTTAACCAACATTTCTGCTGGCTCTGTGCATAAAGTTTTAAAACAAAATAAGTTTTTTCCCTACAAAATTCAAATTCTTCAAGAACTCGGAGAAGACGATTTTGATAGGAGAATTCAATTTTGCGAATTAATGTGCCAACGAATTGACGAGGACCCCCACTTACCAAAGAATATCTGTTTTAGTGATGAATCAACTTTTTTTCTAAATGGACTGGTTAACAGACATAACTGCAGATACTGGGATAATGAAAATCCGCACCTTTTCCGAGAAGGGCATACTCAATATCCCGAAAAAATTAACGTGTGGGCAGGAATTTATGGCAATGAAATCATCGGGCCATTTTTTTTGGAAGATAATTTAACTGGGCAAATTTATTTAAACCTTTTAGAAAACACAATATACCCTGCCATTGTGCAATCTTTAGAAAATCAAGTGGATGAAAATGCTGTTATGGTACTAAATGAAAATAATTTGCATTTCCAGCAAGATGGAGCTCCCCCGCACTACGCTTTGGCAATTCGAGAGTGGTTTGATGAACATTTTCCAGGGACGTGGATTGGCACACGTGGTGCAATTGAATGGCCAGCACGGTCTCCAGACCTAACCCCTCTAGACTTTTTTCTTTGGGGGTATTTAAAAAGCAAGGTTTATAAAACCCCACCTGAAAATATTGACGATTTAAAAGATCGAATTGTTCGGGAATGTAGAGGAATTAGCAGAGAAACCCTTGCCAATGTTCGTGGGGAATTTCAAAATAGGCTTTTTTATTGTCTCGCTAATAACGGCGCACATTTTGAACATTTAATAAAATAATTTTCTTCAACTGAATAAAACTGAATAAACTGCTTATATTTAACACACATTTTTGCATCCTAATTGCCTATAACGTCCATTAACTTAATTTTTTTTGACATCGTTGGATAGCCGATCGTACGTCCTTTAAAATGATGTATCACACTATAGGGTAATCATTTGACATACCAAAGTTCGAGGCCGATATATTATGCATTATTACAAGACATTTTTGCACACTATTCGCTTGTACGTCAACCGATTTAATTTTTTTTATACGGTTGGATAGACAATTTTATGCTGCTTACAATGATGTGTCACAAGGTGGGGGTTCCCATTTTACATATCAAAGTGAGGTTAGCTGGAGGTGAGGAGGTGATTGACAGACTTTTAACAAATGTAAAATTAAACTTCCCCCTGTATATCTAAATTGACGTGTTTTTTCTTTTTTTAAAATTTTTCTATTTAACAAAGTTATTAAGGATGGTTCGTTTTGAAATGAAGGCACTGTATATATATATATATATATATATATATATATATATATATATATATATATATATATAGGGTGGTGCATCACATTATCTTTGGTTTTTATACAGAAGACGATAAAACATTTTTAAAAATATTTTTAATAAGGGAAGTGTTTTAAAATTATTTTGAAATATACAGAGTGGTTGAAAAAGAATTTTACACCAAAATTGTCAAAATTTAAATGAAATGCCCTTTATATGAATGCATATTTTAATAGCGCGGGCTAAATAAGGGTAAGTTGCTGTTAAGTTCCATATACCTAAGACAAATCGTTTTAGAGATATTCAGCTATCTTTGAAATTGTAAATCATAATTTAAGTGGCTTGCCTGCCTTGTCTATTCAAGCTAGATGTTTTAAATTATGTTGTTTTTTCCTAGTAAAATCATTACAATTTATTTTGAAATAAAAATGATTTCAAAAAATTATACAGGATCGCTCAAATAAACATTTAAGAATATGTCGAAAAAATTATACCCTCGGCAAATTATGAAAACAATTCAACTTGACATTATATGGCCTAAACTGCCTAGAATATTTTAAATATTGAAGGGCTGCCCTATTATTAGGAGACAAAAGGATATCGAAAAAAATTTCTATAATACAATACATTCGTTTGGTTACCTGTACAAAGAATTCGTATAATGACTGTTTTTTCTGTTCACCAGAAAGAATGAGTTAAATACCTGGGGGGGGGGGTAGGTTTTTTCACGGTCATTAATATAGTTATAAAGAGACCTAAATTAGTTGTATTAACCTTTTGTATAAAAAAATAAGATTAAGATGCTTGGATCTAGTTCAATTCGAGAATTAAATAACCGACATAGAATGGCTGACGCCATCTACGAATGAGAGGACCGAGACTTTTGGGAATGGAATATACCCTTACAGGGTGTATGATTGAGATAGGTACCAACAGGAACTGCCGCGGGAAGTCCGGGAAGTAAAGTTCGGGGGTGCTCTTGTAGAAATAATAAGCTTCAGTTATGAAGAAATTTGTTAGAAGCGGTACGGTTTTGAGAATAGTTCTAAGCAAATTACGTGATGCGTAAACTTCGGTGTGTTAAAAATGTCTTTATTTTTTTGTTTTTTTTTATTTACCTGTAGGAAAATTAGGGAGAAATTCTGTTTTATTTTATCCGTGGAAAAGGGCGACTTTAGAACTATTTTTGTACTTTTCTCGTTTAATATTCTAGAGAGTTATTTATATGTGTTATCTTCATAATTGGGTTGCTATATTTTTGTGAATAGAACAACTAACAGAAGCAATATATATATATATATATATATATATATATATATATATATATATATATATATATATATATATATATATATATATATATATAATAAAGACCTTTTTTTATAAGATTTAAATGGAAAAATATCCCTGGTTCCATTACACAATGCTCTCAATCTTTTATTACACACCTGCTGGAGAGTGACGAAAACTTAATGGAAAATGAATTAGTTTTCATCAGGATGGTGCACATTTGCAGAGGACAACCTGTCTGTCCTTCTTTCAACAATATTAAAGATAAAAAGCTGATTTCGGAAAGATATGGCCTTGTTAATTCAGTGTTTACCTTTTACTGCCATTTTCAGGAGCCGCTTTTTTTTCTCAAATAATTTGTTGCTTGTATTGTAACCAAGGTTTTAGCAAACATAACCAAATCATTTATTTTCAAGATATTTTCTAAATTCTCAGTGATTTTTCACTTATTGATCAAAATTCTCCAAGAAATATTTTGATTTAAAAGCTACAAAATGTTTTAATTCAACAGAATAACAAAATTTTTGGAAATATTAAAAAGGAAAACACACCTCAATCAAATACAATGGGACATTTTCGATAACACAAGTTCCACAAGTACTTGACGGTTGGAAAAAATGACATACAATAAACTGTCAGTTTCTCAGTTTGTGATGAGCAGAAAAAATCTTTTAGAAGATTTTAATATACATTATTTTTTTCCGTATATATAAAACGAACACTAGATGGCTCGAATTTTTTTAAAAGCCACTCCTCAGATTGAAGCCGATAGAAATCTATTGAGATTTAACTGTTATGAGGAATATTTGGACTCGTTGACTACTTCTCATGATGCCTGTTATCTACAGAGTGTCGAGGCATCGAGAATTATTGCTAATCTAGGTTTGTAGACATAGATAAAAAATAATTGTATTTTGAAACGGTAATTAGCACTGTATTATGGCAAAATTGATCATTTTTCCTGAATATAGAGAGTGCCTCTAAAAAGTTTATAGTCACCCTTAACGCTTTATCTAGTTTAAAAAAAAATGTTTTTCGTAAAATAGATATTTTTGTGTTTTTAGGACGATTTTAAGCAAAACTTGCAGTGTCTGTTGTAATTATTTTGCTGTGAATTAAAAATGGTTAAGTATTTGAAAAATGTTTTTTTTTTTTGCATTTTTCAATGTGAATAAAATTGGATTAAATCAATATTTTTAAATTCTGCGTCCAGTAATTGACAGTTCAAATCAAGAACTACAACTTGGGACTACTAGCAATGTGAAAATTTAATGTTTTTATTGCTTTTCAATGCTATAAACCAATGGCGTTTCATTAATTATAACGTACTCGCAGCCGTGCATGAAGGGACTTGGAAGTCTACTTACAGGCGTTCATCTAGTGCTCATAATCTATTATAGATTTTGCTACTTTTATAAGTAGAATAAAGATGACTAGTATAAAAAATACATATACAAATAAGACCAGCGAACATCTACTAGAAAAATCATTTTTTACCGAGGATTTATCGAAGAGTATCTTATTTATATGCTTTTCTAGACTGATGGACATTCAAATACTTATTAATAAACATAACAAAGTGTAAATTTCTTTGCCTATTAATTTTTAGCCAACCCAAGTTCCCAAGGTGTTCCGAAATGTGATCAAGCTTCGTCAAGCAACAAATAAAACAATAGCAGGAATTCTCAACTCGATAGATAAAATTGCAATACGAAAAGAACACCAGTCTCTGTGACAATATAACCTTAAGAATCCTTGATAACACACGACGATTATCATATAACACCTTCAGACTTGAAAATGACTTCTTTAGTAATAAATCTATATGGGAAGTGGAGGTCAACTTACTATCAATCAGCAGTCCCAATGACTTAACTACCGTTTCCACTTGCAGGGACGCACCAGCCACTTGAAGGTCTATAAGTGGCTTCACCCTATCGCCTTTAACAGCTCTAAAGTAAATAACTATCTAGAACTCAACTGAATGTCATGAGCGTAAGTCTGGTGAAAACAATTCTTCATATTCTTCAGAACATCAGCTGAGTATATCACAAAGAAAAGGGGTCCCAAGGGGGAGCTCTGTGGAACTCCCGATCTTACAGGAAGCGAATCCGATATCTTTCTCCAAGCACCACCCTCTGAGCTCTATGGGATAGATAAGATTCGAAAAACTGTACTGCTAAATCGGCAAAATCATAGTGCCTTAATTTGGCACAAAGAAGAGGATGATTTATCGTATCAAGGGCCTTTGGGAAGTCAAATAAAATCAAACCCAATATGCGATCGTTATCTAAACACCCAACGATTGCGAACAGAACCTTTGACAGAGTTGCATTAGCACTGTGGCCATTCTAACAACCCGATTGAAATTTTGGAATAATAATGTTACTATTTCAGTAGCTGCTTACTTGCTTATGAATAATTCTTTCTAATATGGGATTCCTTACCGGCAACCTTAGGTAGAGGTCTAGCCAAGCGATAATTTCCAGGCTCCCTGGAAATAATTCACAATGGGAGTAAAAAAAGGCAATAAAAAAGGACAGCAATGTTTTATCATGGTTAGGGATATATATTATTAAAACCAGTGATTTTAGATTTAATCTTATTAATTGCCATATGGGGGTTACTAGCCCCTCATCGGGCGCTTCCTCAGGTGGCGGATAGGAGAATGCCTCCCAGGTGATACAGGGAAAATCAAATCCCCGGGGAGAAGCAAAGCGAGAAATTGACAATCTCAAAACTGGTCACAAGCGACAGTTATGATGATCAAAGGGTGCGAAGAATCACCGCTAGGAGTGGATTGTACCCAACTTGTCCATTATTCTTATAGGTACATGGAATATAAGAACAACAGAAGATTGGCACTCTTTTGTCATAGCATACGTCAATCTCCATTAAAAGTAGAAGCGCTGAAAGAAGAGAAATAGCCATATTGATATTTCCCTCGCTTGCCATTACGAACCGAAATGTATTTACTGAATTTGGCTCTTGACCTGGATAAATATCTATTATTTTATTGCAGTCCTCTTCGAAAAAGATAGAGGAAAAATACTCATTAATCCTGTCAACATTCCCTAGGCCCTCCGGCATTTCAATTTTATTATATATATATATATATATATATATATATATATATATATATATATATATATATATATATATATATATATATATATATATATATGCCGTTGTAGTGCTGAAATCACATTCAGCAAACGTACAACTATATGCAGCTCCATGTATGAATGAAGTAAAATGCGAACAGTAAATGCAAACTTCGTTCCAACCATATCCTTTCCGTGTTAGAGTTGGAACAAATTGCTAAGGAACACAATTTATCCTATTCCACCACCATCGAGATGATGGCCTACCTGTACCACCATATGCGGCATAAACATGTATACGCCATCCGGCGGGAGGTCGGCGAAGCCGCGTTCAGTATTTGCATGCTTCCTTCCGATCTGTCCTTTGCACAGCCAGGTGCATATCGGTACCCTGATGAGTCTAGTAGAGACGAAATATGTGCCTTTGCCGTATCACTGTGGCGGGGAGGATAAGTTTTGACTTTCTTCTCGGTATGGTGGTACAGGTAGGTCATCATCTCGTTGGTGGTGGAATAGGATAAATTATGTTCCTTAGCAATTTGTTCCAACTGTGCAACCTCTAACATGGCAAGGATATGGTTGGAACGAAGTTTGCATTTACTGTTCGCATTTTACTTCATATATATATATATATATATATATATATATATATATATATATATATATATATATATATATATATATATTGTTTATCCGTTCGTCATTGTTTCCTGTTGAAGGATCTTGCAGACGTTTCGCCAAGGTCGCACTTGGCATTTTCAGTGCTTACTGATCGAAGTTTGGAAAGTGAACTGAGGTTCCCTAGATTGCGCAGGCTTTTTATACTTTTCGTGATCGTTCGTGACCGTAGGTTGTACCGAAGATTGTTCGATGGTGACTTCTCCTTCGTGTCGCGTGTGCTTGCCGACGTTGCCGGTTGTACTTGTTTTACCGATGTTGATATGGTGTTTTCTGTTCGTTTGATGATGGATTTCCATGTAACTGGCAAATTTAGTGCGTCGTCTCTTTTATTTAGTTCGCCCCTTTTTTCGATTTCTATTGCTTCGCGAACAAGTCTTGTTCTGAGGTTACTAACATTGGCTATTTCTTTGCATGACTCAAAATCAACGTAATGTCTTGTTTGGACGTGGTATGTTTGCTCTTAGTAGATAGCTTGTATTCTTCGAGTCTAGCTGATATTCCACTGTTTGTCTGTCCTATGTATGATTTGTGGCAGGACCCGCAGGATATACTGTAGACCCCTGGATTCTCTAACTTAATTTTGTCCTTGGGGTTTTTAAGTGTCGATCTTATGATTTGATGAGGTTTGTAAGCTGTTTGGATATTGTTTCTTCTTAGAATCCGTCCTATTCTATCTGTGACCCCTTTTAAGTATGGCAGTGTGGTTTTTGCGGTGTTGTCGGTGGGCTCCTGTGTTTCGCGTAGTTTTTTGTGTTGTTTCATAGCTTTTTTAATTGTATGTGATTTGTACCCATTTTGTCGCAAAGCATTTGTGATTTTCTCCATTTCCTGTTGTTTATTTGCGGCGTCGGTTAGGTTGATTGACCTGGATATCAATGTGTTCGCCACAGCTTGTACCTGGGATGGGTGATGGTGGGACTCCGCATTTAGATATCTATCTGTGTGGGTTGGCTTTCTGTAGACTGTGCCACCAAGCGAAACGTCTGCAAGATCCTTCAACAGGAAACAATGACGAACGGATGAGGTCCCGGATAAACAATAAAGCACATTTATCCATCCGTGACACACTTCAAACATATATATATATATATATATATATATATATATATATATATATATATATATATATATATATATATATATATATATATAAGAAAACTCTTTTTGTTAGTCTAACTTTCGAGAAATTTTATTCCTTTTATCAGGACTTCTACAAAAGAGAAAATAGCCTTCCTTAATTCTATTCTTATAAAATAAAAATAAAGAAAAACGACCTACCAAAGTGAGTGTATATGAAAAGCCTGGTTTTATCCAACAGATACAGTCATTAGCACTTAACAATAAGATCATATAATATGAAAAAAAATATATAAGTTAAAAACCTAATTTCTATCAAGTAGACGTCATTAAATCGCCATTTTAAATTTATGAATGAAACTGACAACTGACAGTTGACATTAATAAATTTAAAATGGCGTTTTAATGACGTTCACCTGGCTTTTCATATATACTCCCTTTGGTAGGTCTTTCTCTATACTTTAATTTTATAAAAATAGAATTATCTTTTGTAGAAATGCTGACGAAGGGAATAAAATTTCTTGAAAGCTTACAAAAAAGAGTTATTTTTCTTGGGCAGCCATCCTTCTTACTGCAACCCCACAACAATGTCTTAAACCTTCCGGTTTAGTTAGCTTTTTCTTAACTAGTCTACTCATAAGACTACCCCCTTTATATAAGTCCTGATAAGGCTATCGATCGGAGATCGCAATTTTTCTATATTCTTATTTATTTAAATCTTTTTTAAAGGTTATAGGAGTTCTGGAGAGACCCTGAGCAGAGAACAGTTTGAACGAAGGCTTGCAGCTGTCTTGAGCTATTTATATCCTCCTTATAAGGCGTACGAATTGACCAGCGAGGGTATCGTACCACCCGAAGCAGATCCTTTTGTAAAAGAACTGTCTTCCAGGTATATTTAAATTAAATATATCTTTCAACCGAATATATGCTTATGTTAAAGCTGATATATCCTTTGGTCAAATTAAAATCCAATTTTTCTTAAAATAAATTTTAAAATTTGTTGTTGAGAATAAATAAATGTTATGTTGTTATATATGTAATAAATGAAGCGCATAGAAATTCAAGTATACATATATATAAATTTTAGGGAGCGTGCGAATAGAATAGGAGTCCTATCAACGATAATATTTTTAAGAGCCTTTACGAAAAATGGCGTGGAAGTTTCTGGGTACATTGATTATACTGAGAGATTGACTAAAGAAGATTGGAAGCCTATTTTTAGAAGTACATATAAAAACTAAGTATTCACTAAAAATATTTAACTTTAAATCCGATCCGGTTACAAATGAAATTCGACTTTGTGTTTGTTCATGATATGGTTGTAATCTGTATTGTATATGTCAATAAACAAACATTTATATGGAAAAATAAATTAAAAAATCTGGAGTTGAAGTCCTGAAGTTTGTAGAAGGAGCAGTTTTTTTTTAAAAAAAAGCCAAAGTTTTCATTTGACTGGCGTGGTAATAAGTCGATTTTTTCAGGGACGCAGAATTTTAATATTTTCATTTTTCTATCAGCTATAAAAACTGTAAAAAGTATTTTATAGTACCCAGGCTGCTATTTTAGGTGAAAGAAAACTGATGCCTAAAAAGTTCGATTTAGGATTTTACCATTGGAAATCTGGGGACGTAGTATCGAATGATTCTTTGAATTACAAAGTTCTACAGCATCCACAGAAGGGTCTGATTTTCCAGAACCGTTTTGACAGAAAAATCATTAATCCCGATCCATGCAGTGTACCAGGTGAGTTAAATCGTAAACAGTAATACAGAACGTCTTGTTGATACTTACATACACACACACACACACACATATATATATATATATATATATATATATATATATATATATATATATATATATATATATATATATATATATATATATATATAGAGCAATAAATTTTTCTTTATATGCAGTTTTAATATAACAATGAACCAAGAAAATAACCAACTAAAAACACATTCAATTGTTCAAGAAAAATTGATTCCTAAATAATAATAATAAGCTTTATTGTTGTAAAGAAATCAATCTTGTTAACAAAGCACTATGCAGAACAAAAAGTTAAAAATAAATATAAACAAAAACATATGCAACACAAGAAATTGTGACAACAAAAAACTAAAAAAAAACTTAGATCAATGGTAACAATAAATACGTGATTAAAGTCAGTAATCAAAATAAATAGTGTAAATAAACAAAAGTCCATAATTAACAAAACAGGTACCTAAAATAAAATAAAATAAATGTCTACTAAATTAATTTAAAAGTTTACAATCAAATAAAATAAAGTAAAACAAGACAAAAATAGCCATAAAATTACACCATTACACCCATTTTGAAAGCACAAACACACCTTGTTAAAAATGATCAGCAAAATATTCTTCCAGTGAATAATATGGTCGTGTCACAAGAAAGCCCTTAAGTTTTTTCCTAAGCAATTTATCGTCCATAATATTCTATACTTTAGAGGGATTTTGTTATATATATTAATTCCCTCAAAAAAAAGAGACTGTTTAGTGAGAGTAGTCTTGGGAATGGGCAATTACGTGTATTATATGGGTTTGGAGAATAATTTTTATATTTTTTATGAATCAGTTTCACTATTTCTAAAATGAAAATGCCTATCACTGTTAATATTTTGCCCTGAATAAATAAAGGCCTACAATGCTCCTTCATTTTTACATTAAATAAATAACGCACTGCTAGCTTTTGTAAAACAAGAATCGAATTTAATAACTGCCGACTATAGAATCCCCAAAATGCAATTCCGTATCTCAAATGAGATTCAATCAACGAAAAATACACTGTTCTAGCCACATTTGAATCTAATTCCCTTGACACTGTTCATACCGCATAACACCCGGCAGCCAACTCCTTATTTAATGCCATTATGTGGTCAGTAAATTTCAACTTATCGTCAATAAGTATACCTAAAAATCTAGTCACTAGCTTATTCCCTATAAAATGATTATTCAGAGTTAAACTAACACAGGTACATTTGAAACTTAACACGTTGGTTTTAGTAAAATTAAAACTTAAACAATTTGCAGCACACCATTCATTCACTGTAATCACATCACAGCCATTCTTTCTACGCCATAAAATTGTTGCGTCATCTTCAAATAATGTAAATGTTCCTCGGATATCAATTTTGGTCAGGTCATTTATATATAAAAGAAAGAGCAGGGGCCCAAGAACAGAACCTTGTGGGACGCCACAACTCAGAGAAGAGACACTGGAAAATTCTCCATCGTACTTAACAATTTGCTGCCTATTCGAAAGATAGGAAGCAAACCAATTTAATGCCACTCCTCTAATACCATACAATTCGAGCTTACTCAAAAGTACTTCGTGATTCACACAATCGAACGCCTTTGAGAAGGCACAAAAGACCGCAGCCGCGACATCGCTCTCATTCAAACTGATGTAAAGTTTCTCTAAAAAAGAAAAAACTGCGTCCGTAGTGTTCTTGGAAGTCTGAAAACCAAACTGACATGCAGACAGAATGTTATGTTGGCTAAGAAAATTTGTTATTCTTCCTTTAACCAGTTTTTCAATTATTTTAGAAAGAGTGGGCAGGAGAGATATTGGGCGAAAGTTTGTCGGTTGACTCCGATCTCCACCCTTATATATTGGTATTACTGTAGCTGTTTTAAGACATGATGGAAATATACCATTTAAGAAAGAATGATATACAGCTCTAGACAGGAAATGCAGTGCAATGTCAGGCAAATTTTCAAAAACCTTGATCGACATCTCATCCAAACCAGATGTGTTTTTATTTTTTACTTTTGCTATGATATTTTTTACCTCGTTTACATCAGTGTCAAACAAAACAAAAGAATTGGCTACAGAAATGCCTTTAAATAAATCTAACGGTCTTTTTTTTTGTAATATAGTAAAGTATGGGCAAAACAGTGCTTTTTTCCGAAAACATCATTGGCTTATATGAACCAGATGTAGTAGCAGAAATAAAAAAATTTTCATCATCCAACCTGAAACTGGCCGACCAGAAAAACAGAAAAATCTTTCTACTTAGATGTAAAAATGAAAACATATTACCAAACTTCCTAAATAAGAATTATAGTAACTTAACGTTCCCCTCTGTAAATCAAGAACAGAGATTCAGTTTTTCGCTAAAAGAGTTTTACAAAAATACTTTAAATATATTGATTGGCGATACTATTTGTCAAATTAAAAACCTAGACAAGGAAATAATAACCTCTTCCAATAAAATAAAAGAAATTCTTACACCAGATTTATTCAATACATTTTTAAACAAAGAAAAACGTAAATTTGAAAAAAGATTCATAAATATCCAAAAAAATAATATAAAAAAAAATATCACTAATTAAAAAACAAAAACCAATTGAGGAACATGCACTAATGGACACAAATAACTGGATTGAAAATTTGACTGATATCGAAGTTCCTAATTATGTTCGTGAAATTCTCTCCCTAGGGCCAAATTTTGCCCACACCAATTACCAACCTAAAACACGTGCCTATCCCAGAAATTATTACAAATATTGAAATGGCTATAAGCAATAAAAATACAGCAGTCAAAAATAAAATCAGGCCAGTGTGCTGTAACATATGAACAAATTTTAAGGCTAAAAATAACAATACCTATATTCCAATAAAAATAACAATAACAATGACATTATCAAAAAAAATGTCAACAAAACCAAAAATTTCTAAGAGACAATCCAGATCTAATTGTTTTGCAACCCGATAAATCAAACAAAACAGTTATTATGAAAAATTCGGATTACGATGCTAAAATCATGCAATTACTCCATGACACCAAAACATATAAAGAAGTTAAAGCAGATCCTACCAACTCCTACCAAAAGAAAAATAATGACCTAATAAAAAAATGGGAAAACAAACACAGTGGATATATCCACTGCTATTGCAATCTCACACGGGGGAATCCGTGAAAGCACGTAAACATATATACGCCATCCGGCGGGAGGTCGGCGAAGCCGCGTTCAGTATTTGCATGCTTCCTTCTGATCGGTTCTTTGCACAGCAGATGCATGTCGGTACTCTGATGAGTCTAGTAGAGACGAAACATGTACCTCTGCCGTATCACTGTGGCGGGGAGGGTAAGTTTTGACCTTCTTCTCGGTATGGTGGTACAGGTAGGCCATCATCTCGATGGTGGTGGAATAGGATAAATTGCGTTTTATAACAATTTATTCTAACTGTGCAACCTCTAACACAGATGATAGATGATAGAGAGAAGTTTGCATTTACTGTTCGCATTTTACCTTATTCATACACGTAGCTGCATATAGTTGTACGTTTGCTGAATGTGATTTCACCACTACAACTGCATAATGTGGATATATCCACTGCTATTGCATCTCACACGGAGCAATCCGTGAAAGCCGCACAAACATATATATATATATATATATATATATATATATATATATATATATATATATATCTATATATGTATATATATATATATATATATATATATATACATATATATATATATATATATATATATATATATATATATATATAATATATATATATATATATATAGTGTGATCAGTTCGCATCATATGGATATTTTTATAATAGCTTTATTCGAAACTTGACTTTGGCATCAATTTCTGCTTCGATCCAGATGAAAAGTAAACAAAAAAACAGTCACGTGACTAGCATTATCTGTTGAAATTTAATTTTTTCAAAAAAAAAATTCAAAAGTGGGATTATATCTCAAAATATCGAAAAAAGTTAATAGAAAAAGTTTTTCTAAATGTAATTTTTAGCACATATGCGAAATTTCAGCTGTATAAGATAATTTAGATTTTTTTACCCATTTTTTGTAAATTGCACCACTGTTGCGAAATAAGACTGAATGCAACCTACATAAAACTTCTTATTTTATGCGGCCCAGGGCTTGGCCAGGAGTTTTTGTCCCCCCTCAAACAATTTGTTGTTCTATTTATCTCTAATTTTAGGAGCAAATACTTCAAGGAAGAGGATCTACTCGAAAATGTACGAACTCTGTATAATATTCGATCACGTAGTGAGGCAACGCATTTAAATTTTAGGGGGTAGGGTAAAAATTATATATATGCTTAAAAATAAAGAGACATAAACGCAAAGAAAACGTATTTTTATTCACTACATTGTTAAGAAGAAGTGCTTAGAATATAAACATTATTAAATCTACAGGCAAAATTATCACTACAATCAATACAATTTATAATTATTAATCTTATCTTTAAAATCCATGTCCAAGCGGGAATCCAAATCCAAGATGGTATCCATGTAAACCATGTTCCAATACGTGATGGTGGTGTCCGAAAATTGCGTGATGTTCGAACACGGGTTTGTGAATATGAACCACTGGAATTGCCCTTTTGGTTACCACAGGAACAGTTTTTTTCTTTATAACAGGTAGTATTGCTTTAGTGACGTAGGGTTTGGGTTCGTGGAAAAACAGCGGTGACGGTGAAGCTATAACTAAGGACAATATGGCGAGAAAGATGGCTACACGCAGAAATTTAGCCATATTTTTTTTTATTGTGTTACAATTTGTGCTAAACCCGATTTACGTTTTGCAAATTAATCCCTCTCACTATTTATATTGAATTTTTTATTATATAAGTTGATAAATTCGAGGAAAAATTAAATAGGTGACTGTTACTATAAAAAACAAACAAGGAAGTGATTCGGTGAACTTATTCACCCTGAACGATTGGAGTTTAAACACCTAAATGTATTTGGCAAATTTAATGTGACCATAATCTATGAGTTGCCAAAAAATGATACTAAATATATAATATTTTAAGGTGACAGTGATTATGATGACTCATTTAATAACTCCTAGCCCAAAATTAATATATATATATATATATATATATATATATATATATATAATATATATATATATATATATATATATATATATCTTCTTCTTCTTACTCTTTTATTTAAGACTGACGTCTTGTTTTTCTGCTATATAAGCCTTCTGTGATGTTGATGTCCATCATTCGTGCCATCGTTTTGGAGGTCAACCAGTGGGTCTTCTAGTGTTTGGTATCTCGTTCTTAACCCATTTTGCCCATGGATCATCGCCCATTCTGTCCATATGGTCCCTCCAATATCTGCGCCTTGACCTTATGAACCGTACTACACCAGGCACCTTGAGCTCTTCCCTTATTTCGGAACTTCTTATTTGATCTCTTAGGGTTACTGCTTTGATTGTTCTTAACGTTTTCATTTCAGCCGATCGTAGCATACTTTTTGTTTTAGATGTTTCAGCTCGAGTTTCGATGCATAAGTTAGTCCTGGTCTTATCACAGTTCTGTAGATGCATACTTTGCTCTTTGTGGACATATACTTATTTTCCGGATTATGTCCCTCAGGCATTCTGATATCCTTGAAGCCTTGTTAGCCTGTGTTCTGACTTCCTGGTATAGATTTTTATTGCTTATGTGACAGAATTTGATTATAGACTCTTGCCGATGACATATTGAGGTAGCGTTAATTATCTTATCTATAATCATTTTTGTCCCATATTAATTAGTAACTATTTTGATACCTACAATTAAATATCACAGTAATAAAGACACTCTGGAAGTCTAGTCGTTCAACTTCTCTCTGCATCTTTAGTACCAAACACTACGGTTATTAAAGCTTACCACAACCATGACTCAGATCTTCAAGACTCAGGAAAGGCTGCTAATTAGTTGGTCAGTTAGACATCTCTGGTCTTGTAGATCTCGCAGCAGCGCGCCCGCAAGTTAATTCGCGTGAAAGTTTTAATTAAATTGAATAAAACAAGTTTCTCAAAACACTTAGTCTATTAACAAAATAAATAGAATAAAACGAACTATTTACTATGAGAAACTTAAGAGTAAATCTGGATTATAATTAAAAAGCTTAAAACTACAAGCTCTTTAGGCCGGTCTGATATTCCCCTTAATGAAATAAACCCAAATTTGTTTGTTTAATTAAAAGTTTAAGGGATGGTGGACTCCCTTCCCCGGTAGAAAATAAAGTAAATTCCCCTTACTATTTGAAATGCTATACTGGTAAAACACTAAAACGCACGCCAAACTGACTTAGACGAATTCAAAATCGTAACTGCTCTTAATTAATTTCTCAAAATCGAACTCAACTTTCATCCCTTAGAACCGCCCTTCTCCCTATTAGATGCGTTGCTCCCATCATGCGTGCTTTTCCACTAATAGAACGCCCTTACGCGATGCATCCTGCGCGCGAAAAGTAGTTTTCGTTCCCGAGCGTCGGTATGCTTTCGGTCCCCTGGTTCATAGATGGCATAAGTCATCCATGCGTCGAATTTAATTTAATTTAATATTAAAACTGACCAGAGCTCAAAACTAATAAATACTTTATATAAATGTGATCAATAACTATTCTACAACTATTCTAAAAGATGCGTGAAAGAACCCATAAAAAAACCCCAAGGTTTTTAACCATTTTCTCTCTTTCTTATTCTTATTTTCGTCAATTGGGGGAAAAATGGGTAACAGTCGCGAACTTTGTACATAATAACAAATACTAATATTGCATTTCAGCGATTTTATTTAAATATTCTTTTGTTTTCTTATGATGGGAAAATTTGCTCAGTTTAAGTAAAGAAAGCTCTCTCACGGTCGCCACATGTGGTTATCACTTTACAACTTAACCTTAGACCCTTAACGATATGGTTTTTAAGATTATTAAGTTACTTTGACAGATTTATATTAAAAACTTCGAGAGGGTGGAATAGTTTAGTTTTTGTTCTCTAAGTTTATGTTGTTTTTTAAATTAACTACCCCAAAAGTAATAAAACTAGGCTTAAGTTTGTTAATGGATTTATATTTCCCTGATATTTGACTATTTTTGGCCAGACATAAGATATACAATTTAATGGTCCAAATCCTTATACAGAGGGGGACTCAAGTAAATTCTTCCATTTAGTAGAATTTAATTTAGAGTTAATGAATGTCAAAAATTAGTAAAAATCACAATGAACTTTTGTTCCCTTACACTTGATACATCAACTCCCAAGTATCTGCAAGACATACTTTGTCTGATAGGATGGTTCTGCACCACCAATTTGCATCTGACAGGATCTTTTGAAATTACCATCGTTTCGGTCTTTTCTGTAGATATTTCCATATTTAAATTTTTTGCTGTGGTCTGGAATCCGTATAGTAGTCGTTGCAGATCGTCTTCATTTTCTGCTAACAGTAAGGCGTCCTCGGCAAAACATGACATTTTTAAAGATGTTCGTCCCATTTTGTATCCTCCATTGACTTCTTTTACATTTTGTATTATCTTGTCCATAATTAAATTAAAGGGAAATAGACTCATACTGTGGCCTTGTCGTATTCCTGTCATGATAAGTATTTTCTCTGTTACTCCTTGTTGTGTCTTCATGCGTGTCTTATTGTTTTTATTTAGCTCTTCAATTACCGTAATATAGTTGTGGTTAACTCCATTTTCCTGAAGTATTTGCAAGACGTCTTTAAGTCGAACTCTATCAAACGATTTTTTAAGATCCACTAGGTAGATGAAAAGAGGTTTATTGTATTCTATCGATTTTTCAATAGTCTGTCGGATAATGAAAATCGCATCAACTTTCGATCTGTTCTGTCTAAACCCGTGTTGTGCTTCACTTATTGCAATTTTACTCGTTAGTTTTAAAGTCATGATTTTTGTTAATAATTTGCTTGTACTGTTTAGTAGTGTTATTGTTCTATAATTGTTGGGGTCATTCTTATTTCCCTTTTTGAAGATGGGTATAGTCAGGCTGTTCTTCCACTGTTCTGGAATACTGCAGGTTGATAGAATTTATATATAGAATATATATATATATATTATATATATATATATATATATATATATATATATATATATATATATATATATATATATATATATATATATATATATATATATATTCATATTGCAATGAGAGACCTAGGTAGAGAGAGAGAGAGAGAAAGAGAGAGAGAGAGACGCTCTCGGTTTGATAAAATATTCTTAAATGAAAAGAGTTTACGATAGCGAAATTTCCGCGACACTGATATTGTGAATGGGTTCATTGTTTCCCCTGTAAGAATATTTTACAGAACCGAATGCTTATAGAGAGCGTATTTAGAGCTGCCCTACGGTAGGAATAGAGCCTTAACATCAATAACTTGGAATTATCACACAGAAGTATCCCCTTACCAAATCATTCTTTATGTTTTTCAAGATTGGGACAACGATGTCTGGTGCAAGTTGAATTAATACAATCAGGGACACAATAGTTCCTGTATCTGCTCTCTTCACAGCCAAACTAAAAATATATTAAAATTTAACAAGATATAAAAGCATGCTTAAATTTCGATCAACACAACCTTAACCAAGAATTAAATTTACTTACCAATTTCTTTACTTTGATTTTTAAAAACAATACATATGGACAATAAGTTATACATTGAAAAAGCCAATAACTTCATCTTTTCAGACTCGTCTAAACATAAAAACAACGCAATAAATTTCAGAAATGACAAGTCAGTAAACTAAGATCTTATTTTATTGATACATGAGCGCCATCTACTGAGATGTTCGCAACCTAAAAATGCAATCTTACGTCCCTCATAAGGCGTGCCCACACCCTGATTTAAAACTTGGTTTTTTAGAATATATATTAAGTCCTTCTTCATGTACAAGTTTTCTTTTTGGTGCAGGCTCTTTCGTGGACTCTATACATCATAATTATCTTAATTTTTTCATGACTAATATATTAATTATACACAGAAAGATCGGTATCTCTTTTACAAATTATACTGTTAACTGTTATTAAACGTTACAAACACAATGAGAATATAAATTTTAAATCAGATGCTTTTAGCCTTTTAAGGAAAGGATCGTAAGTAATGTGTTTACAAATGGAAGATAGTAGTATAATTATGTAAAATCGTAAGGAAAATTTATTTTTCTAGTTCTATCCTGTTTATACGAGGCATTGCCAAGTAGATATCCCAAATATTACTAACATTTGAAATAAATTCACTGATCAATGAAAAGATCCTACCAAAAATATTTGTATGTGTAAATTTATAGATATAATTCAATATCATCTTATTATATATATATATATATATATATATATATATATATATATATATATATATATATATATATATATATATATATATATATATATATATGTAGATGTTTATTTTACAAAAAATTGTAATGATTTACTTAGAAACCAATACAATTAAAAAAATCTACTTTAAATGGGCAAGGCACGTACACCTCTTAAATGTTGGTCTACAATTTTAAGAAAAAAGGAAGAACATCCTGTAAGAAACAATATAGACGCAACCTCATTCTTGGCAGAAATGAAATAACCAAACCAAAGAACAAAAATGCATCAGTATCACTAAATAGGAAAGACTTAAGGTATTAAAATTAGCAATAAATCCCTTTTAAACAGATCTACTCAACTTTTTCCTATAGAATACATTATTAAATCTTCAATTATGACATTGTTTACAACATATAAATAAAATTTAAGGTCAGTTTACATTTTTTTTTAACAATTTATTATTCTAGCAAGCAGGTTACATTGTAGGCCAGTACCACAATAACTTAGAATAAGCATTACCGATTGTAAAACAACTTTTTTTTTACTTCTTTATTACCCACTTGTCCTTATTAACGTTCTAGTTTTTCTATGTAAATCATAAATGATTTATTTTGATTCGTTATTAAAGTGTAATTGGTTCAACACATTTTTATGGGGGTGTTTTACTTAAAAATTCCTAATATAATTTAAACATTCATCTAACTAAGGCTTGTAAATATAGATTTATCTGTGGAAAAGCAATTTTTACCATGCAGATTTCTCGTCAGAGGTCATACAGAATCGGCAGTGTAATTCCTTATTTAAAATCGGAATTAAGCAGTAAAAACCGATCAGTTTCCATTTGAGCTTTGACTTTCACTAACATCTACAGTCTCAACTTGTTAATTTGTAAAGATGAATTGCAGAAATAATGGTACTACTTTTTATTATGAAAAGAAGTATAGGAACTTGTTAAAACGTTGCTTTGTGATTTTGATCGGAATGTAAAACCAACAAAGATACTAAACTATGCAGTTTACACACCACTGAACCAATTACAGCAACCGTATCTTACATCACATGGGTTTCTTTAGTAGAGTATCTTAAGAGTCCCACTGTAAGTGAAGATAATAGATTTGACCATGTTTAAAAACTGGCTTAAATGAAAATACCAAGATAAAGTCATTCTACGATCTTTCTATTTCACAATGTAGAAATCAATTTGGGTGTGAATACGTTTCGATAGGAAATCGTAATACATGTGTATACTAAAAATATATAGTTTTTCAGTTATATTTGAAAATCTCAAGAAGTGTCATTTTCACCCCGTTGTTAAAAACGCACCCCTGAATTTAGTAGCACTTTGTGATTTTATCATATTTGAGTGCCAGAAGAACGTATACAATCATCAAAATGCTGTTACTAATTTGTTCCTTATTATCTCGTTTTATTCCTTTAGTCAATAGCCAAAGCATAAAATCGAGAAACTACCTAAAAATAGAATGACTCATCCATATAATATTTCTTTAGATACATTATAATAAAGATAATTCATCTCATCAGGGACGTATCATATTTTTGGTTTTAGAAAAAGTGTATTTTATTACTTCAAATAAAAAAAGTAAGTATAATCAATAAAGAAATAATCAAAATTGAATAAAATTTAGGATAAATAATGCCAAAATAAAAAAAACTATCTTTAAATAATAATGTGGAATCAAAATTATTAAATATTGCTGTATACTTACCCTGGATGGCCATCAAAATAAAGAGAACTATCCAATTATTCATCTTAATACTTCAGATGAAAAAAAGTAAGTATAAACAACAAAGAAATAATCAAAATTCATTGAAATTTAGGATAAATAATGCCAAAATAAAAAAAAACTATCTTTAAATAATAATGTGGAATCAAAATTATTATATATTGCTGTATACTTACCCTGGATGGCCATTAAAATAAAGATAACTATTGAATTATGTATTTTATTACTTAAAATGGAAAATTCTGTTTTATAAGCATAAATAACCAATTTTCCGTACTGTCAATAGTTTTAGGGTCATCTTTATTATGTAACGCATCACTTTTGCCACTTAACAGTGTAGAAAATTAGTTTTTCATGCCTCTATGAAACAGAACGTTTCATAAAAATTTATGTTATATGAAAAAAGGAATGTTAAAAAAAGGAAACAAAAATACATATATATATATATATATATATATATATATATATATATATATATATATATATATATATATATATATATATATATATATATATATATATATATATATATATATATATATACAGGGTGATTCAAAAATCGATCACGAAACTTAAGGGGGTGATTCTACTTGACAAAATAAGGGTAGAGCTTCATATAATTTTTTTTCAAAATGTCATTCGTTTTCGAGTTACAAGCCGTCCAAGTTCAAGTTTTTATTTTTTGTTTTTTGAATTACTCGCTTACAGGAAAACCGATTTGACTAATATTTGAAAGATAGGCTAAGTCTTCTGCGCTTCATCATTTTAGTAACAATTCACACTGATTGTTTGCCGCTAGAGGGCACTTTACCTACATTGAAAATTGTTTTTTTGTCATAATTTTTTAGTGTTGACAGCTACAGTAGTTTTTGGCATAATTTCTGAAAGACTGATTCCAGGCCTTTAAAAAAGGTGCTCTTTATTTACATCGCTAAACCCAACGGTTTAGACGTAAATCACCCTTAAAAAATTAAGTGGTAAATTTACTTTTCTCATTTCATTACCACCAGCTACCAGGTAAATAGCTATCAAAGTATACTAGAGCTGTCAGTTTAACATCAAATAAATTCGCTTTTTAAACTATTTAATTTATAATCTTAAAATAACTAATAATGGCTAATCAGTAAATATTCATATTATGGATTATTGCGATATACATTTAATTGATAAAAATTAATGAAACAGTACTAAACAAACTAAAAAAGATTCTCAAAATGTCCCCCATTTTCTTCCATACATTTCCTAACACTCTTCAAAAAATGTCGCCTAACTCGATGAAAAATTTCTGGTGTTTCTTTAATAATTTGGCACTTTTCGATTATCCTGAAGCCAAGATCCTCGACGTTGATTACTGGAATATCGTACACCAATTGTTTCAAATGACCCCAAAAGAAAAAATCCATAGGATTAAGGTTCGGTGACCTCGCTGCCCATGCCAATGGTCCACTTCGTCCTATCCATCGCTCAGGATACGTTGCATTCAAATACTGTTGGACACGTATACTAAAGTGGGGCGGAGCTCCGTCTTGGAGGATCCACATGTTGGCCCTTACTTCCAATGGCACATCTTCCAGATACAATGGGAGACGATTTTGGATAAAATCTAAGTATACGTCACCAGTTAATGGGCCATCAAAGAAATGAGGACCAATAAGGTAATCTCCTATTATCCCTGCCCACACATTTAGTGAAAATCTACGCTGATGTTTCGTTTCTACCACATTGTTTGGGTTCTCGTAAGCATATGTGTGGATGTTGTGTAGATTTGTTATGCCATCACGAGTGAAACCAGCTTCGTCAGTGAATAATATGACGCCAATTAATCGATTATCGTGTTCATACTTAGCTAGGATCTGATTGCACATTTCCAACCGTCTCGGCCGATCATCGTCATAAAGAGTCTGCACCTTTTTTGAATGAAACGGGTAGAGTTATTCTTCTCTTAGTATCCTCCATGAACTAGCCTGACAGAGCCGCACTTCATTCCCAATTTTTCTAGTACTAATACCTGGATTATCTTCAATAATTTCAAGCACTCTTTCTTCTTGTTGCACGTTTCTAGCAGTTCTAGGTCTTCCCCTATTTCCATTATAACTTTTAAAGGAACCACATTCCGCAAGCCTCCTGTGCACACTGGAAAATGTTTGAGCATGAGGGAAATTTCTTTCCGGATAACTCTCCATATAATATCTTCTTGCCAACTCTGCATTACCATTTGCTTTTCCATAACAAAAATGGATATCACAATATTCGATATTTGAATATTGGTGATTAGCCATTATTAGTTATTTTAAGATTATAAATTAAATAGTTTAAAAGCGAATTTATTTGATGTTAAACTGACAGCTCTAGTATACTTTGATAGCTATTTACCTGGTAGCTGGTGGTAATGAAATGAGAAAAGTAAATTTACCACTTAATTTTTAAGGGTGATTTACGTCTAAACCGTTGGGTTTAGCGATGTAAATAAAGAGCACCTTTTTTAAAGGCCTGGCATCAGTCTTTCAGAAATTATGCCAAAAACTACTGTAGCTGTCAACACTAAAAAATTATGACAAAAAAACAATTTTCAATGTAGGTAAAGTGCCCTCTAGCGGCAAACAATCAATGTGAATTGTTACTAAAATGATGAAGCGCAGAAGACTTAGCCTATCTTTCAAATATTAGTCAAATCGGTTTTCCTGTAAGCGAGTAATTCAAAAAACAAAAAATAAAAACTTGAACTTGGACGGCTTGTAACTCGAAAACGAAAGACATTTTGAAAAAAAATTATATGAAGCTCTACCCTTATTTTGTCAAGTAGAATCACCCCCTTAAGTTTCGTGATCGATTTTTGAATCACCCTGTATATATATATATATATATATATATATATATATATATATATATATATATATATATATATATATATAAAGTAAAATGCGAACAGTAAATGCAAACTTCGTTGTAACCATATCCTTTCCGTGTTAGAGGTTGCACAGTTTGAACAAATTGCTAAGGATCACAATTTATCCTATTCCATCATCATCGAGATGATGGCCTACCTGTACCACCATACAGAGAAGAAAGTCAAAACTTACCCTCCCTGACACAGTGATACGGCAGAGGTTTTGTCTCTACACAGCCAGGTGCATGTTGGTACCCTAATGAGTCTAGTAGAGACGAAACATGTACCTCTACCGTATCACTGTAGCGGGGAGGGTAAGCTTTGACTTTCTTCTCGGTATGGTGGTACAGGTAGGCCATCATCTCGATGGTGGTGGAATAGGATAAATTGTGTTGCTTAGCAATTTGTTCAAACTTTGCAACCTTTAACACGAAAAGGATGTGGTTAGAACGAAGTTTGGCATTTACTGTTCCCATTTTACTTCATTCATGCACGGAGCTGCTTATAGTTGTAGGTTTGCTGAATGTGATTTCAGCACTATAACGGCATAATGTGGATATATCCACTGCTATTGCATCTCACACGGAGGAATATATATATATATATATATATATATATATATATATATATATATATATATATGTATGTATAAACTGATGATATTTAGCTTCTTCTTTTAAAGTTTTTTTGTTATGGACAAACCGGAAATTTAAAGTGGTTTTTAAAAATAGTTCGTTCAAGTATGGAACTCTTAATGTCAATAGTAAAATACACTATTTACACCACTTATATGTAATATACGGCACTGAAGAAAAGTGAAGCAAGCAGAAAGGTATGGGTCGTATGTTACATCATGACCTTAACCTACCATACTGCCGCCATTTTCCTATCTTGGCAATATCAATGACTGCCATTTTTAACGCGGGTAATGGGGGTATAAAAAGACATTGTTTCTGTGTAGGTGCAGTATTGTTAATTTTGTTTAAATACTGCAATAGTGCATCTATAGAGGACACAAAAATTATTTTAAAATGTTTTACAGGGTAAGTTACCCCAAGAGTGTGCGAAGGGTATTGTGAATTACCTAAAAGGATTTTGATTTTCGATCAATAAAGGGTTTAAAATGCTATGCCAGTTTTATAAAGTAGCGGGAGAAAGTTACTTTACTTACTTTACAGGTGACTTTGTAGGACATTATTTATCATTGTGCATAGTTGGTATTTTGTGATAATAAAGCTAGGGTTGATGTTACAAAAATACGCACACAATTTGTAGCATTTTGTGGAGTAGCTTGTTTTAAGCTAAATCTGAGTGATTTTTATTTATTTATTTCTAGGTAATACTTCTTTTTTCATTTCTATTTGCTTTCGCTAATGCTGGATATCTAGGGGCACCCTTGGCGTACCACGCTCCTACTGTAGTAGCTGCTCCTCTAGCTGTGAAAGCAGCTGTTCCTATTGCTACATCATACCAAAACACTTTTAAAGTAAGTATACATATAAAGGGTTATTCATCCTATACGGTACGGAATATTGCGGCCAAAATACGTGACTTTCAAAAAGTGTTACTTTTGGAATATATGGGGGTCTAATACAGTTACTTTTTAAAATTATTTTTATATTACACAGGGTGTTCTAAAGGCTCCGAAAGTATCAAAGTTGTGTTTTTTAAATGGAACCCCCTGTAGATAATTATATTTTTAAATTCTTTAATCAAAATAAATGCCTATTTTAATAAGGGTTTTTAAAATAAGTTGAATTTTAACAAAATCTAACTTAATTTTCATGTTTTAAATACTTAAGAAGTATTTCAGTTATGTAATCGAAATTAACAGTGAAGATTAACAATAAATCATATTTTATATTCCAATTATAATAGACCTGCTATATTATACAGGGTGTCCAAAAATTAAAACTAATTAAATAAGAACTTTAAGTGGCTAAAACTTTATTAATTTAAAAAGAATGCTGTACTTTTTACCGTACCAGAAAATGTAGGTTTTAAATACCTATCGAATGGTATAAAAGTGTTCTATAGCTAATTCTTCACGTTTTCACAGAATACGCCAAATAATCGTTTTCTGCACCATTTTGTGTTTCTATGCACATGCACTACATAAAAAATTTCAACCATTTAGGATTTGTTTACATATAAATTTACGAAAATTTTATATTTTCTTTACTTCCAGATCTCTGCCGCGCCTGTTCCTGTAGTTGTAAAGGCTGCACCTGTGCTGGCAGCTCCTGCTGTTCACTACGCTCCTGCCCCTGCGATTGTCAAAAGCCCTCTGCTTGCCGCCCCCCTAGCATATAGTTATCATTAACAAAATGTGCCATAGATGTCGTTAGACTGTTATGTTTTTCTGAGAACCGAGGTTATATTACTTATTTTTATCTTTGGAAAGAAAAAGAAGTATATAGATGTTAGTGTATATTTGTGAAAAATTTAAATAAAATATCTCAAAATTTAGGAAGGTTTTAAAGATAAATGAGCCTTATTTCTTTTTAGTTTTAATTTGCATTATTTGGAAATCTTGGCGGTTGTCTTTTCAATAGTTAATATAGTTAATACTTTTGTATCAATACTGTGACTTGAATATTTGTATTTTAGTTCTAAGTTCTAAAAGATGTACTCTTATTTTTGTAAATAAATATATTTTTGTTGACATTTATAATTTATTACGCTCTCCTCCCCTTCGTCTTCTTCCTCCAAATGATAGTTTCTTTTTAGTTAGTCTTGGAATCAATTAGTTCAGGTTAGTTGTGTATAAAGAAACTTTAGGACTGTAAAGAACTTAGCTGGTTTTCGGTGGAATATACTAGTTTAAAATGGCGAAAAATATTAACTTTTAGCCAACTTTGTATACATCTCAATTTAGTATTCCAGCTTTAAATATTCGTAATTTTAAAAGTAATTATTGCAGTGTAGGAAACTTGTCTGACATACAGATTATAAATTATCGATCTATTTATCTTGACTGGTAATCTACGTCTCCAACAATAATAAAATCTAATTCATATTAACCAAGGTGAGAAACTTCAAAAAAGTGCACAGCATGCAGTTCTACGTATATCGGGCACAGTAGTTTTTTATCTGCAATATGTCATTTTAGTAATTTTAGCAAAGCTTTACTTTTTATACCAAAGTACCTTTTCAATTATACATTATGTTTCATGACAGTGTGCCATTAAAAGACTTTGGGCAAACATTCTGTATGAGATATTGCTTAGGCATTTAGATATAGTAGATTATAGAGGAAAAATTTGGCAACTTTGCAATAAAATTCAAAACCAGACTTTGGGCAAACATTCTGTATGAGATAATTGCTTAGGCATTTAGATATAGTAGATTATAGAGGAAAAATTTGGCAACTTTGCAATAAAATTCAAACCAGATATGCTATCAAATGTCTGGTTATCGGAGGAATCCAAATATGCAAAGATATATAGGATATCCCATTAAAAAAACTATTTTTTTAGCGCCACACTGTCATGAAACACCATGTATAGTTGAAAATATTTTTTGATTGTAGAAATTTTTATATAATACAACTTTTTCCTACAACATTTTTTCAATTTTTGAAAAATAAGGGAAATGGGATTGTTTGTCATACTATTGTGACAGAATTTGATCATAGATTCCTGCAAATGACGTATTGTGGTAGCGTTAGCCATTACATCTATAATCATTTTGCTGCCCCATATTAATTTGTAACTATTTTAATAACCCATAATTAAATTCTACAGTAACAAAGACAGTCTGGAAGTCAGACCGTTCATCATCTCTCTTGCAGCTTTAGTTCTAAACAACTACGTTATTTAAGCTCACCAAAACCATAACTCAGAACTTCAGGGACCCAGGCAAAGCTGCTTTTTAGCTGGACAGACGACATCTACTGTTTACAGCTCCCACAGCAGTACGTCCGCGAGTTTAGGTCGCGTGTAATTTTTGATTAAAATTAAACAAAACAAGTTTCTCAAAAACACTTAGTCTATTAACAAAAATAAATAGAAAAAATGAACTATTTACAATGAGAAACTTAAACTAATAACAATTACAGCAGAAAAAGAAATAAAACGCGAAAAAAAAACAGCTACTATCTTTCTTAATCATACACTATTAAAGTCGCGAAATGATCGACTAAAATAACATACGATAGTCCCTAATTTCCCAAATTAACTGAAAACAAATCAAAACAAAGAAAACCTTCTTTTCCGACGATTATACCCGTCACATAATATTTCTATGGCACTGGACGACGGTACCGATCTAACGATTTCCAGATTGAAAGTGAAGTTTAGTACTCCTTAAAAGGCCAAACTTGTACGCCCTGCACCACTTGTATCTCTGTAACTAAATTTCATTCCCTAATAGTTCGAATAGTGTGCCCAAAGGGCGTCAGTCTTCTATCCTGGATACTTAATTCCCGAATTGGCCTTTGAGCGTTTTAATCTTAATTTTTATATAAACATAGTTAATAAAACTATTCTATTTCTTTCTATAACTAAAGGAATAAGATAATATAACATCTGTGAAAAAACCTGAGTGCCCTTTTATTCATAATGCTGGTATTTCAATCATTCTTTTCTTGCAATCAGAAAAACAGTCGCTATATTAATTCCTTTCACAGGTCAAACGTTATATTACAGTATAATGAGTTATTTGATTATTCTTATGTTTCCTAATAATGGGGAAAATCGTTCATTATTTTAATACATTTTAACGATATTTGCATATATTATATGTTAAAAAACCTCCCTTATCTCGTCGGTTTTATTTACATAACCAGGGAAGGATATAAAAAACGGATTATACCCAAAGTTGGAACAGTAATAAAGAATGACGCAGGTAACCTTATTACAAATGAGGCTTAAATTATAGAGACCTGGAGAAGATACTTTGACGAGCTACGGAATGTCCAGGCAGATAAAGCTCGGCCTGAATATACATACCTTACGGCCGAACCAATAGTAGAAGAACCTACAGTGGAAGAAATGTCACTAGCTATTCAAAAATTTACAAACAACAAAGCCCCAGGAACGACACTATACCGGGAGAATGTTTGAAAAAGAGAGGAGAAACCTTGAAACGTGCTTTCTATCAACTCATCTGTCAAATATGGGAAGAAGAAAAAATACCAACCTCCTGGAAAGAAAGTGTGATAATACCAATACTTAAGAAGGGCGATAAAACGTGCTGCTCCAATTATAGGGATATATCCCTTATTAACACAGGATATAAAGTCTTGTCTCTAATGATCTTAGAACGATTGGCTGCGTGTGTGAGTATCAAATATAGGCTTTAGAAAAAACCGCTCACTGTAGATCAGATATTCACGATTAGGCAATTAATGGAGAAATGTTGGGAATACAAACAAAACATTGCACCAGTTATTTATAGATTTTAAAACAAGCATACGATAGCATCATAAGAGTGGATTTGTGAATGCCATGGCAGAACTGGGCATACCGAAGAAGCTAATTAATCTCACCAAAACATGTGTAGAGGGATCTACAAGTGCAGTTAGACTTGAAGGAAGATTGTCAACCTTCTTTACAATCAACAGTGGTCTTAAATAAGGCGATGCGCTATATCCACTCCTCCTTAACGTCGCCTTGGAGAGCATCGTGCGAAAACCACACCAAAAACGCTCCTCTTTAGAAATCAAGGTCCGCACATCATATTGGCGTTCGCTGATGATATCGATATTGTAGGTAATACAACTACCAGTGTCAAGGAAGAGTTTTTCAAACTGGAAAATGCCGCAAAGAAAGTTGGCCTACGAATCAACGAAGAAAAAACAAAATATATGGCTACAACAGGAACGGAACGGCTAGACAGAATAGGACAGAACGTGACTATGGACCGCTACAAATTTTGAAAGGGTCCATCAGTTTAATATTTGGGAGCTACTATCACCTCTGACAACAGAATACAAGGGGCAACCACTGCTGGTATGGGCTGCAAAGATAATGAAATCGAAAAATATATCCCGCCGCACGAAAATAAGAATATATCAAGTAGTTATAAGACCGGTAATGACATATGCATGTGAAACATGGACATGACAAAACAAAATGAGAATAGACTGAAAATCGCAGAAAGAAGAATGCTTAGAGGGATATACGGGCCGGTCAGGGACAACACACACAGCAATATAGAACGAGAAGAAACAAGGAATTGGAGGAACTATACAACCAGCCAGATATAGTGAAAATAATAAAAGCAGAAAGATTGAGATGCGCCGGCCATGTTATGAGACAAGATCAACGTATTGTCAAGTTGGCATGGGAAGAGAAACCAGAAGGAAGGCGGCCGCTAGGAAGACCAAGGATGAGGTGGAGAGATAACGTTGCAACAGACTTACAAACCCTAAACAGCGAACGCGCGAGGAACTGATTGATGGATCGCAGCAAGTGGAGGCAGATTGTGAAGTCAGCAAAGACCCCCGGGTTGTAATACTAGAGAGAGAGAGAGAGGGAAGGATTACTTCGACAAATTTATAGGCAAATCTTAGAGAGGGTCTTTTACTTTATGTCTTCATAAATTAACTGAATTTATGTACTTTAAAAAAATATTTAAACGACAAAGATCATAAAAGTTAAAAGCTCGATAACTGATTTATTTTTCCTTTAGACTTTCTTGGGTAGTAATAAAAAAATATATATATTACTCTGTTCCCATGGGAAAACTATTCACAGAGTGATTATTAAATTATTCATTTTAACCGAATATAGTTCACATTGAACAGTGTAAAATAATTAAAATTTGTTCCATTACGCCACGCTGTATGTATAAATGTTTTATAATAAATAATTGTAAGTAAGTAAATAAAATGTGTAAAGTAAGAAGTGACAAATCTTCCCGAAAATCTGATTCAAAATTTAATAAATGAGATCGCAAGTTATAATTTTTTGTTATTTCAATGAACCAAAAACTATTTGTCTATCTAGTATGTGAAAAATGCGCGAATAAAATTGACTGTTACTTTTCAATTTTTATAAAATTTAAAGACACACATTGAAATACTATTTTTTAAATTAAAATAACTTAAAAAACAAATTAAATTTAAACAATGTAATCTACTGTTTGATAAATAATAAATCTACATGCAAAAAGCATTCATTTAAAATTTTTTATTAAACGAATTTTAATTACGAAACTAGATCCGTAGGATTGATTTTAATTTGCGCTAAATCATTTTCAGCCGAGTACATAAATCTTAAATGAAGTGCTTTATGAACAGGGTCGTATTAGAAGTAAGTGAACAATATATATATATATATATATATATATATATATATATATATATATATATATATATATATTGCCAAAGAGCATCTAGAATTAGAGCAAGGTCTAATAAAACTTATAATAAACAGGGAGGTGACTTTTTTTCATTAATATCAATATTTCGAAAATCTAAGCTAGAAGAGGAGGGAAAATTTCTTTTTAAGATCTCCACTAAAAACAAATAATCATGAAAAATGAAGCCGATGACACTGAAGTAGTTAAAATTAACTCTTCAGTTTGAAAATTTGATGTAGGTGGGTAAAAAATTGCGTAATTATTTTAATAACAATAGCTCAGAATGTAAAAATATTAAGGAGGTTAAACTGGTATTTACAACTTGAGGAAAGCACATTTAGTAATAATTATCGGAGATTTTAATGCCAGAGGAGGAATACTCGATAGAAATAGTTAAGGAGAAGCTACTTAAATAACTAAAATTTGTACTGTCTTAATATCTTGCGTGAAAATCCCAAAACAACCAAAATTGACATGGCTCCGATTGAAAAATAAAATACTAAACTTAATACATATCACTCCCAACTTTGAGAAATGTGCACTAAACTCACACCTCTTTGATATGAAGAAATACTTTCAATTACGATAATATTTTCAAATAATTCGCGGAGTACGGACCTGTTCAATTAAACCCAGGACAGCTTACGTATGAAAAAAATCTAATGCAGTTATTGTGACTTCTTATACTCGCTTTAGATATAAACCTAATTCTAATCTGGAGGCCCTTGTTCTACTTTTCGGATTTTTAGACACATTACTCTCGAAAGGTGGGGTTCGATTATTATGATGCATTGCTATAAAAAGGTTGCATCAGGGTTGGAAAATCATTCGCAAATTGTTTGATTTACTTGTTCTAAAAGTGCTTTTGCAACCCTCATTTTAAGATGTACAAATTGGTAAGTGATGATTTAATTATAGTGTATACAGTGAGAAAAAATTTAGATAGTTGTTGCAGAAATATAAATAAATAAAAAAAAACACTTTTGGTATATATGGGGGTCTAATATAGCTACTTTTTAAAATTATTTCCATATTATACAGGGTGTCCCAAAAGCTCTAAAAGTATCGAAGTTGTATGTAACAATAAATCATATTTTATATTCCAATTATAATAAACTTGCTATATTATACAGGTGTCCAAAAATTAAAACAAATCAATAAAGAAGTTTAAGTGGTTATAACTTGATTAATTTTAAATAGAACGCTACATATATATATATATAATATATAATAATATATATATATATATATATATATTATATATATATATATATATCATTCGATAGGTATTTAAAAGGTACATTTTGTGGTAAGTTAAAAAGTATAGCGTTCTATTTAAATCAATCAAGTTATTGACACTTAAATTTCTTATCTGATTAGTTTTAATTTTTGGACACCCCTGTATAATATAGCAAGTTTATTATAATTAAGATATAAAATTGTTACACTTCATTGTAAATTTCGAGTACATAACTAAAATAATTTTAAGTATTTGAAACATTAAAATTGGGTTAGATTTTGTCAAAATTCAAATTATTTAAAACTCTTAAGGTTTAGATATTATAAACCTTATTAAAATAGATATTTATTTTGATCGGAGAATCCAAAAATGCTATAATATACAGGAGGTTCCAGTTAAAAAACGCTACTTTGATACTTCTAGAGCTTTTGGGACAGCCTGTATAATATGAAAATAGTTTTAAAAACTAACTATATTAGACCCATATATCCCAAAAGTAAAACTTTTTTAATCTATTTGTCGTGAAATCGTCGTAGCACACACTGTATATATATATATATATATTATATATATATATATATATATAATATATATATATATATATACATATATATATATATATATACTTTTATTTTTAAATCGAACAACTTTTATAGTGTGCCTTTGCCGCCCTTCTCGCCTACGCTCTGCTGCCTTATCCCATTAGACGACGGTTACAGTTATGGAGGACTAGCCTTAGCTGCCCCTAAAGTTGCCCTTGCAGCACCAGCAGCATATGCTGTAAAGGTAATATAGTTTAAAAATTTTCAAAAATTTGTTTATAACATTTTAATACTTACTTTTACTTCGTTTAGAAGCATTACTTATGAAAAATCTTATCTAGGCAGGTGCTACGTCATATCAAAATAGCAATCTCTTAGCTGTCAACCCGACGCAGTTGTAACTAAAGCTGTAGCTGCACCAGTACTTACTAAAGTAGCAGCTCCTTATGCATATGCTGCTCCCGTTGCGAAGATTGCTGCCCCAATTGCTTATTCTGCTCCTGCTGTTAGTGTTGTCAGTCTTGGTAAGTATTTTATATATAACAGTAAAGTTCCTTTTTTGATATCATCCCGATCAGAGAAAAGGAAGACAAGTCGTCTATATTGTCCGGTATTACTAGATATTTATTAACACAAAATGTGTTTTGTTGTGTAGTGTTGTCCATTGAGCAACTACTACACAACAATCTCCACTTCGAATTTTTGAGAATCCCATGTCTTGACTCTAAAATATAAGTATAGAGAAAGCTTGCTAAATTAGGTTTAACGTTTAAATTTCAAGAATCTATTTTATCCAGTTCCTAACTTTTTTGTTTCTTTAGGGCACTATGGACTTGGGGACCTTGCCTTAGGACACTAAACAAGACTGCCATCTTCAAGAACATGAAGATTACTGTTAAATAGATGAGCAATTTCTGTTAAATTATTTATTCTAGTTAAAATAAAGGTGGTTATTAAATATATTGAGTTTTTTTTTGTAAAAAATATATATTTTAATTCGTTTACAGGGAGCGACTCCAGAGAAATGAACAAGATAATTCATATCAATTACTTTGATAGTGGCATGTGTAGTATTTCGAATAAATCAGTGGGAAAAGATGCACCACCAGAGTGTCCATTTTCGGCCGCCATGCTACCAATCAGTATTCTTCTAAGGATAATTAGATCAAATTACCAGTCATAATGTTGCAAACGAATAAAAATCTAACCTATTGAAATGAAAGGTTTCCTATGATCATTAATAATGTCTATTTCTTCAATTTTATAAACGTTTTGAGAGACTGTTGCAATAAATATGCCAAATAATGAAAATAGTGTTACCCTGTATCAATTATTCATCCAATATTGGTAATAGAAATACCAAATAGAAAAGAATTCTTTAAAGAAAAGAAATCAGGTTCATTATGTGGTATATGTATCAAAAGACTAATGCAGGGTTTTGATTACCATATTAAATATCACATATAGTACTATATAAAAACCTACCACTCCTGGCAATGATACAGTGTAGTTCTATCATTTACAGTACGGAAAAGTAGTTTCTTTTTAGTCAAGATGCTCAGATTGTTGACTATAAGTTGTGTATTTGCTATATCAAATGCCGGATATTTAGGTAAAAAAATAAATAAATGTTAATTATCATTCAAGGAAATTCTATTTTCAAAAAGTTCTTTTATTATAGATTACATGAATAAGGTTTAACATATTTCCAGATTTATACAAGGTGTAGAAAAAACTTAATTTAAAATACTAATGTTTTAACAAATGCTCAAATTGAAATGCCTGTTTAACATAAATTAACTTATTTGGTGTTATAGAGCGAAAGATTATTCTTATTGGTTCTTTCATTTTTTCGGGTGTCCTTAATGATATATTATAAACAATATTTTTAATATGTCCGCATAGAAAAAATGAGGACTTCTTAGATCCGGAGACTTTGCTGGCTAGTATTGTGTTTCTCAGATTCTATCCACCTACTGAGATACTTTAATAATGGAAATGTGCCTGTTGACGAATTAGTTATTATGGAAAGTGCATAATCAAAAAAATTTTCATCATGTCCTAACATTTCTAGAACCTATAAAGAAATTTCGTCCGCATCAGTTGAAAAAGATTCGAAAGAATCGAAACGTCCTGAGAAATAAAAATATATATATATACAATAAGTATGACTATTGTATATATGTAGTTTCAATATAAAAATGAACCATATTCCCAAGAAAATAACCAACTAAAAATATATTTAATGGTTCAAGAAAAATTAATTCCTATATAATATATATATATTATATATATATATATATATATATATATATTTAATATATATATATATATATATATATATATATATAATATATATATATTATAAGGTATGTAATCGTTTTCAATGAAAGAACATGTAAAAGAATATAATATAATTGAAAATGCTAAAAAAAATATGAAGGATAGGTAAAGTAAAGGTTTTAAAGACAAAATTGTAGTATAAATTTGATATTAAATACAGAGTGATCCGATTAATATAAGAAAGTTTTTGGCTCTAATGATAATAAAAATAAAAAATGTAAGTTTTTATCACCCTGTATATATTGTAGCCCATTTTTATTTTATATTAAATTGTAATGATTTTACTAAAAAACCAATGTAACTGAAAACATATAGCGTGAATAGGCAGGGCGGAAACGCCGCTTAAAATTTTGTCATAATTTCAAGAATACATAATTAAATATCTCAAGAATGGTTTGTCTTAGATATATGAAACATAACAATAACTTATCTTCATTTGTTTTGCACTATCAAAATATGCAAATAATATAGTGGGCATTCCATTTAAATTTTGAAAACTTTAGTGTAAAACTTCTTTTGGGTCACTGTATAATTTCTTGTAACGATTTTTAAAATATTTTATCGTTTCCTGTATAAACGGAAATGTGTTGCGCCACCCTGTATATATATATATATATAAATATATATATATATATATATATATATATATATATATATATATATTATATATTATATATATATATATATATAATATATTTATAATAGCATAAAATGTGGAAATATCCTGTAAAAATAAATATTTGTTAACTGCAGGTCTGGGATCACTAGGTGGCGCCTTCGGAGCCAGTGGATCAACAGGAGCTTCTAGCGGAGCTGGTAATTCTGGATTTAGCGGAGGAGCTGCTATAGGAGGCTTTTAGGAGGATTTGGTACTTCTGGTTTTGGATCTGCTGGGGGTTCAGCTGGAAGCAGTGGGAGTGCAGGATCATCTGGTGGAGCTGGCGGTGGAGGGATCTCCTTCGGGGCTGCAGGAAATAGTGGAGGAGGTTCAAGTGGAGCTGGAACTTCATCAGGGTTTTCGTTTGGAGCCATATCTGGTGGTACCAGTTCACTAGGAGGAAGCAGCGGAGGTGGAAGTGGAAGCGCTGGAGGTGGAGGAGCTTTTGGAAGCGGAAGCGGCAGTGGAAGTACAGGAGGTTCATTTGTAGGTTCAAGTGCGGAGCAGCTGGTTCTAGCGCAGGTAAATTAAAATAATTAATTTATATATTTATCAGAATAATTCAAACTGGGTAATTTTAGGTGCAGCAACCACCGTTGGCGTTGCCACAATCCCATCTGGTCCAGCTGTTGCATACCCCACTGCTTTCAGTAGTCAATCCAGATTCGACATTATTCATCCTGGATCTATTGTACAACAGGTACGAATTTTAAAAATAATAATACATTAACGAAAAAATCTTGATCTACGAATCTGATGGTAATAATCTTTTCAGACTGTATCTCAAGTTCCAGTAGTGTCAACTCAAATAAGACCAGTGGCAGTGGCTGTTGGACATGGTCACGGACATGGATCGGGTCCTTAAATTCACGTTAAAGACCGAAAACAGCATTATCAATATCTTAAAGTCATTTTTTATTTTGTGTAGAGTTTTTCTAATGTTTTTGGTTCAGATTGTAATTGCTCTAAATGTTAGTTATCATTCACAATTTTTAATTGAAGTTTATATACAAAAATTAAATATGAAAAATGATTTTAAGACTGCCTAATATTTATGCCTGGACTTTAAGTGATATTAAGCAAATATACAGGGTGTTCTATAATGTACAGTAGTTTTTAAGTTCTTTTTTATGCATATAACTGTCCCCTATTTTCTATATTATGCTAATAAATATATTTTTGCATATATATTTACTTTTTATTTCCTGGTGGGGGGGGGGGGATTTTTTTGGAAGAAATTGTGAGCTGAAAGAATTTTTTTTTATTTAATTTTATAGGTTTTTAGATTCGCTTTGTTGCTGATACTAAGTGTTTCATATTATTCCGAAATATCGTTTTACAACGATTTGTGTGTTAATGCTTGAAATTTGAAGCATATAACAATCTTCACCTTCACTTGGTCAAAAATTATTGAAAATATAATACTGATGGGTTTAAAAAAAATACAACAAATATGGTTAACCTTTTAATTAAATAATAAAATAAAAGCAAAAAAGAAAACAAAAAACTCAACAATTTTTAAATAAGTTAAAGTTGCTCATCCCAAAAATGGCATCTTGAATTTTTTTTGTGAAAAAAATCCTTTTCAGGAACGTCACTCTTTCTTCTTTTCTTCTTGAATTTTAATTTCAACTTTGGTGGGATGGTAAGCTTTCAAGTTGTAGTTCTGGTAAGACTCAGCTTTTTTTTCTCCTGGTTCTGGGGCAGCGTCGACGTTAATCACACTGACCGCTACGACAGCAATGATCAGAGCAAAAACGAACTGAAAAATAAAATCAAAATAATTTGTTTGCTTTTTTAATACACTCTTGAGCAAAATTTTTGTATATTATTTATTATGTGTTGATCTAGTAATCGGATATATCTATTTGCATAAAAATGTTGACATTTAATTCATAGTTACAGCATTTATTGTCTCTTATACATTTATCTAGAAGTGTACAGGGTGTCCGGAAAATACGTGTACAATGTACAGGGTGAGTCAACGATTGGATGAAGTAGGTTTGTGCCTTTTCGGTGAAATTAACAAAGGAACTATATTTATTGTTTGATACAGTTTATTTTTATGCAGATTTTAAACATATTTAGGACTCTACAGGGTGAGCCAAAAAACTAGGACAGCATAAAGTTGTATTTTTTTAAATAGAACACCCTATATACGAATCGTATTTTCGATTTAGCTTATAATTTTAAATCTTTTTTATTAAGGGTTTACTATAACAAAACTTTATAGTTTCTGAGATAATTAAGTTTAAAGAAGAAAAGTCACATTTTCAAGCATCAATTCAATCCTAAATAACGTTTTCAATTTTGTGACAAATATATTCAAATTTGGAATTTAGCAAGGCCAAGGACAGGTTAACATAATTTTTACCTAATATTTGCAATAAAAGCTACAGGGTGTTGAACACATCGGCTTAAATTTAAACAAGTTTAAATGAATAAATATTTTTTTTAAATGATACACCCTGTATATTTTCATGTTATTTAATAGAGTAATAAAAACCCTAAAAGTTTTGTTCAATATATCCTATACCTATTTATAATAGTTTTTGAGATATTCCAGTTTTTCTTATTTTCCATACTTTTTTACAGAAATAGTCTTCATTATTTTAGTAGCCATGTAAAATAATAAAAATAAATTACAGAAACAAACAGAATGTGGTTAAATATGATGAAATACATTATTCGTTATATTACAACGGCAATAGTTTAATTAAACATAATGTGAAAAAATTAACACAACAATAACGACAAGGCAAATACATATTTACTTTTATACTAAATTGAAACAAAAAAATTACCTATTAAATACTGAGATTAATTATTTATTTTTAATAAGTGTTCGAATAAACGACCCTCTTGTGCAATGTACAAATTTAGTCTTTTTTGCAGATTTTCTCGGACCCTGGACAAAATTAGTGGCGTTATTGTTCTACAGGTATCCCTAATCCTGTTTCGCATATCTTCCACTGTTATTGGTGGATTAACATACACCTTATTTTTAATATAACCCCATTGGAAGAAATCTAATGGGGTGATGTCGCAAGACCTTGGTGGCCACTCAATGAAACCCCCCACGTCCAATCCATTTTTGCGGATATCGTTGGTCCAAAAACGCAAGAATTTCACGATGGTAATGCTGAGGCGCACCATCGTGCGGGAACCACATACTGTCGAGCTCATCCCTATCGAGACCTTGAAGCAGTTGGGGTAGTTCTTCTTGTAGAAAGTTCAGGTAACTATGGCCATTTAGTGGTTCATTAAAAAAGTGGGGTCCAATAATTCGATTATGATGAATACCACACCAAACATTTAATGACCAGTGGTTTAGATGTTGCACCTCTCTAATCCAAAATGGGTTTTCTGTGGCATAATAATGCATGTTGCGTCTATTTACGGCACCGTTACTTCTAAAAGTAACTTCATCACTAAACATTGCCTTCCATAATAAATTTGGATTTAATTGAATCTCCGCATTTATTGTACGACAAAAGTTTACACGACTTTCAAAATCCTGTCCATGCAATTCTTGGTGTAATTCCATGTGATATGGATGATACCTATATTTCTTGGTAGTACGATTATCGGTGGATTGTGATGTTTCACATAATGCTGCTAACTGACGGCTACCAATATAAGGATTTTTCTGAACATTTAACAATACTTGTAGTTCTTTTTCTTCATTAGTTACTGGTTTGTTGACCACTTTACGTTTTGGATAATCAACAGTACCAGAAGAATCAAATCTTTGCATTAAGATTTGAAAAGTATGGGTATTAGGCTGGCGTCGATCAAGATACTTCATTTTGTAAATTCTTTGAGCAAGAAGACAATTTTTTTTGAGCTTCTCCTATTGTATCAATGATATCTATTAACTCATTCTTTGGAAAATTCATTTTACAATATAAGATGAATGCAAAAAAACCAAACTACACTACATAAAAACCAAAAGAAGCGATTGCGGTTATAAATTTGACATACAGAAAAATGTTCTTTTACATTGTTTTTGCCATGGCTACTATGATAATGAAGACTATTTCTGTAAAAAAGTATGGAAAATAAGAAAAACTGAAATATCTCAAAAACTATTATAAATAGGTATAAGATATATTGAACAAAACTTTTAGGGTTTTTATTACTCTATTAAATAACATGAAAATATACAGGGTGTACCATTTAAAAAAAAAGATATTTATTCATTTAAACTTGTTCAAATTTGAGCCGATGTGTTCAACACTCTGTAGCTTTTATTGCAAATATTAGGTAAAAATTATATTAACTTGTCCATGGCCTTGCTAAATTCCAAATTTGAATATATTTGTCACAAAATTGAAAACGTTATTTAGGATTGAATTGATGCTTGAAAATGTGACTTTTCTTCTTTAAACTTAATTATCTCAGAAACTATAAAGTTTTGTTATAGTAAACCCTCAATAAAAAAGATTTAGAATTATAAGCTAAATCGAAAATACGATTCGTATATAGGGTGCTCTATTTAAAAAAATACAACTTTATGCTGTCCTAGTTTTTTGGCTCACCCTGTAGAGTCCTAAATATTTTTAAAATCTGCGTAAAAATAAACTGTATCAAACAATAAATATAGTTTCTTTGTTAATTTCACCGAAAAGGCACAAACTTACTTCATCTAATCGTTGACTCACCCTGTACAGACTTTTGATGTTAAAATAGATCGATTTAAGTCAGCTTAGTTATATACCATACTGCTTAGGTGGTAGAAGACGTCACAACTGGTACTACACATCTTCACAAACAGCACCGTCTTCCCAAACTGTATGTAACCACTGATTTTACAGATTTACTTCAAAAAAAACCATCAATATAGTCTAATAAGTATCAGTAATATTTCAGAGTTCTTACTATCAATGTGCTTTACTATTGAAAAGCGACCTCTTTTAATTGACAAAGTTGGTATTTTACTTTATTACAATTTGTATACCAAATTTTATTAATTTATAACGACTAACAATAATTAAGGTAATAATTAAAGAGATTTTTCTTAAATAAACTCATCGTTGAATGTAAAAGAAATCGAGCCAAAATTTTTTTAAAACCCATTTCTTGTCTACAAAAAATCTTGTAGCTTTCTTATTCGCAAACGTAGAAAAATCAAGATTTTTTTATTATGCAAGTTATCGGTAATAATATGTAATTCGGAAATACTGATTTGTCAGTTTGAGCGCTAAAATTTCGCTTTTGAAAGCTCATTTTTTTGACAAAATGAAAATTAGTAGATTATTTATTTCGTGCAAGTTTTATCAAAAAAATGATTTTTATATTTGTTTTTCTATGAATTTAGATAATTATTTTGTAATTTTCAAATAAATCAAGCAAATTAATACTAAAAATCGATTCATATACTTACCAATCTAGTCTTGAACATTTTGAAAACTTTTTTTGTAATTTACTTTACCCAACACAGAAATTGAATACTGATACAATTTTCCAAACGTAAACTTCATTTTATATCTAATTTTATCACCCCCCTTCACGTGCGTTATTAGAAAAAATTATGTCCACCAAAAATATCCCTTTCAAAGGTAATTGAATAAATTAATTAAATTTAAATTAGTTTTAATAAGGTAAACAATAAAAAATTGGAATTCGTTAACTTTATGTTAAACTTAAGCCAAAACAGTATATGCACCATTGCATTTTGAGAGTGCACATGGGGTTCAGTGGCGTAGATAAGCTTAGAAATTTTAATCTTACCCATGCCAAGTTCAGGAACGATGTGTCTGTTTACGAGTACAGAAATAATCTCACGTCAGCTAGTACATTTGTCCTACAATATCCATTATAATTTCTTTCTTTTTTTGCTTATTTACTGCATACTTTTGTTAATTTTGATTCTATTTCGATTAAGTTAAACGCTACAAAAGCTTCCCAACGTGTGATGTTTTGGAAACGATATGGAGATGGTTTAGAATACTAAAACCATTGCTAAACTCAGTCGGCATCTTGGGTTAATTGGGGTTCGATTTGGATGTTAATCTCTTAGGTATTATTTTGACTTCTTTTTTCAAGCGCAGAATTACCTCTATATTGCTCCAGTCACTTGGGATCAAGCGCGGATCCAAGTGGGGGGCGGTGGGGGCGATCGTCCCCCTCCCCCTCCCAAGAGCTTTGAGTTCAGGAAAATAGACCCGATTTTGCCTCATACTATAGTCTATTCAAGAACTAGAGAGAGTAATAAATAATTTTTTACCCTTTTTTTCTTCGCAAACTACCTGTGTTCTTTAGTCCGGTGTCTTTGGCAAAATCTGTTAAACACATATATTTTTCATAGGAATGGGTTAGCAATTTTATAATCAAAAATACTTGTCTATAATAATGGACTATTTGGGTTGGATAACAATATATATTTGGACGTGTGAAGTGTTAAAAAGGATTTTAATCCTTGTCATAGGCGTCGAAAGGAGGTTTATTTTATCACTAAGTATTATAGGATATTTGACGTTCCAGTTTATTTATTTCTTAAATCATCTGCAGAATTATTATTAAGCACTGAAAAGGGATTCAAATATAATTAATTTTTATAATTTACAGAAAATTTAAGTAATAAATTGTGTTGGTAAACATTACGTATCTAATTCGTAATCAAAGTCAGTGAAGCTATCTTCGTTCAACTTAATTATAATTGGTTCCTCTATCTCAAGGATCATGAGATCGAGTTTCCACATTTTCTTTCATTCTTTTATTATATCGATTTTTTCAAATTTTCTGCAGTAACTTTATTCCAAAAAATCTTTTAAAAGTTCTGTTAAATTACTAATTTTGTAAGTTGTGTTATTTCTAGTAACTCTACCTTTAACTTGAGAGAGATATTTCCTTCGCCAACGGACATTTTCCGGACGATCTATAAAAACAGATTTCCTATCTGGTTTTCCCAGCAAAAATTAAGTTCTCTGTGCAAATTCCAGTTAAATTTCAGTTAAATCCCGATCTTCATTGATTTTAGTTAGAATTTTTTCGACGACTGGGATCTGCTTCTCATAATAAGATGTATGTACAACTCCTTTTATTGCAGTTTACATCTCTTCTTCCAACGAGGTTTTTCGTCTGCCTGTGATCGAATGTAACTTGGGAGTATTAACATTTCCAGTCGTTTTTTTCTCCTTCAGTATTCGGTACATAGTAGATTTTTCAACTCCTGTCATATTGCAACATATTTCAACAGATCTTTTAATATTATTATCTAGATATTGATATTTTAAGGCATCATAAACATTCATCGTAATAAGTTTTTTGTTAAGGAAAAAATGCCCTGGTTTAACAATTTTGGAATAAATATAGATGTGGAAGCCATACCTTTTGGATATCTCACTAATCTCGTATAATATATAAAAACAATCACAAACAAGATAAATCACTAAGGACACACTGTAAGGAATACTTTGTTCACTGACAGAAATTAAATCGAACTATCAAAAACTCTATTGTTGCAGTAAATTTATAAAACCTTATAATGTCTAAATATAATTAGATTCACGTCAGTTCTCAGTTACCTGCGGCATTCGAGCAGGTAAGTTGTAGGTTTCGGTAACAGTTTTATTACTCTCTCTAATTCTTGAATAGAGTATATGAATGTGTATGCTTGCGATCGCCCCTCCCCTTCCCAAGAGCTTTGAGTTCAGGAAAATAGAACCGATTCTGCCTTTTATATTAGGAATGTGTATGTTGCCCGCATCCTCCCCCCCTGGCGACAACTTGTTTTTTCTTGTGATTGCCCTCTCTCTCCAAGAGCTTCGAATTCAGAAAAATAAACCCGACCCTGCCTTTTACACTAGAAATGGGAATGTTGCTGGTATCTCCCCTCCGTCGACAATTTGCTTTCCCTTGCCATATCGTACTTTTGTGATATCCCCCCCCCCCCAAAGAGAGAGGCTGGATCCGCCCCTGCTTGGAATATCACATTTTATCGGATATCTATTGCAGAGAGTCACTAGGGTTTTTAGTATTATTATTTTTCAACTACCGGTGTTCTATTTTCTCCAGCTGTTCTCCCTTTCCGTATTTTTCTCATTGTAATTTTTATTTCCTTTGTTGTGGAGTTGCCTCTGTACCTTCCTCACAATCGACGTTGAGGATATGAACTCAGTTATAACCAAAAAATAGAAAATTTGAATTTTTCTGCTACGTATAGAATTATTCCTAGAAAAGTAGTATCGTGGAATATAATATACTGCTCACAATAAATTTAGGATCATTTCTCAATTTAAATCCTTATATTCGGATTTCTTTAGTTAATAAGACAACAGTGAAAACTCACAGGTATTCCTGTCAAACATCTTAAGACTTACACATTGCTCCGCCACTGAGAAAATACAATTATTCCCCATAATATATTCAAATTTTAATTGTAATTATCTGGAGTAGTAAGAGACACAATTTTTCGATCTTATTACCTTTTAAGCTGTTCTCGAAGGTTGTTCTAAATGTTTACTAATTATGAAAAGACGAAATACCAATTTTTGGGAAAAAACGGCAGACTTAGAGGTCAGTAGGCTTATTTTTGTACCTTGTTTGTGACAATTTAAGGTCTTTATTAATCGGTATTTGATAAATTGAAGATATTTAATTTATATTTAGATTGATCTGTTTTTGGTTGGCTGTTGAGGGGGGAGGGGGGGGGGGAGCACGCTAAATATTACTTCAAAATAATGCCCATGACAATAATTGAGGTATATTCCTTCTCAAAAAATACCGCTACATTTAATTATTTAACAAAAAGTGAAATGAAAAATGAAAAAAACGCGTTTTTTTTCTCCTTTTAATTCCTTCCTTATAATTTTAAAAGTATTCATTTTAGAGAAAAGTTGAAGAGAGAAAAAAGTTTTGCAATTAAACTACCTACAAGACAGGGTTAGTTAGAAATTTCAAAATTTATCTCCCCTGTTGCAAAACAGTAATAATAAAAACAGGCAAAAATGGAGGATCATCACATTATGAAAAATAATATACTTGGTCATACCTTGTAATTTTTTTTTAAATAACAGAAATAAACCATTTCAATTCAAGAAAATGTTTATATATATATATATATATATATATATATATATATATGCAAATTTTTTTTGCGATTTTAACTATGTTTCACCACTTTTAAAAATCTGAAAAAATTCATGTACATAGTTTGGCGTCTACAAAACAACATATATTTTTTTCGGCCCTATTATTGTCCTAGTTTTTATTTTATTGAATTTAAAAGTTTTCGAACACACATAAAAATTTAAATTTAGCGCCAAAAAATGTTGTAAAAAGTATCTTATTATAGACAATAAAAAAACCTACAAAATGAAAAAGAAAAGGAGTTTCTACGATGATTGGAACCGAAGATATCGTCAAAAAGCGAAAAAAGATGTTTTAATTTTTTTGAGGTTATGTGACGATAAAAGTGGCTAAAAATTTTTTTATATGGGTACTTTTTGATGTAGAATAACCGAATGTTTTTTAGGGAAATATTTAAAAAGGAACCACTATGTTTTATACCACTAAATTTATTAAGAAAACAGTGACTGCAGTTTCAACTCACAGAGTCATTCTCAAACTGAATTACAAAGGTAGACTAAGTATTCAATACAGAAATGTGAGAAAATTTAACAATAAATAAAAACTACCTGAGAAATTACATTATTACAAAGGGGGGGGGGGTACTAAATTTTGGGAACTAATTATTATTTGGCAACAACAAATAACGGAGAAAACCCAAGTTCTGTCTGGTCATTAAGCAAATTTACATTTTTATTTTTACTATGTTTATATATTTCTAAAGATTCAAGAATATTTAACTTTTGGCCCTTTGTTGAATAATGTAATATGTCAGTGTTGCTTAAATTAGGAAAACTGTGGTTATGTTCTAAACAATGGTTGGCATAGCTCGAGTCTGTTTTTTGTAGTCTATATGATCGGTAGTGTTCTGGAAAGAGAGTTTTAAAGCTTCTACCACTTTGTCCAATATACAAGCTATCACACTCGGGACATTTTAACTTATAAACTCCTGATTTAAAAAATTTATTAATTTTATTTTTAGCATTGTAAAGGATAGTGGACAGATTGTGTTGAGATTTAAAAGCTACTTTTATATTATGTTCGCAAAGAGTAATAGTTATGTTTTCTGATAAGGTACCACAGTATGACAAAGATATATAAGATGATCTATCTTTATCATTTTTTATTTTGGGATATATTGAATTAAAGGTTAGTTGTTTTTGTTTTTTAGTTATTAATTTTGGGGGAAATTGTTTGATATTGTAATCCTTTCAATGATATTTAGTTTCTCTTGAAGATCTTCTTCAGAAAGAGGTAAAGAGAATGCTCTATGTATCATTGAATTATGTGCAGCCATTTTGTGTTGTAAGGGGTGAAAAGAGTCATTACATATAGTATTACCTGTGAACGTTGGTTTTCTAAAAATTTTAAAATTACACTGATTATTGAGGTGAGATATGGTGAGATCTAGAAAATTTATTTTATGGTTATTTTCAGTTTCCAGAGTAAATTGAATTTGTATATGGCAATTGTTTATGTATTGTAAGAATTTTTGAAGCTGTCTAGTAGAGCCTGGAAACTGAAAATAACCATAAAATAAATTTTCCAAATCTCACCACAGCTGAATGGCTTATTTATTAATGTAGCCACTTCATGCTGAATATTGCTGTGGAAGATGTCAGGCTTGTCATATTCATATTCACCCACTGAGGCATCAAAAAATATTTCTGAGTCAGTGTTTTGGCCTAAATCTGATATTGCCTACAAAACTAAATATCCTTATTATACTTTTCATTAAAACATTTAAAAATTTTTTGAGTTTCTTAATTTAACAATATTATATCAAATTGTTTCGACAGTATTGGTTCTCAAAAATTATTTAACTATTAGCTTACCAAGATATATGAATTTATATATTCATTGTCCTTAAAAACATTAAATTTTCAAAACACCACAGTGTAGGTTTGTATACTTCTGGTTTTTAAAGAAGCCACTTTATTGTCCATTAAATTGGAATCTCAACGTATGAATTTGGCTTCTCACATCTTTTACATTCAGAGATTGCTTATAGCATATATGAAACTTCAATAATTCTGTTTTTATAGTACTTAAGGTTTTTTCACTTTATTTTTGTAAGCAATATCTTACCACTCTAAAGGGTTAGCACAGTCCCCTTGCCCCAAACGAGTCGCTCGGTATTTTGTTGCCATTGCACAAATTTTAAAAAGTGTGATAGCTTGTACATTGGACAAAGTGGTAGAAGCTTTAAAACTCGCTTTTCAGAACACCACCGATCATACAGACTACAAAAAACAGACTCGAGCTTTGCCAACCATTGCTTAGAACATAACCACAGTTTTCATAATTTAAGCAACACTGACATATTATATTATTCAATAAAGGGCCAAAAGTTAAATATTCTTGAATCTCTAGATATACAGTGCCTTCATTTCAAAACGAACCATCCTTAATAACTTTCTTAAATAGAAAAATTAAAAAAAAAGAAAAAACACGTCAATTTAGATATACAGGGGGAAGTTTAATTTTGCATTTGTTAAAAGTCTGTCAATCACCTCCTCAACTCCAGCTAACCTCACTTTGATATGTCAAATGGGAATCCCCACCTTGTGACACATCATTGTAAGCAGCATAAAATTGTCTATCCAACCGTATAAAAAAAATTAAATCGGTTGACGTACAAGCGAATAGTGTGCAAAAATGTATTGTAATAATGCATAATATATCGGCCTCGAACTTTGGTATGTCAAATGATTACCCTATAGTGTGATACATCATTTTAAAGGACGTACGATCTGCTATCCAACGATGTCAAAAAAAATTAAGTTAATAGACGTTATAGGCAATTAGGATGCAAAAATGTGTGTTAAATATAAGCAGTTTATTCAGTTTTATTCAGTTGAAGAAAATTATTTTATTAAATGTTCAAAATGTGCGCCGTTATTAGCGAGACAATAAAAAAGCCTATTTTGAAATTCCCCACGAACATTGGCAAGGGTTTCTCTGCTAATTCCTCTACATTCCCGAACAATTCGATCTTTTAAATCGTCAATATTTTCAGGTGGGGTTTTATAAACCTTGCTTTTTAAATACCCCCAAAGAAAAAAGTCTAGAGGGGTTAGGTCTGGAGACCGTGCTGGCCATTCAATTGCACCACGTCTGCCAATCCACGTCCCTGGAAAATGTTCATCAAGCCACTCTCGAATTGCCAAAGCGTAGTGCGGGGGAGCTCCATCTTGCTGGAAATGCAAATTATTTTCATTTAGTACCATAACAGCATTTTCATCCACTTGATTTTCTAAAGATTGCACAATGGCAGGGTATATTGTGTTTTCTAAAAGGTTTAAATAAATTTGCCCAGTTAAATTATCTTCCAAAAAAAATGGCCCGATGATTTCATTGCCATAAATTCCTGCCCACACGTTAATTTTTTCGGGATATTGAGTATGCCCTTCTCGGAAAAGGTGCGGATTTTCATTATCCCAGTATCTGCAGTTATGTCTGTTAACCAGTCCATTTAGAAAAAAAGTTGATTCATCACTAAATCAGATATTCTTAGGTAAATGGGGGTCCTCGTCAATTCGTTGGCACATTAATTCGCAAAATTGAATTCTCCTATCAAAATCGTCTTCTCCGAGTTCTTGAAGAATTTGAATTTTGTAGGGAAAACACTTATTTTGTTTTAAAACTTTATGCACAGAGCCAGCAGAAATGTTGGTTAAATCTGCGACCTTTGAGATGGATAAAGTTGGATCTATTGTAAACTGTCCTAGTATCTCGATTTGGTATGCTTCATCTACAACCCTTTTCTCAATAGATTTTTTATTACAAACGGATCCCGTTTCTTCAAACTTTCGTACCAATTCGAGTACATATTTATGGCCCACGTTTTTGTCTTGATGCCTCTCGTTAAATGCTCTGGCGGTTCTACGAGCGCACCGATCTTCAGCTCCATAGAGAAAAATTATTTCTATTCTTTCGGCTAGCGTATACACCATTTATATTCACGTTTCAACTAGGCGTCACAATGACAATTTTAACAATAATAAACAACTGGTGTTTAAAGATCTTAAAAATTTTATTTATTGCAGTGATTTTTTGTACCTATCAGGTACCGCAAAAAATATCATTGAAATAAATACACTAGATTGATTAGACTGCAATGAATTTTGCGATGAATTTTAAAACAGGCTTAGTTTTTTTCTCGCAAATATTTTAACTGTTTATTATTTTAAAAAAATATTTATTTTGAATTTAAAATAATATTTTACTCTATGAAGTAGCCATTTGACATATTAAAGTTTAATGTGATAAGGTGTCTATTATTACCACACATCTTTTCTTACTATTCGCTTGTACATCAACAGATTTTGTTTTTTTTTATTGGCTAAATAGGAGATAGTATGCCCTTTAAAATGATGTATCACACTATAGGGTAATCATTTGACATACTAAAGTTCGAGGCCGATATATTATGCATTATTACAAGACATTTTTGCACACTGTTCGATTGTACGTCAACCGATTTAATTTTTTTTATACGGTTGGATAGACAATTTTATGCTGCTTACAATGATGTGTCACAAGGTGGGGGTTCCCATTTGACATATCAAAGTGAGGTTAGCTGGAGGTGAGGAGGTGATTGACAGACTTTTAACAAATGCAAAATTAAACTTCCCCCTGTATATCTAAATTGACGTGTTTTTTCTTTTTTTTTTAATTTTTCTATTTAACAAAGTTATTAAGGATGGTTCGTTTTGAAATGAAGGCACTGTATATAAACATAGTAAAAATAAAAATGTAAATTTGCTTAATGACCAGACAGAACTTGGGTTTTCCCCGTTATTGGTTGGTTATTGAAATTTGAATATATATATATATATATATATATATATATATATATATATATATATATATATATATTCTCATTGGAAGCACCCTCTATAACCAAAGACCGCATAAAAATATCTCACCTTTATCAAAGGTTTTATGAGGTTCGTTAAAAATTACGAAAAATAGAATAGAATATACTAGTCTATAAAAAAAACGACAAAATAAAAATTGTAAAATCATTTACTTAAGCAAAAAAATCTACATTTTAAAAGTCAGTCTGTGTTATCATTCGTCCTCACACATACATACATACACTTTGGTACGATCTGGTTAAAAAAAATATTTACTATTTTCTATAAGGAACATATATCTTAACCTAACAATGGAGCAGGAGCTACAGCAGGTGCTACTGCATGCACCGATCTCGCTACAGGAGCTACAAAACCGCCAGCATAAGGCCAACCAGCATATGGCAACACAGGAGCTGCAGGAGCAAGCGGAGCTACACCTGGATACACAGGAGCCACTCTAGCAACGGCAGGAGCAGGAAGAAGTGGGGCTGGGGCTATGGGTGCTGGAAGAACTGGCGCAGGGAGATAAGGAGCGGGATGTAAAGGAGCTACTGGAGCAGGAAGGATAGCTCTTTGTACGATTGCTGGAGGTCCAGGAATAACACCAGCCGCATAGGGGGCGTCGAAAACATGTAGGTTTCTCGTGAACGTACTAACTTGAGCCGAAAATGGAAGAACGCTAGGTGGAGCCACGTACGTGTATCGGATTGCTGGTACGGCAGGTACTGGTGGTAGAGGGGCTACAGCAGGAGCAAGAACGCTGCATTCGGTGACTGATAAAGTAGCAAGAAGTGCAACTGCAACAATCTGAAAGAAATTTTTTTTAATTAATTATTATTTAGAAACTAGAATCATTTAAAAATTGAGAAAGTATATTATATATTATTATATATACTTACGTACCTTTAGGTAAGACATTTTTGAACTAAAAGGACGAAAGAGTGTTTCACAAAAAGAAAGTGGTTAGACTGATATGCATCAGTGAAAAAATTTGTTTTTATACCAAGGAACGATAGTGGCAGCGACAACCGATTGTTACAGTTTAGAGAAATCGATGTTGTAAATCACAGTTAGGACATGTTTCTTAAAAAGTCGTTGGTACGTGATCGTTTTTCGATTTTATTGATTAAAAGATTGGTAACAGTTTACTTCCTTATGTGTAAAAGATGAGTGCGAAACAAAAAATGTTGGTACAATTAGTGAAATAGATATGGTTTTATAATAGTAATTTTTTATGACTTACTATATATTTTTTTTGGCATTTATATAGACTACGATAAAATATTAAAAAAATGATCAGAAATGTGTAGGTTTAAAAATTATTTTGAAATATACTCAGTGGCTCAAGAAAAATTTCCACACTAAAGCTGATGAAATTTAAATGGAATGCTCTATACAGGGTGATTCAAAAATTGATCACGAAACTTAAGGAGGTGATTCTATTTGACAAAATAAGGGTAGAGCTTCATATAATTTTTTTTCAAAATGTCATTCGTTTTCGAGTTACAAGCCGTCCAAGTTCAAGTTTTTATTTTTTGTTTTTTGAATTACTCGCTTACAGGAAAACCGATTTGACTAATATTTGAAAGATAGGCTAAGTCTTCTGCGCTTCATCATTTTAGTAACAATTCACGTTGATTGTTTGCCGCTAGAGGGCACTTTACCTACATTGAAAATTGTTTTTTTGTCATAATTTTTTAGTGTTGACAGCTACAGTAGTTTTTGGCATAATTTCTGAAAGACTGATGCCAGGCCTTTAAAAAAGGTGCTCTTTATTTACATCGCTAAACCCAACGGTTTAGACGTAAATCACCCTTAAAAATTAAGTGGTAAATTTACTTTTCTCATTTCATTACCACCAGCTACCAGGTAAATAGCTATCAAAGTATACTAGAGCTGTCAGTTTAACATCAAATAAATTCGCTTTTTAAACTATTTAATTTATAATCTTAAAATAACTAATAATGGCTAATCACCAATATTCAAATATCGAATATTGTGATATCCATTTTTGTTATGGAAAAGCAAATGGTAATGCAGAGTTGGCAAGAAGATATTATATGGAGAGTTATCCGGAAAGAAATATCCCTCATGCTCAAACATTTTCCAGTGTGCACAGGAGGCTTGCGGAATGTGGTTCCTTTAAAAGTTATAATGGAAATAGGGGAAGACCTAGAACTGCTAGAAACGTGCAACAAGAAGAAAGAGTGCTTGAAATTATTGAAGATAATCCAGGTATTATACTAGAAAAATTGGGAATGAAGTGCGGCTCTGTCAGGCTAGTTCATGGAGGATACTAAGAGAAGAACAACTCTACCCGTTTCATTCAAAAAAGGTGCAGGCTCTTTATGACGATGATCGGCCGAGACGGTTGGAAATGTGCAATCAGATCCTAGCTAAGTATGAACACGATAATCGATTAATTGGCGTCATATTATTCACTGACGAAGCTGGTTTCACTCGTGATGGCATAACAAATCTACACAACATCCACACATATGCTTACGAGAACCCAAACAATGTGGTAGAAACGAAACATCAGCGTAGATTTTCACTAAATGTGTGGGCAGGGATAATAGGAGATTACCTTATTGGTCCTCATTTCTTTGATGGCCCATTAACTGGTGACGTATACTTAGATTTTATCCAAAATCGTCTCCCATTGTATCTGGAAGATGTGCCATTGGAAGTAAGGGCCAACATGTGGATCCTCCAAGACGGAGCTCCGCCCCACTTTAGTATACGTGTCCGACAGTATTTGAATGCAACGTATCCTGAGCGATGGATAGGACGAAGTGGACCATTGGCATGGGCAGCGAGGTCACCAGACCTTAATCCTATGGATTTTTTCTTTTGGGGTCATTTGAAACAATTGGTGTACGATATTCCAGTAATCAACGTCGAGGATCTTCGCTTCAGGATAATCGAAAAGTGCCAAATTATTAAAGAAACACCAGAAATTTTTCATCGAGTTAGGCGACATTTTTTGAAGAGTGTTAGGAAATGTATGGAAGAAAATGGGGGACATTTTGAGAATCTTTTTTAGTTTGTTTAGTACTGTTTCATTAATTTTTATCAATTAAATGTATATTGCAATAATCCATAATATGAATATTTACTGATTAGCCATTATTAGTTATTTTAAGATTATAAATTAAATAGTTTAAAAAGCGAATTTATTTGATGTTAAACTGACAGCTCTAGTATACTTTGATAGCTATTTACCTGGTAGCTGGTGGTAATGAAATGAGAAAAGTAAATTTACCACTTAATTTTTAAGGGTGATTTACGTCTAAACCGTTGGGTTTAGCGATGTAAATAAAGAGCACCTTTTTTAAAGGCCTGGCATCAGTCTTTCAGAAATTATGCCAAAAACTACTGTAGCTGTCAACACTAAAAAATTATGACAAAAAAACAATTTTCAATGTAGGTAAAGTGCCCTCTAGCGGCAAACAATCAATGTGAATTGTTACTAAAATGAAGCGCAGAAGACTTAGCCTATCTTTCAAATATTAGTCAAATCGGTTTTCCTGTAAGCGAGTAATTTAAAAAACAAAAAATAAAAACTTGAACTTGGACGGCTTGTAACTCGAAAACGAATGACATTTTGAAAAAAAATTATATGAAGCTCTACCCTTATTTTGTCAAGTAGAATCACCCCCTTAAGTTTCGTGATCGATTTTTGAATCACCCTGTATAGTGTGTCCGGTAAATACCTCCTAATTTCTCTAGAACATACAGGGGAGGTCAAAATAATCCTACATTGTTATAGAAAAAAAATCCTAAAGTGCCCCTGAACGGAGATACAAAGCCGTAAATGGGTACCTTATCGTCTCTAAGTTTTGAATCGACTTGTATAATTTAATGAAATTTTAATATTTTATAGAGGCCATGAAGACTCAGTAAACTATACTGCAGTAGATGTTTTAGATAATTAGAGAAGTCAGGAACGGACTTGCAGGTACGCTCATTGGGTCTAATGTTTGACAGATGTCATTTTACAGAGCTGAAAACTGATTTTTTTAAATACTTTGGTCATTCCTCTTCAAAAAAGGTCTTCATCTTCTCCTTTATCCAGCTCTTTGCGTCTACTGCTGGACATAGGCTTCCCTCATTCTTGTCCATTGTGCTCTATCTTGAGCGATTTGCATCCAATTTGTTGCAATTCTCTTGAGATCGTCAGTCCAACGAGTAGGGGGTCTTCCTCTACTTCTTTTGTCTAATCTCGGCCTCCACTCGAGTAATCTCGTCGTCCACCTTCCATCACTGATTCGGGCGACATGTCCGGTCCAGTTCCATTCGAGTGTGGCAATTCGGAAAATTACGTCGGTAACTTGCGGCATGCTTGTAATGCTTCCATATTTTTGTTAAGCTCTATCGTATCAAAGGCCTTATGGAAATCTACAAAAGCCAGAACGAGTGGTCGATTGTATTCGATTGTTTTTTCTATTATCGTTTTGATGCTCTATAGGTGATCGTTTGTTCCAAACCTAGTACGAAACCCCGCTTGCTTTATTTGTTGGTAGAAATCAAGTTTTTTCTCAAGTCAAATCGTTACTATTCTTGTTAGGAGTTTATATAGGTGACTAAGAAGACTTATTGGTCTATAGTTTTCGAAATCATGGGATCTTCTTTTTTGTAAATCAAAATTACCTCAGCATTGTGCCACTTGTCGGGTATTGTACAGGGTGAGTCAACGATTGGATGAAGTAGGTTTGTGCCTTTTCGGTGAAATTAACAAAGAAACTATATTTATTGTTTGATACAGTTTATTTTTACGCAGATTTTAAAAATATTTAGGACTCTACAGGGTGAGCCAAAAAACTAGGACAGCATAAAGTTGTATTTTTTTAAATAGAACACCCTATATACGAATCGTATTTTCGATTTAGCTTATAATTTTAAATCTTTTTTATTAAGGGTTTACTATAACAAAACTTTATAGTTTATGAGATAATTAAGTTTAAAGAAAAAAAGTCACTTTTTCAAGCATCAATTCAATCCTAAATAACGTTTTCAATTTTGTGACAAATATATTCAAATTTGGAATTTAGCAAGGCCAAGGACAAGTTAACATAATTTTTACCTAATATTTGCAATGAAAGCTACAGGGTGTTGAACACATCGGCTCAAATTTGAACAAGTTTAAATGAATAAATATCTTTTTTTTTTAAATGGTACACCCTGTATATTTTCATGTTATTTAATAGAGTAATAAAAACCCTAAAAGTTTTGTTCAATATATCCTATACCTATTTATAATAGTTTTTGAGATATTTCAGTTTTTCTTATTTTCCATACTTTTTTACAGAAATAGTCTTCATTATCATAGTAGCCATGGCAAAAACAAAGTAAAAGAACATTTTTCTGTGTGTCAAATTTATAACCGCAATCGCTTCTTTTGGTTTTTATGTAGTGTAGTTTGGTTTTTTTTGAATTCATCTTATATTGTAAAATGAATTTTCCAAAGAATGAGTTAATAGATATGATTTATACAATAGGAGAGGCTCAAAAAAATTGCCTTCTTGCTCAAAGAATTTACAAAATGAAGTATCCTGATCGACGCCAGCCTAATACCCATACTTTTCAAAACTTAATGCAAATATTTGATTCTTCTGGTACTGTTGATTATCCAAAACGTAAAGTGGTCAACAAACCAGTAACTAATGAAGAAAAAGAACTACAAGTATTGTTAAATGTTTAGGAAAATCCTTATATTGGTAGCCGTCAGTTAGCAGCATTATGTGAAACATCACAATCCACCGCTAATCGTACTACCAAGAAATATAGGTATCATCCATATCACATTAAATTACTCCAAGAATTGCATGGACAGGATTTTGAAAGTCGTGTAAACTTTTGTCGTACAATAAATGCGGAGATTCAATTAAATCCAAATTTATTATGCAAGGTAATGTTTAGTGATGAAGCTACTTTTAGAAGTAACGGTGCCGTAAATAGACGCAACATGCATTATTATGCCACAGAAAACCCATTTTGGATTAGAGAGGTGCAACATCAAAACCACTGCTCATTAAATGTTTGATGTGGTATTCATCATAATCGAATCATTGGACCCCACTTTTTTAATGAACCATTAAATGGCCATAGTTACCTGAACTTTCTACAAGAAGAACTACCCCAACTGCTTCAAGGTCTCGATAGGGATGAGCTCGACAATATGTGGTTCCAGCACGATGGTGCGCCTCCGCATTACCATCGTGAAGTTCGTGCGTTTTTGGACCAACGATATCCGCAAAAATGGATTGGACGTGGGGGATTCATTGAGTGGCCACCAAGGTCTTGCGACATCACCCCATTAGGTTTCTTCCTATGGGGTTATATTAAAAATAAGGTGTATGTTAATCCACCAACAACAGTGGAAGATATGCGAAACAGGATTAGGGATACCTGTAGAACAATAACGCCACTAATTTTGTCCATGGTCCGAGAAAATCTGCAAAAAAGACTAAATTTGTGCATTGCACAAGAGGGTCGTTTATTAGAACACTTATTAAAAAGAAATAATTAATTTCAGTATTTAACAGGTAATTTTTTTGTTTCAATTTAGTATAAAAATAAATATGTATTTGCCTTGTCGTTATTGTTGTGTTAATTTTTTCACATTATGTTTAATTAAACTATTGCCATTGTAATATAACGAATAATGTATTTCATCATATTTAACCACATTCTGTTTGTTTCTGTAGTTTCTTTTTATTATTTTACATGGCTACTATGATAATGAAGAATATTTCTGTAAAAAAGTATGGAAAATAAGAAAAACTGAAATATCTCAAAAACTATTATAAATAGGTATAGGATATATTGAACAAAACTTTTAGGGTTTTTATTACTCTATTAAATAACATGAAAATATACAGGGTGTACCATTTAAAAAAAAAGATATTTATTCATTTAAACTTGTTCAAATTTGAGCCGATGTGTTCAACACCCTGTAGCTTTTATTGCAAATATTAGGTAAAAATTATGTTAACTTGTCCTTGGTCTTGCCAGATTCTAAATTTGAATATATTTGTCACAAAATTGAAAACGTTATTTAGGATTGAATTGATGCTTGAAAATGTGACTTTTTTTCTTTAAACTTAATTATCTCAGAAACTATAAAGTTTTGTTATAGTAAACCTTTAATAAAAAAGATTTAAAATTATAAGCTAAATCGAAAATACGATTCGTATATAGGGTGTTCTATTTAAAAAAATACAACTTTATGCTGTCCTAGTTTTTTGGCTCACCCTGTAGAGTCCTAAATATTTTTAAAATCTGCGTAAAAATAAACTGTATTAAACAATAAATATAGTTTCTTTGTTAATTTCACCGAAAAGGCACAAACCTACTTCATCCAATCGTTGACTCACCCTGTACTGTCCAAAAGGCACATATTAAAAAGGTCTTTTATTTTCTTAAGTAGACAAACACCTCCGATTTTGATTGCATCAGTAACTACACCATCTTCGCCTGGCGATTTGTTATTCTTCGTTTTTCTTAGGCTGATCCTTGGTTGACAATGCCCTTTTTCCTTGTCACCATTTCTGGTACTTAATCTTTGCTATTCTCTTTGTTTTGGCTTCTGTATAGTAATTTGTAAAAATCTTCGACTACTTTAAGGATTTCCTCTTTGTTTGTTGAAAACTGACCATTCTTATCTTTCACTTTGATTATTTGTCTTGTTCCCGTTCTTAGTTTTCTTCTTAATACTTTCATACTTTTATTGTTCTTAATGGTATGTTCGATCTGTTCTTGATTGTATTTTCTAGTGTTTTGTCTAACACCTTTGGATATTTCTTTATTTATTCTTTGTAGTTCGTCAGCTTTAGTGTCGGTTTCGCTTCTTATTCCTCTTCTTTCAGTTTCTGCTTCAGGGCTATTAATTAGGTCGGCAATACACAGCTGAAAACCATCTACATCTGATGGTTTCATCCGTGGTCTCTCTTTGTTCTTCTTCTTGATCATCCTATACCTCTCATTTTTTAAACATATTTCTATTTTACCAAGCACCATTCTATGGTCGCTATTGGTAGCAATATCGTAATGTCTTTAACTATGTGGTTCTTGTTAGTGATAATGAAATCTATTTACGTTCCTTGTTCTTCCATCGGGAATTTGCCATGACCATATTCTATGTGGTTTCTTTTGGAAAAACTGTTTATTTGGTATAGTTCATGTTGCAGCAGAAATCTTAACAGTATTTCACCTCGTTCATTTTTACCGTCCGAACCAAAGTTTACCAGTGGCGTTTCTGTAGGGTTAGATTTCACTTCTATTTTGGCGTTGCTTGCTGGTCTTTAAGAACAGCTTCAATATCATCGTAGAATAGATCCACTTCTTCTTCATCATGGTCTGTTGTTGGTGCATAAACCTGTGTTATTCCCAAGTTATACCTGTTGTTTAATTTGAGAGTAAGACCAATCACTCTTGTGGAGAATTTCTTAAGTGATGCTATATTTGTTTCGTGGCGCTTGTGGTGAATGGTGAAAACTATGTCCGAATTTTATTTTTTAAAAATTGTTCGCCACGTCTTCTGACTTCGCTGAGACCGACTATGTCCCATTTAATGTTTTCTAGTTCGCACTCAAGTTTAGTAATTCTTTCATCCGATAATAGGGAACGTGCATTGTATGTTCCAATATAAAGTGTCGTCTTATTCGGGTGGCCTTTTACTGTCTTTGTCAATTTTTTGTCTCCCCTCAGAATCCGTGGGACAGACTGACAGGTTATTAGTGCAAGATTCTGGAGATGATCTCTTACTTGCCTGGAGTACTTGTGTGTTTTTAACTGACATGTTGATAAGGGGTATTTAACCTTTAAAACACCGCGCTGGCTAGACGTGTTGGTGAGTGTTAGTTTCAGCCGCCCATTCTGGGTCCGACGCTGTTTGCTACCGCCCACTCTAGGTCAGACGTTGCTATGCTAGTTTTGGTTCGCCCCAGGTATTTAATTTCCCTGGTATCACCTATATTTGGGAGGCATTCCCCTATCCGCCAACCGGGGAGGCGCCTGATGGGGGACCAGCAACCCCTCACGGGGTTCGAAAAAGCTACTCTTAATTTATTTCGATAAAACTGGCGGTTTTCAAGGTAAATCGGTTTTTATGCGACACACTCACGCACATACGCCCCGGACATATCAAGACCTATAGAGGAATCAGAAAACTTCTACCAAAAACTGCAAGACTCTATAGAAAACATAAACAAGAATGAAAAAATAATAATATTCGGAGATCTAAATGCTCGAATAGGAGATGAAATCATTCCAGGCGTTAACAGAAATACAATGAACCTATAACTAACGAAAACGGAGAGCTCTTAATAGATTTCTGTGCTAGAAACGAAATGAGAATTACTAATACTTTTTTCCCACACAAAGATCAACATAAGTACACATTTATGAATACCAGAGGTCAAAAGTCAATGATTGACTTCATAATTACCAATAAAGGAATAATGCCAACACAAATACTTGACGTAAGGACCCTGACTTCCGCTAACCTGAGAACAGACCACAATCTCGTACTGTGCAGGTTAGTCTTGGAACGACCGCACAAAGTCCGAAAAGCACCAGTCTTTATCGAAAAGTACAACATAGAATCTCTAGAGTCGGATAGCACACGAAAACTGTATGAAAACAGACTAACAGGCAAACTGAAGGAGTTCGACTGTAACGCATATGACGTGGAGACCTGCTGGACAAAAATTAAAAATACCATACATCAAGCGGCTGAAGAATCCATTGGAAAGAGAAAAATAAACATAAATTCAACAAACAACACCAAACCATGGTTTTGCCAGGAAGTAAAGGACCTCGCAGAATTAAAAAGAAGAAGCTACTTAACATACAAAAGCACACCAAACCAACAAAAACACGCAGAATATATAGAAACTAGAAACCGAGTCAATTCACGTATTAAGGCCATCAAAAGGGAGCATTGGAATAAATTCACAAGCGATATGGATCATGATATACATGGCGCCCAAAGAAAGGTGTGGAAAATGTTAAAGAACAGAAAGAAGCCGGTGAATGAGTATGTTCAGAGTAAAGGAGTCGCAATAGAAACTTGGGAAGAATACTTTGGTACACTATATAACGCTGAAGAAATACAAGAAATAGAATACCGGACAGCATCAAACGCAACCGTCTCAGAGACGGAATCAAGAGAAAGACTAGGAAAGCTAAAGAACAGAAAAGCACCTGGGACAGATGGAATACCTAACGAACTATTAAAATATGGTGGCCCGGAACTTGTAACAAAACTTACCACTTTATTTAACAAAATCCTGAGTACAGCGAAAATTCCAAACGACTGGCACACGAGCATAACAATTCCTATATTAAAAAAGGGACAAAAGACATTGCCCGAAAATTACAGAGGAATAACTTTACTATGCACAACTATGAAACTGTTCACAGGAATAATAAAAGAGAAGCTAGAAAAGCTAATAGTTAATAGGGAAGAGCAACAAGGGTTCAGAAAAGGCAGATCGACTACGGACGCAATATTTATCATGAAACAAATTAAAGAAAAGGCCATAGAATATAACACACCAGCATTCGTCTGTTTCGTCGACCTCACTAAAGCATTCGACAAAGTCCAACTAGGCGACGTCATTCGAATGCTTATTGATAAACAAATACCCGCCAATATAGTAAAGACAATTTGCAATCTGAACACTGCCAATACAACACAAATTAAAACAGAACAACACACCTCAGGTAGCATACCAACGCCCGGAGGAATTAGACAGGGAGATAATCTCAGCCCCTTCCTGTTTAACCTCATTATGGATAAAATCATAGAAGAAGTGGCAACATTAAACATCGGGTACAGAATAAATAACACACGTATCAGCTTGGTGGGCTATGCCGATGATACCGCAATCCTCGCAGAAACCGAAGACGATCTGCAGAGACAGCTCTTTAAATTATACCAAGTGGGACAACGACTTAATATGAATATCTCCATCGAAAAAACGAAAAGTATGACCATCAGTAAGGAACCCATTAGATGCAAACTAGTAATCCAGGACAGACCTATAGAGCAAGTGATGCAGTTCAAATACCTTGGCGTAAATATATCCAGCAGTCATGAACCTATAAAGGACGTAAAATGTCAAGTTAACAAAGCCGCAGCAACCACAGGATGCCTAAGAGAATTTGTATGGAAGAATCAATATATGCGAATGGACAGCAAAATTAAGATCTATAAAACATGCATAAGACCCATAATGACATATGGAAAAGAGACGAGAGAAGACACTAGTAAAACGAAAAGTATACTACGGGTGGCTGAAATGAGGGTAATGAGGATGATAGTCGGTAAAACCAGAAGAGATCGTGTAAGAAATATAGACGTCAGAGAACAATGCAAGATACAGGATATAGTAAGATGGGGAAGACAAAGAAGACGGGAATGGTATCACCACGTAAAAAGGATGTCCGAACACAGACTACCCCGCATAGTACTAGAGGGAAAACCAGCAGGAAACCGACCACCAGGAAGACCACCGAAAAGATGGAGAGATAGCTGGCAGTCCACATCACAGGAAATGATAGGGAGGCACGACCGGAATTAACAGATCAACAGATCTCATACAAGTAGAAGAAGACTCAAAAGTTACTAATGTTAAACACAAACAGGTAAAAATCAGATAATTATTGTTAATACCTACATAATGCGTATTAAAGCTAGATATTTTAAATTGCTTTTGTTTTTTAGTAAAATTTATCGTAAAATAAAAATCATCTCGAAAAATTATGCAGGGTTGATAAAAACTTACATATGGTTTTTATTACCATTAAGCCTTTTTAATATTAAATGGAACACACTTTTATCTATCTTTCATATTGTTGTAGTTTGGCATTTTCAATTTTGTACATATTTTTTTTTTATTTTTAAGATAATAATGAAACTTATGATTACTGGATGCTTGAGAAACATTTTTTAGAAAGGTTTTCTATAAATGTATAATATTTTTTTGTCAATATTAAAGAAATAAGAAGGTTCTTAATTTAAAGCAGCAGTCAGGGAAAAGGAAATTAATATACTGCTATGTGTTTTAGTGGAATTCAAAATGCCATGTTCGAAATACATCAGGGGAAAGAAATGTTTCTGATGAGATTATACTTTTTTACAAGACGAACAGTCCTTCTTATTTAAATCTATTCAAGTGGAATATCAAAATAAAAGTTAATTCAATAAATCATTGAAATTACTAATGTTAAAAAATCCATTTTGTGTTATAATTAGTTTCGCATTACAAAAAAGTAATGCACCATATTAGTGACAATAAAAATGTAACATATGACTATTGAGAGGTGTGGTCTCACGGTCATTGTATGCACTTGTGAAAGTAGAACAAGTGCAGTACACCGGTAGAGAATTGGATACTTGTTTTGTGGGTATTTATGTTACTTATTGAAGGGTGTTTAAACAAGATCTTGAATTTTATGTAAAATAAAACTAAAGATTTTTTTTTTTGAAATTTTTATAGATTTTTGGGGCACACTTTATATTTCGATGTTCAAAATGGGCTCATTGTACAGGGTGAGTCAACGATTGGATGAAGTAAGTTTGTGCCTTTTCGGTGAAATTTACAAAGAAACTATATTTATTGTTTGATACAGTTTATTTTTACGCAGATTTTAAAAATATTTAGGACTCTACAGGGTGAGCTAAAAAACTAGGACAGCGTAAAGTTGTATTTTTTTAAATAGAACACCCTATATACAAATCGTATTTTCGATTTAGCTTATAATTTTAAATCTTTTTTATTAAGGGTTTACTATAACAAAACTTTATAGTTTCTGAGATAATTAAGTTTAAAGAAAAAAAGTCACATTTTCAAGCATCAATTCAATCCTAAATAACGTTTTCAATTTTGTGACAAATATATACAAATTTGGAATTTAGAAAGGCCAAGGACAAGTTAACATAATTTTTACCTAATATTTGCAATAAAAGCTACAGGGTGTTGAACACATCGGCTCAAATTTGAACAAGTTTAAATGAATAAATATCTTTTTTTTTAAATGGTACACCCTGTATATTTTCATGTTATTTAATAGAGTAATAAAAACCCTAAAAGTTTTGTTCAATATATCCTATACCTATTTATAATAGTTTTTGAGATATTTCAGTTTTTCTTATTTTCCATACTTTTTTACAGAAATAGTCTTCATTATCATAGTAGCCATGGCAAAAACAATGTAAAAGAACATTTTTCTGTGTGTCAAATTTATAACTGCAATCGCTTCTTTTGGTTTTTATGTAGTGTAGTTTGGTTTTTTTTGCATTCATCTTATATTGTAAAATAAATTTTCCAAAGAATGAGTTAATAAATATGATTTATACAATAGGAGAGGCTCAAAAAAATTGCCTTCTTGCTCAAAGAATTTACAAAATGAAGTATCCTGATCGACGCCAGCCTAATACCCATACTTTTCAAAACTTAATGCAAAGATTTGATTCTTCTGGTACTGTTGATTATCCAAAACGTAAAGTGGTCAACAAACCAGTAACTAATGAAGAAAAAGAACTACAAGTATTGTTAAATGTTCAGGAAAATCCTTATATTGATAGCCGTCAGTTAGCAGCATTATGTGAAACATCACAATCCACCGCTAATCGTACTACCAAGAAATATAGGTATCATCCATATCACATCGAATTACACCAAGAATTGCATGGACAGGATTTTGAAAGTCGTGTAAACTTTTGTCGTACAATAAATGCGGAGATTCAATTAAATCCAAATTTATTATGCAAGGTAATGTTTAGTGATGAAGCTACTTTTAGAAGTAACGGTGCCGTAAATAGACGCAACATGCATTATTATGCCACAGAAAACCCATTTTGGATTAGAGAGGTGCAACATCAAAACCACTGGTCATTAAATGTTTGGTGTGGTATTCATCATAATCGAATTATTGGACCCCACTTTTTTAATGGACCACTAAATGGCCATAGTTACCTGAACTTTCTACAAGAAGAACTACCCCAACTGCTTCAAGGTCTCGATAGGGATGAGCTCGACAGTATGTGGTTCCAGCACGATGGTGCGCCTCCGCATTACCATCGTGAAGTTCGTGCGTTTTTGGACCAACGATATCCGCAAAAATGGATTGGACGTGGAGGTTTCATTGAGTGGCCACCAAGGTCTTGCGACATTATCCCCATTAGATTTCTTCCTATGGGGTTATATTAAAAATAAGGTGTATGTTAATCCACCAACAACAGTGGAAGATATGCGAAACAGGATTAGGGATACTTGTAGAACAATAACGCCACTAATTTTGTCCAGGGTCCGAGAAAATCTGCAAAAAAGACTATATTTGTGCATTGCACAAGAGGGTCGTTTATTCGAACACTTATTAAAAAGAAATAATTAATCTCAGTATTTAATAGGTAATTTTTTTGTTTCAATTTAGTATAAAAGTAAATATGTATTTGCCTTGTCGTTATTGTTGTGTTAATTTTTTCACATTATGTTTAATTAAACTATTGCCGTTGTAATATAACGAATAATGTATTTCATCATATTTAACCACATTCTGTTTGTTTCTGTAGTTTCTTTTTATTATTTTACATGGCTACTATGATAATGAAGACTATTTCTGTAAAAAAGTATGGAAAATAAGAAAAACTGAAATATCTCAAAAACTATTATAAATAGGTATAGGATATATTGAACAAAACTTTTAGGGTTTTTATTACTCTATTAAATAACATGAAAATATACAGGGTGTACCATTTAAAAAAAAAAGATATTTATTCATTTAACTTGTTCAAATTTGAGCCGATGTGTTCAACATCCTGTAGCTTTTATTGCAAATATTAGGTAAAAATTATGTTAACTTGTCCTTGGCCTTGCTAAATTCCAAATTTGAATATATTTGCCACAAAATTGAAAACGTTATTTAGGATTGAATTGATGCTTGAAAATGTGACTTTTTTTCTTTAAACTTAATTATCTCAGAAACTATAAAGTTTTGTTATAGGAAACCCTTAAGAGAAAAGATTTAAAATTATAAGCTAAATCGAAAATACGATTCGTATATAGGGTGTTCTATTTAAAAAAAAAATACAACTTTATGCAGTCCTAGTTTTTTGGCTCACCCTGTAGAGTCCTAAATATTTTTAAAATCTGCGTAAAAATAAACTGTATCAAACAATAAATATAGTTTCTTTGTTAATTTCACCGAAAAGGCACAAACTTACTTCATCCAATCGTTAACTCACCCTGTATTTCAAATCTACTGAATAAGATTGACTTGACGTGTTTTTTTTATATCGGGGAGATTTCCCACATTTTCCTGGACACCCCGTATATAATTATATTTTACGACGCATTCTTGTACCCTCTTTATATATGAATAATGGATTTTAAAGTAAATAATTATCTTGGATAATGGTTGATAATAAAATTCAAAAGTTAATTTTTTACTCTTTTTTATATTTTATTTACTACGTCCCACACATGATACTGTGTTTGTTCAAGTTTTTTCTAAAACAGAAGATTTACGTACATAAAAAACAAAAATATTTAAAAACATATAAACACTGAACGGTTTTGTCTATTATTTTACATTGCATTTTAAAATCACTATCATTGTTAATTTAACTAAAAAAGTTTTTAGATAGTCGACCTTGGAGTTTTTCAGTTCATATAGTATTAAAAATGTTAAATATATTTTAATCTGATGTGATGGAATTTATTTTTTATGACTTTTGAAGAATATTAAAAATTTTTACTGCATACAGTGTCCAGATTATTTTATAGAATAAGATTTATACAGGGTTTAAAATAATTGTATGCATTTACTTTTTCTTATATTTATTTATTTATTTTCGAAATTTTGACTCAGGTTAATTAAATTGTGATAGATTTAACTGAGATTATTTATATCTTTTTTATCGTTTATGGCGTTTTTTTCTTCAGTTTATGATAACTTGGATTTTGAGTTAATATTTTGGTATTGTTAAAATCGAATTCATGTTTTGTTTGGATTTCGTGCTTGTGTAATCGTTCAATCTATTGTTTAAGTATTGCGTTGTCATTCCAATATACGTTTTAGGACAGGTTGGATATGGTATTGTATACATAATATTTGATTTTTTCTTATTAGGTAGTTTTTTTAAGGGTCGATACATTTTTCAGTAAATTTTGGGCTTTATGACAAACATTTGAATTCTGTTTTGAAAAATATGTTTTATTGTCTCTAAAAGATCATTTCAATAAGGCATACTAATATACTTATTACTTTCTACTTGGTTTTAATTTTTTTTTCGTTATAGAACAAATATGGTCTTTTTTTATATTATTTTAGACATATTCTTTTTGTGTTTTTGTTTATAAGTACCTTTTTAATTGTTTCATGGTGATATTTTGAGGAAGTTAAGGCAATAGGTCGATCAGTTAGACCTATGTTCACACTGTTCTTTTCACTTTTTGAGTGATTTGAATTTTTTTAGGTTTAGGTAATGACGCGATCAGGTTTTTTTAGTATACCATTTACTTTCGATCTTGTGACTCTATCTATTTCTAATTAGAGTTAAATCTAGAAGATTTATTTGAATATTTGTTTTAAACAAATGCACCACTCAGACCAATAGTGAGCGCCGTGGGATCTCCTACATAAAAACTGAAAAAATATCTACCAAGTATGATGCAACCAACAGTCGAACTGGCTGTTTCCTTCGTGAAAAACTCCGAACATCTGACTAAAATGATCAAAAACATTCACCTCGAAGAAAATGATATCTTAGCAAGCCTCGACATAAAATCGCTATATCCAAGCATACTACTGGATGTGACTTTGGACAAAATCGCCATGAACGAAGATTTTCCAACCTACACAACTGAACTTGCCTAAAGAACACATACTTCATGTTCAATAACCAAATATACAAACAAACAGATGGCGCACCTATGGGGTCCTCGCTTTCACCAGTCATAGCCAACCTTTTATGATATATTTCGAACAAGAGGCACTGCAAAAGGCATCTTTAAAACCGACATTTTGGAAACGCTATGTTGATGATATTTTTGTAATATAGCCACATGGACAAGAACACCTGGACGATTTCCTCATATACCTGAACAATATCTACAACAGAATTTAATTCACGCTAGAAATCCAACAAGAAAAGAAACTTCCTTTTTTGGACCTGCTATTAACTAGGAAACTCAACAACACCCTGGGCTTTAGCGTATATCTAAAACCCACACATACTGACCGATATCTCAATGCAGCGTCACATTATCATCCCTTTCAAAAGCAAACAGTAGTCGACACACTAGTATCAAGATCTCTCCGCCTAACAGAACTTGACACAAAACAAGACGAAATAAGATACATTTCAACACCTCTAGAACGGAATGGTTTCTCACAATCAGATATAAAGAAAGCCATAAAAAGACAAGAGAAGACTACAACAAAGACCAAAGACCAGGATCAAACAAGGAACAAGGCCATAATTCCATACATAAAAGTAAAACCAGACAAAATCGGAAGAATCTTAAGAAAACACAACATACAGCCCATATTTAAACCACAAAAAACAATTGCTAACATCCTGGGAAATCCCAAAGACAAGACCAACCTTGAAAATCATGGCGTTTACAGCATTCCATGTGCAGATTGCCATCAAACTTATATAGGACAAACAAACAGGCGCATATCAGCAAGAATCCAAGAACATAAAAATAGCCTCAAAAACAAACAGAAAACCTCAGCCCTATTTCAACATCACCAAACAACCGGACATACCATCGACTTCGAAAAAACAAAAGAAATAGCACCAGTACAGAACTACAAGGTACGCGTCATAAGAGAGGCCCTAGAAATCGAAAAAGCGGGACAGCTAAATAAACGAGACGATGATATAAATTTCTCAACTACATGGAAAACACTAATAAAAAATCAAGAAAGAAAACAACAAAAATCAACTAGTACACGAGAGACCTGCATACAAGAACAAAATATATCGCACTCGACAGAGGGGAGGAGCCTACGAAGCCGCCCATCCAATCAGGACGCGAGTCAGCTAAACAAAACTCGAAATTCAGCAAAGGCCACCATCAGTTCTCAGCGAGTAACGAGACGAACCGCACTTGAAAATGCCAAATGAGATTTGTGCTTATAAAAATAATGAACAAAATTACTAATTTCTTATCAATTGTCCCTTATTTTAAAAAAAGACCGACACATGTGTTTTATGACCCCAAAGGTTGCTACACTGCCAGTTGCTGACTTCTTAGAAATGGCGGCTTTAGTCATTGTTCTTGTATTGAATAGACTCTAATCTTTTAAATATGGATATATCATTTCATAAACTATTAGTTTAGAGTTCAGTGTTACTTGTGATGTTCATGTGATAGTTACAACAATTGATAAGCGCATAAAATGACAAAAATGAAACAGATTTCTCTTGAACAGCAGCGTGCTATCTATACTTTGATTAAGGAAGGATATTCTATATGGAAAATTGCAGAAAAGGTCGGAGATCTGGACGTTCCAAATTTACAACAAAATAGGAAGATAAGTTTGTTGTAATGTTATCGAAACCAAATCGACGTTTAACTGCGCCTCAAATTCCGCTACTGTAAATGAAACACGAGAAAAGCAGGTTTCAATATCAACTATAAAAAGACGTTTACTGTCTGCTGGGCTGAGAGGATGGGTAGCACCCAAAAAAACGAGATTAACTAATATTCATAAAAGAAATAGACTGGAGTGGGCTAAAACACATAAAATCTGGACAGAAAAAAACTGAGAAAAAGTACCTTCAGAAATATAGCGCATGTGTAATTAAGTAATATTTATTGAAAATAAAATGAAAATTTGGTACAAATTGATTATACTTTGGTATAGTTATTTGTGCCTGGCGCTTAACAATTCAATAAATATCATATCAAATAAAAGATAAACAATTTAATTATTTAAAGAATAAACATATTTAAATAATTTTTTTACGGGCACGTTGCGCGCGAAAATATCAACGCAATATATATATATATATATATATATATATATATATATATATATATATATATATATAAATAAGTAGATAAGTTTTTGTCCGTGTAATTTAAAATAAAATAGAATAAAATATTGGCGTAGCGGACGTGAAAATTTGTCAATCTATATGGTTCTCGTGTTAAAAAGTGCGGAGCACTCCAAAATATGGAAAAACTCCGGGTCCGACAGATAGCGACAGCGCTGTTTCGTCCTAATATGGGACTTGTCAGGCCACCGCAGTCGGTACAAACCATCATCTCGCCTTTGCATCGTATAAAGCTGAATTTATAATCAAAACACAGCAAATAAGACGACAAAGGCGACATCTCGATGGTCCACTTGATAATACAAGAACCACACAGATTAACAAAGTTTGTAAAAGAACCGTCATATGGTGGCGCGACGGTGAATTAAAACAGAAATATGTAAAACCGAGTACACGAAACGCGCTGCCCAAAGGATAGGGGTCGCATTTTTCGGTACTGGCAAGCAAGCCTACCGCTTATTTTAGCAGCCAAAGCCAGGTGCCGCACCAAACGATCCCACCATGAGAGCATCGTTTAGCGTGTTTCAAAGCCAAACAAGTAAATAAATAAGTAGATAAGTTTTTGTCCGTGTAATTTAAAATAAAATAGAATAAAATATTGGCGAAGCGGACGTGAAAATTTGTCAATTTACATGGTTCTCATGTTAAAAAGTGCGGAGCACTCCAAAATATGGAAAAATTCCGGGTCCGACAGATGGCGACAGCGCTGTTTCGTCCTAATATGGGACTCGTCAGGCCACCGCAGTCGGTAGAAACCATCATCTCGCCTTTGCATCGTATAAAGCTGAATTTATAATCAAAACACAGCAAATAAGACGACAAAGGCGACATCTCGATGGTCCACTTGATAATACAAGAACCACACAGATTAACAAAGTTTGTAAAAGAACCGTCATATGGTGGCGCGACGGTGAATTAAAACAGAAATATGTAAAATCGAGTACACGAAACGCGCTGCCCAAAGGATAGGGGTCGTATTTTTCGGTACTGGCAAGCAAGCCTACCGCTTATTTTAGCAGCCAAAGCCACGTGCCGCACCAAACGATCCCACCATGAGAGCATCGTTTAGCGTGTTTCAAAGCCAAACAAGTAAATAAATAAGTAGATAAGTTTTTGTTCGTGTAATTTAAAATAAAATAGAATAAAATATTGGCGAAACGGACGTGAAAATTTGTCAGTTTACATGGGTCTCGTGTTAAAAAGTGCGGAGCACTCCAAAATATGGAAAAACTCCGGGTCCGACAGATGAGTTTTTCCATATCACTCATCTGTCGGACCCGGAGTTTTTCCATATTTTGGAGTGCTCCGCACTTTTTAACACGAGAACCATGTAAACTGACAAATTTTCACGCCCGTTTCGCCAATATTTTATTCTATTTTATTATATATATATATATATATATATATATATATATATATATATATATATATATATATATATATATATATATATATATATATAAACCTTTTGTTTTGCCATACTAGGTGCAGTTTACTTGCATTTTTTCATAGATTTTTTATATCCAATGATCCAGATTTAGAGCAGAAGAATAATTTAAAAAAAAAATCAAATTTTTAAATTTATTAATAAAATCAAATATCACCTGTAATATATTTCTGAAAAGCTCGAAAACATGGAAATCGAGCTGAGAAAAAATATAATACTATAATAAAAAAACGTAAATTTGATTTAAACTCAAAATCTATTTTTTTTAAAAACAAATACGCCAGTAGATTGTACGTAACATCTTTTGTTTAACAAAAAATTTGCACGGGCATTAATAATAATTGAGATATCCTGCAAGATTGTCGAAAATTTGACATCATGTCCATTTTTTTTAGATTGCCTAAAATATCTAAAAAATCGAGTTAGACATATACTTACTATACACCCTGTATTACATGCATACAAAAAAACTATCCAAACATCAAATCGTCTAGACAACAAGCAACCGAAAAGAAATATCCTCAGAATACTAAGTACCTCGAATACACCAACAATGTTACAACAAAAATGTTTCAAAAGATTGACATTAGTATTCAAAATGACCGTTCAGCTGAAAGTGCGAAAACTGTTTCAGTAGGTCACCAATTTTTTTTCAATGATACATGCCTTTATTCTGTGATATCATTGATGATATAACTTATAATTACAAGAATGTAATACAACAATATTAGGTTTGCAATGCCTTTTTTGAACGGAGTACACTGAAAAGGAATGAATTGTCTTTGATAGTTTTGTAGTAGAGGAGGAAAGTCGTATATAATGGTATTATTTGTGGCTTAAAGGTGTAGTTTAATTGAACACCATCAAAAACATATTGAGACAATGGCTTTAAAGATTTTTGTAAGTGGTTTAGTTAAAATTGTGGTTTTTCTTGACACTATGGTGAAGGAAATAGTAATATTTTATAGTTTTCGTGTTTTTTGTCATATCCTTATAAATAATTTGATATTATGACACAGCTCAAAAAGGAATTTTTAAAAATGCGTATAAACTATAATAGTACAATTTTTAGAAGCCTTAATCGACTTATTTCTTAATCAAATTAATTTTTTTCAGATTTGTTTCTTCATCACCATCCTTGCCACTTCCAGCTGTATGGGAGGCTTGATTCCAGCAGTCCCTGCAGCGTATTCCATTCCATATGCTTCTTCCTATAATGCTCACGTAGTAAATCATGCCGTTGCAGCTCCGCTAGCAGCTGCGCCTTTTATTGCCGCTCCAGCGCCTGTGGCTGTAGCTGCACGGGCAGTATCACCAGTGGCATACAATGCTTTTTATGGAAAGTAGGATATGTTGGGGAATTTGATGAGTTGGCTTGGGATTTAGAGATAAGGAGCCATGATTATTTGTGATATTACGTGTGTACTGCGTATTGAATATATATAGTTTTATTCATCATATTTTTTTTGTTTTACTGTACGTACTGATAAATTTTTCGTGGAAATTCGAATATGTATATATATATATATATATATATATATATATATATATATATATATATATATATATATATATATGTATATATATATATATATATATATATATATATATATATATATATATATATATATATATGTATAGGTTTGTTTACCCTATACGGCACGGAGTATTGCGGCCAAAATACGTGACTTTCAAAAAGTTTGACTTTTGGGATTTATGGAGGTTCAATATAGTTATTTTTTAAAATTATTTTCATATTATACAGGGTGTCCCAAAAGCTCTGAAAGTATCAAAGTTGTTTTTTTTAAATGGAATTCTCTGTGTATTATTGCATTTTTGGATTCTCCGATATATATATATATATATATATATATATATATATATATATATATATATATGTATATATAACATCAGTTTATAATGTTCTACGCCGTCTTCTGATTTCTAGTCTCCATTGATCTCGGTTTGTCCATAGGTTTTCATCCATTCCTCTTGTTCTTATATCTTTATCCACTCCTTCTCTCCAACTTAGTCTGGATCTACCTCTCTTTCCTCTTCCCTGTGGTGCCCAATTTAAAACTTTTTTTGGAAGTTTAGTATCGTCCATTTGTTGAACATGTCCGTACTATCTAAGTTGGTTGATTTTAATATCTTCTGTTATCTTGTGCTTAACGCCCATAATTTCTTGGATTCTTTCATCTCTGACTTTGTCCATTCTGGATTTTCCAGCCGCTCTTCTCCAATAATCCATTTCTGTAGCTTCCAGTGTTCTTAGAGTTCTTTCTTTCAGTGGCCATACTTCACTTCCATAAGTGACAATGCTTTTAACAATACTATTAAAGATTTTGTGTTTGTTTTCTTTGGATATTGTTTTATCCCACAATATGCTGTTGAACTGTCCAATAGCTTATCGTCCCTGGTTGTTTCTATGCTTGATTTCTTCGTCAAGTTTACCATCGTTGGTTATATGCATACCGAAATACTTGTATTTCTTACAGTGTATTTGCTGCTGCTGTTGTTCCAGAACCAAGTTTTCTTGCTGTCCCCCAATACACATGTATTCCGTTTTTTTGATGTTAACTTCTAGCCCCCACTTTTGATATTCTTCTATTAGCTTACGAGCCATGTATTCTAGATCTTCATAGTCTTGTGCCAGAACTATTTGGTCGTCTGCGAAACACAATGTGTATAGTATGGAATCGTTTAGTGGAATGCCCATATTTTCGCACTTTCTTTTTCATGTTTTTAACGCTTGTTCCAAAGAAAATTTTAAACAAGGTTGGAGGCAAACAACATCCCTGCTTGAGCCCTTTGCTAACCGTGAATCCTTTTGAAATATTACGCCCTTTCTTTATTTTGCTTGTATTATTTGAATACAGCTCTTGAACAGCCTTGATAAGTATTATATTTATATTTGTTTTTTCTAGGCCTTCCCAGAGTTTTTGTTGTGGTACGCTGTCATAGGCTTTTTGAGATCCACGTAGAGCAGGTGTATTTCTTGGTTCCGTGCTGATTTTTTCTCAATGAGCTGGGTTATTGTAAAGAGATGGTCAACAGTAGATCTACCTGCTCTAAATCTAACCTATTCTTCGGCCTCTATATCTGAGTATTCGTTCTCAAGCCTCTTTTTGACTAGTTTCCCATACACTCTCGAGATTGTGCAGAGAACCGCAATTCCTCGATAGTTATTACAGACATCTTTACTTCTTTTTTTGTGTATAGTGGTAATATAGGATCTTTTCCACTCTTCGGGTATCTTTTCTCCGTTTATACATTTTTGGTAGAGGTTTGTCAATTGTCTGTAGAACTTCTCTGTGCCCAATTTAAATAGCTCAGGCGGGATATTTCCGGGACCTGGTGATTTTCGGTTTTTTAATGTTTGGCATATTTGCCATATTTACTTGACTTCTTTTATATATATATATATATATATATATATATATATATATATATATATATAATAGCTTCGCAAAATAAAAAAAAATGTTTTTATTAAAACTTTATTTGAAATAAAGATGAACGTTTTTACAAGAAAAATTGTTCAGAATAACTTTGTGAAATTTTAGGTTAATTAATATTTTCCGTAGCTCCCGCCAATACTTGAGTACACCTGTTTGTATTGGACGACGGGTACAATTTGCTTGGTAACGACTGGAACGATTTGCTTCGTTATTACTGGAACTATTTGCTTGGTAATGATTGGTGGTTGATAGCTGTAGCTGCTATAACCTGAAATAGAGAATTAAAGCTGTAACTTTGGTTTCTCAATGTATTTTTATGCACCATGGTTTTTTTGAAGGATTTTGATACTCTAATTACAAATTTCAATGTATGTTTGATATGAATTTTATCCAATATTTTAAATTATACTGAGTGATTCAAAAGAAGCTGTGCGTGCTATAATTAACTTTGATTTGTTAATCAGTGTCCCCCAATTTTTTGTATACTGTTTTCTTTAACACGTCCCATACCTAAATGTAACTGTTTTCCATTTATCGGTAATTAAAACTCGAATGAAATACAATAATTATTTACCAGCATAACCGATGGTAAGTCTTGTTTCATTGTAACATTTTGTCACTTTGAGTTAATTTTCACTGAGAATGAAATTTACTGAGGCATAGAGAATATAAATTCTTTGGGAAATGTTTAAAAAGGAACTACTATGTTTTATATCACTAAATTTATTAAGAAAACAGTGACTGCAGTTTCAACTCACAAAGTCATTTTCAAATTGAATTACAAATGAAGACTAAGTATTCAATACAGAAACATGAGGAAATTTAACAATAAATAAAGACTACCTGAGAAATTACATTATTACAAAGGGGAGGTACTAAATTTTGGGAAATAATTGTTTTGCAACAACAAATAACGGGGAAAAACCCAAGTTCTGTCTGGTCATTAAGCAAATTTACATTTTTATTTTTACTATGTTTATATATTTCTAAAGATTCAAGAATATTTAACTTTTGGCCCTTTGTGGAATAATGTAATATGTCAGTGTTGCTTAAATTAGGAAAACTGTGGTTGTGTTCTAAGCAATGGTTGGCAAAGTTCGAGTCTGTTTTTTGTAGTCTATATGATCGGTGGTGTTCTGAAAAGCGAGTTTTAAAGCTTCTACCACTTTGTCCAATATACAAGCTATCACACTCTGAACATTTTAACTTATAAACTCCTGATTTATCAAATTTATTAATTTTATCTTTAGCATTGTAAAGGATAGTGGACAGATTGTGTTGAGATTTAAAGGCTACTTTTATGTTATGTTTGGAAAGAGTATTAGCTATGTTTTCTGATAGGGTACCACAGTATGACAAAGATATATAAGATGAACTATCTTTATCATTTTTTATTTTGGGATATATTGAATTAAAAGCTAGTTGTTTTTGCTTTTTAGTTATTAATTTCTTTATGGTTCGTTGGGAGAAATTGTTTGATATTGCAATTCTTTCAATGATATTTAGTTCCTCTTGAAGATCTTCGTCAGAGAGAGGCAAAGAGAATGCTCTATGTATCATTGAATTGTATGCAGCCATTTGGTGTTGTAAGGGGTGAAAAGAATCATTAGATATAGTATTACCTGTAAACGTTGGTTTTCTAAAAATTTTAAAATTACATTGATTATTGAGGTGAGATATGGTGAGATCTAGAAAGTTTATTTTATGGTTATTTTCAGTTTCCAGAGTAAATTGAATTTTTGGACGGCAATTATTAATGTATTGTAAGAATTTTTGAAGCTGTCTAGTAGTGCCTTTAAAACATGCTAGAACATCATCCACATATCTGTACCAAAATTGAACATGGTTTTTGCTTAAAGGGAAATTAAGAATTTTGTTTTCCATGTTTGACATGAAAATGTCTGCTTGGAGAGGGCTAAGAAGAAAACCCATTGGTAGGCCTGAATTTTACAAATAAAATTTGTTTAATAACAAAGACAGAACTTGGGTTTTCCCCGTTATTTGTTGTTGCCACATAATAATTAGTTTCCAAAATTTAGTACCTCCCCTTTGTAATAATGTAATTTCTCAGGTAGTTTTTATTTATTGTTAAACTTTCTCATGTTTCTGTATTGAATACTTAGTCTACCTTTGTAATTCGGTTTAAAAATGACTCTGTGAGTTGAAACTGCACTCACTGTTTTCTAAATAAATTTAGTGGTATAAAACATAATAGTTTCTGTGAAAAAATGTTAATAAATGCAGTTTTTTGCGATTTTGACTATGTTTCACCACTTTTAAGAATCGAAAAAAATTCATGGACATAATTTGGCATCTAAAAAATAAAAAAATTCTTTTTTCGGCCCTGCTATTGTTCTAGTTTTTATTTTATTGAACTTAAAAATTTTTAAATACCCATAAAAATTTGAATTTCGCGCCAAAAATTTTTGTAAAAATATCTTATTATAGGCAATAAAAAAACCTCCAAAATGAAAAAAAAAGAATTTTCTACGATGATTAGAACCGAAGATATCGTCAAAAAACCATAAAAGACGCTTTTTTTGAGGTTATGTGACGATAAAAGTAAAAATTTTTTTGTTTGAGTACTTTTCGATGTTGAACAACCGGGTGTTTTTTTATTAACTAAGGGGCCAGTTTCGATCCTTTTAATCGGCTAGACCCTTAGGCAACCAGGGGGCAAAGCATTAGTTGTTCCAAGCGATGTCCGTTGGAATAACGTTGATGTCGTCTCTCAGTGAGTCATAATATTAAAAACCTGTGAGAAAAAAAAAAGAGATTGATTCCTCCATGTACCTAAAAGTAAGTTTTAAATATTTTAAAAACCTGAACCTTTACACTTAGGTGGTTTAAGGTAAAGTTTATCTTTTCTTAGTTTCTAGGCGTTTTGTAGATTTTCTCGTTGTAAGTAAATTGACTGAGATAAAATAAAAATTTTTCATCTACCCTATACATGGTTATTCAAAAATCGATCACGAAACTTAAGGGGGTGATTCTACTTGACAAAATAAGGGTAGAGCTTCATATAATTTTTTAGTAACAATTCATATTGATTGTTTGCCGCTAGAGGGCACTTTACCTACATTGAAAATTGTTTTTTTGTCATAATTTTTTAGTGTTGACAGCTACAGTAGTTTTTGGCATAATTTCTGAAAGACTGATGCCAGGCCTTTAAAAAAGGTGCTCTTTATTTACATCGCTAAACCCAACGGTTTAGACGTAAATCACCCTTAAAAATTAAGTGGTAAATTTACTTTTCTCATTTCATTACCACCAGCTACCAGGTAAATAGCTATCAAAGTATACTAGAGCTGTCAGTTTAACATCAAATAAATTCGCTTTTTAAACTATTTAATTTATAATCTTAAAATAACTAATAATGGCTAATCAGTAAATATTCATATTATGGATTATTGCGATATACATTTAATTGATAAAAATTAATGAAACAGTACTAAACAAACTAAAAAAGATTCTCAAAATGTCCCCCATTTTCTTCCATACATTTCCTAACACTCTTCAAAAAATGTCGCCTAACTCGATGAAAAATTTCTGGTGTTTCTTTAATAATTTGGCACTTTTCGATTATCCTGAAGCGAAGATCCTCGACGTTGATTACTGGAATATCGTACACCAATTGTTTCAATTGACCCCAAAAGAAAAAATCCATATGATTAAGGTCTGGTGACCTCGCTGCCCATGCCAATGGTCCACTTCGTCCTATCCATCGCTCAGGATACGTTGCATTCAAATACTGTCGGACACGTATACTAAAGTGGGGCGGAGCTCCGTCTTGGAGGATCCACATGTTGGCCCTTACTTCCAATGGCACATCTTCCAGATACAATGGGAGACGATTTTGGATAAAATCTAAGTATACGTCACCAGTTAATGGGCCATCAAAGAAATGAGGACCAATAAGGTAATCTCCTATTATCCCTGCCCACACATTTAGTGAAAATCTACGCTGATGTTTCGTTTCTACCACATTGTTTGGGTTCTCGTAAGCATATGTGTGGATGTTGTGTAGATTTGTTATGCCATCACGAGTGAAACCAGCTTCGTCAGTGAATAATATGACGCCAATTAATCGATTATCGTGTTCATACTTAGCTAGGATCTGATTGCACATTTCCAACCGTCTCGGCCGATCATCGTCATAAAGAGCCTGCACCTTTTTTGAATGAAACGGGTAGAGTTGTTCTTCTCTTAGTATCCTCCATGAACTAGCCTGACAGAGCCGCACTTCATTCCCAATTTTTCTAGTACTAATACCTGGATTATCTTCAATAATTTCAAGCACTCTTTCTTCTTGTTGCACGTTTCTAGCAGTTCTAGGTCTTCCCCTATTTCCATTATAACTTTTAAAGGAACCACATTCCGCAAGCCTCTTGTGCACACTGGAAAATGTTTGAGCATGAGGGATATTTCTTTCCGGATAACTCTCCATATAATATCTTCTTGCCAACTCTGCATTACCATTTGCTTTTCCATAACAAAAATGGATATCACAATATTCGATATTTGAATATTGGTGATTAGCCATTATTAGTTATTTTAAGATTATAAATTAAATAGTTTAAAAAGCGAATTTATTTGATGTTAAACTGACAGCTCTAGTATACTTTGATAGCTATTTACCTGGTAGCTGGTGGTAATGAAATGAGAAAAGTAAATTTACCACTTAATTTTTAAGGGTGATTTACGTCTAAACCGTTGGGTTTAGCGATGTAAATAAAGAGCACCTTTTTAAAGGCCTGGCATCAGTCTTTCAGAAATTATGCCAAAAACTACTGTAGCTGTCAACACTAAAAAATTATGACAAAAAAACAATTTTCAATGTAGGTAAAGTGCCCTCTAGCGGCAAACAATCAATGTGAATTGTTACTAAAATGATGAAGCGCAGAAGACTTAGCCTATCTTTCAAATATTAGTCAAATCGGTTTTCCTGTAAGCGAGTAATTCAAAAAACAAAAAATAAAAACTTGAACTTGGACGGCTTGTAACTCGAAAACGAATGACATTTTGAAAAAAAATTATATGAAGCTCTACCCTTATTTTGTCAAGTAGAATCACCCCCTTAAGTTTCGTGATCGATTTTTGAATCACCCTGTATATGATATGATTTTAGAAACTCATTTTCAAGTGCGTTCCTAGTTTTGATTGTTTCTAAAAACTTAACAAATTTTTCCAATGCAATGCAACAATTCTGCTGTCCACTGTAACTAACTTATATGAATAAATTTCCGCATTTTTCTTAAAAAATATCAAATTTTCTCACAAGACCCTTCATAATTAAATAAAAAATAATTTACCTGAGCTTAGATAACCAGGATGTGCCAAAACGCACGCAACCATAGCGAAGAAAAGGAAAACCACTCTAACAAACATTTTGAGTTTTTATTTTTATTTGATGCTTCTAACAAACAATGAAAAAACTAACTGATGCCTGAAAGGGGTGTTCATTGTGTATTTATAGAGAGGTTCTTTGGATATGGTTGTTTGATTTTTACATATGTATGTTAATAAATGATGCATACATTTTTTGTATTGTGGTGTTGTAAATCGGAAAGAAAAATTATTTATGGGAAACGGGTCGTGGTACGATATTTGTTGTAATTGGAATTAAGAAATAATTTTTTTTATTATCTGCATACATTTTTTGGTAAATTAGATTGTGAAGTTGTTTTACCGAACGATGTCGAGTTCTTTAAATCATGTTTCGTAAAAATGGGAAAAAACCCAGATAAATAAGGCGAACTGAAGGGGGCCAGCTAATAGACCCGTTGGTACCAATCCATTTTTGAAGAAAATTAGTTTCTAGTTGTGAGTCGGTGCATCATCTTGCTAGAAATATATTCCTAACATTGCTCTTTCCATTAATCGTTGCGTTACTCCCAGTTTTTTAGAATTTCGGTGAGGTAGGATCACCTTATCTCACTTCTCTTCCTAGGTGGACTCTGTCAATTTTAAGGTCCTCATCGATTTTGATGTGAAACGTAGTATACCTATATATATATATATATATATCACTAATAATAGTGGAATACCGAGTATCTATCCTGGTGTTGTCCATCGCTGACAAAAAAGCCCTGAATTTAATTGTATCAAATGCCTTTTGGTAGTCCATGAAGGCTAGGTGTAGGGGGGTGTTGTAATCCGTGGATTTCTATATTATATTCCGAAGGGCCTGTAAGTCATCTGCTGTACTAAAGCCTTTGTTAAGTCCAGCTTGTTCGACTTGTTGATATAAGTCGAATTTTGCTGTCAAACGATTGATTATCATTTGTGTTAGCAATTTGTCCATGTGGGACAGCAAATTTATAAATCGATAATTTTCTGTAGTCATCTTGCTACCTTTTTTTATACAAAAGTATAATCTCCGAATTTTTTCACGCTTTTATTTTACCTTCTACCAGAAAATAACCGTATACCGAGGAGATTATCGGAGACTTCCAATGTGGCTTTCGAAGTGGAAGATCAACAGTTGACCAGCTGTTCACTATCTGACAGATGCTAGAGAAATGTTGGGAATTTAACAAAACTTACATACCTTGTTCATAGATTTCGAGCAAGCATATGACAGTGCTATTAGGATAAGGTTGTGGGAAGCTATGGAAGAATTTGTAATCCCGCACAAGCTGATTAGACTGTGTAGAGCGTGCCTGGAGGGGGCAAAAAGCTGTGTCAAAATTGAAGGAGAGTGTACCCAAACATTTTCTATCAATAGAGGATTAAAACAGGGAGATGCTTTGTCGCCAGTACTGTTTAACCTTGCACTGGACAAAGCCGTAAGAACAGTATCAGTTGACGCGGAGGTTTTTGGGCCAAGTGGCTCCAAACTTATTTTGGCCTACGCGGATGATATGGGCGCGATAGGAGAAAGCACAGTCAGTGTGAAGGAAAACTTCATAAAGATGGAAAAAGAAGCTCAGAGAATAGGGCTCCGAATAAATGAAGGAAAGACCAAATACATGCATGTCTCCCGCAACCCCGTCCGAGACAGAATCAGGCAGAACGTCACCATGGATGACTATAATTTTAAGCATGTGCGAGTTTTCAAGTACCTGGGCGCAGAGATAACAGCAAATAATAATATGCAGGAAGAGGTTAAACAGCGCATCACACAAGCAAATAAATGTACATTTGCGATACAAACCTTGCTGAAGTCAAAATTTATCACTAGAAAGGCAAAAACCGAAATTTATCGAACAATAATGCGACCAGCAGCAATCTACGTGAAACATGGACCCTGACAGTCCACGATACGGAACTGCTAAGAAGGTTTGAGAGAAAAATCCTGCGCATAATATATGGCGCATACCGAGACCTTGAAACAGGCCGTCACAGAATGAGAAGCAACAAAGAGCTTGCGCAAATATATTAAAGCCTTGACATCATTCAAGAAATAAAGTCTACTAGACTACGATAGGCAGGTCATATACAAAGAAGTCAAAAAAATCGACTAATAAGAATATGGGAGGAAGCACCACAAGGAAAAATACCACTGGGAAGACCTAGGCTTAGATGGAGAGGTAACATCCACAAGGATCTAGCTATCCTTGAAGTTGACCAGCGAGAATGGAGGGAGCTGGCACTAGACCGTTCTAGGTGAGGGCAGATAGTCGAGGCAGCCAAGACCCACCCTGGGTTGTAGTGCTACGGAGTCAGTCAGTCAGTCAGTCACAAAATAACAGAGTCTTTAATATGTTTCAGGTAGGTTCCCCCCATTTTCAACATTTTACAAGTTATTTCGTCTTCTCTGCAGGATTTTTTGTTCTTAATTTGTTTTAGCGAGTGTCCTATTTCTGCAATCATTATTTCAGGAAGGTCTTCACGTTTAGTACCTTTCTAGGTGTCCGATTTTTGTTCGGTATAACAAATTAGTATACTTTTTTGTTAAATTTCCTTATTTCAAGCGCAGCCTCCATAAATGATAACACTTTTTCTTTATGCTCATCGATTTTTGTTATTTTCTGTTTTCTTTCTGATAAGTTTTTTCCGAGCACTTTCATACCCTTGTTATTTTCTATTGTTTCAAATATTTGGTTCTTTGTATATGCTCTCAGACCAGTTCATATTATATTTTAAACTATTTTGTTTAATTCTTGAGATTCAGGTGTGTCTTTGTCTTCCTTCTTCCTTCTATTAATTTAATCGTTTCTGAAGTCAATCTGGTTGTTTTTTGATTTCTCACCTTGCTACATAAACTTCCCGTTGTATTCTTTACGCTCTTTCAGATTTTTGATCTTCTAGTTCTGTAGTAGATCCTAATTTTTTTAGCTCTGTTTAGAATTTTAATTGTTGGGATGATATGGCACCCTTGGTGGGGAAATATCTTTCACTGGCTAACTTTTCCTATATATCTTAGTATTTATTTGAATTACTATTCCTACGAGTCTGTGATCACTTCTAGTGTTAAACTGATTCAATACATACAACAGTAAAGCGTCTTGCTGTTAAGGAAGTTTAGCATCGTTTCTTGTTCCACATCTAAAATGTCCCATATACATAGATGCGTACGAAGTTTTTCTTAAATTTTTTGCTCGCGTTGTGTCTTCATATACTTGTTCCATATTTTCAGGGAAGCCGATGCTTGTTGGGACTTAGAAGTGTATTACTTGGACTCTACATTTGCTCTTCACTTTTTATATAAGACATATCACTCTTTCATAGATAGCATGGTGCTTTGTGATCAGGTGATTTATTTTCTTATTTATCATGAACGTTACTCCTGCATTTGTGTAATTATTTTCAAAATTGTTTTGATACAGAATATGTCCAGATTTAAGCCTTGTAAAATTGTTTCACATAGACTCAAGATCTCCCATTTAATTGTTTCTAATTCTTCGTTGAGTATCGAATCGACATTTGAATGGAGTTTTGAAAGGTTTTCGGCCTTTAAAGGTCTCGCTTGCCATGGGTGTTGACATTTGCAGAATAACTAGGGTCAAGCTTTTAAAAAAATAATTTTTTAGTAGCGCTGTTTTGGTATTGCAACAGCTGCTTCCCTGTTGCATGTTTTGATATTTGTATATCTGGGCTGCCGCCTCCGCCATATCCGCATTTTCAAGAAGTATCCTTCACTGCCTTTACCATCATTGTGGTGTTCGTCCGTAATCCAGGAGAAGGAGCCCATATAGGGTATTATTAGTAAAGAACCAGCTGACCCTAGGTTTTTCTACCATGTGTAACTCCCTTCAACTTCTTACGTCTTGCGAAGTAAGGCTCCTGGCTTGGGACTGGCATAGCGGAGTTAAAAAGATGTAAATAATATATAGTGTCTCCCACGATGAATTGTCGCTATCAACTTCTGGCAAAATAAACAAGTAACAAGTTCTTGAACTTTGAACATCCGGAATTAAAAAATCCCTTTTAAATAATTCAAAACTGTTTTACAAGAAGTTCAACAGCAAATAATAATTAAAAAACCCATTCACATCAAACTGTTTTAATTTTAATTACTAATGAAAATAAAAGTAACTTCTCAGTATGCCAAAGCATCAACGATAAACAATAAAAATAGGTTTTTAGTTATAAATAATTAGATCCGCCTAAGTGAATATAAAACAATAATAAATTATACGGATTCAATTGTCACATTATCATTCAATTTAATTGACACAATAAAATAAAAATTATTTAAGCGGAAAAATTAGATTAAATGATGACGATTATACTAAAAATACTATCGAATAGTTTAAATCTGACAATACCATGCAATACAATGGCTAACAGACGTTTCATTTGCCCAATTAAACGTACAGCTAACGAGAAAAATGAAAGGAATACAGATACGATACATATTTTTACCCATCGATCCTTTCATTTCAATATAAAAAGTCACCAAAAAAATATTTAGTATTTATTTAACAATTTTACATCAACTCTTAAAGAATATTGTTTATTTTATGTGTTATTCTTCTAGTAAAATGTACGAATCAGTGATGGTGTTTCTGATATATTATTTATCGAGTTATACGATCAACGCAAGGGTGGTGTACGAAAATCCTGTAAACAGAGAACAGCAGTATTTGGGTAACCATCCTTCCATAGCTACCAGTCACGCTTACCGGATAGATCACTTTTTAAACTCACCAAAACTTACTAATTCACTTCCATGGAATCAAAATATCGTGGTGTACAACCCTCAGTTTGTAATACCCATTGAAGAGGTAGAACTTGCATATTATCATCAAAAAAATATTGAATTGGCTGCTCAAGAATTATTAACGGTTCCTGCACTAGAAACGTATCTACCTGTTTCCCATAATTATCGAAAATATTTCTCTCTAATTTATCCTGTAGAAGATTACAGGGTTCTTCCTGCTCCAATAGTGTTTTTAAAGGATTTTCCTCTTGCAACAAATCATGAGGTTCCAAAAGAGAATGTAACAAAGTTGGAAGAAAATTCTCAACAGCTTTCAACAGTAACTGAGCAAAATTTAGTCACTTCTGTTGTTACAAGTGTTACACCAAGTGCAGCGTTGGAGGAAGAAAATGAAAATTTAATTAAAAATGTTACTAATGTTGTTAAGGAAAGTTAATTGTATTTGTTAATAAATTAGATCTCATGTTTGTTAAGTTTTTGTTGTTAAATGTGTTTTTGTGCTATGTTTTTAGTTAGATTGAAAAACAATACATATCTTTACCCATCTATTCGTATATTTTAATATAAAAAACATTTAGTTTTTATTTGTGAATTTTTCATTAGATTGTGAACAATAATAAATAAATACAGGCTGATCAAAAATTAACTTAAAATATTAACTTGAAAAAATCGTTAAAGGACAATATTTTTAAACGTAAACGCCACATTTTTATAATGTTATCTTATTTAGCATTAAAAATAGGGGCAACTTTCAATAAGGTTGTATATTTGAAAAGTTTGTAGTTTTTGAAATATTGAGATTTGAATCTTTTTGTTTTATCAAGGACATGTGTCACGGTTCAATTTTTCCGCTTCACTATAGCCAATTTAGTTTATTTAGCTTTATTTTCGCAATTACTCTCATTACATTTGCGACGCCCTTAACAGCAGAAGTCAAGTTGATGTCATTTACACTGATTTGCGTAAAGCTTTTGACAAAATCGACCATCACATACTATTACAGAAAGCTTCTGTCCTTCTCTGACGACCTTTTTTCCCTTTTAGGCCAGGAAACGAAGCGATTTTTGGGAGGTAAAAATGACTCAAATACTGCCTGCGATCTGATTGCAGGAAGGTAGTAGAAAGGACGTCTCATCTCGTGTCTCAACAAATTTTGGTTGGAACATTGTTTTTTTTTTTAACAAATAGGTCGAAAAATGATTTTTCCCCGGTTTTTTGGATTTTACGGAAAATCTAGCGGATTTAGAGAAAAATGTTCCACAAACGAATAGTACGTCTTGAAAATATCTTCTAAATGAGTTTTTGTTTGTCCAAATCGGTCTGTAAACAAAAAAGTTATTGCAAATTAAACATTAAAAATGGCTTATTTTTCAATTGTTAATAACTTTTTTAATATTTATTGAATTGTTTTCAACTTTTACCAGAATGTGAGTTTTAAAGTGCTTAAAAAATGTGTGGAAGTTGAGCGCTGTCGATCCAATAGTTTTTGTAAAATTGCAATTGTTTATTAGAAAAAAGAAAAAAGTGACTATTTTTGATTGGTTGTACCGTCGTCTAGAAAACTGCTACAGAGTTCTGTCAGTGCTCATTCTCTTCGTAGAAACTTAAGCTATCATGTAGTAAAAAAAGTTGATTTTTTTATATATTTTGTTTATACAAAATCGTCATGAAGATATGGGTAGTTTTTCTCTTATAAATAAATTAATTAACAACCGCATTTTTTGTCCGATTTGTTAATGAAGCACATCATTGGAAAGCTGGTAAAAAAACACGAATTTTGAAATGAAAAAAAAGTCTCTACGACCAATAGGAGCCAAGTTAGCAATTTTTTTTCAAAAAATCACAGAGCGATTGTTTATATTAAGAGCTGAATTTTTTACAGTTCATTAATAAGAGCCTAAAGTATATGAAATCATTCAATTGGGGTTACTTTATACACAATCAACCCTTCAGGAGATCGCTAAACTGAGGGTACGTGCTGGACGCCAGATAAGTAAGTTGGAGGGGGTAACCGAATATCACCGTGTACAAATTGAGAGCGCGTCTTCAAATCGTCGCGCGCTTGAAAAATTAGCAATATCTCCGCTTCTAAATAACATAGAGCTTTCATTATTTGATTTTTTTTTTGGTAGCTCATCGAAAAAATAATATTGGGCACATATTCAACCTTTTCGGATTTTTTACATTTAAATTTTTTTTTACTCGTTTTACATGTTTTTTCATTGAAAACATACGTTATTATATATATATATATATATATATATATATATATATATATATATATATATATATATATATATACGCGGTTATCGTTCCAATTTATAAATCGGGGAATAAATAAAATAAGGAAACTATCGACCTATTACGATGACTAGTTTGATCAGCCAACTTTTTGAGAAGTGCATTAAACTCAGATTGGATGATTTTTTAAAAGAAAATAAAATTTTATTTCTTTCTCAGTATGGATTTCGATCGGGAGTAGGCACGGAGGATGCAATAGTGCATGTAACGGATTATATAATTCGTGGGTTTAATACAAAATTCAAGACACTAGGGATATTTGTTGGTTTGGCTCGTTCATTTGACACTGTGGCGCACCAAAAATTACTGAGTAAACTTGAAAGTATTGGCATTCGAGGTATCGTGTATGACCTGTTTGTGTCATATATAACTAATCGAACACAGAAAGTGAGAATAAATGAAACACTAAGTAAAACAGGTAATGTGGAGTTTGGGGTACCGCAGGGTACAGTATTGGGTCCTGTCCTGTTCTCTCTATATATAAATGATCTTTTTACTGTTCTTCCAAGTGAAAATAGTGAATGTATTTGTTATGCCGATGATATAGTTATTTTAATTAAAGGTAAATCTTGGCAGGAGACATTTCAGAGAGCAGAGGATTACTTTTCGAGGGTACGATTGTGGATGGATCAGAATCTTCTGACTATTAATGTCAGTAAAACTGTCCACATGGCCTTTTCTATGAATAATAGAGTTAATACTGTATATCCTAATATTTTAGTACATAATTATGAATGTCTTATGGGTGAGAAACAGTGCGGATGTATTGAGTCTGTGGCAGCGGCGGACAAGGTTAAATACTTGGGGGTGTTCATTGACCGGAATCTCAGATATGATGCTCACGTAAACTATATCACTAAAAAATTTCGAAAGGCTATATACAAGTTCTACCAACTGAGAAAATTCTTGTCTTTGAAACTATTGCGAATGACTTACCAGGCTTTGATTGAGTCAGTCCTCGCATATGGTTTGAATGTTTGGGGCACTGCATGTAGTAGCATCCTTTACCCGTTAACTGTTACTCAAAAGTATATAATAAAAATATTCTTAAATAAATCTAGGCGGTTTCCATCAGACTTGTTATTTGAACAAGCTGACCTTTTAACTATTAGACAATTGTATTATAAAAATGTTTTAAAATTTATGAAGAAGTGTGATGAATATAAAAGTCCGATTATGCACAATGTTCATACCAGGTGTGTTCACAATGGAGGCCTTACCTTTCCTGTGGCATTATACACGGCTTCGCAGAGGCATATTATGTATATCGGTCCAAAGTTATTTAATTTGTTACCTTTAGAAATAAAATCTATTGTAAATGTATATTCTTTTTGTTTGAGAATATCTACGTGGATAAAAGCAAACCAACATCAGATTGTTAATGCAGTGCCATTATTAAATTAGTATTGGAAATGGAGATGATTTTAGGTGTTTTTTTTTTTGTATTAATATTTTTGAATATGATTGATATGTATGTATGTGATGTTTTCTCTTTAAATAGGTGTAAGTTTAATTTATTTAATTAATTTTAATTTGACTTGAATTTTAATTGTTTTATTTTGTGACAGTGTATTAGAAAATAAGCGTTTGTTATTTGACATCCAGACAAGCTGCTTGTAGCTTATGGATTCAAAAAATACATGGATGTAGAAAATTATTGTAACTTTCTTATTAAGTGGTAATAAAGTTATTGTTATTATTATATATATATATATATATATATATATATATATATATATATATATATATATATATATATATATATAAATAAATATTTACTTTTATGAACAGTTGTATTTTTCAAGATTTCGCATTTTTTGCTTTTATTACATATGTATGAACTAGAAATAATAATATCGTGCTAAAATTTGAATTTTCTTATTATTGTATTGAAATAACATTTAATGAATAATGTTATTGTTATAAAATAAGATTGTTTTTAAAGGTATACAATAATTCATTAAATCATAATTATCGTTAAATAACGTATATTTTTTTTACTACATGATAGCTTAAGTCTTTACGAAGAGAATGAGCACTGACAGAACTCTGTAGCAGTTTTCCAGACGACGGTACAGCTAATCAAAAATAATCACTTTTTTCGTTTTTCTAATAAACAGTTGCAATTTTACAAAAACTATTGAACCGACAGCGCCCTACTTCCGCACACTTTTTAAGCACTTTAAAACTCACATTCTGGTAAAAGTTGAAAACAATTCAATAAATATTAAGAAAGTTATTAACAATTGAAAAATAAGCCATTTTTAATGTTTAATTTGCAATAACTTTTTTGTTTACAGACCGATTTGGACAAACAAAACTTTATTTTGAAGATATTTTCAAGACGTACATTCATCTGTAGAACATTTTACTCTAAATCACTTAGATTTTCCGTAAAATCCAAAAAACCGGGGAAAAATCATTTTTCTACCTATTTATTAAAAAAAAACAATGTTCCAACCAAAATTTGTTGAGACACGAGATGAGACATCATTTCTACAACTTTTCCCTATCCATTTCTGCAATCAGATCGCAGGCAGTATTTGAGTTTTTTTAACACTCCGTTTTCTGGCCTATTTTGAAATCGTGCTAGTCAGTTGTGTGCAAATAGAAGAATATAAATCTGCTAGGTTTACTCCAACGTCAGGTGTCCCCCAGGGTTCCAACTCGGGGCCACTTCCTTTTAACATATTTATAAACGAGTTTGTTTCCCAGTTGGACTGTCACAAAAATATTTCAACGCATTGATTCTGTTGCAGACTGTTTGTCCCTTCAGGCCAGTATTGATATGATCAGTCAATGATGTGTGGGTAATAAGCTCGATCTTAACATCTCTAAATCTAATGTTGTTTCTTACTCTCGGACAAATAATCCTGTTCAGTTTAATTACCATATAAATAGTTTTATCGTTAACAGATGCTATACTGTGACGTACCTGGGTGTCGTCTTCGATGAGCGTTTCTCCTTTATCCCCCATATTAATCGGATTTTATTCTGCGTTACTTAAGATCGAGGCTAGATTTTGGATTAATCGTGTGGTCCCCCATATAAAGGGTGTTTTTTTTATAGAGGTATAGAACTTTTAAATGAAATAAAACAAAGATGAATTTTTTAAATTGACATGAAATTTACTTTATTCGAAAGATAACCTTCTGGCATTATAATTTAAATATGACTTCTGGCATATGACCGCCATGGCTGGCTCGAACGTAGTCTAATCTGGAAGTCCATTTTTCGATGACTTTTTCCAACATTTGTGGCCGTATATCGGCAATAACGCGGCGAATGTTGTCCTCCAAGTGATCAATCGTTTCGGGCTTATCGGTGTAGACTAGCGACTTCACATATCCCCACAGAAAATAGTCTAGCGGCGTTAAGTCGCACGACCTTGGAGACCAATTCACGGGTCCGAAGCGTGAAACTATGCGGTTACCAAATGTTTCCTTCAATAAATCAATTGTGGCACGAGCTGTGTGACATGTTGCGCCGTCTTGTTGAAACCACAGCTTCTGCACATCATGGTTGTTCAATTGATGAACGAAAAAGTCAGTAATCATGGCTCTCAACATACACTTGAGGATTATCATCACTTCAAATTCGGTAGTCTTGTTTATTGACGTATCCATTCAAACAAAAGTGAGCTTCATCGCTAAACAAAATTCGCTTATGAAAATCGGGATCAACGGCAATCTTGTTTTGGGCCCATTCACCGAATCTACGCCTTGCTAGGTGATCGTGTGGCTTCAATTCTTGCACGAGTTGGATTTATAAGCACGCAAACCAAGATCTTTCCGCAAAATCTTCCATAAAGTGAATGGACACATATCCAATTCCTGTGCACGATGGCGGATAGACTGATTCGGATCTTCCTCTACGCTACGCTCTACAGCAGCAATGACTTCTTCTGTACGCACTGTACAACGTCTCTGTGGATGCGTATTATCATTTAGAGTAAATGTGGTGCGAAAACGTTCCATAGTTAATCGAATTAATTGCTCTGATGGACGATTATGTTGACCGTAAAATGGACGTAGTGCGCGATACGTATTTCGAACAGAACCATGATTTTCAAAATAAATTTGCACAATTTGGAAGCCCTGTAAATTGATAGGAAGATTAGTAACCTTTTACACAAAGCAGTATTAAAATATAGCATTGATAGCCGCATTTGTTATGATGTTTATGTTTTCCACGCATCTATTGAGTAATAAATCATCGTAATAAATGGAAAATCGCACTGTTGCAATTGAAAACAACGAATCGTGAAAGCGCACCGAGTCTTAACAAATAACAGAAGTTATTTTACACAATAGTGATTCATGTAAGTAAAGCGAGACATGATATAATAAAAATGGTCTTAGGTCAAATAAAATGAAGCAATATACACGTTAAATTTAAATAATAATAATATATATTTTTATGTAAAATTATTTTATTATGTAGTTTGGTACGAACAAGAAAAAGTATCAAAATATGTCATCAGGTGGAGGCGTAATTGGTTTAGATTCTTTTGGGTTTCGTGCGTTTAGGCATTCAAATTTGTACTGGGTGGCTTTATAGTTTTTTAGATTATATACCAAGGTAAAACAATTATTTTTATGGATTGCGGTTAATATGTTTACATGAATTTAATTGGAATTAAAACATTTTTGTCTTTTCACTAACGTTTCGGTTTATTATATTTAAACCATCTTCAGAGTATTTTTTTGAACTGAAAAATAAATGAAAACATAGTATTTTTGATGATAAACTTTAGAAGTTAAATTATAACTTTCTTACCTATTTAAAAAATATAAATTAGGACCATCATTCAAACTCTGATGCCTTTAGAAAGTATGCCAGTGGATTGTACCGGGTGAGTCAACGATTGCATGAAGTAAGTTTGTGCCTTTTTGGTGAAATTTACAAAGAAACTATATTTATTATTTGATACAGTTTATTTTTACGCAGATTTTAAAAATATTTAGGATTCTACAGGGTGAGCCAAAAAACTAGGACAGCATAAAGTTATATTTTCTTAAATAGAACACCCTATATACGAATCGTATTTTCGATTTGGCTTATAATTTTAAATCTTTTTTATTGAGGGTTTCCCATAACAAAACTTTATAGTTTCTGAGATAATTAACTTTAAAGAAAAAAAGTCACATTTTCAAGCATCAATTCAATCCTAAATAACGTTTTCAATTTTGTGACAAATATATTCAAATTTGGAATTTAGCAAGGCCAAGGACAAGTTAACATAATTTTTACCTAATATTTGCAATAAAAGCTACAGGGTGTTGAACACATCGGCTCAAATTTGAAATAGTTTAAATGAATAAATATCTTTTTTTTTAAATGATACACCCTGTATATTTTCATGTTATTTAATAGAGTAATAAAAACCCTAAAAGTTTTGTTCAATATATCTTATACCTATTTATAATAGTTTTTGAGATATTTCAGTTTTTCTTATTTTCCATAATTTTTTACAGAAATAGTCTTCATTATCATAGTAGCCATGTAAAATAATAAAAAGAAACTACAGAAACAAACAGAATGTGGTTAAATATGATGAAATACATTATTCGTTATATTACAACGGTAATAGTTTAATTAAACATAATGTGAAAAAATTAACACAACAATAACGACAAAGCAAATACATATTTACTTTTATAGTAAATTGAAACAAAAAAATTACCTATTAAATACTCAGATTAATTATTTCTTTTTAATAAGTGTTCGAATAAACGACCCTCTTGTGCAATGCACAAATTTAGTCTTTTTTGCAGATTTTCTCGGACCCTGGACAAAATTAGTGGCGTTATTGTTCTACAGGTATCCCTAATCCTGTTTCGCATATCTTCCACTGTTGTTGGTGGATTAACATACACCTTATTTTTAATACAACTCCATAGGAAGAAATCTAATGGGGTGATGTCGCAAGACCTTGATGGCCACTCAATGAAACCCCCACGTCCAATCCATTTTTGCGGATATCGTTGGTCCAAAAACGCACGAACTTCACGATGGTAATGCGGAGGCGCACCATCATGCTGGAACCACATACTGCCGAGCTCATCCTTATCGAGACCTTGAAGCAGTTGGGGTAGTTCTTCTTGTAGAAAGTTCAGGTAACTATGGCCATTTAGTGGTTCATTAAAAAAGTGGGGTCCAATAATTCGATTATGATGAATACCACACCAAACATTTGATGACCAGTGGTTTTGATGTTGCACCTCTCTAATCCAAAATGGGTTTTCTGTGGCATAATAATGCATGTTGCGTCTATTTACGGCACCGTTACTTCTAAAAGTAGCTTCATCACTAAATATTACCTTGCATAATAAATTTGGATTTAATTGAATCTCTGCAATTATTGTACGACAAAAGTTTACACGACTTTCAAAATCCTGTCCATACAATTCTTGGTGTAATTCCATGTGATATGGATGATACCTATATTTCTTGGTAGTACGATTAGCGGTGGATTGTGATGTTTCACATAATGCTGCTAACTGACGGCTACCAATATAAGGATTTTCCTGAACATTTAACAATACTTGTAGTTGTTTTTCTTCATTAGTTACTGGTTTGTTGACCACTTTACGTTTTGGATAATCAATAGTACCAGAAGAATCAAATCTTTGCATTAAGTTTTGAAAAGTATGGGTATTAGGCTGGCGTCGATCAGGATACTTCATTTTGTAAATTCTTTGAGCAAGAAGGCAATTTTTTTGATCCTCTCCTATTGTATAAATCATATCTATTAACTCATTCTTTGGAAAATTCATTTTACAATATAAGATGAATGCAAAAAAACCAAACTACACTACATAAAAACTAAAAGAAGCGATTGCGGTTATAAATTTGACACACAGAAAAATGTTGTTTTACATTGTTTTTGCCATGGCTACTATGATAATGAAGACTATTTCTGTAAAAAAGTATGGAAAATAAGAAAAATTAAAATATCTCAAAAACTATTATAAATAGGTATAGGATATATTGAACAAAACTTTTAGGGTTTTTATTACTCTATTAAATAACATGAAAATATACAGGGTGTACCATTTAAAAAAAAAGATATTTATTCATTTAAACTTGTTCAAATTTGAGCCGATGTGTTCAACACCCTGTAGCTTTTATTGCAAATATTAGATAAAAATTATATTAACTTGTCCTTAGCCTTCCTAAATTCCAAATTTGAATATATTTGTCACAAAATTGAAAACGTTATTTAGGATTGAATTGATGCTTGAAAATGTGACTTTTCTTCTTTAAACTTAATTATCTCAGAAACTATAAAGTTTTGTCATAGTAAACCCTTAATAAAAAAGATTTAAAATTATAAGCTAAATCGAAAATACGATTCGTATATAGGGTGTTCTATTTTAAAAAATACAACTTTATGCTGTCCTAGTTTTTTGGCTCGCCCTGTAGAGTCCTAAATATTTTTAAAATCTGCGTAAAAATAAACTGTATCAAACAATAAATATAGTTTCTTTGTAAATTTCACCGAAAAGGCACAAACTTACTTCATCCAATCGTTGACTCACCCTGTACATAAAAAACTCTATAATAATTCGTTTTTACTTTTTTATCAACTTACGTATTAACTAAGATACCCTAAAAACAGAGGGGGCTAGCAAAATTTTGTTTATTGCGCCTTTAATTTAACAAAAAAAGCATAGCTTCGCAAAAATCGTCTCTATCTTTAATATGAAATGAGATACTCTGCTAAAGTATCGAAAATTTTACATCCCCACTCCCCCAAAAACTTTCTAATTTTGAACCGTATTAACTTACTACTAATAATACACTAATAAAATTTTATTATTTTTTTTTATTTATAAAAAATGTACACACAGTCTACAAGTATTAAATATGCTCAGTATATACAATAAAATTAAATGCCATGTCAGTTGAAAATTTGGTTAGATTGTCCTCGCGATCAGAGTGTCTTGTCCTAGCCCCATGGGTGATAGTATGGGTATGGATGTATGATTGTTTTGTATACTGGAGGATGGTAAATTATTGGTGCAGGCGCTATGATTTTTGCCACTGGAGGATGGTAAATGATTGGTGCTGGATAACTGAGGATTCCTGTAAAGAAAAATACAATAAAATATTTATATCTTTCTGAGATTGCAGTTTGTTTTTATGGCAAAATGACTAAGATCTAAATAGATGCTAAGTTACATTTCTCATTGATCCCGATTTAGTCCCAACGATTATAAATCTTACATATAGTTATCTATATGAGTCATTTAAAACCGAAGTTACTTCAAAATTTAATTATAACGGGTGTTTTTTTATAGAGGTATAGAATTTTTAAATTGAATAAAACAAAGATGAATTTTTTAAATTGACATGAAATTTACTTTATTCGAAAGATAACCTTCTGGTATTATAATTTAAATATGACTTCTGACATATGACCGCCACGGCTGGCTCGGACGTAATCTAATCTGGAGGTCCAATTCACGGGTCCGAAACGTGAAACTATGCGGTTACCAAACGTTTTCTTCAATAAATCAATTGTGGCACGAGCTGTGTGACATGTTGCGCCGTCTTGTTGAAACCACAGCTCCTGCACATCACGGTTGTTCAATTGATGAACGAAAAAGTCAGTAATCATGGCTCTATAGCTTTCACCATTGACTGTAACGTTCTGACCAGCATCGTTTTTAAAGAAGTACGGACCAATGATTCCACCAGCCCATAAAGCACACCAAACAGTCAGTTTTTCTGGATGTAACGGTGTCTCAACATACACTTGAGGATTATCATCACTCCAAATACGGCAGTTTTGTTTATTTACGTATCCATTCAAACAAAAGTGAGCTTCATCGCTAAACAAAATTCGCTTATGAAAATCGGGATCAACGGCAATCTTGTTTTGGGCCCATTCACCGAATCTACACCTTGCTAGGTGATCGTGTGGCTTCAATTCTTGCACGAGTTGGATTTTGTAAGCACGCAAACCAAGATCTTTCCGCAAAATCTTCCATAAAGTGAATGGACACATATCCAATTCCTGTGCACGATGGCGGATAGACTGATTCGGGTCTTTCTCTACGCTACGCTCTACAGCAGCAATGACTTCTTCTGTACGCACTGTACGATATCTCTGTGGATGCGTATTATCATTTAGAGTAAACGTGGTGCGAAAACGTTCCACAGTTAATCGAATTAATTGCTCTGATGGACGATTATGTTGACCGTAAAATGGACGTAGTGCACGATACGTATTTCGAACAGAACCATGATTTTCAAAATAAATTTGCACAATTTGGAAGCGTTGTTCAGGCGTCAGTCTATTCATGTTGAAATGCCAAACCAAACTAAACATGAATCATTTGACAGCTGACAAAATGGCTGCCAGTTAAAAAAGTGTTGCCAACTTAAAGTTTTATACCTCTATAATAAACACCCTTTATAACAGACCCAAGACCAATCAAATTATAAATAAATTTCCGCTAGAGCACAAAGTGTGAGACAGAATTCAAGAAATAATATTTACAGAATCAAATAAGGAAAACATTGATCTTGTTAAAAAAGATGAAATTACAATGATGGTGGTTTCTGAAAAATGAAAAGTCGTCGATTCTGAAGGAGTGAATAGTTCTCTGTTACATTAAATATTAAATATTTAGAATAGCAAAATATATCTTTTCTTTTTTAGAAAATCCATATAGAGATAAAACAACTTGTGTAGAATTTTACTTACGAGATTAATAATTATAAATAAAATATTTATTACCTGGTGCAGCATAAGTAATTGCAAAAAATGCACAAAATAGAAGCAAAAATTTTAGCATTTTGACTAGATTATTATTTACTACTGAAATCAGAGAAGTAACTGAATTCTTTTAAAAACAAATCAACACTAGTTTTTCTTGCATTTTCACAGCTTTTATATATACATGCTTAAGATGAGGCAAGGCAGAATCTAAGGAAAAGTATATTGATCACTTGAGGACATAAATTAAAAAATCGTTAGTTTTTGCATTAAAATTGTAAACATTTTTGTCACGATAATAAAACTAGTTTATTTATTTCATACGTTATTAATTTAATTTATTTATATAATTAAATGCAACCTCTATAATCGTGCTATAATGCCGATTTAATGAAAAATGAGGTAGGAAACATTAAATCCGATTTACAACAGAATGGTTATCCTTTAAAATTAATTAACAATGTTGTAAAGAACAACGACCACTGGACAGCAAGAAATACATTCCCTCTTCACAATTTCGTACATTAAGGGAACCTCGGAGAAAATAAGATGAATTAGCAGCAGTTATAATATAAAAACAGCCTTTAAATCAGAAAATACACTTAGAACTCATTTAACAAAAACAAAACCAAAAACTGTCGATAAGAAAGAATGTGTTTACAAAGTTCCATGTGTGTGTGGTGAAATATATATTGAAGAAACCAAGCGACCTCTAGAAGTTAGAATTAAGGAACATAAAACTCATACACAAAGAGGGGAAATATCCAGATCAGGTATTGCAGAACTCGCCTGGGATAAACAACACCATATAAAATGGTCTGAAGCTACGGCAATATATATGGAACCCAATAGGAAAAAAAAGAAAATCTATAGAAGCAGCTTACATTAAAAATAATAAAGGGATCTTCATTAAACCCAGTGTTGAGATACCTAATCTTTGGCAACCACTACTTCGTAACATCAAATTATTGAGATGTGTGCAGTGAAGCGAAATGTTCAGTTTATACTTGATAACGTTTAGAAATACAGTATAATCGAAACGTCGTAAAAATGAACAAAAATATAGACAATACAAGTCCTACAACTACATTTTAGTCAATCTTCAACATTGTCTACAACCTTAGAGTTATAAAAGTGACGTCACTGGCGAATATCGCTTCTGATTTTTTATGTCATCAACGTTATGACATCCTATTGGATAATCGGATGTATTTTGAAGCTTTTTTATTCCAAGAAAAATTTTCGTTGGATGAGTGATTTTGATAGGAAAAAAATGTTTTCAACCGCATGCATAAACCAATTTGATGTGATAATAAAATAAAAAAAGTAAATGTTGGAGGTCAAGGGGTCAAAATACATATAAAAAACTTTAATGGAAACATGTCTCTTCATCAGCTACAAAAACCTACTGGACTTCCCGCCTAAAATAACGTTATAGAAATGCCTATAAGAAAAACTATTCAATATAATTATAATAATGACTCAAATATGATTGTTGGATGTCAAGCAAACTTTTTAATTGTTAATTGTAATTTCAGATCAAAGCTATTGAAAATATTTAATAAAATATCCATCTTGTCAGACAGTTCACAAATAATCATCTACATAATGCGTAATTCAAAAGATGGTTTGGGAATGCTTTCTCTTTGTAGTTCAGATATGACAATGTCAGAACAACTTGGAGATAAACAGTTCCCCGTTTCAAGGCCGTTTATTTGTTTAAAGAATTTGTCATCAAAATTGAAATTAACTGTTATAAAAAACGAATTTGATTCTTAATTTGCACTAGTCTTTAATTTTAGACCACTTTTTTTAAAGTAAAGGGTATTTTTTATAGAGGTATAGAACTTTTAAATGGAATAAAACAAAGATGAATTTTTTAAATTGACATGAAATTTACTTTATTCGAAAGATAACCTTCTGGCATTATAATTTAAATATGACTTCTGGCATATGACTGCCACGGCTGGCTCGGACGTAGTCTAATCTGGAGGTCCAATTTTCGATGACTTTTTCCAACATTTGTGGCCGTATATCGGCAATAACGCGGCGAATGTTGTCCTCCAAGTGATCAATCGTTTTGGGTTTATCGGCGTAGACTAGGGACTTCACATATCCCCACAGAAAATAGTCTAGCGGTGTTAAGTCGCACGATCTTGGAGGCCAATTCACGGGTCCGAAACGTGAAACTATGCGGTTACCAAACGTTTCCTTCAATAAATCAATTGTAGCACCAGCTATGTGACATGTTGGGCCGTCTTGTTGAAACCACAGCTCTTGCACATCATGGTTGTTCAATTGATGAACGAAAAAGTCAGTAATCATGGCTCTATAGTGGTCACCATTGACTGTAACATTCTGACCAGCATCGTGTTTAAAGAAGTACGGACCAATGATTCCACCAGCCCATAAAGCACACCAAACAGTCAGTTTTTCTGGATGTAACGGTGTCTCAACATACACTTGAGGATTATCATCACTCCAAATACGGCAGTTTTGTTTATTGACGTATCCATTCAAACAAAAGTGATCTTCATCGCTAAACAAAATTCGCTTATGAAAATCGGGATCAACGGCAATCTTGTTTTAGGCCCATTCACCGAATCTACGCCTTGCTAGGTGATCGTGTGGCTTCAGTTCTTGCACGAGTTGGATTTTGTAAGCACGCAAACCAAGATCTTTCCGCAAAATCTTCCATAAAGTGAATGGACACATATCCAATTCCTGTGCACGATGGCGGATAGACTGATTCGGGTCTTTCTCTACGCTACGCTCTACAGCAGCAATGACTTCTTCTGTACGCACTGTACGACGTCTCTGTGGATACGTATTATCATTTAGAGTAAATGTGATGCGAAAACGTTCCATAGTTAATCGAATTAATTGCTCTGATGGACGATTATGTTGACCGTAAAATGGACGTATTGCGCGATACGTATTTCGAACAGAACCATGATTTTCAAAATAAATTTGTACAATTTGGAAGCGTTGTTCAGGCGTCAGTCTATTCATGTAGAAATGCCAAGCCAACTTAAAGTTTTATACCTCTATAAAAAACACTCTTTATATTAATAGTGAAATTTGTTGGAATGCTCCAACAAAAAAAATGATCTAAAATTTAAGATAAGTATAAATTAACAGTCACATAAAAGTGAGAATCGCCCTGATGTTTGCCAACCTTCAAAGCGGAGATGTCACCTAGAGAAGAAGAACAAGCACTGGATTTAATGAACTTCTAAAATTTCTCTTTGATAATAGTTATTTCAATTTTAATGATAAATTCTTTAAACAAACATACGGTCTTGGAATTGGGAACTGTTTATCTCCAAGTTGTTCTGACATTGTCATACCTGAACTGCAAAGAGAAAGCATTTCCAAACTACCTTTTGAATTACTCATTATGTAGATGATATTATTACTTGCGTACCGTCTGACCAGACTGATACTTTCTTAAACATTTTCAATAGCTTTTATCCAGAATTACAGTTCGCAAGAGAAAAAGAAAAAAGTAGCTCTCCATCATTTTTAGACATATATAAGTACAGAAGATTACAAACTTTTTTATGCTCCCGATATTTTTCACCTTTCTCTCTCTTTTTCAGCTATTACTATTTTTATCCTATCTCAATGAGGTTTTTTTATTCTTTTCACTCTACTTTAAACATCTTTCGTGCATCCGTGAAACATTATTATTAGTTATACTCATCTTAAAGACCAATTGAAACTAGAAAGAAATTCATAATTGTTTTTATTAATCTTATATTTTAAATTATTTACATTTAAAATTAAATATAGATGTCTACAATTATATTTCCTTCAAAAAATTTTCAAAAGTATATTTTCTTCCAAAAAAATTAGCTGCTAGTAGCGAAGTTTAGGCGCATTTCAACATGTTTGCTGTTAAGTTAGGAACTAAAGTGTAATTATAAACAAGCTTATAATAATAATAATTCAATTTGTTTTAGAAGAAATAATAAATACTGAACATTTATTAAGACTCTTAACGTAAATAAAAGAACAATTTTATTGTTTACCGTTAATTAACGAAAACTCTTTTATTGTCACAAATAAATCACATCTTAGTCGAGATATACTTGCCAATAATGTTAACTGTATCCTTGGACAATCCAATCGGTATTTTTTTAATTACAAATTCTTAAAACGAATAAATGATATTGTTTTTTCTACAGGTGTATGTTGCAAAATAAAAGACAATGTTATTTGTTTGTAATTTAACATTAAGTTTGAGTAAACCCTCCAACTGGTATTGAAAATGACAAGAAACATTTTGGGAAAATAAATAGAAAAGAAAATCGTGAAGAAGGAACTCTTCATCAACCCAAACGCCAGCTTCAGTTTCTACTAGCCACACACTGAATCAAAAATAACTTAAAATACCTTAAACTTTACAGTTCAAATGACTTAAATAAAGTAGAAGTTACCAATTTTATTTAGATTTAAAATAATTCAGTAAACAAGAAAATATTTTACTATTTAATAATAAATATAAAAATCAATCACAGGTCATAGTACTAATGTTTTAAGCTGATAAAACTGGAGCTATACCAATAACACCACCGCCGGACAACACAGGTTTCCTAACATGTTTTCTCCTAAAAGTTTTTTCGGAATTTTCCTTTTCCAACAACCCTATGGGCGAAATTACACCTCCTAACCCGAAAATGGGCTTCTTGGATAAATGTTCTGATTCTTCTCGATATAAATGATGGTTTTCTTCTTCATGGGGCACCACTACTCCCGTCTGCGTCACCACTGGCGTACCAACTACCGCTGGTACTCCAACAACTGGATCAGTGAGCACCGGCGTCACACCGACAATCCCTGGAGTTCCGATTACTGGTTGGGTTAGCAGCGGGGTCGGTCCGATGACCTGGGGATGTCCGATTATAGGTTGTATTAAAACTGAGGGTTTCCGGACGTTGATGTCATGTTGATAAGTCTTTTGCACTGATTTGGAGAATTCTGCAGTTGGATCCGAGGCGTCCACTTCCAGAATTGGGTCTGGAATGAGATCAGACGGAGCACTTTGCACTGATTTTGTTAATAAAAGAAACGTGATTACACTGAACACCATTTTTTTAATCATTTTATCGCAGAAACGTATTTTTTGGGGTGCGTTTTTAACTACTTGAGATAATTGATGATAGTGTATGAGACACAATGCTGTATTGATTGCTTATAGAGACTGGTGACAAAGTTAGTTTGTTGATTGGTTTTTATAATTGAAAATTAACCTGTAACGAAGTAGTATATTTCCGCTAAATTTGTCTGATCAGTAAAATGATGCGTCATGGGAACAAAATGTTAAAGAACTCGGTAAGGTGATTTTTTACAGGGTGAGTCAACTCAAGGGCTTATTTAACCTCTAGTTTGTGACGGTGATTAATTTATTTTCCTACTCGTGCGCGAAATTTAATTATATAGCTAGAAATAAGAGTAAACATATAAATATTCTTTATATATATATATATATATATATATATATATATATATATATATATATTCTTCAATAGCAAATAGTCAGTATTACTAGTTAAAAGACATAATAAGTTGTCATTGCGAATTAAACAAATTTTTTGTAGAAATCGTTCTAAAATGCACGTAAAATAACTCACCTTAGTTCAGAGTAATCTAGTTTTTATAAGTTAACATCTGCAGTGAAAAACATCTCTGCCGAAGTATTTTCTATTTCTTGCAGGAATAAAAACACATTAATTTTTAATATTTACGTTAGCAGTCGTTCTAAAATCAATAGAAAACAGTTCAGGTTAGCCTAGTCTTTATATCCATAGTAACAAACTTCTGTACAGAAATGCTTTCGATTCCTTGCAGGAATATAAACATATTAATTTTTAAAAATACACGTTGGCAGTCGTTCTAAAATCAATAGAAAATAGTTCAGGTTAGCCTAGTCTCTATATTCGTAGTAAAAAACTTCTCTACAGAAATGCTTTCGATCCATTGCAGGAATATAAACATATTAACTTTTAATAATATGCACTAGAAATGGTTCTAAAATTAATTTAAAATAACTCATCTTAATTCAGGTTAGTTTAGTCTTTATAAGTTAATATTCGCAGTAAAAAACGTCACTGTAGAAAGTGTTTTTTATTTCTTGCAGGAATAAAAACATATTAATTTTAAAAAATACACGTTGGCAGTCGTTCTAAAATTAATAGAAAATAGTTCAGGTTAGCCTAGTCTCTATATTCGTAGTAAAAAACTTCTCTACAGAAATGCTTTCGGTTCCTTGCAAGAATATAAACATATTAATTTTTAAAAATACACGTTAGCAGTCGTTCTAAAATCAATAGAAAATAGTTCAGGTTAGCCTAGTCTCTATATTCGTAGTAAAAAATCTCTCTACAGAAATGCTTTCGATCCATTGCAGGAATATAAACATATTAACTTTTAATAATATGCACTAGAAATGGTTCTAAAATTAATTTAAAATAACTCATCTTAATTCAGGTTAGTTTAGTCTTTATAAGTTAATATTCGCAGTAAAAAACGTCACTGTAGAAAGTGTTTTCTATTTCTTGCAGGAATAAAAACATATTAATTTTAAAAAATACACGTTGGCAGTCGTTCTAAAATTAATAGAAAATAGTTCAGGTTAGCCTAGTCTCTATATTCGTAGTAAAAAACTTCTCTACAGAAATGCTTTCGGTTCCTTGCAGGAATATAAACATATTAATTTTTAAAAATACACGTTAGCAGTCGTTCTAAAATCAATAGAAAATAGTTCAGGTTAGCCTAGTCTCTATATTCGTAGTAAAAAATCTCTCTACAGAAATGCTTTCGATCCATTGCAGGAATATAAACATATTAACTTTTAATAATATGCACTAGAAATGGTTCTAAAATTAATTTAAAATAACTCATCTTAATTCAGGTTAGTTTAGTCTTTATAAGTTAATATTCGCAGTAAAAAACGTCACTGTAGAAAGTGTTTTCTATTTCTTGCAGGAATAAAAACATAATAATTTTTAAAAGTACACGTTGGCAGTCGTTCTAAAATTAATAGAAAATAATTCAGGTTAGCCTAGTCTCTATATCCGTAGTGAAAAACTTCCCTACAGAAATACTTTCGATTCCTTGCAGGAATATAAACATATTAATTTTTAAAATTACACGTAAGCAGTCTTTCTAAAATCAATAGAAAATAGTTCAGGTTAGCCTAGTCTCTATATTCGTAGTAAACACTTCTCTAGAGAAATGCTTTCGATCCATTGCAGGAATATAAACATATTAACTTTTAATAATATGCACTAGAAATGGTTCTAAAATTAATTTGAAATAACTCATCTTAATTCAGGTTAGTTTAGTCTTTATAAGTTAATATTCGCAGTGAAAAACGTCACTGCAGAAAATGTTTTCTATTCCTTGCAGGAATAAAAACATTTTAATTTTTAAAAATACACGTTGGCAGTCGTTCTAAAATTAATAGAAAATAGTTCAGGTTAGCCTAGTCTCTATATCCGTAGTGAAAAACTTCCCTACAGAAATACTTTCGATTCCTTGCAGGAATATAAACATATTAATTTTTAAAAATACACGCTAGCAGTCGTTCTAAAATCAATAGAAAATAGTTCAGGTTAGCCTAGTCTCTGTATTCGTAGTAAAAACTTCTCTACAGAAATGCTTTCGATCCACTGCAGGAATACAAACATATTAAATTTTAATAATATGCACTAGAAATGGTTCTAAAATTAATTTAAAATAACTCATCTTAATTCAGGTTAGTTTAGTTTTTATAAGTTAATATTCGCAGTGAAAAACGTCACTGCAGAAAGTGTTTTCTATTTTTTGCAGGAATAAAAACATATTAATTTTTAAAAATACAGGTTGGCAGTCGTTCTAAAATTAATAGAAAATAGTTCAGGTTAGCCTAGTCTCTATATCCGTAGTGAAAAACTTCCCTACAGAAATACTTTCGATTCTTTGCAGGAATATAAACATATTAATTTTTAAAAATACATGTTAGCAGTCGTTCTAAAATCAATAGAAAATAGTTCAGGTTAGCCTAGTCTCTATATTCGTAGTAAAAAACTTCTCTACAGAAATGCTTTCGATCCATTGCAGGAATATAAACATATTAACTTTTAAAAATATGCACTAGAAATGGTTCTAAAATTAATTTAAAATAACTCATCTTAATTCAGGTTAGTTTAGTCTTTATAAGTTATTATTCGCAGTAAAAAACGTCACTGCAGAAAATGTTTTCTATTTCTTGCAGGAATAAAAACATATTAATTTTTAAAAATACACATTGGCAGTCGTTCTAAAATCAATATAAAATAGTTCAGGTTAGCCTAGTCTCCATATCCGTAATGAAAAACTTCTCTACAGAAATGCTTTCGATTCCCTGCAGGAATATAAACAGACTTATTAATTTCTAATAATATGCACTAGAAATCGTTCTAAAATTAACGTAAAATAACTCATCTTAGTTCAGGTTAGTTCAGTCTATATATGTTAATATTGGCAGTGAAAAACTTCTTTGCAGAAATTGTTTTCTATTCCTTGCAGGAATAAAACATATTAATTTTTAAAAATATATGTTAGTAGTCGTTCTTAAGTCAATATAAAATAGTTTAGGTTTGCCTAGTCTCTACGTCCTCAGTGAAAAACTTCTGCGCAGAAATGATTTGGACTCCTTGCAGGAATATAAACATATAGACTTTAAATAACATAAATTGGCAGTCACTCTAAAATCGATCTAAAATAGTTCTTAAGAGCTCTTTAAAATAATGAGGTTTTCATTTTTTTTTAAATTTTATTGTATTATTACATCGGAGTAATTCTCAGAGATCCAAAGAGGTGGTATTTTGGAGGAATGGACATTCCCGATGGAAGCTCGTTTACTTCATATTTCGCTGATGATCTGGAGTTTATTATAAGTAGATTACATTCGACTTGTGATTGATGAGAATTAACAGTTAATATTGATATAATTTATTATATAATGTTTGTCCACGACAATTGCACCATTAAATATGGTGATAGTCTTAAGTATTTAGAAGACCAGATGATCAAGAATGGTGTATGTATAAATGAAACTAAACAAAGAATAAAACATAAGTCAAAAACAAAAAAGAATCGAGTTGACAGTAACATATAGATGTTAAGTTTGAAAAAAAACGCCCCCTAAATGCTCTGCAACTGGACTACTTAAGACATAGTGTACCTGGTATCTAGACAAGACAAAATAAGAAACGAAGATATCAGAGGAAGAGTGGAGGATGCAACATAAATCTTGAACCCAATAGATTATAAATGTTTCAGATGGTTTGATCAAAGTACTTCGAATGGAAGAACATATATGGATGCATAGAATTTATGGGTAGACACTTCTGGAAAAGGAAGATCGTAGAACGAAGGAGTTAAAAGAATAATGGAAAATGGAATTACAAGACTTAGATATATGTCTACCAAAATAACACACCGTTAAAAGAAGTCTTCTTTTTGATCTAAGGTTTCAATTAATTTTAAATTGTCGAAGAGCTTAACTAAAGTTGAAAAGCTTAAACACCCTGTATATAGAGGTTCTTAATATCCATGAAACCTAACTGTACGGTGTCACCAGCAGGTTGTTCCCCATTTCTAGAAATTCAGCAAGTAAACAAATTTTTATATTAAAAACAGATATGTTTTGCTGCATTTTTAGTTGGAAATTTGTCAGGTGCCTAATGGTGCGAGGAGCTCATTTTAAAATTGTCATGGTTGACGTAGGATTTTCAATTTTCGTGGGAACTATGGATATAACTGAAAAATATTAACACGTAGCTCGTAATGCAAAAAATGAAAAAATAACAATAGTATATAGAAAATGTTAAAGAATGGAGCAGTTGATTGATAAAAAAGTATATTACATGAATGAAAAATGAATTAATTCATAAGATGAATAATTTTGTATTTTTTTCATATCATTATGGTAAGAATATCATCTTACAAGATTGTTGTCAACTTGTAAAGGGTGTTTTTTTATAGAGGTATAGAACTTTTAAATGGAATAAAACAAAGATGAATTTTTTAAATTGACATGAAATTTTACTTTATTCGAAAGATAACCTTCTGGCATTATAATTTAAATATGACTTCTGGCATATGACCGCCACGGCTGGCTCGGACGTAGTCTAATCTGGAGGTCCAATTTTCGATGATTTTTTCCAACATTTGTGGCCGTATATCGGCAATAACGCGGCCAATGTTGTCCTCCAAGTGATCAATCGTTTCGGGCTTATCGGTTTAGACTAGCGACTTCACATATCCCCACAGAAAATAGTCTAGCGGCGTTAAGTCGCACGATCTTGGAGGCCAATTCACGGGTCTGAAACGTGAAACTATGCGGTTACCAAACGTTTCCTTCAATAAATCAATTGTGGCACGAGCTGTGTGACATGTTGCGCCGTCTTGTTGAAACCACAGCTCCTGCACATCATGGTTGTTCAATTGATGACCAGCATCGTTTTTAAAGAAGTACGGACCAATGATTCCACCAGCCCATAAAGCACACCAAACAGTCAGTTTTTCTGGATGTAACGGTATCTCAACATACACTTGAGGATTATCATCACTCCAAATACGGCAGTTTTGTTTATTGACGTATCCATTCAAACAAAAGTGAGCTTCATCGCTAAACAAAATTCGCTTATGAAAATCGGGATCCATTCACCGAATCTACGCCTTGCTAGGTGATCGTGTGGCTTCAATTCTTGCACGAGGTGGATTTTGTAAGCACGCAAACCAAGATCTTTCCGCAAAATTTTCCATAAAGTGAATGGACACATATCCAATTCCTGTGCACGTTGGCGGATAAACTGATTCGGATCTTCCTCTACGCTACGCTCTACAGCACCAATGACTTCTTCTGTACGCACTGTACGACGTCTTTGTGGATGCGTATTATCATTTAGAGTAAACGTGGTGCGAAAACGTTCCAAAGTTAATCGAATTAATTGCTCTGATGGACGATTATGTTGGCCGTAAAATGGACGTAGTGCGCGATACGTATTTCGAACAGAACCATGATTTTCAAAATAAATTTACACAATTTGGAAGCGTTGTTCAGGCGTCAGTCTATTCATGTTGAAATGCCAAACCAAACTAAACATAAATCACTTGACAGCTGACAAAATGGCCGCCAGTTAAAAAAGTGTTGCCAACTTAAAGTTCTATACCTCTATAAAAAATACCCTTTATTAATGGGAAGCTTGTCCAAGTATGATTTATTTAATGATTATAGATCGGTAAAATAAAAACTGAAAGAAGTTTCCTGAAATTATGTACGGTGTTTTAGCATGGAAAGGAAACTTTGTCGAGAACTGCCTTCTTTGAGTTTCTTTAATTAAAAGCAAAAAAGCGTGTAAGAAGCACAATCTCCAAAAATTTTCAGTTGATTTTTAAATAATAGATACTCTTAAGACGGATGTTCGTTTTCTTTGCTTTTAACAGAACACAAAAGAATGATGCTGATTCACTGCCTGTGTCCCGAGCCAAGATGAGTTTAGGGGACCTCCCTGTTTCGAATAAAACATATTTTGCTCATACCGAAACCTCCAACGTACATACTCCGCAGTGCTGCAGGTACCTGAGGACTGCCGTAAATCTAATTATATTTAATTATATTTAAATATTATAAGCTTTTATAAATTTACTGCAATAATAATATTTCTGAGAGTTCAATTTAATTTCTGTCAGTGAGTAAAGTACACCTTACAGTGTGTCCTTAGTGATTTATCTTGTTTGCGTTTGTTTTTATATATTATTTGAGATTAGTGAGATACCTAAAAGATATGGCTTCCACATCTATATTTATTCCAAAATCGTTAAACCAGGGCTTTTTTTCCTCAACGAAAAACTTATTACGAAGAATGTTTATGATACCTTAAGATATCAATATCAAGATAGTAATGTTAAAAGCTCTGTTGGGATGTGTTCCAACATGACAGGAGTTGGAAAATCTACTATGTACCGAATACTGAAGGAGAAAAAAACGACTGGAATTGTTAGTACTCCCAAGCCACATTCGATCACAGGCAGACGAAAAACCTCGTTGGAAGAAGAGATGTAAACTGCAATAAAAGGAGTTGTACATATATTTTATTATGAGAAGCAGATCCCAACCGTCGACAAAATTCTAACTAAAATCAATGAAGATCGGGATTTACTTGAAATTAAAAGAACTGAGCTCTGGAAATTGCTTAGAGAACTTAATTTGTGCTGGGAAAAACCAGATAAGAAATCTGTTCTTATAGATCGTCCGGAAATGTCCGTTGGAGAAGGAAATATCTCTCTCAAGTAAAAGATAGAGTTGCTAGAAATAACACAACTTACAAAATTAATAATTTAACTGAACTTTTGATAGATTTTTTTGAACAAGAAAATGGGGAAACTCGATCTCATGATCGGTGAGATAGAGGAACCAATTATAATTAATTTGAGTGAAGATAGCGTCACTGACTTTGACTACGAATTAGATACGTAATGTTTACCAGCGTAAACACAATTTAATATTAAAATTTTCTGTGATATATAAAAATTAATTACATTTGAATCCCTTTTTAGTGTTTAATTGTAATTCTGCAGATGATTTAAGAAATAAATAAACTGAAACGTCAAATGTCCTAAAAATGTTTTTAATTAATAATAAAATGACCGATTGCCCAAAAAAATTTTCATATTATATGGACGAATTTATTTTTTTATATATGTTTAACTTCTTATATTTTTGACAATGGGTATTTTGTAAGTATTTAAATTATAACTTAGAATTTTTTGGGAGAAAAAGGGTACGTTTTATTCTGAATGTGCCTAAAACGGTTTCTATGTCAAAATTAAAAATAATAAAAATACAGTTGTGATTTGTGTTAAATATCTCAAAATTATCCATATTTTGTAATGTATGTGAATTATTAAGAAACCATAAGAAATAAAATAATATTATAAAAACTTTTTATTTTAAGTTTATTACCTAAATAATGTTCTATGCCATAAATACTTAGTGATAATAAACCTCCTTTCGACGCCCAAGACAGGGACTAAAATCCTTTTTAACACTTCATACATCCAAATATCTACTGTTATCCAACCCAAATAGACCATTATTACAGACCGGTATTTTTAATTATAAAATTTCTAACCCATTCCTATGAAAAATATACGTGTCTAACAGATTTTGTCAAAGACATCGGACTAAAGAACACACGTAGTTTGCGAAGGAAAAAAAGGGTAAAAAATGATTTATTACTCTCTCTAGTTCTTGAATAAACTATAGTCTAAGAAGCTAAATCTTGTCTATTTTCCTGAATTCAAAGCTCTTGGGGGAGGGGGGGGGCGCGATCGCCCCCTCCTTGAATTATCGACTGAATCGAATAGAGTGTTCTCTATCAATACGTTTTTTTCTGAAATTTTCAGCAAAAAATTTGTAGAGGAATGAAACATATGATTTTTTTCTCCATACTATCTCATGGTATTTTATATATCGACTAACGGTAAAAAACACCATCAAACGAGGCCATGGCTTTTCAATTTCTAACAATGATTATAATCAAATTCAGTAATTAAATTAACAAAATTAAAACAAATAATATCCTTCCTAATTAGTTATAGTTATTGATTATATTTATAATTTTTTAATGTTTCCTGTACACTTAGTTTCATTTTTTAACTGGTAATAACAGGGGAATCTGGAGTTAATAAACTTGTATTAATATTATTACTTACCATACCTTTCTTCTTCTTTAGCAGCCCTACAACCCGGGGTGGGTCTTGGCTGACTGCACAACTTGCTTCCATCTCACACGGTCGTCCATGATAGTTGGGTCAGTGGGTAACCGCATTGTTCTTAAATCTGACCATATGTTATCTTTCCATCACATACTTGGGCGTCCTAAGGGTCTTTTCCCTGTCGGGGCCTCCTCCCAAATTAACTTGGTAAGGCGGTTATTAGGGAGACTATGGACATGGCCAGCCCATCTTAGGCGTTGGGATTTAATTTCTTGTACGATGTCGCTAGCGTTATATATCTGTTTGACCTCGGCATTTGTTCTTATTCGGTGTTGATTAGTATTGGGGTCATACGTGTTGAATTTAATTTGGTGACCACATTTATTTTCTACTGTTTTTTCCTAGAATGCGGAATTAGCTTTTTTTCATTAACTTTGTTATAAAATTACCAAAAAATGCAAAAAAACCTGCTTACTTGTTAAATACAGGGGGATTCAAAAATCGATCACGAAACTTAAGGGGGTGATTCTACTTGACAAAATAAGGGTAGAGCTTCATATAATTTTTTTTCAAAATGTCATTCGTTTTCGAGTTACAAGCCGTCCAAGTTCAAGTTTTTATTTTTTGTTTTTTGAATTACTCGCTTACAGGAAAACCGATTTGACTAATATTTGAAAGATAGGCTAAGTCTTCTGCGCTTCATCATTTTAGTAACAATTCACATTGATTGTTTGCCGCTAGAGGGCACTTTACCTACATTGAAAATTGTTTTTTTTTCATAATTTTTTAGTGTTGACAGCTACAGTTGTTTTTGGCATAATTTCTGAAAAACTGATGCCAGGCCTTTAAAAAAGGTGCTCTTTATTTACATCGCTAAACCCAACGGTTTAGACGTAAATCACCCTTAAAAATTAAGTGGTAAATTTACTTTTCTCATTTCATTACCACCAGCTACCAGGTAAATAGCTATCAAAGTATACTAGAGCTGTCAGTTTAACATCAAATAAATTCGCTTTTTAAACTATTTAATTTATAATCTTAAAATAACTAATAATGGCTAATCACCAATATTCAAATATCGAATATTTGTTATGGAAAAGCAAATGGTAATGCAGAGTTGGCAAGAAGATATTATATGGAGAGTTATCCGGAAAGAAATATCCCTCATGCTCAAACATTTTCCAGTGTGCACAGGAGGCTTGCGGAATGTGGTTCCTTTAAAAGTTATAATGGAAATAGGGGAAGACCTAGAACTGCTAGAAACGTGCAACAAGAAGAAAGAGTGCTTGAAATTATTAAAGATAATCCAGGTATTAGTACTAGAAAAATTGGGAATGAAGTGCGGCTCTGTCAGGCTAGTTCATGGAGGATACTAAGAGAGGAACAACTCTACCCGTTTCATTCAAAAAAGGTGCAGGCTCTTTATGACGATGATCGGCCGAGACGGTTGGAAATGTGCAATCAGATCCTAGCTAAGTATGAAAACGATAATCGATTAATTGGCGTCATATTATTCACTGACGAAGCTGGTTTCACTCGTGATGGCATAACAAATCTACACAACATCCACACATATGCTTACGAGAACCCAAACAATGTGTTAGAAACGAAACATCAGCGTAGATTTTCACTAAATGTGTGGGCAGGGATAATAGGAGATTACTTTATTGGTCCTCATTTCTTTGATGGCTCATTAACTGGTGACGTATACTTAGATTTTATCCAAAATCGTCTCCCATTGTATCTGGAAGATGTGCCATTGGAAGTAAGGGCCCACATGTGGATCCTCCAAGACGGAGCTCCGCCCCACTTTAGTATACGTGTCCGACAGTATTTGAATGCAACGTATCCTGAGCGATGGATAGGACGAAGTGGACCATTGGCATGGGCAGCGAGGTCACCAGACCTTAATCCTATGGATTTTTTCTTTTGGGGTCATTTGAAACAATTGGTGTACGATATTCCAGTAATCAACGTCGAGGATCTTCGCTTCAGGATAATCGAAAAGTGCCAAATTATTAAAGAAACACCAGAAATTTTTCATCGAGTTAGGCGACATTTTTTGAAGAGTGTTAGGAAATGTATGGAAGAAAATGGGGGACATTTTGAGAATCTTTTTTAGTTTGTTTAGTACTGTTTCATTAATTTTTATCAATTAAATGTATATCGCAATAATCCATAATATGAATATTTACTGATTAGCCATTATTAGTTATTTTAAGATTATAAATTAAATAGTTTAAAAAGCGAATTTATTTGATGTTAAACTGACAGCTCTAGTATACTTTGATAGCTATTTACCTGGTAGCTGGTGGTAATGAAATGAGAAAAGTAAATTTACCACTTAATTTTTAAGGGATATTTACGTCTAAACCGTTGGGTTTAGCGATGTAAATAAAGAGCACCTTTTTTAAAGGCCTGGCATCAGTCTTTCAGAAATTATGCCAAAAACTACTGTAGCTGTCAACACTAAAAAATTATGACAAAAAAACAATTTTCAATGTAGGTAAAGTGCCCTCTAGCGGCAAACAATCAATGTGAATTGTTACTAAAATGATGAAGCGCAGAAGACTTAGCCTATCTTTCAAATATTAGTCAAATCGGTTTTCCTGTAAGCGAGTAATTCAAAAAACAAAAAATAAAAACTTGAACTTGGACGGCTTGTAACTCGAAAACGAATGACATTTTGAAAAAAAATTATATGAAGCTCTACCCTTATTTCGTCAAGTAGAATCACCCCCTTAAGTTTCGTGATCGATTTTTGAATCACTCTGTATATAAAAAGTACATTCAATTTTGAAGCTTTCAATTTTTCAAGTGAAAAAATATACCCTCTGTCAATGGTCGTTTGTTTTTTCAGATAAATTGGCGAAGTTGCAACTGTGCCCTCAGAAAATTGATTGTTGATTGATTGTATGACATAGCAGCCCAGGGTTGAAAATCAGTGTGCATCCTTTAGACTTAGTGTATTGCCTGCCATATCCGTATAGTAAAAGAATCAATTCTGAACGGTACAGAATCATCATCATCACAGCAACTCTCGTAATAGTTTAAATGTCTTCTTTTTCAATATACCCTTCTCACCCCTATACCAACATATTGCCAAATATACATTTTTTTTATTTAATGGATGATAACAAACCCATTCGAGCTTAACAAATTGATACAACTGACCAGATATACAAATTCTTTCACAATAATTCTTCAAACTTTCCTATATAATGAAAAAAACCTGTCTGTAAATCAACAGTCCACAGTGTGATTTTCTACAAGAATCAATAACCAAGCAAAAAAAAAATCAAAAATACCAACATGAAGGTAGCGATGGTCTTCTTTTTTGGTTTGTTGGCGTGTGTTCTCGCTGACCCTGAACCTGGCTATCTCAGTTCCGGCATCAGCTACCAGCAACCCATTATAACCAAGCAGATCGTGCCCGTTGTGACCAAACAAATTGTGCCTGTGGTTCAATACAAGCAAGTTTACACAAGTTCCGGTGGCGGATACAGCTCTGGCGGTGGATACAGTTCTGGAGGTGGATACAGTTCTGGAGGATATGGGGGATACTCTAAATATTAATATATTCTCAAGTATTTTGCTTTAACTTTGGTTTTGGTGACTTTATGTATGAAAATATGTCAAATCTTATTTTTGTATTAAATAAAATTACGAATAAAAAAAAAGGTTGTCCTTAATTAATAAAATATAAATGAGTTTGAGTTTTACAAAATTCTACAAAAAATCTGACTTTTTCACCTTGCTTTCCAAAGATTATACAGTGTGTCCCACGACGAATTGGCGCAATCCATTTCCCGAAAACCAGTCTTTGGAAAATTTTTAAAATTTGGTAATTCACTAAAGTCCATTTAAAATAAGTGCCATCATCTTGAAAATATGTTATCCTTCATCAACTCTGCCAAATTTTAAAAATTTCCCAAAGTCATGAACATTTTACTAGCCCTGTATTTTAACGGGTTTAGATTCGGTGCAAATGGCTGTTAATTTGCCAAAAGAATACGTATTTTAGACTATATCAGTGTTTATCGGGGCTTAAAATTATAAAAAGAAGAAATCATCAATAATTGCAGGGATATTAAAATTATAGAAACTATATTTTAACTTATTTCGACATCTAAATGGTATAAATACGAAAAAAAATTGTTCATTTCTATCAGTAACCAGTTCTTATATTTTGTTCGCTAATTTGTGTATTTTTCTTTAAATACTTAGGTAAGTATACAACGTTCTAGTGTTTGTATTACGCAGGAAAATTTTTTATTATTGATTTGCCAAGAAATTACATATTTAACAAAAATTGTCCTTTGTGGAGTTCAAAATCACTGATGTTCTAGACATTTTTATAATTGCCAATTATTTTATAATAATCTAGTATGCAGACAAAAGAATCCTTTTAAAATTAGAAGTTTGGAGAATGTTTTTCTTCCTGCAAAAAACCAATACATTACTGGGATATTCCAAGTCCAAAAAACTCATTTTTTGTTGCAAAATACTTAATAAAATACAAAATAATAAATAAATTCAAATCAAATTTTTTACACAAATAAAGGATGTTTTTTATAGAGGTATAGAACTTTAAGTTGGCAACACTTTTTTAACTGGCTGCCATTTTGTCAGCTGTCAAGTGATTTATGTTTAGTTTGGTTTGGCATTTCAACATGAATAGACTGACGCCTGAACAACGCTTCCAAATCGTGCAAATTTATTTTGAAAATCATGGTTCTGTTCGAAATACGTATCGCGCACTACGTCCATTTTACGGTCAACATAATCGTCCATCAGAGCAATTAATTCGATTAACTATGGAACGTTTTCGCACCACGTTTACTCTAAATGATAATACGCATCCACAGAGACGTCGTATAGTGCTTACAGAAGAAGTCATTGCTGCTGTAGAGCGTAGCGTAGAGGAAGATCCGAATCAGTCTATTCGCCTTCGTGCACAGGAATTGGATATGTGTCCATTCACTTTATGGAAGATTTTGCGGAAAGATCTTGGTTTGCGTGCTTACAAAATCCAACTCGTGCAAGAATTGAAGCCACACGATCACCTAGCAAGGCGTAGATTCGGTGAATGAGCCCAAAACAAGATTGCCGTTGATCCCGATTTGCATAAGCGAATTTTGTTTAGCGATGAAGCTCACTTTTGTTTGAATGGATACGTCAATAAACAAAACTGCCGTATTTGGAGTGATGGTAATCCTTAAGTGTATGTTGAGACACCGTTACATCCAGAAAAACTGACTGTTTGGTGTGCTTTATGGTCTGGTGGAATCATTGGTACGTACTTCTTTAAAAACGATGCTTGTCAGAACGTTACAGTCAATGGTGACCGCTATAGAGCCATGATTACTGACTTTTTCGTTCATCAATTGAACAACCATGATGTGCCACAATTGATTTATTGAAGGAAACGTTTGATAACCGCATAGTTTCACGTTTCGGACCCGTGAATTGGCCTCCAAGATTGTGCGACTTAATGCCGCTAGACTATTTTCTGTGAGGATCTGTGAAGTCGCTAGGCTACGCCGATAAGCCCGAAACGATTGATCACTTAGAGGACAACATTCGCCGCGTTATTGCCGATATACGGCCACAAATGTTGGAAGAAGTCATCGAAAATTGGACCTCCAGATTAGACTACGTCCGAGCCAGCCGTGGCGGTCATATGCCAGAAGTCATATTTAAATTATAATGCCAGAAGGTTATCTTTCGAATAAAGTAAATTTCATGTCAATTTAAAAAATTCATCTTTGTTTTATTCCATTTAAAAGTTCTATACCTCTATAAAAAACATCGTTCATAAGAATGTTGAAAAATTCAATAAAACACAGAGAAATCTTGCGTTGGAATTTTAAGAAGTCAGGCAGTTTGAAATTGAAGGGAGATAGTTTATTTCCTGCGAGTTTAACTCTAAATTTCTCTCATTACTAGTTTCAATCATCTAATAATGTTATCAGGGGAGCTGTAACAAACCTAGAGCAATATTCACAAAAAGAGCAGCCTATTTACAATCTTCGTTTCGAAAAATATCGGTAAGATATTATACCACCGACATGTGATACCAGACTGTGAAATGACATCTTTATATACATCAGAGTAGTGAGAAGTTTGAAAAATTAAATAAATTGTTATTTAGTTGCTTTGAATTTTGCTTTTCGTGGTCGACACAAAGTGGAATTTGCATAGTCCGAGACGTTGCTTTAACAAAGCTGTTTATATGTCTTTTAACCCCCTGATTACAAATATAGAGGCTTTATTCCCAAAAAAATGATATTAACAAAAAAATTATTAATAAATAAAATAATTATTTTTTTTGTACCATTGTTCCACAATAAATTGAAGAATTAGCTGTAATTTTTAGATATAAAATCAATAATAAAATAATTTTCTGGCACAGCACCATTTTAAAAACAAAAATATTTTTTTCAGATCTAACCAAAATGATCAAAATTATCATGATCTGCTCTTTGGCCACCATGGTACTTTCCGCACCAGGCATCCCCATTCCAGAACCAATCGTTATCAAACCAATATCTCTACCTGAACCAAGGATTATCGAAATACCGATTATCAGCAAGAAAATCGTACCAGTAGTGTCCCACAAAGTGGTCCCAGTGGTAACCCAGAAAGTCGTCCCAGTGATATCACAAAAGGTGGTACCAGTGATTTCATATACAAAACAAATTGTTCCTAGTTTCGATTCTTATCCAAAACACTTTTAAAAACAAAGCATTAGGATTTCATGTATATATATTTGTATTCCGAATTTGAATAAAGTTTTGATAGATATTTGAAATAAATAATTGTGTGTTTCCTTTTTTCCCCCTTATATATATATTTATATATATATATATATATATATATATATATATATATATATATATATATATATATATATATATATATATATATGTGATTCAGTATTAATCCGGGAGTACATCCGTTCGTTGGTTTGATTTCCTGTAGAAATTTGCAGACGTTTCGCCAAAATCCCATTTGGCATCTTCTGTGCTTGGTGGTTGTAGATCTACAACCACCAAGCACAGAAGATGCCAAATGGGATTTTGGCGAAACGTCTGCAAATTTCTACAGGAAACCAAACCAACGAACGGATGTATTCCCGGATTAATACTGAATCACATGTTCCCATCCGTGAAACACTACGCAACAACATATATATATATATATATATATATATATATATATATATATATATATAATATATATATATATATATATATATATATATATATATATGTATACCATTATATCATTTCCAAACATTTTTAATCTCTAGTGACACCTGATCTATATACTACTAAAAACAAGAACATTATCCCCTCGATAAATAACCGATAGAAGTAAACTTAAACCAAAAGGTTACGAAATTGCAGTTCATGAAAATATCTTGGAGAAATATGGTCGCTAGAGTACTTTTAATACCATTGATCAAAGAAAGAAATGTTATATAAGTAAAAATAGTGAAACTCAAAATCCAGTGCTGCAGAACACTCTAATTCCAGAAATTCTGACGTTTTATCTTCTTTAAGGTTAAAAATCTTCGACACTAATCTCTAAAGTTTCTATAAATATTTATATTTATTAAACCAACAATTACTTCTCTACTAAACTAACAAAATCGCGAGATAAATATAACCTTTTTTTTTAAACCGAATATTTTTATAACTATATAATTTTCCTGCTGGTAGTTTGATTTCCTGCTATATAAAGTGCCCCTTGATAATTTGTTTTTAGTGTAAACAATATATTGATAACCAATAGAGTAACACAAAAATATGTTGAAAATTATTATTTTAGCGGCTATTTTTGGGGTCAGTATCGCTAGACCTGGAGGCTATGGCCATGGGGGTAAGTATTTTCTTTAAGTAATGGTCTCCAACTAGTAATTTACGTATAAAAACTTTAACTAAGTTATTTTTTCTTTAAGTACTTGGTAATTATGGCGTCGGTGCTTACCGAACCGCAAATTTACTGCCCTCTGCAGGAGTAAGCGGCTCCTTAAGAACAGACATTCTCAGCCCTGCAGTTACCTATTCCGCAGGGATACCAATTCCTGGAGCAATAACATTACCTTATGGAGTTAATGCAGGTTATTCCCATGCCTCTAGAGTCGCCATAGCAACGCCTGTATTTGGGACTGTAGCACTTGGTGGTATTGGAAGACATGGGTATGGAGGACATTATTAAGAAGATTTAACATGAATTTGTGTATTTTTTTATATGAAATAAAGAAATTGTGACATGTGCGAGTGTATTTTTTTTCTCTCCAAATTTATTTTAATTGGCTTATTGTGGTTCAATCTATTAAACTAACAAAATCGCGAGATAAATATAACCTTTTTATTAAACCGAATATTTTTATAAATATGTAGTTTTCCTGCTGGCAGTTTGATTTCCTGCTATATAAAGTGCCCCTTGATGATTTGTTTTTAGTGTAAACAATATATTGATAACCAATAGAGTAACACAAAAATATGTTGAAAATTATTATTTAAGCGGCTATTTTTGGGGTCAGTATCGCTAGACCTGGAGGCTATGGCCATGGGGGTAAGTATTTTCTTTAAGTAACGGTCTCCAACTAGTATTTTACGTATAAAAACTTTAACTAAGTTATTTTTTCTTTAAGTACTTGGTAGTTATGGTGTCGGTGCTTACCGAATCGCAAATTTACTGCCCTCTGCAGGAGTAAGCAGCTCCTTAAGAACAGACCTTCTCGGCCCTGCAGTTACCTATTCCGCAGGGATACCAATTCCTGGAGCAATAACATTACCTTATGGAGTTAATGCAGGTTATTCTCATGCCTCTAGAGTCGCCATAGCAACGCCTGTATTTGGGACTGTAGCACTTGGTGGTGTTGGAAGACATGGGTATGGAGGACATTATTAAGAAGAGTAAACATGGATTTTTGTAATTTTTTTATATGAAATAAAGAAATTGTGACATGTGCGAGTGTATTTTTTTTCTCTTCAAATTTATTTTAATTGGGTTATTGTGGTTCAATCGATAAGGGATACTTATCAGTTGAAATATCGCACTAATTAAATATGTAATTAAAATGGTAAGTCTCGACCACAGCACAACTGAAATAAGCAGTAAGTTACCTTAACTTTACGCCGGTTGAAGTTTTCGGTGAACTTTCTAAAAAAATAAACCTAATTTTGAAAGTGAATTTAGCAATAAATGCATACTTAAAGCGAAAAACTTTGACATCGAATTTCTCGGAAAATAAAAAACTCACAGATTCCGGGTTTAACATACTTTTTTAGAATGATAATACCTATATTTATGTTAAATTTTAAATCGGTAATTTGTTAATAAATGTCTTACCTTTTTAAGACAACAAAAACCATAAATTTTGTCGAAAAAATAATATATCTTGATAACTAGTGGCGCCACCTATAACTTATATTATATAAATTGATAGGTTTTTTAATTCTCTACAACTTTAGTTTAAAATATTTTTCAATACAGTTTTACTTTTCGAGATAAACTCAAAAACCGAAAATCGTGATCAATCTTGGGCCGCCATTTTTTTTGCACAGGTCTTTCAGAGTTATCATCGAGATATGTTTTATAAGATGCCGAAATGAACACATTTCAATAAAAAAACCAATGTCACATTTTTGTTAATAAAACAGCTCTTTTTTGATCTAATTTCATGGAGTATTGGTTAATTTTGCATTCTGTTATTTGTTTCACATTCCAGCCTGTAAAAATTTTCTTTATATAATTTGTTTTTAAAATTGTTTTACTCCACCACCGTGTAAGATAACTCCGTTAGAGCATTTAGTCTAGATTTAGTAAAAATTATCACTTGAATCATATAAAAAATCAGGTCAAACTATATAAAAATATGTTAATGAGGTGCTAATTTAGACAAAAATTTTGTCACATCATTGAATAATATATGTAGATAGTCTTAAAGAATATGATAAAATGAAAACTGTTAGAATCGAGTTTGTTTTTGGTGTTTTTTTCGCGGTTTTCTTTATTTTTAGTGATGGTATACCTGGTGAAAATGAATTGGTTATGGTGGATAATGGAAATAAAACGATAATTAACAGAACTGCAAAGCAGTATTATTGTAAGTGATAAAAAGCACAAAAATTGGAACATTTTTTTTTGTTATTTAAATAACAGTAATCTGTATTTAAAATTTATAACGCAAATAGAATTTTTCTAAATTCGCATTTGATAAAGGGTCTGCCTCCTAGGTAATAAAAAAATAAAAAAACACCCGGTTGTTCCACATCAAAAAGTACCCAAACAAAAAAATTTTTAGCTACTTTTATAGTCACATAACCTCAAAACCAATAAAACGGTCTTTTTTTCGATTTTTGACGATATCTTCGGTTCTAAACATCGTAGAAATTTCTTTTTTCTTTCATTTTATAGGTTTTTTTATTGCCTATAACAAGATATTTTTCACAAAAATTTTTGGACCGAAATTCAAATTTTTAAAGGTGTTCGAAAATTAAATTCAATAAAATAAAAACTAGGACACTACAGCAGGGTCGAAAAAAAAGTATGATATTTTTTAGACGCCCAACTACGTCCATGGATTTTTTCAGATTTTAAAAAATGGCGAAACAGACTCAAAATCTCAAAAAACGGCATTTATTAGCATTTTTTCGCATTTTAATCGAGTTTTGAAACAGAATTTTCTTCTAAACCCTCAGTTGTCTTAAAACTATGTATGTATGTTTCAAAACCAACCATCCTTAATAACTTTCTTAAATAGAAAAATTTTAAAAAAAGAAAAAACACTTCAATTTAGATATACAGGGGGAAGTTTAATTTTGCATTTGTTAAAAGTCTGTCAATCACCTCCTCACCTCCAGCTAACCTCACTTTGATATGTCAAATGGGAACCCCCACCTTGTGACACATCATTGTAAGCAGCATAAAATTGTCTATCTAACCGTAAAAAAAAAATTAAATCGGTTGACGTACAAGCAAACAGTGTGCAAAAATGTCTTGTAATAATGCATAATATATCGGACTCGAACTTTAGTATGTCAAATGATTACCCTATAGTGTGATACATCATTTTAAAGGGCATACTATCTCCTATTTAGCCAATAAAAAAAACAAAATCTGTTGATGTACAAGCGAATAGTAAGAAAAGATGTGTGGTAATAATAGACACCTTATCACATTAAACTTTATTATGTCAAATGGCTACTTCATAGAGTAAAATATTATTTTAAATTTAAAATAAATATTTTTTTAAAATAATAAACAGTTAAAATATTTGCGAGAAAAAAACTAAGCCTGTTTTAAAATTCATCGCAAAATTCATTGCAGTCTAATCAATCTAGTGTATTTATTTCAATGATATTTTTTGCGGTATCTGATAGGTACAAAAAATCACTGCAATAAATAAAATTTTTAAGATCTTTAAACACCAGTTGTTTATTATTGTTAAAATTGTCATTGTGACGCCTAGTTGAAACGTGAATATAAATGGTGTATACGCTAGCCGAAAGAATAGAAATAATTTTTCTCTATGGAGCTGAAGATCGGTGCGCTCGTAGAACCGCCAGAGCATTTAACGAGAGGCATCAAGACAAAAACGTGGGCCATAAATATGTACTCGAATTGGTACGAAAGTTTGAAGAAACGGGATCCGTTTGTAATAAACAATCTATTGAGAAAAGGGTTGTAGATGAAGCATGCCAAATCGAGGTACTAGGACAGTTTGCAATAGATCCAACTTTATCCATCTCAAAGGTCGCAGATTTAACCAACATTTCTGCTGGCTCTGTGCATAAAGTTTTAAAACAAAATAAGTTTTTTCCCTACAAAATTCAAATTCTTCAAGAACTCGGAGAAGACGATTTTGATAGGAGAATTCAATTTTGCGAATTAATGTGCCAACGAATTGACGAGGACCCCCATTTACCTAAGAATATCTGCTTTAGTGATGAATCAACTTTTTTTCTAAATGGACTGGTTAACAGACATAACTGCAGATACTGGGATAATGAAAATCCGCACCTTTTCCGAGAAGGGCATATTCAATATCCCGAAAAAATTAACGTGTGGGCAGGAATTTATGGCAATGAAATCATCGGGCCATTTTTTTTGGAAGATAATTTAACTGGGCAAATTTATTTAAACCTTTTAGAAAACACAATATACCCTGCCATTGTGCAATCTTTAGAAAATCAAGTGGATGAAAATGCTGTTATGGTACTAAATGAAAATAATTTGCATTTCCAGCAAGATGGAGCTCCCCCGCACTACGCTTTGGCAATTCGAGAGTGGCTTGATGAACATTTTCCAGGGACGTGGATTGGCAGACGTGGTGCAATTGAACCCCTCTAGACTTTTTTCTTTGGGGGTATTTAAAAAGCAAGGTTTATAAAACCCCACCTGAAAATATTGACGATTTAAAAGATCGAATTGTTCGGGAATGTAGAGGAATTAGCAAAGAAACCCTTGCCAATGTTCGTGGGGAATTTCAAAATAGGCTTTTTTATTGTCTCGCTTATAACGGCGCACATTTTGAACATTTAATAAAATAATTTTCTTCAACTGAATAAAACTGAATAAACTGCTTATATTTAACACACATTTTTGCATCCTAATTGCCTATAACGTCTATTAACTTAATTTTTTTTGACATCGTTGGATAGCAGATCGTACGTCCTTTAAAATGATGTATCACACTATAGGGTAATCATTTGACATACTAAAGTTCGAGGCCGATATATTATGCATTATTACAAGACATTTTTGCACACTGTTCGCTTGTACGTCAACCGATTTAATTTTTTTTATACGGTTGGATAGACAATTTTATGCTGCTTACAATGATGTGTCACAAGGTGGGGGTTCCCATTTGACATATCAAAGTGAGGTTAGCTGGAGGTGAGGAGGTGATTGACACACTTTTAACAAATGCAAAATTAAACTTCCCCCTGTATATCTAAATTGACGTGTTTTTTCTTTTTTTTAAATTTTTCTATTTAAGAAAGTTATTAAGGATGGTTCGTTTTGAAATGAAGGCACTGTATATATATATATATATATATATATATATATATATATATATATATATATATATATATATATATATATTTAAGACCACTGAAACTCGATAAAAATGCGAAAAAATTATAATAAATGTCGTTTTTTGCGATTTTGACTATGTTTCACCATTTTTAAAAATCTGAAAAAATTCATGAACATAGATTGGTATCTAAAACACAACATATTTTTTTTTCGGCCCTGCTATTATCCTGGTTTTTATTTTATTGAATTTAAAATTTTTCGAACAGCCATATAAATTTGAATTTCGCGCCAAATATTTTTATAAAAATATGTTGTTATAGGCAATAAAAAAACCTATAAAATGAAAAAAAACAAGTTTCTATGATGACTATAACCGAAGATATCGTTAAAAAACGAAATAAGACGTTTTACTTTTTTTTTTGAGGTTATGTGACGATAAAAGTGCCTAAAATTTTTTTGTTTGGGTACTTTTTGATGTAAAACAACCGAGTGTTTTTTTTATTACCGAGGGGGCAGTTTCAACCATTTATCGATATCTTTTATTTAGGTAGAAATTTGTACTTGATTTTGTATTCAAAAGATTTTGAGATATTTAAGGTTATGTAATCGAAAATTGGGCTTTTTGGCTACTTTTGAGGTTAAGTGCAGGATAAACAGCATTTTTTTGACCTTTTTTCTAGTTGTATCCTGTAATGCTATTCCTATCCTGCAAAATAAGCTATTGAGCGGTCGCCTACATTTTTTTCTTGTAAAGTTACGACCATTTTAAGTTGTGAAATGTATCCTAACTACCTTAAAAGTATTCACAATAATCCTTTGAGGCATACATTTTTCTATAGTATACATTTCTCTCGAAAATTTATATTTGGGGGGCTTCGGGGTCGCTGAGTATCAATATGAAGTCAGAAAATTGAAATTTTCGTTTCCAAGATGGCGGATTCAAAATTTTGTAAAAAACTATATTGGTATTTAAAAAAACTCACTTGGGAGTTTTCGGAGATGCTTTAAAAGGTAAAATATGAAGGTATTAAAAAAATACATATATATTTTTTTTAGTTTTACCGTTCTTCTTTGGAGTAGGACTAGTACGCTTTCAAAATAGCCAATGCGATGCTGATAATGGATTTGTGGGAACCTGTTATACAAGGAGAGAGTGTAGTTACTTAGACGGTATAGGTACAGCAACTTGTGCTAACAGAGCAGGAAGATGCTGTGTTTGTAAGTGATTTTTGTACTAATTACAGTTTCTACAAAATATAATTAACTTCTTTTATTTATTTCATTTGTAACATATGACATATAAAAAATTTAAAAAATCTTATATTGTTTTAACTACGTTTCGCTTTACTTTGAAGCTTCCTCAGTGCTATTAAACGCCATTTTTCAAAAAATTACAACCATTTAATTTGAGTTACATTTCTTTTTAGTTCAGCGAGTTTGTGGCGATAGTTCTGACTTAAATAATACCTATTTTGTAAGCCCCGGGTTTCCTGCAACGTATTCTGGAGGATCGATTTGCTCTTTTACTATAGAAAAACAAGACGATGCTTGTCAGGTAAAGTATACTATACGCTAACACTTTTGTGTTGGCAATTTTAATTTTTAATTAGTTGTTAATGAACTTCATTTTGGAAGTATGTTTTCGAATATATATATATATATATATATATATATATATATATATATATATATATATATATATATATATATATATATATATATATATATATATGCGGACAAAGACCGTTGATAAATATTATTATACTAAAGAGTGCGGAGATCTTCAAAGAACATGGAAAAACTTCGGGTTAAAAAAATGACTACAGCGCTATTTCGTCCTAGTATGGGGCTAGTCAGGCCATTGCATTCGGTACAAACCATCATTTCGTATCTGTGTCCTATAAACAGATTTCACACTTGAAAAATAGTAAATACGAGACAGTGGCGACATCTCGATGACTCACTCAATAACATAAGAATACCACAAATCAACAAATGTTATATAAGACCGCCATGTGGTGGCGCGACGGTAAATTTAAAAAAAATATATCAAAACTCGATACACGAACTTGCTACTCTAAGGATAGAGGTCACATTATTTGGCATCGACAACCAAACTAACTATGAATTCTACAGTTCAAGTTCAGTATCACACAAACGATCTCCCTGAGAGAGCTGTTGTATATGTTTTAAGCCAACAAATATATATATATATATATATATATATATATATATATATATATATATATATATATATATATATATATATATATATATATATATATATATATATATATATATATCTTTAAAACTACGCACCGGATTTTGATGCGGTTTTTTTCAATAGATAGAGAGATTCAAGAGGAAGCTTTATATGTATAATAACATCCATCAAATAGTGGAGAAATACTGTTATTTTTGAGGTTTCTAATGTGATGTCGTTAATTATCATATTTTTTTCCGCTTACATTGCAAACGCAGGCTGAACCCTACGAGATTTATCAAAATAATGTATTAATTATTTGTACACATTGAAAAGGTCTACAGAAAACTCCGCGATGGTATATGTCTATCTCTCATGGATATCCCACAATAACATTTTTTTGTCATTTACTTTTTACGAGAAATAATGGCAAATTTTGAAGCGATTTTAACCAATACAGCATTAATCTTTATCCAATTAAATAGCTTAAATACATTGTTGATTTAATATAGATCTATATGGTCCTTTACAGCACAAGATTTAAATGAATATTTTCGAAGATATTACAGATTTAAAATTGCGGGAAGTAGCGCTTGCGGCGGTACTGGCCGACCGGGGCGGCGGCAGCGTGCCTATAAATAGCGCGTCGGAGGCCGATGTAATAATTGTTGTAAAAATAAAATAAATAGTCACAGTTTTTCTGTAGTGTATTTAGTATCAGCATTGCACCCGTGCGAAGCCGGGGCGGGTCGCTAGTATATATATATATATATATATATATATATATATATATATATATATATATATAACACATTTTTAATTTCCAGGTTCGAATCGATTTCTTGACCTTGAACCTTAATCAACCTAATATAAACGGTACCTGCACCACCGACGCCCTAACTGTCACAGGTGGCGCTTCAATCGTCCCAGTACTGTGCGGAGAAAACAGCGGCCAACACATGTACGTAGACTTCAACGGTAACACTTCGATAACCATAACGATATACGTGAGAAGTAGTTCCGCTTACTCCAGATCCTGGAATATCCGGGTGGCCCAAATAAATTGTAACTGTCCTTGGAGAGGTAAGTAACTTGTACAAATATGTCGGAAAATAATAATAAGTGATAATTTTTTTAAATTTTAGCACCGTCTGGATGTTTGCAATTCTATAACCAACTGTCAGGTACCGTAAGAAGCTTTAACTACGGTAGTACTAGTCTCCTGAACAGTACTAGGCAACTTGCCAATTTGAACTATGGAGTATGTGTTAATATGTTTCCAGGTAAGCAGGGGTCCACATGAGCTTGCACTGTTTAATAGAATATTTGAAATTTAAAACCTCTCAAGCATTATTGTTGTTTTTCAGGATACTGCGCCATTCAGTGGTCTCAAACGAGTGATCTCTACTCATTTTCAGTATCGGGAAATACTTTTACAGCTGTCGGAGATGGTACTCTAGGTACTACAGCTGCAGCTTTGACCGGAATCAGTTGTATTACTGATTTCGTCGTTATACCTGCTCCGATCCTGAATTCAAATAATACTCCTTTAAATACTGATCGATTTTGTGGCAATGGGTTTCCTTCAGTGACATGTAAGCCATTTAAATTTAGTGAATTTATCATTATTTATTTTTTAAATATGGAAGATTTAATATAGACTTTAGTTTTTCTAGTTTATTAAATATGTTGTATATTTTTAGCTTACTCCAAACCATTTGTATTGACAGTTGTCACCAATGGTGATGAAACAAACGATGTAGGAAACCGTGGTTTTTCACTGTCCTTCTCTCAAGTACAATGTGCTGGCGATCTATTCTTTGGAAGATAATTTTGTTTGTATTATGGTAACATATAATAAAACTAATAAAAAATTGCAAGAACAAATGAGTTTCTTTGTATCACGATACTTCAAAACCAATATTGGATTTTTGATCTTTTTGTCTTTTGGTATGGAATAATGGGAATTTTTATTAACTTGGCAAACAAACAGTACCAAGATAGCAAAAGTACAGTTTTCAGATTAATGTGTACATGAAGAATATATATATATATATATATATATATATATATATATATATATATATATATATATATATATATATATATATATATATATATATATATATATATGTATATATGCATATTATATTTTCCAGATTCTTGAACCATAGATTATATCATTTTCTTTTTATTTTGTCTTTTCTTGGGTTTAGGTTCTTTATTTAACAAAAAATCAAAAACGGTTTGACGTTTCGCCCTTCATTTCCATATCCATTAGGGAAAACATTAAAACAACTCAGCACTATTATACAGATACCTAAGACACTTTTAAAGTTTCTCTTAAAATCCCTGAGTGCTGGGTAGCTTTGAAAATCCATAGTGAATTTTTAAATTAACAATAAAAAAATTTTTTAAACGTCAGTGGATGTACCATTTTAAAATAAATTGTTAGCATTATAATTGTTGAACTATGAATTTTTTGCAGATATCTAAGACACTTTTAAAGCTTCTCTTAAAATTCCTGAGTGCTGGGTGGCTTCTAAAATGCATAGTGAATTTTTAAATTAACAATAAATTTTTTTTTAACGTCAGTGGATGTACCCTTTTAAAATAAATTGTTAGCGTTATAATTGTTGAACTATGAATTTCTTACAGATATCTAAGACTTTTTTAAAGCTTCTCTTAAAATCCTTGAGTGCTGGGTAGCTTTGAAAATCCATAGTGAATTTTTAAATTAACAATAAAAAAATTTTTTAAACGTCAGTGGATGTAGCATTTTAAAATAAATTGTTAGAATTAAAATTGTTGCACTATGAATTTTTTGCAGATACCTAAGACACTTTTAAAGCTTCTCTTAAAATTCCTGAGTGCTGGGTGGCTTCTAAGATGAATAGTGAATTTTTAAATTAACAATAAATTTTTTTTTAACGTCAGTGGATGTACCCCTTTAAAATAAATTGTTAGCGTTATAATTGTTGAACTATGAATTTCTTACAGATACCTAAGACTTTTTTAAAGCTTCTCTTAAAATCCCTGAGTGCTGGGTAGCTTTGAAAATCCATAGTGAATTTTTAAATTAACAATAAAAAAATTTTTTAAACATCAGTGGATGTACCATTTTAAAATAAATTGTTAGAATTATAATTGTTGAACTATGAATTTTTTGCAGATACCTAAGACACTTTTAAAGCTTCTCTTAAAATTCCTGAGTGCTGGGTGGCTTCTAAAATGCATAGTGAATTTTTAAATTAACAATAATTTTTTTTTAACGTCAGTGGATGTACCCCTTTAAAATAAATTGTTAGCGTTATAATTGTTGAACTATGAATTTCTTACAGATACCTAAGACTTTTTTAAAGCTTCTCTTAAAATTCCTGAGTGCTGGGTAGCTTTGAAAATCCATAGTGAATTTTTAAATTAACAATAAAAAAATTTTTTAAACGTCAGTGGATGTAGCATTTTAAAATAAATTGTTAGAATTATAATTGTTGCACTATGAATTTTTTGCAGATACCTAAGACACTTTTAAAGCTTCTCTTAAAATTCCTGAGTGCTGGGTGGCTTCTAAGATGCATAGTGAATTTTTAAATTAACAATAAATTTTTTTTTAACGTCAGTGGATGTACCCCTTTAAAATAAATTGTCAGCGTTATAATTGTTGAACTATGAATTTCTTACAGATACCTAAGACTTTTTTAAAGCTTCTCTTAAAATCCCTGAGTGCTGGGTAGCTTTGAAAATCCATAGTGAATTTTTAAATTAACAATAAAACATTTTTTTAAACGTCAGTGGATGTACCATTTTAAAATAAATTGTTAGAATTATAATTGTTGAACTATGAATTTTTTGCAGATACCTAAGACACTTTTAAAGCTTCTCTTAAAATTCCTGAGTGCTGGGTGGCTTCTAAAGTGCATAGTGAATTTTTAAATTAACAATAAATTTTTTTTTAACGTCAGTGGATGTACCCCTTTAAAATAAATTGTTAGCGTTATAATTGTTGAACTATGAATTTCTTACAGATACCTAAGACTTTTTTAAAGCTTCTCTTAAAATCCCTGAGCGCTGGGTAGCTTTGAAAATCCATAGTGAATTTTTAAATTAACAATAAAAAAATTTTTTAAACGTCAGTGGATGTACCCCTTTAAAATAAATTGTTAGCATTATAATTGTTGAACTATGAATTTTTTGCAGATATCTAAGACACTTTTAAAGCTTCTCTTAAAATTCCTGAGTGCTGGGTGGCTTCTAAAATGCATAGTGAATTTTTAAATTAACAATAAATTTTTTTTTAACGTCAGTGGATGTACCCTTTTAAAATAAATTGTTAGCGTTATAATTGTTGAACTATGAATTTCTTACAGATATCTAAGACTTTTTTAAAGCTTCTCTTAAAATCCTTGAGTGCTGGGTAGCTTTGAAAATCCATAGTGAATTTTTAAATTAACAATAAAAAAATTTTTTAAACGTCAGTGGATGTAGCATTTTAAAATAAATTGTTAGAATTAAAATTGTTGCACTATGAATTTTTTGCAGATACCTAAGACACTTTTAAAGCTTCTCTTAAAATTCCTGAGTGCTGGGTGGCTTCTAAGATGAATAGTGAATTTTTAAATTAACAATAAATTTTTTTTTAACGTCAGTGGATGTACCCCTTTAAAATAAATTGTTAGCGTTATAATTGTTGAACTATGAATTTCTTACAGATACCTAAGACTTTTTTAAAGCTTCTCTTAAAATCCCTGAGTGCTGGGTAGCTTTGAAAATCCATAGTGAATTTTTAAATTAACAATAAAAAAATTTTTTAAACATCAGTGGATGTACCATTTTAAAATAAATTGTTAGAATTATAATTGTTGAACTATGAATTTTTTGCAGATACCTAAGACACTTTTAAAGCTTCTCTTAAAATTCCTGAGTGCTGGGTGGCTTCTAAAATGCATAGTGAATTTTTAAATTAACAATAATTTTTTTTTAACGTCAGTGGATGTACCCCTTTAAAATAAATTGTTAGCGTTATAATTGTTGAACTATGAATTTCTTACAGATACCTAAGACTTTTTTAAAGCTTCTCTTAAAATTCCTGAGTGCTGGGTAGCTTTGAAAATCCATAGTGAATTTTTAAATTAACAATAAAAAAATTTTTTAAACGTCAGTGGATGTAGCATTTTAAAATAAATTGTTAGAATTATAATTGTTGCACTATGAATTTTTTGCAGATACCTAAGACACTTTTAAAGCTTCTCTTAAAATTCCTGAGTGCTGGGTGGCTTCTAAGATGCATAGTGAATTTTTAAATTAACAATAAATTTTTTTTTAACGTCAGTGGATGTACCCCTTTAAAATAAATTGTCAGCGTTATAATTGTTGAACTATGAATTTCTTACAGATACCTAAGACTTTTTTAAAGCTTCTCTTAAAATCCCTGAGTGCTGGGTAGCTTTGAAAATCCATAGTGAATTTTTAAATTAACAATAAAACATTTTTTTAAACGTCAGTGGATGTACCATTTTAAAATAAATTGTTAGAATTATAATTGTTGAACTATGAATTTTTTGCAGATACCTAAGACACTTTTAAAGCTTCTCTTAAAATTCCTGAGTGCTGGGTGGCTTCTAAAGTGCATAGTGAATTTTTAAATTAACAATAAATTTTTTTTTAACGTCAGTGGATGTACCCCTTTAAAATAAATTGTTAGCGTTATAATTGTTGAACTATGAATTTCTTACAGATACCTAAGACTTTTTTAAAGCTTCTCTTAAAATCCCTGAGCGCTGGGTAGCTTTGAAAATCCATAGTGAATTTTTAAATTAACAATAAAAAAATTTTTTAAACGTCAGTGGATGTACCCCTTTAAAATAAATTGTTAGCGTTATAATTGTTGAACTATGAATTTCTTACAGATACCTAAGACTTTTTTAAAGCTTCTCTTAAAATCCCTGAGCGCTGGGTAGCTTTGAAAATCCATAGTGAATTTTTAAATTAACAATAAAAAAATTTTTTAAACGTCAGTGGATGTACCATTTTAAAATAAATTGTTAGCATTATAATTGTTGAACTATGAATTTTTTGCAGATATCTAAGACACTTTTAAAGCTTCTCTTAAAATTCCTGAGTGCTGGGTGGCTTCTAAAATGCATAGTGAATTTTTAAATTAACAATAATTTTTTTTTTAACGTCAGTGGATGTACCCCTTTAAAATAAATTGTTAGCGTTATAATTGTTGAACTATGAATTTCTTACAGATACCTAAGACTTTTTTAAAGCTTCTCTTAAAATCCCTGAGTGCTGGGTAGCTTTGAAAATCCATAGTGAATTTTTAAATTAACAATAAAAAAATTTTTTAAACGTCAGTGGATGTACCATTTTAAAATAAATTGTTAGAATTATAATTGTTGAACTATGAATTTTTTGCAGATACCTAAGACACTTTTAAAGCTTCTCTTAAAATTCCTGAGTGCTGGGTGGCTTCTAAAATGCATAGTGAATTTTTAAATTAACAATAAATTTTTTTTAACGTCAGTGGATGTACCCCTTTAAAATAAATTTTTAGCGTTATAATTGTTAAACTGTGAATTTTTTACAGATACCTAAGACAATTTTAAAGCTTCTCTTAAAATTCCTGATATAATATAATGTATTAGATAGATTCTTATTCTTAGAAAACAAAAAATTTGAGGAATTACATAGAAAAATTTAAAAAAGACACCAAAAAAAGTTAAACCAATTGTTTAAAAAGCGTGAGACCTATGACAAAACAAACAATGAAAGGTGCAAATGGATCAAAAATATATCCGATACCTTCATACCATCTGAAGTAACTGAAGTTTTATGCTATGGTCCAAATTTCTCATTAGACGTTACAAAAGAAAAAGATATCCCAATAACTGAATATACAGCCTTAATTGAATCTGCTATTAGCAATGAACCAGATGACAAGGAGAACACAACTAGAGCTGCAGCTACTAATGTTATAACTAATCATAAAGTCAAAATAAGACACAAAACAATAAAAAATTTAACAAAGAAATTGAATCGAACAAAAAAATTTATAAAACACAATCCTCAAATTATTGTTCTAAAGCCCGATAAAAGCAGTAAAACAGTAGTTATAAACAAGACAGATTAAAAGACAAAAATGAACAAGTTACTAAAGGACGAAAATATATATAAAAATATTAAGAGTGATCCAACTAACTTATATCAAAAGAAAAATAATTCCTTCATAAAAAATTACAAAAGATGCAAAGAGGCTAACCATTCACAATGCTATTCCCCCAAAAATATACGGCCAACCAAAATTACATAAACATAATATACCACTAAGACCTATTGTTTCTTGTATTCAATCGCCATTTTATCGTTTGTCAAAATTCTTATCGGATTGCATTTTAAATATTAGAGGAATAAAATGATTTTTTATTTAAGATTCATTCGCCTTTAAAAAATTTATTGATACAGTAAATCTACCCGAAAATTACAGGGTCATTTTGTATACAAATATACCAAATCAACATGTCCACACTATTTTAGCAGAAAATTAAGTATTCGATCCTGTTAATAAACATCAAAAATTGAATATCCTCTTAAAGTATAAAAAATAAAACGCATTCCATGTATCTTAAGTACTTAAATAGATGATGTTAAAATTTCATTTCATAATTAATAAATAAACACAATGTCAAGGTATGTACTATGTAAAATTAAATACTTTTTTAGTAATTGTTTGTTTTTTAAAATTGTAAATATGTTTGTGGAAGATCAATAAATAAAAAAATTTTTGAAGATGCCTTAAATAAAGGGCGAAACGTCAAATTGTTTTTGATTTTTTGTTAAATGAAGAACACACATCCAAGAAAAGACAAAATAAAAAGAAAATGACACTTCTTGGAGTTACTTCTACCAAAAGATAAATTTGAAAGCGCCATTGTAGTTTAAAGTTGATAAAATGGTTACTATAAAGCTTAATTTAATAAAAATATATGATATCTGTAGCAGAAAAACACTAAAGCAAAAGTCAACGAAAATTACGATTTCTTTCACATTATATTGCTATTACGAATTAAAATTGGTCGATGACAAATTAACTTTAAATTCGTTTTTTACAAATTTAAATGATTTGGTTACTTATCTGCTTGAAGGTACTCGTTTTGAGGCTACAGTCACCAAAGTATGGTCTTGGGAAAAAGAATAAGCTTGAAACAGTACAACACATTGGAAGTGTGAATATTTCTATGAATCCATCTTGAAATTCTCCAATTGTATTCTCTGTAATTCGTAAGTCTGGCCAAAAAGGCAACAGACGCAACAGATTCGCCAGAAAAGTTTTAATATATTTGAAATAGATAGTACTTCTCTTAAAGACGAATCTACTATATTTAGAAAAATATGGCTATTACATTCGAGTAACGGCAGAAGGTTGTACTTTCAAGATATATTATATATATATATATATATATATATATATATATATATATATATATATATATATATATATATGTTGTTGCGTAGTGTTTCACGGATGGGAACATGTGATTCAGTATTAATCCGGGAATACATCCGTTCGTTGGTTTGGTTTCCTGTAGAAATTTGCAGTCGTTTCGCCAAAATCCCATTTGGCATCTTCTGTGCCTGGTGGTTGTAGATGAACTGAACAGTTCATCTACAACCACCAGGCACAGAAGATGCCAAATGGGATTTTGGCGAAACGTCTGCAAATTCCTACAGGAAACCAAACCAACGAACGGATGTATTCCCGGATTGATACAGAATCACATATATATATATATATATATATATATATATATATATATATATATATATATATATATATATATAAATTTTTGGCTTAATTTGCCCGCAACATGGCAGTGGATATGTATTTTTCTATCATAAATAAAACACATATTTAAAAAACATTTTATATTCCAACACAAATCTAACCAGCCAAAATACTAAAAGAGTTCACATTTCTACACGCAAGTTGAGTATACGTCAAAGCAAACCCTCTATTTGCTACGTCTCCAGTTACCAATTCGTCAGCATCTGTCACTGTCGTCAATACAAATGGTTTAGAATAAGCTGAAAAGAAAGAAAAGCTATGAATCGACAAACCTCATTAACGGCATCCATTTAATAAAAAGAGATAGATTATTGAAGTTAGGTTGTTAATCATTTTTGATAGAATTCGTCATATTTTACTTACTAATGACAGTGTCAAACTGATTTCCACAAAATCTATCAGTATTGACAGCCGATCCATTGGAGTAATATGGGTTGGGTATAACGACAAAATCAGTAATACAAAATTCTCCAAGACCTGGATCTGCTGGAAGTCCTGACACCACTTCCACCAAAGCCGTGTTATTTGTTACTGTAAAGGACGTGGAGTCCGAGGTTTGAGCCCATTGTATTGAGCAATATCTACAATATATAAAAAAATAATTTTCTCAAAATCTATTTAAATATTTGGAAAATTATTACCCAGGTTGCATATATACACATATTCCATAGTTAGTGTTAGCCATTTGTCTGGTTCCTGCCACAGTGGAACCGTTAGCGTAAGTAATTACTGCTCCATTAATTTGAGTTCCATAATTGAAGCTTCTTACTGTAGCCGAAACGTCAGTGTAGTATTGTAAACATCCGGCAGGAGCTTAAAGATACAAAAATTGATATTTCATGTACTAAAACAATTTTTTTTTGGATTCAAAGCCTTTTTGGTAATCTTACCTAACGTTGGACAATCGCAAGCAATCTGGGTTACCAAAAAATTGAAAGTCCTTTCCAAATCAACCGTTGATACAGTATTAATTGTAATAATAATGCTATTATTACCAACGAAAGTTAAATACATATGTTGACCAGAGTTGTCGCCACATATTACCGGAACGTTGCCACCTGAGCCGGTAACAACCATGGAATCGTCCACACAATTGCCGTTACCATCAGGCTGAGCTAGAACAAAATTTAGAAAATCCACTCGTGCCTAAAAAGGAAAAAAAATGTTAAAAAATTTCCCTATAGTTCAACCCATTAAAAGAATTGAAATATGACTGGAATATCTTGCTCTATTTTAGAATAACCCTCATTTCATCTGATTTTGGTTTAAATAAATCCCTTTTTTACCTGGCAAGATACTCCTGGACACGCTTCAATTGTGAAAGTACAAGATGTATCACCGTTAAAAGTAGCTGGATACCCTGAGCTTGAAAAGTATGTGTTGTTATATGGGGAACTTTGACCACAGGTTCTCTGAACTAAAAATGAAGGGTTAGTGTAAAACATCCAATACACTAATTAGCAACGAAAATGTTTTACTCACTTAAACAACACTTGCCAATTCCATTGGATATGCAAGTACCCGATTGGGAACCATCTATGTAACCACATTGTCTTCTAGTAACGCAAATTCCCAAGTACCCTTCTTGTGTGGTACATACGCTGTTTGCAAAGCGTACTAATCCAATGCCTGGGTAAACTAAAATTCAGAGTATATTTTGAAATACTCTCAGACTCCTCCCAAACAGTATAATGACCAAACATGGGCCAAAATTCTCAATTATTTTTAATGGTACAAGCTAACAGTTTATTTCTTATTAAAACTTACATTGTTTCGATTCTCTATCACTAAGTTCTTCATTATCAAATTCACCATAATCTTCTATAGTATTCTCTACAATATCGTCACCACAACTTCGCAGAAAATATAAAAAAATTATTAAAAGTTCCAAAATTTTTGGAACCGTTCTGAACATATACATATTTAGAATTTAATGAAACTTAAAATAAATTTCTGAAATGTTACAGTTATATTTGTTTAAAAAATTATTACTTAAAGATGCAGTTAATCTTCAAGACTGTTATAATTTGAGTATTTTTTGCTGTGAGTGTGTTAAATAATAGATAAATGATTTAATGAAATCAAAATTTGATGTACACCGTGAATCAAAAAAAAAAAATCCGAGTTACAGAATTGGGTTGATTTTAGCCCAATGATTTAAATCGTGATTGTAATCACAATATAAATCACTGGATACTTTTAATGACTACCATGATAAATAAAGAAATATTGATTAAAATATTTCAAATGACTTAATAGCTACAATTCAGGGGTACGTTTTAGAGAAAGGGGTAAAAATAGCACCTTTTCAATTTTTCAAAAATACCTCAAAAACTATATATTTTCAGCATATGTACATAGAATAAACTATAGTATAAGAGGCAAAATAGGGTCCATTTTCCTGAACTCAAAGCTCTTGGGGGGGGGGCGATCGCCCCCTGCCCTTGGATCCGCGCCTGATATATATGTTATATCCAAATTTACCCAATATTATTAAATATTCTAAGTTATTGTTTATCATTTAACTGTTGACCTTGCAGGCGCAGCAAATGAATACTGTAATATGATATGTTATTAATCCAAACGGATGCAGGTGTTTAATAAAGACGCTGAATTTACAAAAAGAATAATAATAGTTTCAGATATCATAAATAAGCCTAGCCGCTGAACTAACTAAATAAACAATAAAGAAGAATATCATATTTCATCAACAAGTCTAGACTATGAATAATGCATTATTGTTTCTATTGTTCGAAAATAGACAAAGGAACTAGTGCATCATGGGAAAAGTGAATGATATTATAAATACCTGCACTCGCCCTGCGCTCGTCAGTCAGTCGAGTCTATTACTCAGTCATTTTGGAATAAATATAGAGCTGGAAGCCATATCTTTTGGCTCTCTCACTAATCTCAAATAATATATAAAAATAAGCGCAAACAAGATAAATCACTAAAGACACACTGTAAGGTGTACTTTGCTCACTGACAGAAATTAAATTGAACTATCAGAAATTTTATTGTTGCAGTAAATTCATAAAAGCTTATTATATTTAAATATAATTAAATATAATTAGATTTAAGGCAGTCCGCAGTTAACTGCTACACTGGAGCAGGTACGTTGGAGGTTTCGGTAACAGTTTTATTACTCTCTCTAGTTCTTGAATAGAGTATAGGAATGTGTATGCTTGCGATCCCCCGCTCCTCCCAAAAGCTTTGAGTTCAGGAAAATAGAACCGGTTCTGCCTTTTATATCAGGAATGTGTATGCTGCTGGCACTCCCTTCCCCCCGTTGACAACTTGTTTTTCTTGCGATAGCCCCCCACTCAAGAGCTTTGAGTTCAGGAAAATATACCCTATTCTGCCTCTGGCTTTCGCTTGCCATACTGTACTTTTGTGATATCACCGTCCCCACCCCCCCAGAGAGAGGGACTGGTTCCGACCCTGATATATATATATATATATATATATATATATATATATATATATATATATATATATATATATATATAATAGAATAAAATATTGGCGAAGCGGACGTGAAAATTTGTCAATCTACATGATTCCAAAATATGGAAAAACTCCGGGTCCGACAGATGGCGACAGCGCTGTTTCGTCCTAATATGGGACTCGTCAGGCCACCGCAGTCGGTACAAACCATCATCTCGCCTTTGCATCGTATAAAGCTGAATTTATAATCAAAACACAGCAAATAAGACGACAAAGGCGACATCTCGATGGTCCACTTGATAATACAAGAACCACACAGATTAACAAAGTTTGTAAAAGAACCGTCATATGGTGGCGCGACGCTGAATTAAAACAGAAATATGTAAAATCGAGTACACGATTTGGTTCTTGTATTATCAAGTGGACCATCGAGATGTCGCCTTTGTCGTCTTATTTGCTGTGTTTTGATTATAAATTCAGCTTTATACGATGCAAAGGCGAGATGATGGTTTGTACCGACTGCGGTGGCCTGACGAGTCCCATATTAGGATGAAACAGCGCTGTCGCCATCTGTCGGACCCGGAGTTTTTCCATATTTTGGAGAGACAAATTTTCACGTCCGCTTCGCCAATATTTTATTCTATTTTATTTTAAATTACACGGACAATATATATATATATATATATATATATATATATATATATATATATATATATATATATATATATATATGATTCTTAAACTATAGATTATACCATTTTTTTAAAATTTTGTCTTTTCTTGGGTTTAGGTTCCTAATTTAACAAAAAATCCAAAACATTTTGAGGTTTCGCCCTTTATTTAAGGCATCTTCAAAAAAATTTTGTCTTTTTATTTATTGATCATCATTGATATTTTGTTTATTTATTATTAATGAAATGAAACTTTTACATCGTCTATTTAGTACCTAAATCTCAAAAAAATCGAAAGAAATTATAATCTTTTTAATTCAATCAATGATTTTTGATCTAAAAAAAAAACAAAATCAACCCAACCCTGATTAGATATATCGATAATAATTGTGAAATTTAATATTAAATAAGACCTCAACAGTAAATCAAGTGCAGTAGCCGATTTTTTAAAACTTTTCAATGAAAAAGATATCATTTTTCAGAAAAATATGTATTTAATAAAAACCACAATAGTGGAAAGTATACATTCATTCGTTGAAATATTTCCTTATAAAAGAACCAGAAATAACATTTTTCATTGGCATTATTATAACAAGGTATAGCGTGATCTACTTCACTCAGTTTTTCTATATAATATTCAAAAATTTTTTCTTATGTACTGATTTAAGTGACATCTCGAGGTAGGTAAAGATATTATATATTTGAAGAAGGGCTTGTGTTTTTTGATATGTTTTTTAGTCACCTCATTGCAACGTTTTGACTGGCGCCATCTTCACTATTGATTTACTTATTGATATAATAAATTTTTCATTAAGGTTAATTAGCTGAGCTAACTAAATACAGGGTTATTAACCCTATATAGCACGGAAAACGTAACTTTCAAAAGGTTTTACGTTTGAGATATATGGAGGTCCAATACAGTTACATTTTAAAATTATTTTCATATTATACAGGGTGTCCCAAAAGCTCTGAAAATTCTCTCCCCTCTGAACCCCATGTATATTATTGCATTTCTGAATTCTCCGATCAAAATAAGTGCCTATTTTAATAAGGTTTATAGTACCTAAACCTTAAGGGGTTTTACATAATTTGAATTTTAACAAAATTTAACCTAATTTTCATGTTTCAAATATTTAAGAAGATTTTCAGTTATGCACTTGAAAACTACAGTAAAGTGTAACAATAAATCATATTTTATATCCCGATTATAATAAAATTACTATATTATACAGGGTGTCCAAAAATTAAAACTAATCAAATAAGAAATTTAAGCGGCTATAACTTGACTAATTTAAACGCTATACTTTTTAACTTACCAAAAAATGTACTTTTAAATACCTGTCGAACGGTATAAGGGTGTTCTACAGCTAAGTCTTCGCCTTAAGACGTTGTATAGACGTCTTATGTTACAAAAGGCAACGTCTTTAAGACATTTACAACGTCTTATGGACGTTCTTTCCAATATATTCCACCATTAAAATTATGTACATTAAAAAGGGTTCCTTTAATTTTTTTTTGTCTTGTTTACAGAGTCGAACCGTGATTATTCAAAAGTCCAAGAAATAACTTTAATTAAGAAAAAATCAAGAGCAAAATATACACTACCATTTTAAATAACTACAAGTTCCGCATGAATAATGTGCTTTAAAAAATATGTTCAACATAATCTCTTTATATAAAAAAATGCATAACTTAAGCATAATGTAAACTTTTTCTAATTTGAAATTTAAAAAGTGAGGTAGAAGAGCAAATATTTTCAGAACTACTACTGTTCGAACTATAAGTGAACCTATCAAATTTAAGCCCTAGTTTATCCCTTCGATATAATAACTCTTAAAGGTAGACTATCAACAAAATAAAAGTTTATTGAAATAAAAAGTACACAAATCTTTAAATAGTTTTAAAAACAAGAATTTTTATTTAGTCGAATAACAAATCTGGTCTGATGCCCTTTTCAGCCATGTTTGGATTGAAATTTCCTCATTCTTCTCACTTTTTGCCAGTCCTGTTATCTCTGTAGATCCTAATAACAAACTGTTTTTAATTTTATAGAATAAAGTTTATCATTTGTGGGAGTAAATTTTTTGAGATTTTTGCGAATTTTTATAATTGTCCTCTACTATAGAATCGTGACTTATGCTATTTCAAGGTCAATATGTATAATGAAAGACAGAACTTACTCATAATAAGTCTCACCAAGTTGGAATCGTAGAACTTTCTCTTCCCTTTTCGTACTAATCAACTGTACATGGTAATTTTACAAGCTCGCTTTACAAAGTCATAAATGCTCCCTACTCCCAGTTTTGAAATTTCTAAAACCTTAAACAAAATTACTTCTTGTAATTAACAAAACTCTATTTTCTATGTTCTTTAAATATAAACCAATCAACAGGAACAAATTAAATCTTACAGGTTTCATTAGTGGAGCACTCCATAAACAAACATTTCGCCTTCCACTTTATTAGTAATATTTCTTGTAATATTTAGGACCGGGTCTGAATGAGCTGTGCAAGCCTTTTTTGCACAGATAATATTTTTGAAAATTTCATTTCATATTTCTAATAACATAGAGTTACTACAAAAATATAAGCGGTAAAGCATTCGGTAATTTCCTGTAACACAACCTATAAATAACGTTACTGATTTTCCTAAGTACATATGATTCTTGATCTTACCCTAAGTATTACATAAACACGAATAAAAAAGGTTTTCAGAGGCACATAGATAAATCAACTATTTTAGTAAAATTCCTTCAAAAGCTAAATTTTCACAGTCAGCACCCTAACAATAAACAACATGACGAAACACAAACCTGAAAAACACAAATACAGAACTGAAAAATGACAGTTGACAGAAATAAAAGGCGGGTTTTTTAAAGTTATAGTTTCGCTGACACCATATTTATGTGTGTCATTGTTATCGGTACATCAAACAGTCTGTGACAAAAAGCACCAAAGTATTGATAAAAAAGATCATGCAAACGTTCTATTAACCAGGGTCGTAGTGAGGCTACTAAAAATTTGTTATTCAATCAAAAATTTTAACCTCAACTTGTATTTAGCTGAGCTCTGTGGGGCGTTGCAAACTTATTACCCAACTGCGACAAAATCCATAGGAAAGGAAATGCTTTTTAGTTTTTATCAACTAAATTATTCACAACTGTATTTATTTTCATATAAAATGTAGTATGTAGACTTTTAAAAGATATCTTAAAGACGTTGTATATAGACGCCTTATGGCCGTCTTTAAAACAACGTCTATAAGACGTCTTATTTGTGTCTTAAGACGTTCAGACATAATCTGGATATAAAAATGACGTCTATAAGACGTCTAGTGCTGTGTGGGTTCAGAGCTTTTGGGATATTCTGTATAATATGAAAATAATTTTAAAAAGTAACTATCTTAGACTCCCATATATCTCAAAAGTAAAACTTTTGCGAAGTCATGTATTTTGGTCACAATATTTCGTGCCATATAGGGTAAATAACTCTGTATACTTGAAAGTTACCATTATCAAGCAATTTGAACATTTTGATCAGAATATTATTATTTTTTAGATCGAAATACAAAAGAAGCGCAAGAAACATGTTTATTTCCACCAGACAAATAATATTGCTTTCCGCAGTTCTGTCGTTCGCCGCTGTATTGGAGGCAGCACCAACTTACCTTCACGCTGCCCCAGTAACCTACACTACAGCAGTAATCGGTCACGCTCCGACCATTATTTCCCGTCAGAACAGTCATGTGATCCACCACGCTCAAGTGGTTCAACCAGTGGTTCACGTACCCATCGTGCAACACGCACCAGTGGTGCCTCATTTACCAGTATTGTACCCGCATGGTTACAACCATTATTAAAAATTGTTTTTAAATATGTGTCATATATATTTAATGTTTTTTTACCACTGGAATTCGTGAAATAAAGAAAATGTAAATAAAATATTGATTCAAACCTGTTTCGAATGTTTCAATGTTTTCATCAGTCCTGGCGCAGCAAAACGAAATATTTCCAAAATATTATAAACAATCATTCCCCAAGAACAATGTTATAATTTATTATTTTAAATAAATAAATTACTAGGGTTGCAGAAATGCGTTGGTGAAAATATGGCATATAAACTATATTATTTTATAATAATTTGTTTAAAATAAATTTAAAAAAGAGATAATTTGTTAAAAATACAAATATCAACATAAAGATAAAATGATTTATCTTGAAGATAATTATTTAAAAACATCTTGAGTTGAAGATGTTTTATCATTTATATATTATTTGAATATTTTATTCGTATTAGGAGTGCAGGAATTGCAGGAAGAAATTTTTTAAACAATGTTCTTTTTACTTATTGATTTAAATAATAAAAAAAATCTAATTACAGAATTCTACTATTATATATCAATACGTTATTATTTTATTGTTCTTGTAAAATATGAAGTGTTAAATAATTTCGTTACTAGATGGAGTTGCACTCCATCGATAATAAAATATAGAGCTATTTGATTTTTTAGAGGTGCGTCACTAAAATTACGACTACAAGTCGGGAAAGCTATCGAAAATAGATTATTTAGTTTCATAAAAATCTGTTAGATGGCTGACATGTCTTTAAAACATCTTTGTAGATTTTAGATTATAGATCTGTTTCAAATTTTAGCAAAAAGGTGTCCATAGCTTAGATGCTAAATATTTGAGACTCTTTTGATAGATTTTTTGGTAGAATTTTATTTCGTCATATGTTAAGGCATTCCGACTTCAAAAAATGTTATTAATTCCACGGGAATATTTATAGATGCCGTTTGAATTGTTGATCATTTATATATATATTCACTTTATACGGCATGGAATATTGCGGCTAAAATACCTAACTTTCAAAAGGTTTTACTTTTGGCATTAATGGAGGTCTAATATAGTTATTTTTTAAAATTATTTTTGTTTAAAACAAAAATTAATTACATCACAAACCAATTATAATCACACACTCTTTTGTATATTAACTTTTCAAAAGTATTTTTAAAAGTCCAGCTAGAAGAATGGACACTACATTTTTAACCCTATAACTGCCTTGACTTGACTGAATGTGGAACCCAGATGGTGTATGTTTTAAGTACTTTAAGTGGCGCAAAAAGTTTGGGTCTTTTAATTGAAGTGATATCTTTCTAAAAAAATATCGTGATTCAGATAGAAAAGTTTTGGTATGTATGGCAAGGAACCACATAAACTTCCTAGATATGACGTTGCATCACAAAAATAATACAATACTAACTGAGTGGTACACAAAATCTACATGGTCTGGTCGCTACCTCAGCTACCATTCCCAACACCACATGGCCCAAAAAAATCAGTAATAATTGGAATAGCCGATAGAGCCATCATCTTTAGTAGTCCCGAATTTAGAAACAACTGCATCAAAAAAGCAAGAGAGGTCCTTATGTCAAACTCTTACTCAAATACAAACATGGAAACACTAAAACAGAAAATTAAGAAGACAATAAAACCAAAAAACAATATCTTTCCTTGCCATACATACCAAAACTTTCCGAAAACTTTCAAACTTTTTTTAAAAAACATAATTTAACCACTAGTCATAAGGACCATAATTTAATTAAAAGCAGTTTCAGTAAATTAAAAAGTGACATTCCAAAAAACAAAAAATCAAATGTTGTCCACCAAATAACCTGCAAGGATTGTCCATCGAATTATATCGGCCAAACTAGTCAGTATCTGCAAAATCGTCTAAATGGACATAAATATGACAAAAAAAAATATTACAGCCCTAAAAAACACGAAATGAAACACAAGCACACCTTTGATTATGAAAATACAAAAATCTTGAAAACTGAAACCAACAAAGGAAAACGAGAATTTTACAAAATGGTCGCAATAAAAAAAATCCGAATGCCGTAAACGATAAAACAGACATTAATAATCTAAATCAAATTTATTTCAACATATTAAAATAAACCAATATAAGGGAATTTCTAAAATAAATAAAACAATAAATAAAAATAATTCTCCGCTTTCAATTTTTCTAAATCGAATCACGAAATTTTTTTAGAAAGATATCACTTCAATTAAAAGACCCAAACTTTTTACGCCACTTAAAGTACCTAAAACATACACCGTCTGGGTTCCACATTCAGTCCAGTCAAGGCAGTTATAGGGTTAAAAATGTAGTGTCCATTCTTCTAGCTGGATTATTAAAAATACTATTGAAAAGTTAATATACAAGAAAGTGTGTGATGTAATTAATTTTTGTTTAAAACAAAAATCTCCATTCTTAACGGTAAGTTTTTAATCTTTTATTCCATATATAATAATATTAAAAATGTACATTTTTGTAGAATCCGCCGAAACCCTCAGTTGAAAAAGATTCGAAAGAATCGAAACGTCCTGAAAAATAAAAATATATATACAATAAGTATGACTACTTTATATATGTAGTTTCAATATAAAAATGAACCATATTCCCAAGAAAATAACCAACTTAAAATATATTTAATGGTTCAAGAAAAATTAATTCATATATATATATATATATATATATATATATATATATATATATATATATATATTTATATGGTCTGTTTTGCAACAAAATTTTAATTTATGAATAAAAATCTATTGGTATCTAAAACATTAACAATATATTTACAAATCATCCTATTTACAAACAAATAAAAAGATCACAAAATAATTCACTACGTCCCATCTTAAAGCACAAGAGGAGCAGCATAAGGACTAGCCAAGTAAGGATTTGCTACATAGGGAGCAGCAGCAGCTACATAAGGAGATGGCGCGGCTACTAGAGGAGCAGCAGGAGCTACAAAGGGAGCAGCTCTCACTAGAGGAGCAGGAGCAACGAAGGGTGCAGCTCTAAGTACTGGAGCTGCTGCTACAACTGGAGCCGGAGCTACGAGAGGAGCGGCTAAAGCATTGTAGTTTCTTGCGATTACTTGCGAGCTCTGAGCTGTGACTACGGCAGGAGCGGCGATAAGGGGAGCTGCTGCTAAAACGCTAGGTTTTGGTGCAGCCAAAGTGCAGGAGATGGTGGCCAAAACTAAGATGGTGACCTGAAAAATTTTTTTCATATTATTTTAATTTTTTGTTTTAAAAATTTGGTACTTATACAGTATTATATATATATATATATATATATATATATATATATATATATATATATATATATATATATAAAATAAATTATAAGGATAATAGATTAGATCAAAAATATTGCTTATTTAAAACTTCTGATTTAAGAAAATGGGTACAATTAAAAGAAGATATATAAAGGTACTTACGAACTTGAACATTTTGTTCTAGACAGGAATGTTTGTATGTGTGTAAATCACAAAACTAAGGATGTACAATGATAATTTCGGTCACCCAAATTCTTTTATACTATCACACTGCGAGCCCCACCCGTATATTTTTTTTGGGTCACTTTTGAAATTTCTTTTGGGCTTATTACAGACGGTATTCCTATTGGTATTCATGGGGTACCTCGCGATGGTTCTTACGATAGAAATATTTATGTATGACTTTGTTAAGAAATCGATTGTTTTTTTTGGGTACTGGTTACGTATTAGGTACGTTCTTAATGTGTTGTAGGAGTGACAGATTTTTTTGGGGTTCGTAAAATGATTAAGAAAATTAAAATTAAAATAAAAATATTGTTTTTATCCCCTTTTTAGGAGAAATTGAATCACAGGCAAAGTAATTTCATAGATATTTACATTAAAAAGTAATCTAATAGTGTAATTTTAATATTAATATGCTTTTAGTATATGGTGGATTTTCAATTTTTGTTATTTCAAGCAAAAACATTCTTTAAAAAAAGTTTTTTAAACAAAATAATTTTATAGCAAATTTTAAGAGTTTACTGTGGGATTGTTAATTCAGTTTTACTGTTGAGCTGGTAATCAAAATCATGCAGTAAAAATAGTCAAATAAATAAAATGCTTTATCCGTAAAACATATTATTCTAGAACCCAAATATGCCTTTTATCGTTTTGTAAAAAAAAATTAAATTTTTGTAAAAAAAATTGAATCGACTTCTAAAAGTGCGCTAAAAAGTGAAAAATTACTATAAATTTTTATATGAAATTGAAATTTTTGAAGTCGGCGGCAAACTAATACCTGACAAAATGTGATTCACCTAAACACATTAAAAATACTTTATTTGTAATTGTTTTCTTACCATAATTTGTATATATTTGTAGTTACTTATTTCATTTAGAAATAATTGGGCGTCGACTTCAAAAATTTCAATTTCATATAAAAATTTAAAGCTTCTTTTCATTTTTTAATATACATTTAGAAGTTGGTTAAATTTTTTTTTATAAAAATCTTATTTTTCAATTTTTAATTTTGAATTCATTATGATATCCATAAATTATTTGAACTAAGTACTAATCGAAATTAGTGTACCTCGCAATGACTCCAAGGTGGCAAAAAAGTACAATTTTATCCAAAGTTGTAAATCACCCTAAAATGAACCACTAAAAATTCTTTGATTCTTATAGTTTTCCAAATACCAGTGAAATTGAGTCAAACAAATATTTAGTCTGTCATAGTAAACGCATTATCTTAAATTTCAAATTAATTTTATATTGGTAATATAGGCCCCAAAATCTTCCAATATCGAAATTTAAAAAATTTGAGACGTAAATTTATATTGTATATTGAATTTGTATAGGCCCCAAGAACCCCGCAATATCAATTTTATATAATACCGAAAAATGTAAAATTTTTATTCCCTCATATTGTATCTTATTAACCTAATAGTTGTAAAAAATTAACTACATATTCGTAATACACCACCCCAAAATTTTTTTCTTACCATATTGAATCCGCCATATTGAATTTCAAAAAAATAATTTTAACGTCTTAATCTAATCTAAACCTAAACCCTTCAAAGCTTCCTAGTACCAACTTTAGATAAAATCCAAAAATTTTAAATGTTCAGGTTAGTTCAGGTTAGTTCAGGTTAGTTCAGGTTAGTTCAGGTTAGTTCAGGTTAGTTCAGGTTAGTTATTGCATCTGACGTATTAGATTTTCTTAAAATAATTTTATATTCGCTATTTACAACCTCAAGAACGATTCAGTTCCACATTTGAACAAAATCGAAAAATGTAAAATCTTTAGTCAGCTATATTGCATTCGCCATATTGAATCCGGAAAAATCCTATTAAATTCATAATTTACATCCTCAAAAACCCTCTATATCAGTTTTGAAGAAAGTCGAAATATGTGAGATTTTTAGGACACCATATTGATTCCGCAAAATTGAGTTTTTCAAAAATTATTTTAATTTCGTAATTAACACTAACAAATATCCCCCAATACTAACTTAAGACAAAATCGAGAGATGTAGAATCTTTAATCCGCCATTTTAGATCGGCCATATTTAATTTTTTTAAAATAATATCAGATTCGTAATGTGCTATCCCAAAAACTCCCCCATTTAATTTTTGAAAAAAATCGAACAAAATTAATTTTTTATCCACCATATTGTATATAGTTTTGGATTTGTCATGTGCGACCTTGAAAACTCTCCCGTACCAATTGTAGAGAAAATTGGAAAAATTAAATTCTTTTGTCCGCCACATTGGATCCACCATTTTGAATTTTTTAAAAATAATTTCAGATTCGTTGGATACAACCCCGAAAATTCCTCCATACCAATTTCGGAGAAAATCGGAGAAAATTAATTTTTAGGCCACCATATTGTAAGCGCCATCCTGGATTTTACTGCACCAATTTCATCTAAAAAAATATAGGACCACCGCAGCAACTTCCTGAAAGTAACGTAAAAAATTTCATCCAAATCGGTGCAGCCGTTCCGGAGTAATCGGTGTACAGGGTGAGTCAACGATTGGGTGAAGTAGGTTTGTGCCTTTTCGGTGAAATTAACAAAGAAACTATATTTATTGTTTGATACAGTTTATTTTTACGCAGATTTTAAAAATATTTAGGACTCTACAGGGTGAGCCAAAAAACTAGGACAGCATAAAGTTGTATTTTTTAAATAGAACACCCTATATACGAATCGTATTTTCGATTTAGATTATAATTTTAAATCTTTTTTATTAAGGGTTTACTATAACAAAACTTTATAGTTTCTGAGATAATTAAGTTTAAAGAAAAAAAGTCACATTTTCAAGCATCAATTCAATCCTAAATAACATTTTCAATTTTGTGACAAATATATTCAAATTTGGAATTTAGCAAGGCCAAGGACAAGTTAACATAATTTTTACCTAATATTTGCAATAAAAGCTACAGGGTGTTGAACACATCGGCTCAAATTTGAACAAGTTTAAATGAATAAATATCTTTTTTTTTAAATGATACACGCTGTATATTTTCATGTTATTTAATAGAGTAATAAAAACCCTAAAAGTTTTGTTCAACATATCCTATACCTATTTATAATAGTTTTTGAGATATTTCAGTTTTTCTTATTTTCCATACTTTTTTACAGAAATAGTCTTCATTATCATAGTAGTCATGGCAAAAACAATGTAAAAGAACATTTTTCTGTGTGTCGTGTAAACTTTTGTCGTACAATAAATGCGGAGATTCAATTAAATCCAAATTTATTATGCAAGGTAATGTTTAGTGATGAAGCTACTTTTAGAAGTAACGATGCCGTAAATAGAGGCAACATGCGTTATTATGCCACAGAAAACCCATTTTGGATTAGAGAGGTGCAACATCAAAACCACTGGTCATTAAATGTTTGGTGTGGTATTCATCATAATCGAATTATTGGACCCCACTTTTTTAATGAACCACTAAATGGCCATAGTTACCTGAACTTTCTACAAGAAGAATTACCCCAACTGCTTCAAGGTCTCGATAGGGATGAGCTCGACAGTATGTGGTTCCAGCACGATGGTGCGCCTCCGCGTTACCATCGTGAAGTTCGTGCGTTTTTGGACCAACGATATCCGCAAAAATGGATTGGACGTGGGGGTTTCATTGAGTGGCTACCAAGGTCTTGCGACATCACCCCATTAGATTTCTTCCTATGGGGTTATATTAAAAATGAGGTGTATGCTAATCCACCAACAACAGTGAAAGATATGCGAAACAGGATTAGGGATACCTGTAGAACAATAACGCCACTAATTTTGTCCAGGGTCCGAGAAAATCTGCAAAAAAGACTAAATTTGTGCATTGCACAAGAGGGTCGTTTATTCGAACACTTACTAAAAAGAAATAATTAATCTCAGTATTTAATAGGTAATTTTTTTTTGTTTCAATTTAGTATAAAAGTAAATATGTATTTGCCTTGTCGTTATTGTTGTGTTAATTTTTTCACATTATGTTTAATTAAACTATTGCCGTTGTAATATAACGAATAATGTATTTCATCATATTTAACCACATTCTGTTTGTTTCTGTAGTTTCTTTTTATTATTTTACATGGCTACTATGATAATGAAGACTATTTCTGTAAAGAAGTATGGAAAATAAGAAAAACTGAAATATCTCAGAAACTATTATAAATAGGTATAGGATATATTGAACAAAACTTTTAGGGTTTTTATTACTCTATTAAATAACATGAAAATATACAAGGTGTACCATTTAAAAAAAAGATATTTATTCATTTAAACTTGTTCAAATTTGAGCCGATGTGTTCAACACCCTGTAGCTTTTATTGCAAATATTAGGTAAAAATTATGCTAACTTGTCCTTGGCCTTGCTAAATTCTAAATTTGAATATATTTGTCACAAAATTGAAAACGTTATTTAGGATTAAATTGATGCTTGAAAATGTGACTTTTTTTCTTTAAACTTAATTATCTCAGAAACTATAAAGTTTTGTTATAGTAAACCCTTAATAGAAAAGATTTAAAATTATAAGCTAAATCGAAAATACGATTCGTATGTAGGGTGTTCTATTTAAAAAAATACAACTTTATGCTGTCCTAGTTTTTTGGCTCACCCTGTAGAGTCCTAAATATTTTTAAAATCTGCGTAAAAATAAACTGTATCAAACAATAAATATAGTTTCTTTGTTAATTTCACCGAAAAGGCACAAACCTACTTCATCCAATCGTTGACTCACCCTGAACGTACATAAAAAAAATATATAAGCGACGAATTGAGAACCTTCTTCTTTTAGAAGTGGGTTAATAACTTTGATTTTTTTCCATTGCAAAAGCTCTAAGTTCAGCTTGGAAATCTAGATAACTTCTTTGAAAATCATTTTTTTGCAAACCGGCAAAATACGTCTACACTTTTTTGGATTCTAGAATAATAAATTTTACGGAGAAAATATTTTATTTTATTTTTTTTTACTATTTCCGTTGCATAATTCTGAATAAAATGGATCCTTTTAGTATATAAGACACTGCTTTTTATTCTAGCAGGCTCCTCAACGTCCTAAACTAAATATTTTAACCTGAATTTTAAAAAATTAATATCTCTAAACAGGTTTCCATTTTGTCGATCATTTATAGAAATAAAATAAGTCTCAAATATAAAAACGAAACGTTAATTTATTAGATACTTTTAATGATGGTTTTTCCCCGTAATCTATAACAAATTTGGTGTAGTCACGGACTTTCAGCAGGTGATTAACCTAATCGAAATTATACCATTGGTTTAAAAAAAGATGAAACATTTTTGGTGGTACTTTTAGAAGTTTTTAGCTTGAAAATGGATTAACCTGCATTTTTTAAAAGCTTGTTTCCGTTATATGTTGCATCAAAACTGTAACTGATCAATGGACAGATGCTAAATTCATTCATCCCACAATTATTCCGTTTTTTAAGTTTTATACAACTCATGAGTAATAATGTTTACAAAAAAAAAACTATATAATCAATCAAAAAAACTTTATTTACAACATCTATATACAATTTAAGTCTTTATTTACAAGAACCCAGTGTGATCATCTACTTCATCCTAGGTAAGGTCCTTGAATATATTGCTGAGCACTTAACACTCCTGGAGCGCCAGCGAAACCCCTATTTGATGCTGCTCCTTGTTGTTGCTGGGCGGGATTCCTCGCTGCAGATTCACCATTACTTTGGGGTTCCGAACTTCTTGCTTGTGGTAAAGGTCCTGCTGAAAGTCTAGCGTTTGATTGCTGCCGTAGCTGTTGAGTACCAACTAAATTTTGCTGAGGGAAAGTTGGTAGTCTAGCAAGTGGGGCAGCTTGCTGAGGCCCAGCAAGATTTTGTTGAGGTTGGTTTCTAGCTTGAGGTAAGCTCCTGATTCTAGCTGATTCAATTTCGATGTTTTCATCATCGGGATTCTGAGCTTGCAGTGGTGGATTTCCTGAGGGTTGTTGAGGTGCTATTGGTTGAGGTAGAGCTACGGGTTGAGCAGAAGCAACTGCTAAAGGTGCTCTAGCTAAGAAAGGACTTGCTACAAGCGGAGCCGCTTTAGCTAACAGTGGGGCTGCAGCAAAGTTAGCTTGTACTAGTGGAGCTGAAGCCAGCAGAGGGGCGGCAGCAGGTATTACAGGAGATGCATATTGGGTAACTTGACTATAAGACGCAGCTACTGGAGCTAAGGCTGGTGCTACTGCTGGAGCTACATACTGCGCCAATGGAGCAGCGTAACGTGTTACTTGACTAACTGAAGCTGCCGCTGGAGCTACGTATTGAGCAGCTGGAGCTACGTATTGAGCAACTGGAGCCACAGGAGCTACAACGGGTGCCACCAAAGCATTGTGGTTTTGCGCAATGTATTGAGAACTGCGCGCTGTCACTATGGCTGATGCTACAGGAGCTACAGGTGCAGCTGAAAGAAACTCAACGCCACTGCATGAGCCTTGATATATGAAAAGGGCTAGAAAGATGATCTAAAAAAAAAATAAAATTAGAATTATTGTTTCTGTTGAAAACAAAAAAGGTATTAAATGTATTATAAAACTTACGATTTGCAGCATTCTTCTATTTTTTTTTTCTCTTTTAAAATGGTTAAACCAGTAAATGTTTGATAATAATGCACCAAAAAGCGTGCACATTTATATATTTTACGAACCCCACTAAAAATCTAAAAAAATACCTTTTCAAACAATTAATTAGTGTCTAGGACAAAAAATTTAGTAATAAACAAATAATTGTGAATTGAAAGATGTGCCTATTGGTATGCAGCAAAGGTTCCTCGACATAAAAACATAGATTTGAGATTTGTTAATAAGACAATGAAACTCTTGGGCAAGGCGTGCATATTTTTGGTTATTTTAGAATCGAATGGAATAAAACTAGTTGTATTTGGTAAATCGAATGCGAGTCTAGCCTAAAATTAAGGTTTACTAACGAGGAAATAATTCATTATTTTAAATTACGCCAAGAACCCAGAAACTTTTGTGTCAAGAATACAAATTTTCTCGCCAATACATCCCTAAAATAAATGCATTGAAACAATTTTATTTATAATATTTAATAGATTTTAAAAAAATACAATTTTTTAAATATAAGATCAACCATATTATCTAGTTTCTTAACCAAAACAAAAATATACGGGGTAGCGTACTAATTTTTCTTCTATATAGATAGATGGATAGATAAATTTATTTCATTACATTAATATGTCACAAAACAAAAAAATAAGGTTAAAACTATGTGTAAATTACATTAAAAAATCATAACAATATATTCTAGAGGAAGTCTCCATGTACTCATTCACCGAATATAATGCATGCTCTACCAAAAATTCTTTTAATTTAATTTTAAACATCATAAAGTCAAAATCGTTAAATGTTTCAGGCAACGTGTTGTACAATGACACATTCAGTGTATTTTTCTTAGATCTCTTCAATCTATACCTCGAATTGTACGTCTTGAAAATATCTTCAAAATGAGTTTTTGTTTGTCCAGATCGGTTTGTAAACAAAAAAGTTATTGCAAATTAAACATTAAAAATGGTTTATTTTTCAATTATTAATAACTTTCTTAATATTTATTGAATTGTTTTCAACTTTTACCAGAATGTGAGTTTTAAAGTGCTTAAAAAGTGTGTGGAAGTTGGGCGCTGTCGGTCCAACAGTTTTTGTAAAATTGCAATTGTTTATTAGAAAAACGAAAAAAATGACTATTTTTGATTGGCTGTACCGTCGTCTAGGAAACTGCTACAGAGTTCTGTCAGTGCTCATTCTCTTCGTAAAGACTTAAGCTATCACGTAGTAAATAAAGTGGATATTTTTCATATTTTGTTTATGCAAAATCGTCATGAAGATATGGGTTCAGTTCAAATCATCGTCCAAACCGATATCCAACAATATCACCGAAGAACCATCAACCACTCCACGTCCATTCATGAAAAACTAATTCCGCGTTTTTTCTTCATTCATTTTAGGGGAATTATTAGCAAACCAACATCTCGCACGCTCTCCCATGTCAGACCTTTCCTTCATTAACCATTCTGGGTCTCCTACACAGACTCGGTGACAAATGCCTAAAGAGATTATTGATATATATATATATATATATATATATATATATATATATATATATATATATATATATATATATATATATATATATATATATATATATACAAAGAAAAGAAGAGGTCCTAATACCGAACCCTGCGGCACTCTACACCGTACCGCCATAGGCTCAGAAAGCTCTCCACCATATGCGACTGTCTGCCTTCTATTTGACAGGAAAAATGAAAGCAATTCGAGGGGAACGACTCCTACACCGTATCTATGAAGCTCTCTAATCAAGAGATCATGGAGAAACACAATCAAAGGCATGACTGAGGTCACACAGTGACAGTCCCACGCTTTCCCCACCTTCTATCCCCTCAACCGCGCCCTCCACAACCGCAGCAACTGCTTGAATAGTCGAAAAATTCCGGTGAAAACCAAACTGTGAAGGAAGCAAAAAATCGTGATGTTCAAAATAACAACTCAAGCTGTTTTTCAGTATTTCCTCATATACTTTTCCTAATAACGGAATCAAAGATATTGGTCTATAATTTTCCATGGAATCCACATTCCCATTTTTAAACAATGAAACGGTCCTAACTATTTTTAGACAATCCGGAAAATTACCTTGAGCCAGACTACAATTAAATAAATGCGTCAAAGGTTTGACCAAATAGACACTAATCTCCTTCAGAATAGCTCTACTCAAATCATATATGTCAAAAGAGTTCGACCTTTTGAGAGCATGTATCGCACTCCAAACTTCACACTCCGTAACGGGCAAAAGAGCAAAACAATGCACGGAATTGTGCATTGTAGTGGTGAAATCACATTCAGCAAACGTACAACTATATGCAGCTCCGTGAATAGATGAAGTAAACAACGGCATAATGTGGATATATCCACTGCTATTGCATCTCACACGGAGGAATCCGTGAAAGCCTCATAAACGTCCGGCGGGAGGTGGGCGAAGCCGCGTTCAGTGTTGCATATATATATATATATATATATATATATATATATATATATATATATATATATATATATATATATATATATATATATATATATATACATCACTTTTTTTAGATTGAATTAAGCATAAGAAACTGAATTAAGGATACGCATAAACTGTTTAGCAACAGTTTCGTACAATGAGTATAATTTTTTGTATCAGAAATTACTCATGGAGACTTTCTCTTGTTAGTGGATCTAAGAACGTCTATATCTTCTTTTCTGATGTTATCAAAGCGCACATCTAGAATATTATTGTATTTTCTTTAAGTTCTTACCTAGTAAGCATCTCTGTTATGCTCCTTGAGTTTAGCAAAAATGATCAACAAATACTCCGTTAATTTTGTGTTTCGGTAGCCTGTTTCCAAGCTGTGTTAATCTATTTATGCAATTGCCTTTGGCTGATGTTCAAAAGCAGATTCAATCTTTTAGAACAGCTAAAATATCTTGTAAAACACTTTAATTAAGCTTTTTTTGCTTTAATGTGTCTAGGTATTATATTACTACAGTACTTTTTTAGCTTCAGTAAATTGTTCTACTTCTAATCTAATATCATTACGGTTATTTTTGGATGGCAAAGAGAATGTATTCTTGATCAATATCTACGGCCGAGTCAATTTTTTTCTGGTAACAAATTTATTAAATATACTTCGCCAAATTATCAAGATTTTCGAATACCCATTATTATGAATCTGTGTTTTATTGTAAGAAGTTTTTTCGTGTCCAATAAAAAATAATGAAACAGGCAAAAATGAGGTCATTTAAATTATCCACTCAAATGAGGCAAATAAATAAGAAAACCATCACGAAAAGTAATATCGGATCCATATTAATGGCAAAAGTTGCCAAGTTATCTTATTTTTTTAGTAGCATTTTTTGAAGTATTTGTTTATCAATCGGTTAGATATCAATAGTCATCGAAGAAAAGTTAAATAGCAGGCTCCTTATTTACATCAGTTAAATAAGCATTTTGCCGGGACATTCAATCATCCAGACAGAGACCCAGATTCCGGGTCTCTGTCTGGATGAATGAGTGTCCCCAACTAGGTCTTTATTTCGCTTATTTGACTGGAGTAATATTTATGAATATTGTTTTGCTTTTTATGTATATTGCAAACAAAAAACATGTTTTAATATTTTTTTTTCACGTTTAAGGCTATTATGAATTAATATTTATAGAAATTATGAGATAAACATTAAGAAAAAATGCTGCTTCCTACAAAAAAAATATTCTAAAAAAACAAAATATTATAATATAAATGTTAATTTAATCAGAAATACGCACGCATGTAAATTTTAAATTTTTAAAATTCTCACCATATGTTAATAACACTTACTTATTGTATTTAGGGAGCATGGTTTTATAGAGGACATATTTTTCTACGTATTTTAAAACATTCTATATGTTATATTGTGATTTTTACATAGATACTATGCCGAAAATTGCTTCTAATACTCAAAATAATCAACATTTCAAAAAACCAATAAGTTTTTTTTTAGATAATTTATTTTTACAGGTGTAGTTAAAATTTTAAAATGTAGAAGTTATTTGTCTAGGAAGATTTTTATAGGCGATCAATGTGTTATTTTTTCTACGACTGGGCATCTTTGGATTCCTTAAAAGTCTTGCTTTCATCTTGAGTCATGTAAAATTTGCATTTAACATTATATAGACCACTCCTGTTCCAATTTTCCTGCAAACCCTTCATCATTTGACTAGCACACCTCTTGAAACCTTTGTTCGTCACTCAAGTTACACAAGTTTTGCAATATTTAAATTTGATAATTCCGGAATACTCGCCAATCAACGATGTTGAATCAAAAAGCTGCGTAAATTTTCATTTCCTTCAAGGTAATTAGCTCATGGCTATCTAATCCATCTGCTACACAGATTTTTTTTCTACTTTTACTCTTTTTTGTACTAAGGTTTTGGAGAATTGGCTGAGGCAGATAGATCCATGAAGGCTCAGAACTTCCTCAATCCCAATCGACTTAATTTCAAAAATCACGTTTATTTAGCCGATGAAGATATATAACTCCACTAAAATACATAATGTATATATATATATATATATATATATATATATATATATATATATATATATATATATATGTGTGATTCAGTATTAATCCTGGAATACATCCGTTCGTTCGCTTGGTTTCCTGTAGAAGTTTGTAGACGTTTCGCCAAAATCTCATTTGGCATCTTCTGTGCTTGGTGGTTGTAGATCAAGTTCCTATCCGTGAAACACTAGGCAATAACATATATATATATATATATATATATATATATATATATATATATATATATATATATATATATATAAAGGGTGTTTTTTATAGAAGTATAGAACTTTTAAATGGAATAAAACAAAGATGAATTTCTAAATTAACATGAAATTTACTTTATTCGAAAGATAACCTTCTGGCATTATAATTTAAATATGACTTCTGGCATATGACCGCCACGGCTGGCTCGGACGTAGTCTAATCTGGAGGTCCAATTTTCGATGACTTTTTCCAACATTTGTGGCCGTATATCGGCAATAACGTGGCGAATGTTGTCTTCCAAGTGATCAATCATTTCGGGCTTATCGGCGTAGACTAGCACATATCCCCACAGAAAATAGTCTAGCGGCGTTAAGTCGCACGATCTTGGATGCCAATTCATGGGTCCGAAACGTGAAACTTTGCGGTTACCAAACGTTTCCTTCAATAAATCAATTGTGGCACGAGCTGTGTGATATGTTGCGCCGTCTTGTTGAAACCACAGCTACTGAATCATGGTTGTTCAATTGATGAACGAAAAAGTCAGTAATCATGGCTCTATAGCGGTCACCATTGACTGTAACGTTCTGACCAGCATCTTTTTTAAAGAAGTACGCACCAATGATTCCACCAGCCCATAAAGCACACCAAATAGTCAGTTTTTCTGGATGTAACGGTGTCTCAACATACACTTGAGGATTATCATCACTCCAAATACGTCAGTTTTGTTTATTGACGTATCCATTCAAATAAAAGTGAGCTTCATCGCTAAAGAAAATTCGCTTATGAAAATCGGGATCAACGGCAATCTTGTTTTGGGCCCATTCACCGAATCTACGCCTTGCTAGGTGATCGAGTGGCTTCAATTCTTGCACGAGTTGGATTTTGTAAGCACGCAAATCAAGATGTTTCCGCGAAATCTTCCATAAAGTGAATGGACACATATCCAATTCCTGTGCACGATGGCGGATAGACTGATTCGGGTCTTTCTCTACGCTACGCTCTACAGCAGCAATGACTTCTTCTGTACGCACTGTACAACGTCTCTGTGGATGCGTATTATCATTTAGAGTAAACGTGGTGCGAAAACGTTAGTTAATCGAATTAATTGCTCTGATGGACGATTATGTTGACCGTAAAACGGACGTAGTGCGCGATACGTATTTCGAACAGAACCATCATTTTCAAAATAAATTTGCACAATTTGGATGCGTTGTTCAGGCTGTAAAAAACACCCTTTATATATATATATATATATATATATATATATATATATATATATATATATATATATTAATGAGGTTATGCCCTGGACAATTTTAAGGATATTTAGTCTTTTGATGATTTGTGAAAAGGCACTTTTTTTCGAAGATACAAGGTGAAACAAATTTTCGACAAATCTAATTTTGATATTTTTCAATTTATGAATGTGATCGAAATTAAAGTATGGGGTACTACACTGAACTTATCAAGTAATAAAAAATTTATAAAAATGCGATTTCTGTGAACAGCTGCAGACGTTGAATTTGAATACGGGATTAATCATTTTGAATGCGTCGAATTAGTTAAGACTGAATGACGTTTGGCTATTTGACGTGCATTTTCTGTTTTTAGTACTGAAACTGTTGTTAGTGAAGTCCTCGCTACACGAAAGCCGAGATGGTTGACATGCATTTCATTTAAGGACATGCTGATGACAATTTATTAGAAGCTAGGCTGCTGTACATTCAACAAATTTTAAACCGTAATATTCCTGATCGAAAACCTTTCAAAGTATTCATCAACGTCTTCGTGAAACAGGAACATTGAAGCGAAGTGGAGGATCAGGAAGGCCAATGACAGTAAGAACGGTAGAAGTAAAAGAGAATATGCTGGACATGATAGATGAAGATACATGTACTTCTACTCTAAAAATTGCAGACACTTTGAATGTAAGTAATAGGACTGTTTGAAACGTTCTTAGGGACTATTTATTGTACCCATACTACATGCAACGCGTTCAGGCACTTATTGCTGCTGATTTTCCTCCACGTATTGCATTTTGTCAATGGATTTTGCACATATTGATTCAAATCTCTCAACTACTGACATTGACTCTTTTTACCCATGAAGCCAGTTTCTGAAGAAATGAAATAAAGAACTTCCACAATAAATATGTGTGGGCTGAAGAAAATCCACATGAGGTACTTAAAGATCGTTTTCAACATCAGTTCTCGTTGAACTTTTGAGTTGGAATTGTGGGTGATCGCTACTTTTTAGAAGAAACGCTACTTTATCTTCAGGAGGAGGAACCATTGGCTAAAAGAAATGCAATGTGGTTTATGCACGATGGTGCACCAGTGAATTTTTTGGTGGTTGCTCGATAGTTTTTAACAGTAATATGTGGAGATCGCTGGATGGGACGATGTGGAGCATACTTATGGTCTGCTCAATTTCCGGACCTAAACCCCTTGAATTATTTCCAAGCCATTATATTATACTATTCCAGTGGATGATGTGGAAGATTTAAGAAATCGGATAATTGCTGGGTGTAACCATGGGTGTAGTTAGGGGAGAGTAAGGGTGGGCATCATCCAACCTACAAAACTTATTACCCACCCTAGCAAAATCGACAATATTGAAGAAATATACTGTTTTCATTGGTTTTATTTTAAGAAAAAGGCTTTTTACTGACCGGACTGCCACCCTCTAGCTACGCCAATGAGTGTAACTCAATTAAGTTAGGCAGTCACTTGGAAGAAAATTGGATTCATGCATCAAAGCTGGAGGTAGTTCTTTTGAACAGTTTTTGTATATTAAGAAACGTTACATTTATTTTTGGGCAATATTTTTTTTAATGTCAAAAATTTGTTTTGCCCTGTATCTTCAACAACAAAGCACATTTTCGCAAGTCATCAAAGGTCAAAAAATCCTTGGAGTAGTCCAGGGAATAACCCCTGCCATATATATATATATATATATATATATATATATATATATATATATATGTATATATAATGAATAAAATACAATATCGTACTGTAGTAAGTATACTGTACACATTTTATTAATTGGATATTAGTTAGACAATATTTTTACGCCAGGATTGACCGAGGAATATGAAAATAAAACTGTTTTTTGGTGAGATTTATATTACCTATGAATAATTTTTAAATTTTTCCCTAGGTTCCCCTACGTTTAAAGAAGATAATTAAGGTTTTGGATAAAAATAAGATTCTTTGGAGGCAAATTTTAGTTTGTTGTAACTAGTGGCCTATCATCTTGGTGGCATATTGTATATTTTTTAAAAATATGTTGAAAACGGTGAGTAAAGTATATAGATCCAATATGTCCATATCAATCAATAAATAATATTTCCGATTTTCACAGATATATAATTTATTTATTTAAGAGGTATGAAAAAATTTAAATTGTATATTATTCGAATATGTTGGGAGTTGCTAATAATTTTCAATATGTAATTTTTAGATCTTCACAATAAGCTGCATTTTGGCTATCTCTCTCCAAGATTTTAACCCGGGAGTTCAGGTAATATAGATTTTTTAAATAGCCTTTCATCCAATAGGACAAAATTAAGTTTGGTAACTTAGCTACACTGTAAAAGAACTTCACATTAATTTTAAGGTAATATGCTGGAAGAAGATTTCATAAACCGATTATTAAATACATTTAATTTATTGCATTAAATTTAATAATTTTTACATTATATCTAATGTAATTATTCATTAAATTTGGTGTGCTTCAGTTATTTTATTGAAATTTAAAGTAACATTCAATGAAATTAAAGCTTTAATTTCAAGATACATGTAGCTTATTTCAGGCGCGGATCCAGGGGGGGGGGCAATGGGAGCGATAGATAATTTTGACATATTTAACACAAATCACAACTGTATTTTTATTATTTTTAATTTTGAAACTGTTTTCGGCACATTCAGACTAAAATGTAGCCTTTTTCTCTCAAATAATTCTAAGTTAAAATTTAAATACTTACAGATTACCCATTGTCAAAAATACAAGAAGTTAAACATATATAAAAAAAATAAATTAGTCCATATAATACTAAAAATTTTTTTGGGACTATCGATCATTTTATTATTAATGAAAAACATTTTTAGGACATTTGACGTTTCAGTTTATTTATTTCTTAAACCATCTGCAGAATTACCATTAAACACTAAAAAGGGATTCAAATGTAATAAATTTTTATATGTTACAAAAAATGTAAATAATAAATTGTGTTTACGATGGTAAACAATACGTATCTAATTCATAATCAAAGTCAGTGAAGCTATCTTCGCTCAAATTAATTATAATTGGTTCCTCTATCTCACCGATCATGAGATCCAGTTTCCACATTTTCTTTTATTCTTTTATTATATGGATTTTTCCAAATTTTCTGCAGTAACTTTATTCAAAAAAATCTTCTAAAAGTTCAATTAAATTACTAATTTTGGAAGTTATTTCTACCAACTCAACCTTTTACTTGAGAGAGATATTTCCTTCTCCACCGGACAGTTTCTGAACGGTCTATAAGAACAGATTTCCTATCTGGTTTTTTCCAACAAAAATTAAGTTCTGTGAGCAATTTCCAGAGCTCAGTTCTTTTAATTTCAGGTAAATCCCGTACAACTCCTTTTATTGCAGTTTACATCTCTTCTTCCAACGAGGTTTTTCGTCTGCCTGTGATCGAATGTGGCTTGGGAGTACGAACGATTCCAGTCGTCTTTTTGTCCTTCAGTATTCGGTACAAAGTAGATTTTCCAACTCCTGTCATGTTGGAACACATCTCAACAGAGCTTATTATCTAGATAGATATAGATATCTTAAGGCATCATAAACATTCATCGTAATAAGTTTTTCGTTGAGGAAAAAATCCCCTAGTTTAACGATTTTGGAATAAATATAGAGGTGGAAGCCATATCTTTTGGGTATCTCACTAATCTCAAATAATATACAAAAACAAGCACAAACAAGATAAATCACTAAGGACACAGTGAAAGGTGTACTTTGCTCACTGACAGAAATTAAATTGAACTATCAGAAATTCTATTGTTGCATTAAACTTATAGAAGCTTATTTTTATATTTAAATATAATTAAATATAATAAGATTTACCGCAGTCTTCAGTTACCTGCGGCACTGGAGCAGGTACGTTGGAGGTTTCGGTAACAGTTTTATTACTCTCTCTAGTTCTGGAATAGAGTATAGGAATTTATATGCTTGCGATCGCCCCTCCCCTTCCCAAGATGTTTGAGTTCAGGAAAATAGAACCGATTCTGCCTTTTATATTAGGAATGTGTATGCTGCTTGCACTCCCTTCCCCCCCCCCCCCCCAACGTTGACAACTCGTTTTTCTTGCGATAGCCTCCCCTAAGAGCTTTGAGTGCAGGAAAATAAACCAGATTCTGCCTCTTATACTAGGAATGTGTGTGCTGCTCTCATCCTCCCCCCCCTCTTGTCAGCAACTTGTTTTTTTTCTTGTGATCACCCGCCTTCTCCAAGAGCTTCAAATTCAGAAAAATAGATCCGACCCTGCTTTTTACACTAGAAATGGGAATGTTGCTGATGTCTCCCCCCCCCTCCGTCAACAATTTGCTTTCGCTTGCCATACTGTACTTTTTTGATATCACCGCCCCCCCCCCCCCCAAAGAGAGAGGCTGGAACCGCCCCTGGCTTATTTACAATTTAATGTACAAAATCATTAAATTGAATTAATGAATATACCTTAAATTTAAAGTTATTTTTAATAGTGTTGGTTAGTTTGAACTAATGCAATTAATATTTTACACTAAAAAAATCAACGACAACTTACTCGAGCATTTATAAGAAATCTAGTTTATTTTGTTGAACCGAACAAATTGCAAAAAAAAATTAATATTATATTGAACGAATTTTTTATATTAAGCAACTTAATTTCAATTTTTTAGGCACAGGGTACAGTATCAGATGCTAGTGTAACGGCATATAACGAGATAAAAGATGAAAATAAACATCGTTATGTAATCTTTAAACTGAACGATGAAAGTGAAGTCGGAGTAGAGGTGAGTTATTAGTGAATTAAAAAAGAAGAATCCTTATCTTTGTTGAACCATAAAATAACTGCAAGGTTCAGTTTTTAAATAGTCCTGAAGAAAACTAACTCGAATTAATAACTATATAAATAAAACTAAAAAAGTTGTAAAATTTTTAAGCATCTACCTTCGATGTCTGAATTATCAATTGCTGTCAAATAATGTCAATATTATTTTAGAAAGTTGGTGGCAGGGATGAAAACCATGACCAATTCCTTACAGACTTGCAAGCAAATGCGGGTGAATGCAGATACGCCCTTAATGACTTCGAATATGAGTGTAACGGCGCCTCAGAGGAAAAGTTGATTCTTCTGTCATGGTGCCCCGAAACCGCCAAAATTAAAGAAAAATTACACTATTCTAGGTGAGATAAAAGCAATAATTAAATGTAAATCTAGCCAAGGCTTGCAAAATCTTCAACTTATCAACCCGTTAAATTAAAATGCAATATTAACGTTTGTTTCAGCGTTTTTCACAGTGTAAAAGAAGCTTTTCCCGGTGTAGATAAAGTTTTTCAGGCGACAGATGTGACAGAAGCAAACCAGGAAACCGTAGAACAAAGCTTAAAAGCTACCTATTGTCAGTAGGTGAAGCAGGATATAACAAAATGTCAAAAAATTGTGTATAGTAAATTTTGTATAAAATGTTTTGTGGAAAAATAAATTTTTTATCAAGTTTGTTTGCATGTTTTTTATTTTGTTGGTAGTTTCTTGGTGGAAATCCATGATAGTTTTCGTTTGTAATAAGTAAAACACATTTTTACTTAAATTTCTACAATATTTTTTGATTCTATGACAGCTTTTTTAGGAATGGTATACAATATTGTGGGATTATTGTATTTAAACTATCAATTACAAAAGAACGTGATGTGTGTCTAAACATTGGATCCTTTAAGTTTGTGATTTTATGGGTTAGGAAATTCCAATGAATTATATTTTGCCAATGGTATTTTTACTTAAAATAGGTTCAATAAAGTTGAGTTATTTAAATGTATTTGGTTGTTTATTAATACATTTTTATTTTTAAGTTTGTTTATTTACAACGGTTCAAGGAGATTTAATTTAGGTTCTTTATTTTCGATATAATTTTAAAATCTTGGTAAAAAGTATGATGTGACTCTAATAGATGATTGGCGTAATTCAAATCATTTTTACTGTTTATAAAACGGTTTTTTGAAAAACTTCTACCTGATTGACCTGCATAGATTTTCGGATAGTCCCACAAGTCAGCTAATTAGTAGAGGAGCGGGGGTATGTAGCCGATGAAAGTTTTTTATATACATTTTGTCATCTTGATTATAAATTTAGAAAACAGATTCCCAGAAAATGATCAGGTAATTATCAACAGAAAAATTGGTAATAATTAAATTGTTTTTGTAAAAAAAAAATTTTCATATTCCTCAAGTGATTTTCAGCAAAACATTTGAAAATTGATATTTTTTGCCCCCTTTCAGCATAAATAACTTTTGATTAAATAAATATTTTCAAATTTTGCATCCAACAATTGATAGTCCAAGTCAAAAACTACAAGCTGGGATTAATCCCGTATATCCCGACACTCTCCGAAAAACTCCACACTGCTTTTAAGAAACATAACGTAACTGTCAGCCATAAGGGTCACAATCTCCTGAAAAGATGCTATAGCAAACTAAAATCTGAAATACTAAAAGATAAAAACACAGGTCGTTTACAGTATTCCATGTAAAGATTGCAATAGTGAATACATAGGACAAACAAGCCAACATTTAAAAAACAAAATAAATGAACTTAAATACGACAAAAAGAATAAAACGGCGTTAACAACACATATCATGGAGAACTACCATTATTTTAATTCTGAGAGTGTAAAAATTGGACAGTAAATAATATTATAAAATAACTACAAAAAAAACGAATTTAAAAATCAAAAACGCATTCCACTTTCGAACCAGATCCCTTAAACACTCAATAGTGAGAACAATCTTTATAACCTTGCAAAAACATTCCATCTGGTTCTTTCAGTACTACTCTAACTTCAAGGTAACCCACGTGGTCATCTTTATACTATTATTTTATAGAAACATATTCGAATTTTTGTTCGAGGTAAATATAAAATATGTTCTAAATAATTTAACTTATACAAAAAAATGCTATATTATTTTTAGCATTCTGTAAATCCTGAAGAAGATAAAATAAATTATCGAAATGTCAATTATAAATAAAAAATATAAAATATAGAAAATACACCACCATTACATTCTGGTGTAATTTTTTAACGAACCATAAACCCAAGAAGAACAAACAATTAAAAATATATCATTAAAGGTCCAAGAAAAAAAATACTTCATATATATATATATATATATATATATATATATATATATATATATATATATATATATATATATATAATGTATCAATATGTTTTCTTTTTGTATTCTTAGGGTTTTCTTTGGTCAAATAACCTTGAGCTTGCTATTTCTATTTCGATACATTTACATCCAATCACCCCTGTCGTTTTAAAATAGACTAGTCCCAATCCATACCTTTTGTTTCGCCGACACAAAAGCAAGTCGTCGAACTGGCGTCGTGTATTCACTAAGAAGAGTTAAGACTTAAACCCGATCTAGTTGCCATGAAAAATGAATTTTCTAGTCGGCCAGTTTTGTTTTGCTTATGCTATTGTTATAATTTATATTACATATGTCAACCAGGGCCATGTCAGTAAGATACTAAAAACGGCAACATCAAAAACAAAAGAATTTAAAATTTTTCAGCTCAACCACGTGACTCCACGTCACCCCAGTTCAATCACGTCATCCTCATCCCCAGTTTAAGACGCCGGACGCCATTATTTTCTGGCTTTTTTGCGTACTCGAAATAACAAAGTTGGTTTTCGTCTATTTTGGCTACGTTTTCGTGTGTTAACTTTATTTTTTTTTCAATTCACTTCAGGGTAAGTTTAATATACCTTTTCTGGAATACATCTAAACTTGATTTTGAATAAAATTTGCATTTTGTTTTAGAAGACGCTGCTGCCCATTTTTTCATCTCCCGAACTGGACCCAAATATTTCCCGGATGGTTACAGAAAACTATTGTAAGTACAGTTTGGAAATTTTCTTGGTAATTACTTGATAACATTTTCGTCTTGGTTTATCATATTCATAAGAACACATCTTCAATTTTCTAACCTTGTTATCATATTTATACATAGTTCGGCATTTATACCAAACATAATTATAAAATGCTGATATTAAATCAAAGGTATTATTGTTTCTTTTACCTACTTTCCATTTTAGTTTAAGTTAAATATAACTTTTCTCCAAACGTTTTCTTGAATAGTTTACATTTTGTTTTAGAAGAAGTTGCAGCCCATTTATTTATGACTCTAACCTGACCGAAATATTTTACATATAGTTTGAGGCCAGTATTGTAAGTATATTTTATAAATCTTTTTGATAAATTACGTCCTAGAATTTTTATCATAGTTTTTCATGCTCACAAATACACAACTTACATTTCATAACTATCTGCATAACTATCATTTGCATACATTTTTGCATTAATATGATACATTATAAAATGCCTAAATCGAATTAAAGGTAATATTGTTGTCTATTTAAAGTTAATGAAAAATTTAATTTAATTTCTTGTTTTATGTGGTAATTTGCACAATTTTTTTTACATGTTGATAAACTGGAGACCATTATAGAGATCGTAACATATATTAAGTAAAATTATTTTTTAATCTGACATCCTTAACAGGTGTAGTAGTTGCTAATAAATTTACAAATTGCCGATATTTAAATTTTGAGTATATATAATTATATAGCCATGGCAAAAACTAACATATGATTTTCATTTTCAGATATGCTATTTTGACTGCCTTTAATTTTCGGCACTCCTTAATCCTAAACTGACTTTAACTTAATTAATGGATCAGTGTAAAATATTTATTTTTGATAATTATATTGTTTTATTTATATCGTAAATAAACAATAAAATATATTTTCTGTATTTTATAAGTCTTACTATATTATTTATATTTTACCCAGAATTGTGAAAAAGAACCTATCCTTCTGAATGCTTTATTTAAAAAGCAACACAGCAAATTAGTGGTGACAGGGTAAAAACTGTTTGTCATAAATCTTTTTATTTTTTTTTCAGGATAATACATCTACAAATAATGAATACTAGCAGAGAAATCTTAAAATTTATGTTAAGATGGTTAAGTCCTCATCTCATTTCACTTTTAAAGTTTTTCTGCTCGTATTCAACATTAATATGTATTATTCTGAAAAAAAATTAAAAAGATTTATGATCAAACAGTTTTTACCCTGTCACCATGGGATATTTAAATTTTTCCCGCCATTTATGTGCCTTTGCTAATCTCGGCCGGTAAAACAGATGGCTGTTTTACAGCCCAGTTCATTATGTCATCAAAATACGCGAGTTCATTCATAGATGGCTCGAGTTGCTTCCAAAATACAGGGTTGTGACTTTTTTCTAACCTTTTTTGTTCCAGGATGTCAACACATAAACGCTTATATGGGGATATTTAGGATAAGAATCCTGCAGTGAAGCGTTGATATATGAAATAGAAATAGTTGTATCCTGAAAATAAATAAATTTTTCCATTTTTACCGGTTCAGTGATAAAAGAAAGTGATATTTTTTATGTTTGTATTTTTAAGGTTTAAAACTTGCTTGATTTGTTGTTGCTCTTGTTAATTTAAACACTCTGTTGCCAATTGAGAATTGTTTTAAAGTTAGACAATGTTAGCGAATTTGGAAGTAAAACATTTGATAAAAAAAGCCTTAGAAAAAATATCTCTTAGGCAATTCAGTAAAACTAAAAAACTTGATGATTTAGATTGTATATAACGGCTGGAAATACGGCAATGAAACTCATTATATATACTTTAGACATCGGGAAAATGATTCCTTGTACTAAATACATGGGCGTAGTTAGGGGAAACAAGGGTGGGCACCGCCCAACTTAGAAAAAGCGCTATTATTGAAGAAATATACTGTTTTCATCGTTTTATCTTGAGAAAATGTGTGTTTTGCAAATTCTAAGCGATTCAAACAACCTTTAAATAGAAGCCAATCGAAAAGAACGATTGAACAGAATATTAAAAACGTACAACGTAACTTCTTCTTTGCGTCTTTTACCAAAAGACAGCTTCACGCCTGACTCCCGCGCTACACCATTCACTGAATCAGTTGACAATTTTTCCACCTAGATACGGCTAGCTGACGTTTTTATTTATTAAAGTAGCATGTAAACTATCATCTGATAAATTTTTAACTGAGCGGAAATCACTGAACATTTTTTTCATGTTTATGTGACTAACTGATGTATAATCTACAAGCTCACAGCCAGATGACTTCTTTTTCTTCAAAGTATTGTGTCAACTTTCATTTGACTAATTTCCAATCGGGAGGAAAATGATAAAAAATATATTTTTTTCTACGTCAATGGGAGGCTGCCATTACTCAACCCATCCACGGAGCCGCAGTTGACATTCACAAGGCTTCATGACGCAACTCTGAAACATCTGAAAATTATCGCCCGTGAGGAAATGACACAAAATTTATATTTAGCTCATATACTATTAGTAAAGTGCCAAATTTTAAAAATTATAATAAATATTTTTTTAAAAATCGATTGCAGCACCTTATATATATATATATATATATATATATATATATATATATATATATATATATATATATATATGTTTATACGGCTTTCACGGATTCCTCCGTGTGAGATGCATTAGCAGTGGTTATATCCACATTATGCTGTTGTAGTGCTGAAATCACATTCAGCAAAACGTACAACTATATGCAACTCCGTATGTAAATGAAATAGAATGCGAAACAGTGAATGCAAACTTCGCTCCATCATATCCTTTCTGTGTTAGAGGTTGCACAGTTAGAATAAATTGTAATAAAATAGCACTACAACAGCATAATGTGGATATAACCACTGCTAATGCATCTCACACGGAAGAATCCGTGAAAGCCGTATAAACATATATAAGCCATCCGACGAGAGGTCGGCGAAGCCGCGTTCAGTGTTGCATGCTTCCTTCTGATCTGTCCTTTGCACAGCCAGGTGCATGTCGGTACCCTGATGAGTCTAGTGAGAGACGAAACATGTATCTCTGCCGTATCACTGTGGCGGGGAGAGTGAGCTTTGACTTTCTTCTCGGTGTGGTGGTACAGGTGGGCCACCATCTCGATGGTGGTGGAATAGGATGAATTGTATTTTATTACAATTTATTCTAACTGTGCAACCTCTAACACAGAAAGGATATGATGGAGCGAAGTTTGCATTCACTGTTTCGCATTCTATTTCATTTACATACGGAGTTGCATATAGTTGTACGTTTTGCTGAATGTGATTTCAGCACTACAACAGCATAATGTGGATATAACCACTGCTAATGCATCTCACACGGAGGAATCCGTGAAAGCCGTATAAACATATATAAGCCATCCGACGAGAGGTCGGCGAAGCCGCGTTCAGTGTTGCATGCTTCCTTCTGATCTGTCCTTTGCACAGCCAGGTGCATGTCGGTACCCTGATGAGTCTAGTGAGAGACGAAACATGTATCTCTGCCGTATCACTGTGGCGGGGAGAGTGAGCTTTGACTTTCTTCTCGGTGTGGTGGTACAGGTGGGCCACCATCTCGATGGTGGTGGAATAGGATGAATTGTATTTTATTACAATTTATTCTAACTGTGCAACCTCTAACACAGAAAGGATATGATGGAGCGAAGTTTGCATTCACTGTTTCGCATTCTATTTCATTTACATACGGAGTTGCATATAGTTGTACGTTTTGCTGAATGTGATTTCAGCACTACAACAGCATAATGTGGATATAACCACTGCTAATGCATCTCACACGGAGGAATCCGTGAAAGCCGTATAAACATATATAAGCCATCCGACGAGAGGTCGGCGAAGCCGCGTTCAGTGTTGCATGCTTCCTTCTGATCTGTCCTTTGCACAGCCAGGTGCATGTCGGTACCCTGATGAGTCTAGTGAGAGACGAAACATGTATCTCTGCCGTATCACTGTGGCGGGGAGAGTGAGCTTTGACTTTCTTCTCGGTGTGGTGGTACAGGTGGGCCACCATCTCGATGGTGGTGGAATAGGATGAATTGTATTTTATTACAATTTATTCTAACTGTGCAACCTCTAACACAGAAAGGATATGATGGAGCGAAGTTTGCATTCACTGTTTCGCATTCTATTTCATTTACATACGGAGTTGCATATAGTTGTACGTTTTGCTGAATGTGATTTCAGCACTACAACAGCATAATGTGGATATAACCACTGCTAATGCATCTCGCACGGAGGAATCCGTGAAAGCCGTATAAACATATATAAGCCATCCGACGAGAGGTCGGCGAAGCCGCGTTCAGTGTTGCATGCTTCCTTCTGATCTGTCCTTTGCACAGCCAGGTGCATGCCGGTACCCTGATGAGTCTAGTGAGAGACGAAACATGTATCTCTGCCGTATCACTGTGGCGGGGAGAGTGAGCTTTGACTTTCTTCTCGGTGTGGTGGTACAGGTGGGCCACCATCTCGATGGTGGTGGAATAGGATGAATTGTATTTTATTACAATTTATTCTAACTGTGCAACCTCTAACACAGAAAGGATATGATGGAGCGAAGTTTGCATTCACTGTTTCGCATTCTATTTCATATATATATATATATATATATATATATATATATATATATATATATATATATATATATATATATATATATATATAATCGAAGGTTTTTGTGCATCTCGTGTTTGTGCTGAGTCCCTCTCAGGACTATAAGGTAGCTGGCGTTTCGGTCAAATCTCATTCACCATTTTCAAAGCTCACTGTACGGCGTCTACGAGTGAACTCGCACATACACGGGATGCCCGAAATCCTTCGATTACACATCACACTCGTGAGAATATCCGACATAACATATATATATATATATATATATATATATATATATATATATATATATATATATATTTAATTTTTTGCAAAAGAGATATTGTGCTATAATTCCGGAAAGTATATTTCCATTTATTTAATATTATACAATATTAATGAAACAGTGGCTACCCTCGATAAATAACAAAACAAAAACGAACAACAACAGGCGTAAAATCCACAAAATATTAAAATTATTTAATTTTTTAAAATTATCATAGAAATTGTTTAATAAAAGCGAAAAATTATAATATTAATTGTCACGCGACATAATTTGATTTGTTATTAATATCGGATTTGTGAAATGCTAATATAGGCAAAAATAACTTTTTACTATATGCATATGAAATACGATATAGGGACTATAAATTGTTAAGAACCTTGAACAATGTTAAAAAATAGAATAACTTATTTAAGAATCAGGGGAATGTTGTGCTAAATAGGACCCATTTTTTGACCTACTATATCAGAAAGATAATAAAGGGTTCTTAGTAATTAAGTGATACATTATTTAAACAACTATGTACTGAGAAAGCAGAGTTCAATCGCTGACTTTAAACGATATTTTTACAAATCATTTTTATAGTTTGTTTGACTCAGTACTAGATTTCCTTGAATACAGAGATGAAGAAATGTGCATCAAGTTGATTTCTTTCAAAATTTAAATGGTTTATTTAAAAGATCTATATCAGATACTTAGTAAAGTAAATTTACAATTGCAATGTAATGAGAGAGAGAGAGAGAGAGAGAGATATCTCGGTAGTGGTCCGGGAGCCCAATAAAGGTTTTTATATGTACTTTAACCCCTAATTACGAAAAAGGCAGGATTCCCAAAAAAGTGGTTCAGAATCTTTACTCCAAGAAATTAGAACACGGAATGACTATCGAGAACTACTGAAGAACGCCAAGTAAAATTCAGAGATGGATAGTTCTAGCTTTGAAAATCAGTAGCAGAGTTGCACCCTGAGTTGTCTGAAATAGTTAAAAAATTTTTTTATTGTATTCTCCTTATTATATTTGGTTGTAGTTTTAATGGACTCGCAAAGGACCACGCACAAAACCAAAGGAAAAGACGAATCGGTCAAGTCGACCCAAACTTCGGAAAAAGGTAGTTCACTTGATACTGAACAAAGACTCTCAAGAGCACAACTGCAAAAAATGAACAGTTTTGGAACTGAAAATCTCCCTAGAATGGAAAATCTCGCAGGTGGTAAGTGAATGCGCCAAGAACCTTTATATAATGAAGCAAATGAAATGTCAGCCGCTAAATGACATATTGAACGCACGGATTTCAAAAAATAAAATAGAATTAAAAGTTTTTATTTTATTTTTGGCTCTTCAAAATAACTCACATTAAAAAAAAAATTATATGTTGACGATCCGTTTCTTTAAGACGTTTTATTTTCTGAATAAACAGTTGAAACGTTAATTAGGTGGTACCCCGATATTTTCAAATTTTTAAATAAAATATCCGTAGAAAGTTGAATATGTCTCGCAAATATTAAGGAAATTTGAGATTACAGACATAATAAAATTATTACAGAAGATTCTGTTCATAACTCAATTCTATGAGCGTGCTATTTAAAAATATTTGTCTAGGGCCAGTTCTGCTTATGGATTTAACATAAATACTTGTGTCCATAACAGCCGAATATCTTAGTTTTAAACAGTTAAATCTAACATAATTCTTTTCACGACACAACTTACAATAAATTTGGGAAATCACAATTTGTAAGATATTTGAAACTTTTATTTAAATAAGTAATAAATTTTTATTTAAATTATGTTAACTACAGCACTTAACTTAATTAGACTGTATTAAACACTATACGACACTACAGTTAAATAAATATTATGATTATAATTTACTAGCGACCCGCCCCGGCTTCGCACGGGTGCAATGCTGATACTAAATACACTACAGAAAAACTGTGACTATTTATTTTATTTTTACAATTATTACATCGGCCTCCGACGCGCTATTTATAGGCACGCTGCCGCCGCCCCGGTCGGCCAGTACCGCCGCAAGCGCTACTTCCCGCAATTTTAAATCACCACATAGTATAAAACAAAGTCGCTTTCTCTGTCCCTATGTCCCTTTCTATGCTTAAATCTTTAAAACTACGCACCGGATTTTGATTCGGTTTTTTTCAATAGATAGAGTGATTCAAGAGGAAAGTTTATATGTATAATAACATCCATTAAATAGTGGAGAAATACTGTTATTTTTGAGGTTTCTAATGTGATGTCGTTAATTATCATATTTTTTTCCGCTTACATTGCAAACGCAGGCTGAACCCTACGAGATTTATCAAAATAATGTACTAATTATTTGTACACATTGAAAAGGTCTACAGAAAACTCCGCGATGGTATATGTCTATCTCTCAGGGATATCCCACAATAACATTTTTTGTCATTTACTTTTTACGACAAATAATGGCAAATTTTGAAGCGATTTTAACCAATACAGCATTAATCCTTATCCAATTAAATAGCTTAAATACATTGTTGATTTAATATAGATCTATATGGTCCTTTACAGCACAAGATTTAAATGAATATTTTCGAAGATATTACGTTTAAAATTGCGGGAAATAGCGCTTGCGGCGGTACTGGCCGACCGGGGCGGCGGCAGCGTGCCTATAAATAGCGCGTCGGAGGCCGATGTAATAATTGTTGTAAAAATAAAATAAATAGTCACAGTTTTTCTGTAGTGTATTTAGTATCAGCATTGCACCCGTGCGAAGCCGGGGCGGGTCGCTAGTCTGTAATATCTTCGAAAATATTCATTTAAATCTTGTGCTGTAAAGGACCATATAGATCTATATTAAATCAACAATGTATTTAAGCTATTTAATTGGATAAGGATTAATGCTGTATTGGTTAAAATCGCTTCAAAATTTGCCATTATTTGTCGTAAAAAGTAAATGACAAAAAAATGTTATTGTGGGATATCCATGAGAGATAGACATATACCATCGCGGAGTTTTCTGTAGACCTTTTCAATGTGTACAAATAATTAGTACATTATTTTGATAAATCTCGTAGGGTTCAGCCTGCGTTTGCAATGTAAGCGGAAAAAAATATGATAATTAACGACATCACATTAGAAACCTCAAAAATAACAGTATTTCTCCACTATTTAATGGATGTTATTATACATATAAACCTTCCTCTTGAATCACTCTATCTATTGAAAAAAACCGCATCAAAATCCGGTGCGTAGTTTTAAAGATTTAAGCATACAAAGGGACATAGGGACAGAGAAAGCGACTTTGTTTTATACTATGTAGTGATCGAGACATATAAATATGAACCCTATAGGCCAACGAATGAGGCCCTTCAGCATAAAAACCTTATTTATGATACATAAAATATAAAATATATATATATATATATATATATATATATATATATATATATATATATATATATATACATATATATATATATATATATATATATATATATATATATATATATATATATATATATATATTTAAAGTTGAATGTGAGATCCGCCAGTATCTTTAATGGATGTCTTCTGTCTGGTCTTTGGTTTCGGTCCCTGATCATAAACAGTTTCACTATCATTGTTCAAGTTTCAGGTTTCCTTTCAAATTTACTTGTCAGGACAGAACATCCTGCAGTAAGAGGCTGGACACTTTGTGAATTCATACAATAAATAACTGATTGGATAGTTTCCGTAGTGGATTGGGATGATGGCTTTTAGTCATACTACGTAGAGTTGTAATTTCCACCGTTTCAAGGTTTATCAGTGCCGACTTTCTGCAATTACTGTCAATATATTGCTTTATATATATGATTGCTGCTTTTCTTGATATCTCTTTTTCTCTAGATATTAGAATCTTCAAGTACTTGGCTCTTTGTATGCATTTTTGTTTAACAGTTCTAGAGTGCCAATTTAAGATAAATTTAATCCAGGTAAAGTATGAGTGGCAATACACAGTTCGGATTCATTAAGGGACTTGGCACTAGAGAAGCACTATTTTCTTTAAAATTACTTGTACAAAAGTGCTATGACCAAGGACAGGATGTTTTCATCTGTTTTATTGATTACCAAAAAGCCTTTGACAATGTTAGACATGGGCCACTTTTGGAGAGATTGCAGGAAATTGGTATTGACGATAAGGATATAAGAATAATAAAAGAACTGTATTGGAACCAATCAGCAGAAGTCCGCATTAATACCGATCTGTTAATGGACACTTTTGGCATATTGAAGGGAGTCCGACAGGGGTGTATTTTGTCCCCTATTTTATTCGATATTTATGTTGAGAAAATCTTTCAACTAGCTTTGGAAGAAGAGACACGAGGTATCAAAATTAACGGCATACCAATGAATAATATTCGTTACGCAGACGATACCACAATACTAGCCAATAACATCGAAGACCTTCATGCAATATTGAATAAAATTAACGAATCCGGTGAACAGTTTGGGCTACGAATTAATATTGCCAAGACAAAAATGATGGTGATTAGTAGGCATCAACGCAATACTCCCCTCAGTATCAACGGGAACATAATTGAACGCGTCGCGAAGTTTACATATCTCGGAGCTACCTTGAATGAAAAGTGGGACTGTGATGAAGAAGTGAAAGGACGAATAGGCCGAGCAAAAACAGCATTTTTTAAAATCAAGAATTTTCTTCTTTGCAGGCATTTACCACTAAATACCAGAATACGTGTTTTGAAATGTTATGTATGGCCTATGGTATTGTATGGCGTTGAAACATGGTCACTTAAAAAAGAACTATGGACACTTCGTCGACTGCTACGTATTCCCTGGACTGCTCATCTCACAAATGAAGAAGTTTTAAGAAGGAGTGGCGTAGAAAGGCAACTGCTGGACACGGTGAAGCAGCGTAAAGTGTCTTACTTGGGACATATGTTGAGAGGATCCAGATACTCCATACCAAGGTTGATTTTGCAAGGAAAAATAGAGGGAAAGCGCGGACCAGGCAGAAAACAACATTCTTGGCTACGAAATATAAGAGACTGGTGTGGAATATCGGACGCCGCAACTATATTTAGACAGGCCGAAGAGGGTGTCCTGGCCGTCTTATAACTTTAGAAGAGGAATGGACATTTGATCGCCGACGTGCGGCTTTGCACATGGCACCAGAAGAAGAAGAAGAAAGAATAAATATTGTAATGGCAATCAATAACTTCACAAAAATAACAACAACAGCACTATTTTTTTACTTTTGACGATTAATTTAAAATATCAAAATTACTTTTTGCCTAAAATGGCAACAAAATATATTACGGACATTTATTTTTTGAAATTCTCGGGTTTTAGCACGTTCATATCTGGCAACGTTGGCTTTTACTGTCAAAAAGTTCACATCGCCATTCATCACCTTTCACATCACACTTTCGATGATAGGGGCCCAGAGCTGAATTTGCAGGAAATAAGCTCTTTGTTCACCTTTTTGCCTTTAAACGACCTGAGGGACAAGAGACTTTTATGGTATCTCGGAGGTTTAAGAAGCATACTCCATGCAATTATCTAAATGTATCGATCCTTTTGTTAAAAACCACTTAAAATACTTCTTTTCCAAGACAACATGCCATTTTTCGAAGGAACAATTTATAAAGAACGCTTAAGAAATTCTTAAACTAACAGAAAGTTTTAATCCCCACATTCCCCTGCTTTTCCTTAAATATCATTTACACTAATTTAGATTATAGTTCCAAATAATATTCAAATTTTCTCAAAGAATCTATTTTATTTTCGGTAAAAAACAACATCCTTGAGTGACGATTTTACGAATTTCGTTTTTCCGGTTGGGCAAAAACGTTAACTTAGGTCATTATGACAAACAAGAACATAAAAGCCTCCCAGAATACCGGATTTGAGCTCGTTCGATTACGTTTTTATGGCTTTTTTGAATTTTTGGATAAATATACGGATTTTTTAAAGGAGGATGTCAGTTTCTCGTTGTTAATCGTCCAAAGATTCTGTTGAGTGCCATATTATATATTTCTTTTTAAAGATGTTCAAAGTAAGTATTTTATACATTCGTTATTATTAAATTAAAAATGTTAAATTTTATTTTAATGAAATATTTCTGTATATTTCGGTTTTACATTTCTTGGGGAACTAAATGATATTTTTTTAAGAGTTCATGCATCAAAGTAACTTTCAAGAAAATTTGTAACCGACTTATAAAGAAGGAGATTCTCAATTCGTCGAGTATGTATATACACCGATTACTCCGGAATGGCGGTTCCGATTTGAATGAAATTTTTTACGTTATATTCAGGAAGTTGCTGAGGTGGTCCCATATTTTTTTGGACGAAATTGGTGCAATAATATCCAAGATAGCGCTGACAATATGGCGGCCAATAAAATTAATTTTGTTTGATTTTCTCCAAAATTGGTGTGAGGGAGTTTTCGGGGTTGCACATAATGGATCCAAAATATTTTTAACAAATTCAATATGGTGGATCCAATATGGCGGCCAAAAAAATCAATTTTATCCGATTTTCTCCAAAATTGGTACGAGGGAGTTTTTTCAGGGTCGCACATACGAATCTGAAATTATTTTTAAAAAATTCAATACAATACGAATCTAAAATTAATTTGAAATTTAAGATAGTGGATTTACTATAACAGACTAAATATTTGTTTGACACAATTTTACTAGTATTTGGAAAAGTCTAAGAACCAAAGAATTTTTGGTGGTTCATTTTAGAGTGATTTAGAACTTTGGATAAAATGGGTACTTTTTTGCCACCTTGGAGTCATTGCGAGGTACACTAATCTTGATTAGTACTTACTTCAAATAATTTATGGATATCATAATGAATTCTAAAACAAAAAATAGAAAAATGAAATTTTTATAAAAAAATTGAACCGACTTCTAAAAGTGCGCTAAAAAGTGAAAAATAACTATAAATTTTTATATGAAATTAAACTTTTTGAAGCCGGCGCTAAAGTATGTCTAAATGAAAGAAATAACTACTAATATATACAAATTTTGGTAAGAAAGTTTTAATTATTTTCCACTTTTTAGCGCACTTTTAGAAGTCTGTTCAATTTTTTTACAAAAAAAAATTTTATTACATTTTATTGAAGACAATATTTCGAAAATTTACTGTAAAAATTTTAAATTAGTTGTATGAAAACTGTAGAATGTTCTAAGCCTCTTTAAGCACACTTTCCTGTAGCAGTGTCGGACTCAAATGGGTAAAATTAACTGGTAGTATCATAAAGAACAATATAATTCTTCATTTGTAGATATAAATAATTTAAGTTTTTTTATTTTTCTTCGCATTTTTATCAAATCACTGACCGCGATTTCTCAAAAACTGTTGAATCGATTTTGTTCCCATTTTGTAAGCTTCTTCTAAATATATGAATATTATCATTTTTGGGTTCTTTTTTGCAATTCCCATAGTTTTGTAATGTTAAAAACGTGTTGTGAAATACAGGGGCAGATCCAGCCTCTCTCTTTGGGGGGGGGGGGCGACATCACAAGGGCAAAGAATTGATCGAAGCTACCCCCCACTCCATACGAATAATACAAGACAGTACAGTATGCTAAATGAAAACGAAATGACAGAATTAATTCATGTTCCTAATGCCTCCCCTTAGATTCGCACCTCGTGAAAAAACAAAGGTGTAATTTGAAAAGGCCAAATTTCTTATTAAATATTTATATGTTTCTCAACTAAACATATACGGTGTCAGGTAGAAATATATACATATAACATATATACTCTGTACCAGGCGCGGATCCAAGGGGGGGGGGCGGTGGGGGCGATCGCCCCCCCCCCCCCCCAAAGAGCTCCGAGTTTAGGAAAATAGACCCGATTTTTCCTCTTATACTACAGTTTATTTAAGAACTAGAGAGAATAATAAATCATTTTTTACCCTTTTTCTCTTCGCAAACTACCTGTGTTCTTTAGTCCGGTGTCTTTAGCGAAATCTGTTAGACACATATATTTTTCATAGAAATGGGTTAAAAAGTTTATCAAAAATACCGGTCTATAATAATGGACCAAAACGTAGCCTTATTCTCTCAAAAAAATCGAAGTTATAATTTAAATACTTACAAAATATCCATTGTCAAAAATACAAAAAGTTAAACATATATAAAAAATTAAATTCGTCCATATAATATTAAAATATTTTTGGGGCTTTCGGTCATTTTATTATTAATTAAAAACATTTTTAAGGTATTTAACGTTTCAGTTTATTTATTTCTTAAACCATCTGCAGAATTACAATTAAACACTAAAAAGGGATTCAAATGTAATTACTTTTTATTTGTTGTAATTAAAGTTAGACCTACTTATTTTTATTTCTATTGTACTGATATTTTAATTTAATTTACTTTGTTATATGGAAATATAAGATAAACATGACAATTCTATACGCTTACGAAAAAGACACAAATACAATAATAAATTGATAAAAAACATACGGCTAATTAGAATTAAATATATATAAAATTAAACAGTGGGACACACTAAAATAAAAATATATAAAAAAATTAAAAAACATATAAACAACATTAAACAATAAAATACAACAAAAACAAAAATTTAAATAATAAATTGTGTTTACACTAGTAAACATTACCTATTTAATTCCTAATCAAAGTCAGTGAAACTATCTTCGCTCAAATTAATTATAATTGATTCCTCTATCTCACCAATCATGAGATCGAAATCTCACATTTTGTTTTATTCATTTATTATATGGATTTTTCCCAATTTTCCGCAGTAACTTTATTCAAAAAAATCTTTCAAAAGTTTAGTTAAATTACTAATTGTGTTAATTGTGTTATTTCTAGCAACTCTATCTTTTACTTGAGAGAGATATTTACTTCTCCAACGGACAGTTTCCGGACGATCTATAGGAACAGACTTTCTATCTGGTTTTTCCCAACAAAAATTAAGTTCTCTGAGCAATTTCCAGAGATCAGTTCTTTTAATTTCAGGTAAATCGCGATCTTCATTGATTTTGGGATCTGCTTCTCATAATAAAATATATATACAACCCTTTTAATTGCAGTTTTCATCTCTTCTTCCAATGAGGTTTTTCGTCTGCCTATGATCGAATGTGGCGTGAGAGTACTAACAATTCCAATCGTTTTTTCTCCTTCAGTATTCTGTACATAGTAGATTTTCCAACTCCTGTCATGTTGGAACACATCTCAACAGAGCTTTTAACATTAATATCTAGATATTGATATCTTAAGGCATCATAAACATTCATCGTAATAAGTTTTTCGTTGAGGAAAAAAACAAGATAAATCACTAAGAACAAACTGTAAGGTGTACTTTGCTCACTAAACGATCAGAAATTTTATGTTGCAGAAAATTTATAAAATATATTTAAATATAATGAAATATAATTAGATTTAAGGCAGTTCTCAGTTACCTGCGGCACTGGAGCAGCTACGTCGGAGGTTTCGGTAACAGTTTTATTACTCTCTCTAATTCTTGAATAGAGTATAGGAATGTGTATGCTTGCGATTGCCCCCCCCCCTCCCAAAAGCTTTAAGTTCAGGAGAATAGAACCCATTCTGCCTTTTATATTAGGAATCAGTATGCTGCTTACACTCACCCCCCCCCCCCCTCCCGGTGACAACTTGTTTTTCTTGCCATACTGTACATCACCGCTCCCCCCCCCCCAAAGAGAGAGGCTGGATCCGCCCCTGCTCTGTACATCCTAAAACCAAAACACAAATAAATAGAAATTTGAAACTTTCTGGTGTTTTGCCGAGAAATAGATTTTTTCTCAAGACTAGAATAATATCACATAAAAAAATTGTGTAGAACATGTGATTACTTCCAAATAAAAAATATTTTAAATTTCAGATCCTTATTGTGAGTTGCCTCATAGCCATCACGTTGGCCACCCCCCTTCCCCAAGAAACTAAAGAGAAAAAAGTCCCAGTCCCCCAAGCCAGCGAGAGAGCCACCGAAGTAGCAAACGAAAAATCAGCTGTCCAAGAGAAGAAAACCGATAAGCGTTCAGTTGGCGCAGTGGTAGCAGTGGAACCCGAAGTCGGATACCAAAATGTCCCAGTGGTGAAGAACGTGCAAGTCCCTGTTACCAGCTACGTAAATCAACCGGTTGTCCACAATGTTCAGGTGCCAGTTGTCAACTACAGGACCAGGGTGTACCAACCGACGCCCGTAGTTTATGACTATGGACTAAATTACGGTTACGACGCCTATCCTGTATACGGTTATGGTGCCTATTATTATTAAGTCTTAATTAGTTGATTGTAAATGCATTTTCTCTTTTCCCATGATCCTTTCGAAATAGTTTTTATGTCAACATTATTAAATTATGTACAAATAAACAAATTTTTCCATTTATAAAGAGTTTTTTTTCTGTACAGGGTGAGTCAACGATTGGATGAAGTAGGTTTGTGCCTTTTCGGTGAAATTAACAAAAAAAACTATATTTATTGTTTGATACAGTTTATTTTTACGCAGATTTTAAAAATATTTAGGACTCTACAGGGTGAGCCAAAAAACTAGGACAGCATAAAGTTGTATTTTTTTTAAATAGAACACCCTATATACGAATCGTATTTTCGATTTAGCTTATAATTTTAAATCTTTTTTATTAAGAGTTTACTATAACAAAACTTTATAGTTTCTGAGATAATTAAGTTTAAAGAAAAAAAGTCACATTTTCAAGCATCAATTCAATCCTAAATAACGTTTTCAATTTTGTGACAAATATATTCAAATTTAGAATTTAGCAAGGTCAAGGACAAGTTAACATAATTTTTATCTAATATTTGTAATAAAAGCTACAGGTTGTTGAACACATCGGCTCAAATTTGAACAAGTTTAAATGAATAAATATCTTTTTTTTAAATGGTACACCCTGTATATTTTCATGTTATTTAATAGAGTAATAAAAACCTTATAAGTTTTGTTCAATGTATCCTATACCTATTTATAATAGTTTTTGAGATATTTCAGTTTTTCTTATTTTCCATACTTTTTTACAGAAATAGTCTTCATTATCATAGTAGCCCATGGCAAAAACAATGTAAAAGAACATTTTTCTGTGTGTCAAATTTATAACCGCAATCGCTTCTTTTGGTTTTTATGTAGTGTAGTTTGGTTTTTTTTGCATTCATCTTATATTGTAAAATGAATTTTCCAAAGAATGAGTTAATAGATATGATTTATACAATAGGAGAGGCTCAAAAAAATTGCCTTCTTGCTTAAAGAATTTACAAAATGAAGTATCCTGATCGACGCCAGCCTAATATCCATACTTTTCAAAACTTAATGCAAAGATTTGATTCTTCTGGTACTGTTGATTATCCAAAACGTAAAGTGGTCAACAAACCAGTAACTAATGAAGAAAAAGAACTACAAATATTGTTAAATGTTCAGGAAAATCCTTATATTGGTAGCCGTCAGTTAGCAGCATTATGTGAAACATCACAATCCACCGCTAATCGTACTACCAAGAAATATAGGTATCATCCATATCACATGGAATTACACCAAGAATTGCATGGACAGGATTTTGAAAGTCGTGTAAACTTTTGTCGTACAATAAATGCGGAGATTCAATTAAATCCAAATTTATTATGCAAGGTAATGTTTAGTGATGAAGCTACTTTTAGGAGTAACGGTGCCGTAAATAGACGCAACATGCATTATTATGCCACAGAAAACCCATTTTGGATTAGAGAGGTGCAACATCAAAACCACTGGTCATTAAATGTTTGGTGTGGTATTCATCATAATCGAATTATTGGATCCCGCTTTTTTAATGAACCACTAAATGGTCATAGTTACCTGAACTTTCTACAAGAAGAACTACCCCAACTGCTTCAAGGTCTCGATAGGGATGAGCTCGACAGTATGTGGTTCCAGCACGATGGTGCGCCTCCGCATTATCATCGTAAAGTTCGTGCGTTTTTGGACCAACGATATCCGCAAAAATGGATTGGACGTGGGGGTTTCATTGAGTGGCCACCAAGGTCTTGCGACATCACCCCATTAGATTTCTTCCTATGGGGTTATATAGGGATACCTGTAGAACAATAACGCCACTAATTTTATCCAGGGTCCGAGAAAATCTGCAAAAAAGACTAAATTTGTGCATTGCACAAGAGGGTCGTTTATTCGAACACTTATTAAAAAGAAATAATTAATCTCAGTATTTAATAGGTAATTTTTTTGTTTCAATTTAGTATAAAAGTAAATATGTATTTGCCTTGTCGTTATTGTTGTGTTAATTTTTTCACATTATGTTTAATTAAACTATTGCCGTTGTAATATAACGAATAATGTATTTCATCATATTTAACCACATTCTGTTTGTTTCTGTAAAAAAGTATGGAAAATAAGAAAAACTGAAATATCTCAAAAACTATTATAAATAGGTATAGGATATATTGAACAAAACTTTTAGGGTTTTTATTACTCTATTAAATAGCATGAAAATATACAGGGTGTACTATTTAAAAAAAAAGATATTTATTCATTTAAACTTGTTCAAATTTGAGCCGATGTGTTCAACACCCTGTAGCTTTTATTGCAAATATTAGGTAAAAATTATGTTAACTTGTCCTTGGCCTTGCTAAATTCCAAATTTGAATATATTTGTCACAAAATTGAAAACGTTATTTAGGATTGAATTGATGCTTGAAAATATGACTTTTTTTAAACTTAATTATCTCAGAAACTATAAAGTTTTGTTAAAGTAAACCTTTAATAAAAAATATTTAAAATTATAAACTAAATCGAAAATACGATTCGTATATAGGGTGTTCTATTTAAAAAAATACAACTTTATGCTGTCCTAGTTTTTTGGCTCACCCTGTAAAGTCCTAAATATTTTTAAAATCTGCGTCAAAATAAACTGTATCAAACAATAAATATAGTTTCTTTGTTAATTTCACCGAAAAGGCACAAACCTACTTCATCCAATCGTTGACTCACCCTGTACTTATGTGATTTTAAATTGATGATGGCTTTAAAACAGTCGAAACGCTGGATAGTATTTTTTTTTGGGGAGGAGGGGGGAGCCTAGACAATTCTATTACCCACCACAGGTTTTTGAATTAAAATAAGAGTTATGATGATCAAAAGTTTGGGTGTTGAAGGGTTTTCGCAACCCATCAAAGTCCACGGCATATTATGGTTGGTCCTTATGGATTTTGAGTTGCTGTGTCCGAATCGTTAAGATGATAAGTGGTGTACTGATCAGGGAATTCGTTATTTAAAGTTTAAATGTTAATAAATAAAGTTGTTTCCAATTTAATGATTAAAAAGTGTTTTCAACATTGAAGAAATTCTATTAGAAATCGAGATGTTGTAACATTAGTACAAAATTTGGAAGGCGTACGTAGCGCTCCAACAAAATCCTGTATAATTTGGCTTCTACATAAAATTTTTTATTGTATGAAGGTTTATTTTAAAAGTAAAACCTTACCTTGCGATAATATACGAGGATAGTTCGATAAGTTCTTGGCCTGACAAAGAAAACAAAAGATTTTTGAAAATGTTTTTATTTATTTTTCAACATAGTCCCCTTGTACTTCAATATACTTAGACCAATGATGTTCTAACATTTTAATACCGTTAGTATAATGTGATTTATCCAACTCTGCAAAATAAGCGGTTGTCGCTGCTCTGACCTCGTTATTTGAAGGGAATTTTTGTCCAGCGAGCCATTTTTCCAAATTTGGGAAGAGAAAGTAATCGCTGAGAGCCAGATCCGGAGAATATGGCGCATGTGGAAGTACTTCGAAACGTAGGTCATGGAGTTTTGCAGCAACAACGGTAGATTTGTGTGCAGGCGCGTTATCCTGATGAAAGAGCACTTTTTTTGGCAAGATGTGAACGTTTAGCCTTAATCACATGCTGCAAACGGTCCAGTAGTGAAGCATAATACTCCCCGGTGATGGTCTTGCCTTGTTCTAAATAGTCTATAAGCACCACGCTATGTGAATCCCAAAAAACTGTTGCCATGACTTTTCCTGCAGATAAAACCGTTTTTGCTTTTTTTGGTGCACTTTCGCCTGCCACCACCCACTGTTTAGACTGCTGCTTTATCTCTGGCGTGTAATAGTGATTCCATGTTTCATCTACAGTTATAAAACGTCAAAGAAACTCAGCAGGATTGCGTCTGAATAAGTCTAAACACTCTTGCGAAGTGTTCATTGGAAGGCGTTTTTGGTCGACTGTTAACAAACGCGGCACCCATAGCGCAGAAAGCTTTTTCATGCCAAGAACATCACGTAAAAGGTAGTAAACTTTTAGTCGGCGGTCATAAAGTATGACATTGTGAATTTTTGTGACAATTTCATCAGTTGTAGCGGTTTTTAGGCTTCCCGAGCGCTTATTATCTTGACTTGATATACGACCACGATTAAATCCGTCAGCCCATTTTTTTACTGTCGAAAACGAAGGAGAAGAATCCTTTAAAGTAGAATCTAACTCATTTTTAATGTCCGTAGGAGTTTAGCCCTTTAAAACAAAGTACTTTATAACCATGCAAACTCCAATTTTATCCGTCTTTCACAAAATATCAAACCTTATGTGTTCACTCGATCGCCACAAACAAGCAACTGAACGCAAACATCTGAAACTTTGCAGGGCATCATCTCAAAGTTAATGCTTATAAAATATTATTGTTATTTGATCTTACTAGCGCCCTAACTGTTTCAGGCCGAGAACTTATCGAACCATCCTCGTAGCATTAAAAATGATTTTTGTAGTTGGATAAAGATACCCTTAACAAAAATCATATTAAAAGAGTAGATTTTTCTTACACATTCAAGATATTTTTGATTTTTTTGGAAATGTCTCATGTCTGTAGACAACTTAATAATCAAGTGTGTAGAAATTCCATCCAAACGAAACAAAAAAGTCGATTTTTTTGAAAATTACAACTAGATATGACTCCTTAATGGAATAAAACGTGCATGTAAATAAAAAAAAAACTAATCTATTTCGCAAAAAAATATTTATTTTACAATAAATACAAACTCAAAACTTATAAACAAAATAAACAATTAACATCAAAGTAGCATAATTTTTGTAAAAAATATAGATCAATTCTTATTATTATTTTTATTTAATATAGACGATTTTTTGCTCTGGATAAATTTTTTTTTTCTATTTTTAAGCACAAAAAAAATAGGGAAGTATTGCTTCATCTCCATCATCTCACGATACGCTACTGATATATTAAACTCTAAACAACTACCACTGGTTCAGCATAGGGAGCATACGCATATCCGGCTGTGTAGACAGAAGGAAGTACATAATCGGCGTAAGTAAGCGGCGCACTGTACGCTACAGGAGCTACAGCTGCGACAGATGCGACGTAAGGATTGATAATATATTGGGGTTTCGCTTCAGGGCTGGGTTTGGCTTCAGGTCTTGCTTCAGGAGCTGGATTAGCTTCAGGCAGAGGTGAAGCTAAGGCGACAGCAATGATCGTTGCAAAAAATATCTGAAAATAACAAAGAATTAGTAATTTTAGATAGCATAATTATATATATATATATATATATATATATATATATATATATATATATATATATATATATATATATATATATGTGTTATATCGTAGGTTTTCACGGATGGTAGAATGAATAGTTTGGTTATTCCGGGTTTCAATCCGTTCGTTCAAAAAATCGTTTTCACGACGTTCTTAAGTATAGAACATTATATATAAAATATGTCTAAAATTTTACGTAGAAATCAAAATGCAATATAATATAGGGTGTTCCATTTAAAATAACCAAGTTGACATCAACTTCCGGTATAACTGGAAGTGCTGCCATCTTGAAAATTTTCAGATTTATTCTAATCATAGTTTTCCCACAATCGATCGATAGAATTCCCGAAGAATTTTGTATCTGCCGTATATTGCTAATGATCCTGTAAATTCATTGAAATCCGCACCATATTGAAAAATTTCAACTGGCCAAACGACGCACTTTGATTGGTATTGCCTGAAAAATCATGCAGAAATAGAAGCAGACTTAGGAATTACTTGAAAACAAATTTAAATGTATTTTTGAGTCTGCCAAATCCGAATCTAAAGCAAAAATTGTAAAATATTCAAAATAGAGAATTTTAAGACGTAGAAAATTTTCAAACCTTTGTGAAAATGATCATTTAAAACAAATACTTGTGTTAATATGTTTTCGAGGCTACCAACACCAAATATGAATTAAAAATTTTAAAATATTCAAAACTGCAAATGTTAAGACACGATAATTTTGCTAAAATATGTAAAAACTATTAATTAAAAAAAGAAGTTGTGTTCATATGTTTTTGCAGCTGCTAAAATCAATTATAAATTAAAAATTTTGAAATTTTCAAATTAGAAATTTTTGGCAAAACCATCTAAATAACTACTTCACTACTACGTCTCTGGAGTCTTTAAACTGAACTGACATTTTTAGTTAATTTTTTAAAATAACCTTTATTAGAAGAAATTCTACTGGTAAAAAACATCTTTTACTCATTGGTAAATAATTTTATTTATTGAGGCAATAAAAAGAATGACTAAATTTAGAATTTTTTAAAAAAATTACAGCCAGTTCTTTATTGGTAAATAAATTTTATCAATTAAAGTAATACAAAAAGGTCATCCCACTTGCATATAAGTTTTTGCTTAAATTAAGCAAAAAGAGGCACAGCAATGTGTGTCAATGTTGTTTTTAGGCTAGGATTGGATACTAAAGGGTGTTTTTTATAGAGGTATAGAACTTTAAGTTGGCAACACTTTTTTAACTGGCGGCCATTTTGTCAGCTGTCAAGTGATTTATGTTTAGTTTGGTTTGGCATTTCCACATGAATAGACTGACGCCTGAACAACGCTTCCAAATTGTGCAAATTTATTTTGAATATCATGGTTCTGTTCGAAATACGTATCGCACACTACGTCCATTTTACGGTCAACATAATCGTCCATCAGAGCAATTAATTCGATTAACTATGGAACGTTTTCGCACCACGTTTACTCTAAATGATAATACGCATCCACAGAGACGTCGTACAATGCGTACAGAAGAAGTCATTGCTGTTGTAGAGCGTAGCGTAGAGGAAGACCCGAATCAGTCTATCCGCCATCGTGCACAGGAATTGGATATGTGTCCATTCACTTTATGGAAGATTTTGCGGAAAGATCTTGGTTTGTGTGCTTACAAAATCCAACTCGTGCAAGAATTGAAGCCACAGGATTACCTAGCAAGGCGTAGATTCGGTGAATAGGCCCAAAACAAGATTGCCGTTGATCCCGATTTTCATAAGCGAATTTTGTTTAGCGATGAAGCTCACTTTTGTTTGAATGGATACGTCAATAAACAAAACTGCCGTATTTGGAGTGATGATAATCCTCAAGTGTATGTTGAGGCACCGTTACATCCAGAAAAACTGACTGTTTGGTGTGCTTTATGGGCTGGTGGAATCATTGGTCCGTACTTCTTTAAAAACGATGCTGGTCAGAACGTTACAGTCAATGGTGACCGCTATAGAGCCATGATTACTGACTTTTTCGTTCATCAATTGAACAACCATGATGTGCAGGAACTGTGGTTTCAACAAGATGGTGCAACATGTCACATAGCTCGTGCCACAATTGATTTATTGAAGGAAACGTTTGGTAACCGCATAGTTTCACGTTTCGGACCCGTGAATTGGCCTCCAAGATCGTGCGATTTAACGCCGCTAGACTATTTTCTATGAGGATATGTGAAGTCGCTAGTCTACGCCGATAAGCCCGAAACGATTGATCACTTGGAGGACAACATTCGCCGGGTTATTGCCGATATACGACCACAAATGTTGGAAAAAGTCATCGAAAATTGGACCTCGAGATTAGACTACTTCCGAGCCAGCCGTGGCGGTCATATGCCAGAAGTCATATTTAAATTATAATGCCAGAAGGTTATCTTTCGAATAAAGTAAATTTCATGTCAATTTAAAAAATTCATCTTTGTTTTATTACATTTAAAAGTTCTATACCTCTATAAAAAACACCCTTTATACGAATATCTTACAACAATAAAAGAATTTGGTTTTTAACCAATTTCTAAAAGGAGGGGTTTTTTAATTTGACTGCTTTTTTGATGAATGCACGTCGATTGCTCTGAAACAGCATGTCGTAATTGATGACGGACTGACACAGACAAAAAATTATATTCTGGAGAAAGTTAGACAGAAAATAATCACGGAGGGCATTCATTCAAAATTAATATCTTACCGACACGTTCCGCCTCAAAGTTACTACAAATATAAATTCCAACTACTGCATAGTACGTTAATACATGGTATCTGGGAAAGATGCCAGCGCACCCACTGTTGAATCCAACCGCTGACACTATAGACGAAACACGCTTGCATATTTTTAAAGTCGTTTATGATCTTCGATCATACTCTAGATATAAATAACAATAGATTTGTCTGAAGGCTGTTTATGGTCGGTGGGGGAGACGCTTTTTTGATGTTTGACAGACATAAACATATTTACTTATCTTGTCTTTCAGTTTAATTGCTTGTCGTGAGTTTTTTCGGTGTTTTTAAGTGTTAGAAATTACTATAAATGCGAAGTTTACAATTAATATTAACAAAAAGAGGATTTAAAAACTTATTTTTATCGGTAAATATTGTTAGATTGTTTACATATTGAAAATAACAATAATAAAAATTTAGGCAACCATATATTCATACTTTGTTTTCAGAATTGACGTATCCAGGGGTATATTCGAAGGACGTACCGATGATACTCGTTTAAATAATGCAATTAGAAAAGGATAGCATACTATCGGTATGTATGTATCAAGAAATTAAATATCTACTGTTTATCAACACTTTTTCAAATCTAAATAAAAATATTATTACGTTATTCAGCGTTCAAACAACCGGGCCCTAGTTCTGACGTTATGCTACTTCTACAGGGGTATGTTCGAAGTTTATGATAATAAAAGTTTGTAGTAAGGGCATTTGTAAATAGTTGGTTTTTCAAATAGTAGTTAGGAATTTTAAAAGGGTCTAGCCGATTAAGAGAATCGAAACTGCTCCCTCGGTAATTAAAAAATAAAAAACACCCGGTTGTTCTATATCAAAAAGTACGCACTTTTAGCCACTGTTATCGTCATATAACCTCAAAAAAAAAATAAATAAAGAAAACGTCTTATTTGTTTTTTTTGGCGATATACTAGATTCTAATCATCGCAGAGACTTCTTCTTTTATATCCATTTTGTAGGTTTTTTATTGCCTACAACAAGATACTTTTTATAAAAATTTTTGGCGCGAAATTCAAATCTTTATGGATGTTCGAAAATTTTTAAATTCAATAAAATAAAAACTAGGTCAATAACCGGTCCGAAAAAAAAATATGTTGTTTCTTAGACGTCAAATTATGTCCTTGAATTTTTTTCAGATTTTAAAAAATGGTGAAACATAGTCAAGATGGCAAAAAACGGCATTTATTAGCATTTTGTCACATTTTTGTCGAGTTTTGAATTATGGAATTTTCGTATAAATCCTCAGTTGTCTTAAAACTATGTATGTGTATATATATATATATATATATATATATATATATATATATATATATACAGTTGATGCTGGTAGCCGTTACTATGTGGTAGTTAATCATCTTCGGGAAATGTTTAAAAAGGAACTATTAAAACCTAAAAAACATAAAAACTCCAGATAACTCCATACTAGTTTCTTTTGACATAAAAAGCATGTTTTCTAATATTCCAACAGATGAATGTTTTATACTTATCCAAGAAATCTTACAGGAACGAAATATAAATCCAATAGTTAGTACTGAAATCGTGTCCTCTTTTGAACTCTGCCTATCACAAACCTATTTCCAGTTTAATAACAAATTTTATTTACAAAATGCAGGTCTACCAATGGGTTCTCCTCTTAGCCCTCTCCTAGCAGACATTTTCATGTCAAACTTAGAAAACAAAATTCTTAATTCCCCTTTAAGCAAAAACCATGTTCAATTTTGGTTCAGATATGTAGATGATGTTCTAGCATGTTTTAAAGGCACTACTAGACAGCTTCAAAAATTCTTACAATACATTAATAATTGCCATCCAAAAATTCAAAATAACTATAAAATAAATTTTCTAGATCTCACCATATCTCACCTCAATAATCAGTGTAATTTTAAAATTTTTAGAAAACCAACGTTTACAGGTAATACTATATCTAATGACTCTTTTCACCCCTTACAACACAAAATGGCTACATACAATTCAATGATACATAGAGCATTCTCTTTGCCTCTCTCTGAAGAACTAAATATCATTGAAAAGATTGCAATATCAAACAATGTCTCCCAACAAACCATAAAGAAATTAATAACTAAAAAACAAAAACAACTAGCTTTTAATTCAATATATCCCAAAATAAAAAAATGATATAGATAGCTCATCTTATATATCTTTGTCATACTGTGGTACTCTATCAGAAAACATAGCTAATACTCTTTCCAAACATAACATAAAAGTAGCCTTTAAATCTCAATACAATCTGTTCACTATCCTTTACAATGCTAAAGATAAAATTAATAAATTTGATAAATCAGGAGTTTATAAGTTAAAATGTTCAGAGTGTGATAGCTTGTATATTGGACAAAGTGGTAGAAGCTTTAAAACTCGCTTTTCAGAACACCACCGATCATATAGACTACAAAAAACAGACTCGAGCTTTGCCAACCATTGCTTAGAACACAGCCACAGTTTTCCTGATTTAAGCAACACTGACATAGTACATTATTCAACAAAGGGCCAAAAGTTAAATATTCTAAAAATAAAAATGTAAATTTGCTTAATGACCAGACAGAACTTGGGTTATCTCCGTTATTTGTTGTCGCCAAATAATAATTAGTTCCCAAAATTTAGTACCTCCCCTTTATAATAATGTAATTTCTTTATTTATTGTTAAATTTTCTCATGTTTCTGTATTGAATACTTAGTCTACCTTTGTAATTCAGTTTGAAAATGACTCTGTGAGTTGAAACTGCAGTTACTGTTTTCTTAATAAATTTAGTGGTATAAAGCATAGTAGTTTCTTTTTAAACATTTCTCGAAGACACATCAATAAATAAACTTACACTTTTCAACATGATGATATCCAACAAATCACAAAGTTTCAAAATTCACTATAAAACTATTTATAGCAAACAGATACTATCTATAGTGCAATTTTAGGGTACCACTACTACTATTTATATCGAACAATAATACACGATTATATAGACATACAATCTCAATAACAAACATCGGTACAGGTGGTAAAATTCAGCCTTAACTTGGTTTAAAAGTAATTAAAAGTCATCAAAATTCCGACGATAAGTTTGATCATATTTACTATAATTTAGGTATAGAAGGTTAGAAACACTTTATGAATAGATAATCAGCTTCTTGCTGGTGTAATTAATTGAGCGGCTATGCCTGCGTTCATATTAATTTGGTGATTTAATATAGTTTTTCTTTGAATGTAGAAAGAAAAAATTGATCCCCTGTTATCCCCCTTTCCCCCCTTTACTGTGTGTTATGTACTCCTGCTTATTGCCTATAAATCTTTCAATTTATCCACAGATTGACATTAAAATATTAAGCCGGTGGAGGTAGCCTCATACGGGGTGATTATAAAATTTATTGGTAGTAGACTTCTGACTACGTAGAAACCTTCAGAATGATAATAGTAATTATAGAGTATCTTATATCCCATTTTCTTTTTTGGAAAAATTTTTTTATTTAACAAACAAGATGTGAAAAACAGTTTTTCGGGTTCTAGGGAAAGCTATTGTTTTTCAGTAAAAAAGTTTCAAACTAAAGTTGTGCGCTTTGAAAATACCTACAAAATGAGGTAAAGCTCATCCAAATCGGATAATTTGTTTCTTAATTATTGCAAAAAAAACCTGCTCAAAATGGCTGTTTATTCAATTGCTTATAAACAATAGATAAATATATTGCATTAACTTTATAATGCAACTAAAGGAGCCTCTTTTTGCAAACAACAAATGCCCAACATTTAAAGTAAAAATATTCAATGGTTTTTTGCACGGTGAATTTGTTTATAACTTTTTGTTTTTTTTTTGATTGTTTATTCTCAGCGATCTAGAGGTCGTACAGCGTTCTACGGGCACGCAAATGAAAATTCCAGACTTATAATAACAAAAAAAAGGACGAAATGAATTTTTGATCTGAAATTGTTGAAACAGATAACTTTTCGACAATTGTTGATATCGAAATGCCGATAAGCGAACAAGATAGTATATATGTATGTAACCACTAGAAGCTGAGATAAAGTTTTTTTTTCAAAGAATCTCTGCGGGGTTGTTTATTAACATTAAGGGATTATTTAAGTAGGAACTCATAGAAAGATGATTATACTATTGTATGCAGCAGTTTTCAATTCAATTATTTCAAAATTGTTGATGTAGCAATAGTTTAAAGTTTCACCTACTTCGAGAGTGAGAAAGTGAGCAGTGGAGGGGGGCGTTCTTTCAGTCTGCGGCGCCAGGAAAAAAAGATAACTCGGACACTTCAAATATGGACAATGGATGATATGTGTTTGTAATCAAATTATTGTTAAACATAGCAATAAACAAATTGTTGCACTTTTATACATTTTATGCATAAATATAATTTTACCGTACTTAATTAGAAATATTAAAAATTAGATTGAATTTTAATGTACCATTAATATTTATCGAGATATAGCCTGAAACAAATAGCAACATTTGTTGATAGCCTTATTTTTCAAGATGCAGAATAAACTACATTTGATGATTATATTGTAAGCGATTATCCAATCGAGAATTATTGTAATATTACTTTCACAGACCGTGAAAATAATAGAAGAGAAAATAATTTTATGATTATGATAATAATGATGGTCTTGATGAGGATTACAATTATGTCAATGATGAGAGTGATGATGATGATGAGAGTAATAATAATGATGACGACGAGAGTAATAATGATGATGATAATAATGAAACCGATAAGGGTGTCGAAAATGATTGTTCATCGATGTTTAAGAAACGGAGAACGGAATAAATATTTTGTATAGATTTAAGCAAAAAATTTTGTATGTGAAAAATGCTCGTCCAATAAAATAAACAAAAATGTTATCATTTGTTTTTCTTGTACAACCAATAGTTTGGTGACAAATGATAGTCCCAATTTTGTTTCATGGTATAACTCCATAAATATTAATGGTACATTAAAAATCAATCTGATTTCTAATATTCCTAATCCGTAGTATAATGTTGACCACTGTAACATTTTTTTCGCAATTTGAAAATCACGTGCAACAATTTGTTTATTGCTATGTTTAACAATAATGTGATTACAAAACATATATATATATATATATATATATATATATATATATATATATATATATATATGTGAAGCGTCCGAATCACGTTTTTTCCGCGCACCGCAGGCTGAAAGAACGCTCCCTTCCACTGTTCACTTTCTGACTCATGGAGGTTCAGTATTTGCATGCTTCCTTCCGATCTGTCCTTTGCACAGTCAGGTGCATGTCGGTACCCTGATGAGTCCGGTAGAAACGAAACATTTACCTCTGCCGTATCACTGTGGCGGGGGGGGGGGACTTTCTTCTCGGTATGGTGATACAGGTAGGTCATCATCTCGATGGTGGTGGAATAGGATAAATTATGTTCCTTAACAATTTGTTCGAACTGTGCAACCTCTAACACGGAAAGGATATGTTTGGAACGCAGTTTGCATTTACTGTTCGCATTCATATATGGAGCTGCATATAGTTGTATGTTTGCTGAATGTGATTTCAGCACTACAACGGTATACTGTGGATATATCCACTGCTATTGCATCTCACACGGAGGATTCCGTGAAAGCCGCATAAACATATATATATATATATATATATATATATATATATATATATATATATATATATATATATATATATATATGTATATATATATATATATATATATATATATATATATATATATATATATATATATATTAGCACTTTTTTTTGCAATAACTAACAAACAAATTATCCGATTTGGACGAATTTCAGCTCGTTTTGTAGGTATTTTCAGAGAGCAAACTTTTGTTTGAAATTTTTGTACTGAAAAACGATAGTTTTTCCTAGACCTCGAAAAAACTGTTTTTTCACATCTTAATTGTTAAATAAAAAATTTTCCCTAAAAAAGAAAATGAGACATAAGCTACTACATAATTACTATTATCATTCTGAAGGTTTCTACGTAGTCAAAAGTCTATTAACAAAAATTTCTTCCAGGTGCTAATTTCGCTGGCCTAGAAGTACACAAACAAATAAATACATTTTACCTCATATGGTCCACTTGTTATGGAATAATTTATTGTTCCCTCTACAAAAACATTATCAAACTCATTAGATAACCGCTAGTCGTCTCCCGGACAGCTAATTAAAAGACAAAATGACGTAGTTCTTTTCACACTGTTATAACTTTCCCGGAATTCACGGGGATAACATTTCTGGTTTTGAAGGTTTGCATAAAAGTTTAATTGTTGTATTCAGTAATTTATTGAACATGCTTTCTAATGAAACAATTTGTTTTACTTGGGGTAGTCAGAGTAATCATGCAAAAATGATAACGGTATTAGAAACTAAATTTTTGGCTCGAATTATTGGGATTCTTTGGCAAAAAACGAACATTTTTTGTGAAAAGAACCTCTGTCATGAGAAAATGCTCTTGGTCCAGTTTCTGAACTGAGTAGAAGAACAAAACCTCTTATAGGCAGGGAGCTCAGAAACCAATGCTTTGGAGATATGTGAATTTGAAGTTACAATTTTTACAAGGATTTTGATGAACCACAACTACGAATACCCTTGAAAATTTGGAAAACTGAGAAAAGTTCAAAGATTTGGGGCTGAAAGTCGCGTCGGAAGCGAAGACCATTTAGCGATTGGAGCTACATTTTAACGTGGGTTTCGAACCACGGTCCTCGACACTCAACTAACCCCGAGTTTTTACACTCCTTGTCAGTCAAGTGTCTACCGACTAGTGGGACTATCCTCTAATGGTCTGACAACTTAAATAAGTAAGTTGCCGTGCACAGGGCTTGAACCCGCGCTTGGCCGTGGTCGCCCCTATCAGTCCTAGCACCTTAAACGGTTAGGCTAATCCCACGGCTGGAGAACTGAGAGTTCTGGAGAAAAACTTGAAACATAAGCTATAGAATTTTTCCTTGCACTTTCTCTGGTGACCTCAAGTCTGACCTTTAAGGTCATCGGAAGATGACCAATCAAAAACCTACAATTATTCTATTCAAAGGCTTTTTTCATAACCCTTAGTTTCTGAGTTATTTAGCTGTCCTTGTATTTTATATCATTCAAGTGCGTTTGATTTTCAAATTATTTGTTGACGAAATATAAACGTATAAGAAAATTATATCGATATCGTTTGTAAATTTTCTATTCTGTATATAAAAAATGGGGATTCTCATTTGAAAAATCAACTTTATTTTGAAATAACCTTGAAAGTAGAGATTAAAGTCAAACTCAAGGTCACTAGAAGAAGCCTAAGAAAAAATCCTATAATTATTGTGTTTAAATGCATTAACTAACTAATGAATCCGTGAAGATGTATCACACTTTCTACAAAAAGCCGTCGTTTTCCTCGATATTTTTGAACGCTTTTCCTCCATATTCCCCTAATTTTCTCTGTTATGCAATCGAATTGCTATTTTTCTGAAACAGGGATGAAAGCAGGGAAATGACGTAGTTAATTAACACACATATTTTCTTTTAAAACAAAGAGAATATCTACAAAAACATCATGACGCATGTTTGTTTTTTGCTGACTCAGTTTTAAGATTTTAAAGTTAAATAAGACTGTTTGTTCTCTTTGAGAGCTCGCTTCAAAGGATTCATATTAATTTTTTTGTAGAGTAAATTAAACATACATTTTTCTACACATGATTTTGTAAATAGATATCAAAAGAAAAATAAAATGTTACATTTTCTTAGATCGACTATAAATTTTTTATTTCCCAATATTTTTTACATCTATAAACATTTATGAATAACCACTTTTTATGCAGAATAAGTACTTTTATATTTTAGTAGCAACGTTCCGATTTTCTGAAACAACCATCAGGTTTGTTTGTTCCTGTGACCGCCTTATTTGATTTTTAACTCAACGAAAAATACTTCAATTTTTCTATAACACAACGCAGAAAACAACGCAATAACCTAAAAAGAATTAAAAACACTTTTTTAATTAAAATGTGAGTATTTAGCGGAATCTTGTATACTTCTGTTCTAAGAGCTCCTCACAAAAAGAAGTCACACATATTTAACTCTGGAGAACGTGGTGGACATTTTACTGGTGCCTCATTGCCTCTTTCAATCCATCGGTAGGAATATGGGTCGTGTAAATATTGCTGAACAGCAACGGAAAAATGGAGTGTGGTACTGTCATGGTTATACCATAGTTCTCGCCGAAGTAAAATAAGAAAATTTCCATCCTGTCTCGGATCACAACAGGACCAATAAAGTTGCGATCATTTATTTTAAAGTTATGTTGATGGTTCGCAACCTTAATAGCATATGGATTTTCATCCATATGAACATGTTCGTGACTCCAGATCTTGTAAAGCATGCCAAAACTTGGATCACGATTTATTTTATTTCGATTAAATCCACAGGAATGAAGAGGATCAATCTATAAAAGTTCCTGAAACTTTTGGACGTGATATGAATGTAACAACTGTCCTTTTAAAATATTATTTACAATAGTTTTAGAGACACCCAACTCATGTTTTAAGCAGCGGGTACTAACACTTGGTTCTTCTTCAACTCTTTCCAAAATTCCCCCTTTTTTTTGACTGTTTGTGTTGTTCGAATACGACTCCTACCGGTATTTGGCGTTTGGGAAATTTCTCCATGTAAACCCTAATAAGATGATGGAAGTTCTTGAATCAGCTGTATTAGAAAAACAAGACCTAAGAATTATAGCAAATCTTTATTGGAACCAGACCTCTTCAGTCAGAATAGAAAGTGAGGAATCCGAGGAAGTTATGATAAAGAGAGGAGTTCGACAGGGATGTGTACTTTCGCCATTGATATTCAACATATATTCAGAATACATATTTCGAGAAGCCCTGGAAAATACCTCCGACGGGGTGATTATCAATGGCGAATGTATTAATAACATAAGATACGCAGACGATACGGTAATTATCTCAAATGATTTAAGAGGACTCCAAAGATTGATGGACAGAGTGGTAGAAGTAAGTGAAAGATACGGACTGCAGATGAATACAAAAAAGACCAAATTTATGATTATTTCTAAAAACAAACGCATACACGGCCAACTACTGATACATAACAGACCCATCCAAAGAGTTAACAAATATATCTACTTGGGAACAAATATCAATGAAGAATGGGACCACTCGGTTGAGATAAGATGCCGTATTGAAAAGGCCCGCACTACATTCCTTAAAATGGCAAAAATATTCAAAAGTAGAGACCTATCCTTAAACATCAAAATGCGAACATTGAGATGCTACGTATTTTCGACCCTCCTATGCGGCGTTGAAACATGGACGCTATCTGAAGCATCATGCAAAAAATTAGAAGCTTTTGAATTCTGGCTATACCGTCTCATTCTGAGGATTTCATGGGTAGATCATATTACCAACGAAGAGGTGCTTCATAGAATGAAGAAAGAAAAAGAAATCTTGTATTAAGTAAGGAAGCGTAAACTTGAGTACCTGGGCCACATCATGAGAAATCCTGAAAGGTACCGGCTTTTGCAGCTTGTACTACAAGGCAAAATACAAGGCAAAAGGAGTGTAGGAAGACGAAGAATCTCATGGCTGAAGAATCTCCGAGTATGGTTTGGTACATCAACTGTGGGCTTATTTCGTGCAGCAGTGGATAAAGTCCGTATAGCCATTATGCTCACCAACATCCGGTAACGGATAGGCATTAGCAGAAGAAGAAACCCTAATGTTTCGATGTCCATTTCCTTCACAAAACTCATACACCAGGAGCATGTCAACCTTCTCGGAGTGCCTATAGTTGGCAATGTTTAATAGTAAAATAGATTTGAAAGAAGGAGAGTACCTAAGGCCGATTTTTGGCCCAGATTATTTGTTAGAGAAAAAATCGAAAAAAAAATTTTTGCTGTCGGCTAAAAATACCTAATCGATTTTATCCAAACCAGACTCCCCACGCACCCCCCTCCGCCTCTTTTGCCCCCAAAAGGACATTAAGACGTCGTTTTCAGTCATGACTCTATTGGGACTATATTTAGCTTCAAGAGTGAATAAGTCCTGCTTCTTGGAGCTAAATGTTCTTTTGGGAAAGCGGTAAATGTGAGCTTTACACCTGTTAGTCTCCCTTCTCCCTCCTCAACCCCCTCCCACAAGTGCAGACCCGATAAAATATAGATATTCTTTTTTGGCAATTAACAATAACTAATTAATTTTATCCCAAACGAGACTCCCCCGCACCCCCTTCCCTTTTTTGCCACAATGTTATGGCAAATCCCCATTCACCAAACTCAAACCAATCACCTTTAATGAAGAACGTTTAGTCAAAGAGGTAAATCTAGGTCTCGATATGAGTACAACGGAAGTTATCAGGGGTTATGTTGTTATTCAACGATCATCTATTACATCGATATCGATAATAATATAAATCTCGTCCAGGAGATGGCCCTGTCTCTGATTAATGTTTTGACGAAGCACCTACCGCTTATCCAAGCGAAATTGAGCCACTTTTAGCTGAGCCACAACTACGAGCCTCTCCTGGACGACGAACTGTTGTTGCTTAAGTTAATATCGATTTAACTGAGTAATGTGACGATTAGATAACTTTCGAAAAGCAAAAAGTCGCTTTACCGACATTAAAGAAGAAGAAAGGTGGGAGTATGATCGTTTCTTTCTTCTCCTATTGATATATCTATTTAAGTAAAACATAAGAACGAATGTTGTAAACTGGATTACACCAATGTACTAAATATTAAATAACAAAAAATCTACATCTTATTAGGTTGGCATTCTTAAGGCGTGGGGGGGGGAGGGCTAAGATGGCGACGTAGAAAGGGAGGGGTGGGGAAATAATGACGAGTGTTTCCAACAAACTTCGACTTTCGTTCTTAAACTGAAAAACCATATCAGTAGCAATTCCCGGAATCATGGGTATTGAATAGTTTGAAAAACAGAAAAGAGCGAGAGGCAGTGGGGGTAAATTATTCATATGGCGATTTTAACAATAATCTGAAACTAATGTTTGTATGATTTTAGCTTGCCGAAAAATGAACATCTTTATTTTAATGGATCTGCACTCAAAGAAGGGGGTTAAGGAGGAGAATAGGGACTTACAGTGATGAGGCTGACATTGACCACTTTTTCGAACGAACATCTGGCTCCAAGAAACAGGACTTATACACTCTTGAAGCTAAATATGGTTTCAATAATGTTATGATTGAAGAACGGAGTTTTAATGTCCTTTTGGGCGTGAAAGAGGCGGAGAGATGTGCTTGGGGGGTCTCTTTTGGGATAAAATTGATTAGTTATCGTTAGTAGACAGTAAAACAATTTTTTTCGATTTTTTTCTTCATGGAAGTAATTTGGCTCGAAAACCAGACATAGGGACCCCCCTCCTTTAGAATGTTGATCTTACTCTATTCTCTTTATACTCTATATATTCTCCCATCTTCTGTTGATGCAGACTCACTTAATAAATATTTTTGCAGTGTTTTTCAGAAAACAAGCAACTGTGATAATAGAATATTGTATTATAAGAATAATAAGTATAATAGTAACATTAAGTTCTTTTTTAGGTTAGTAAGCCCAGATGATATAAGTAAATTTATTAATAGTATTAAGTCCAAAGCAGCTGGAAGTGATGATTTGACGCTTTTCATGATTAAGTTATGTTTGCCCACGATTATTAATCATATCACCCATATAATAAATTGCTGTCTGGAAAGGGGACATTTTCCACAATGTTGGAAGAGATCAGTAGTTTTTCCGGTCCCAAAAACAAAAAATCCTATAAATGAGAGTGACTTGAGGCCTGTAAGCTTGCTTCCGGTCTTGTCTAAAGTGTTGGAAAGAGTGGTCCATGTACAAGTCTCGGACTATCTCAGGAGTAATAATTTGATTTCACTTCATCAGTCTGGTTTTACAGAGGGTCGTAGTACAGTTTCAGCACTTCTGAATATAACTGATAATATTGTAGGAGCACTTGATAAAAAATTAACTGCCATTTTGGTGCTGCTTGATTATTCCAAGGCGTTTGATGTAATTGACCATGAATTAATTTGTGCTAAACTGTCATTCTATGGGTTTGATGATATTTCAATACTATTTTTTGCATCCTACCTGTCTGATAGATCGCAGATTGTAAGAATCAGGGATGTGGTTTCACAACCTGAAGCTGTGGTGTCTGGGGTACCCCAGGGATCCATTCTTGGTCCTTTGTTGTTTGTAATATATACGTCTGATATTTTTTCCATAGTTTCAAACTCACATTTACAAGCATATGCTGATGATACTCAGATATTACACCTTTTTGATCCCTCTGATCCAGAAAGAGCTGCACTTATGTTAAATCATGATTTGGCAGCCATTCTACAGTATTCTAAGGAGCATAATTTAAAAATTAATCCCAACAAGAGTGAGATTCTCTTGTTTTGTTCCGAAAAACAGCGCAACATGCTTACAAATCGCCTCAAAGTATCTATTGGAGATGATGTTTTACTTTTTTCAAATTATGCCAGAAACCTGGGATTACATTTGGATGTTAATTTAAGATTTCATAAACATGTCCAAAGCCTGTTACAAAGAAGTTATGTTAAAATGAAGGTTTTATATTCAAATAGATATATATTGAACTTTAAAATGAGGAAAAAATTATGTGAAACTCTTATTATGCCAATCTATAACTACTGCTATATTGTTTACTATCCCTTTTTGGATGTAGTTACAAAGAAGAGAATACAGTATGTCCAAAATACATGCTGTAGGTTTATTTTTAACTTAAGAAAGTTTGATTCTGTATCAAATAATATCAGGCAGATTGGCTGGTTAAGATGTGAAAATATATACAGACTGTATTCTCTGATATTTTTTCGAAAATTATTAGATACTAAACAACCTATGTACTTGTATAAAAAATTGGAACTTAGGACTGCTGTACATAATATTAATATAAGAAATCAAAGTCTGTTTACGATACCAAGACATAGAACTTCTTTGTTTCAGAAGGGTTTTCCTTATAGTTTTGTTAAGCAATATAATACAGTTTCACCACAGTTTAGGCACTATAATATCAAAAGACTTAAATCAGAATACAAAAGTTTTCTACTTGGAGATTAATAATAAGTATTTGTATTGTTGTTAATTACTTCTTGTTGGCGCATTGGGAGGTGTGGTTGGTTAAGTGGAAGAATGGCCACTGGTTAAACTTCGCCAGCCGCATCCCATGTGTGCATTGTATTACTTTGTAATATGTATGCATTGTTAATAAAGACGTTTATTATTATTATTATTATTATTACTTTGATCGGCTTCTTAGACAGTGATAGCAATTTGGCAATAGTCAAATTATTAAATGCCATAGCACTCGAAAAATTATTGTTACAGGTATTTCTTAATATTATATATATATATATATATATATATATATATATATATATATATATATATATATATATATAATGATATAAATATCATTCTTATTTCTTTACAAGAGGGTTAATCTCAGATATCCCCCAATGCAGTGCTGCCATACCCTCCGAAGTTTCCTTAACATTAATTCCGATGCAAAATCGTGTTATTTTTCCGTAAAATAATCATTTTCTTGCTAAATCACATTAACTAATTCATTTTCAAAACGATAAGATGAGCAGGAAGCCCAAAATTTTAGCATATCATGATTTGTTGGTATATTTCTTACTTCGTAGTAACCTTTTCGTCTGATACATCTTTTCTAAAATAAGATCACCTTCTCGACTATTTATTGATTCCATTAATTCGTTTTAACATATAAGCTCATTATGTAATCCGACACGTTTGTATAAAAACATTAATAAATTAGATATATGTTTCAGGAATTGGTTAAAACATTAATTTATTACTATTTTTTTTATCAAATTTTATCATCTCTATTAAAAACCAACGTGTTTTCAAGATGATCTAGTTTAAAAATAATTCTATGCATATATTAAAATTAAAATTATGTACAGGGCAGCGTTAAATTGATTTTAATTTTTTTAAAACCAAAAATCGTTATTTTACTTATAAAAAAACCTGATTCATTTGATTTTTCTTGAGATACACAATATTTATAAAATATATTTTACATCGAATTTACATATCCTCGTTAATAACAGAGCTTTTCATTACATTAAGTTTTTTAATATCCAGACCTAAAAGTGCAAAAAACTATACATAGCTATAAATTATAAGTCTTACTCTTTCGAATGCTGTTGAGTTTGTACAAATATCTTTCTTTTTCTTTGAAATATTGAATTTTGAGGACTTCAAATTACATGAATTTTTTAAATTTTAGAAACCTTCTTTCGCGACCGAAAAAATTTTAAGCGACATTTCTGATAAACCATGGATGTTTTAGGGCTATCACAGTATTGTTCAATCCAAAATTTATCATTAGTTTTACAAAATAAATTTGTTTAAATAATCAAACGATAATTAGAAAAAATTTAAAAGTGGGATTATATCTCAAAATATCGAAAAAAGTTATTAGAGAATGTTTTTCTAAATGCAATTTTTAGCCCATATGCTGTATAAGGTAATTTAGATTTTTTGCCAATTTTTTGTAAATTGCACCACTGTTGTGAAATAAGATTCAACGCATCCTACATAAAACTTCTTAGTTATACAATGCTTCATCCCAGACATTTTTGGCATATTAAATGTGTGTTTTTCTACAAAATCCAAATAATATTATATATATGTTTATGCGGCTTTCACGGATTCCTCCGCGTGAGATGCAATAGCATTATGCCGTTGTAGTGTTGAAGTCACATTCAGCAAACGTACAGGGTGAGTCAACGATTGGATGAAGTAAGTTTGTGCCTTTTCGGTGAAATTAACAAAGAAACTATATTTATTGTTTGATACAGTTTATTTTTACGCAGATTTTAAAAATATTTAGGACTCCACAGGGTGAGCCAAAAAACTAGGACAGCATAAAGTTGTATTTTTTTAAATAGAACACCCTATATACGAATCGTATTTTCGATTTAGCTTATAATTTTAAATCTTTTTTTTAAGGGTTTACTATAACAAAACTTTATAGTTTCTGAGATAATTAAGTTTAAAGAAAAATAGTCACATTTTCAAGCATCAATTCAATCCTAAATAACGTTTTCAATTTTGTGACAAATATTTTCAAATTTGGAATTTAGCAAGGCCAAGGACAAGTTAACATAATTTTTACCTAATATTTGCAATAAAAGCTACAGGGTGTTGAACACATCGGCTCAAATTTGAACAAGTTTAAATGAATAAATATCTTTTTTTTTTAAATGGTACACCCTGTATATTTTCATGTTATTTAATAGAGTAATAAAAACCCTAAAAGTTTTGTTCAATATATTCTATACCTATTTATAATAGTTTTTGAGATATTTCAGTTTTTATAATTTTCCATACTTTTTTACAGAAATAGTCTTCATTATCATAGTAGCCATGGCAAAAACAATTTAAAGGAAAATTTTTCTGTGTGTCAAATTTATAACCGCAATCGCTTCTTTTGGTTTTTATGTAGTGTAGTTTGGTTTTTTTTTGCATTCATCTTATATTGTAAAATGAATTATCCAAAGAATGAGTTAATAGATATGATTTATACAATAGGAGAGGCTCAAAAAAATTGCCTTCTTGCTCAAAGAATTTACAAAATGAAGTATCCTGATCGACGCCAGCCTAATACCCATACTTTTCAAAACTTAATGCAAAGATTTGATTCTTCTGGTACTGTTGATTATCCAAAACGTAAAGTGGTCAACAAACCAGTAACTAATGAAGAAAAAGAACTACAATGAATTGTTAAATGTTCAGGAAAATCCTTATATTGGTAGCCGTCAGTTAGCAGCATTATGTGAAACATCACAATCCACCGCTAATCGTACTACCAAGAAATATAGGTATCATCCATATCACATGGAATTACACCAAGAATTGCATGGACAGTAGTTTGAAAGTCGTGTAAATTTTTGTCGTACAATAAATGCGGAGATTTAATTAAATCCAAATTTATTATGCAAGGTAATGTTTAGTGATGAAGCTACTTTTAGAAGTAACGGTGCCGTAAATAGACGCAACATGCATTATTATGCCACAGAAAACCCATTTTGGATTAGAGAGGTGCAACATCAAAACCACTGGTCATTAAATGTTTGGTGTGGTATTCATCATAATCGAATTATTGGACCCCACTTTTTTAATGAACCACTAAATGGCCATAGTTACCTAAACTTTCTACAAGAAGAACTACCCCAACTGCTTCAAGGTCTCGATAGGGATGAGCTCGACAGTATGTGGTTCCAGCACGATGGTGAGCCTTCGCATTACCATCGTGAAGTTCGTGCGTTTTTGGACCAACGATATCCGCAAAAATGGATTGGACGTGGGGGTTTCATTGAGTGGCCACCAAGGTCTTGCGACATCACCCCATTAGATTTCTTCCTATGGGGTTATATTAAAAATAAGGTGTATGTTAATCCACCAACAACAGTAGAAGATATGCGAAACAGGATTAGGGATACCTGTAGAACAATAATGCCACTAATTTTGTCCAGGGTCCGAGAAAATCTGCAAAAAAGACTAAATTTGTGCATTGCACAAGAGGGTCGTTTATTCGAACACTTATTAAAAAGAAATAATTAATCTCAGTATTTAATAGGTAATTTTTTTGTTTCAATTTAGTATAAAAGTAAATATGTATTTGCCTTGTCGTTATTGTTGTGTTAATTTTTTCACATTATGTTTAATTAAACTATTGCCGTTGTAATATAACGAATAATGTATTTCATCATATTTAACCACATTCTGTTTGTTTCTGTAGTTTCTTTTTATTATTTTACATGGCTACTATGATAATGAAGACTATTTCTGTAAAAAAGTATGGAAAATAAGAAAAACTGAAATATCTCAAAAACTATTATAAATAGGTATAGGATATAATGAACAAAACTTTTAGGGTTTTTATTACTCTATTAAATAACATGAAAATATACAGGGTGTACCATTTAAAAAAAAAGATATTTATTCATTTAAACTTGTTCAAATTTGAGCCGATGTGTTCAACACCCTGTAGCTTTCATTGCAAATATTAGGTAAAAATTATGTTAACTTATCCTTGGCCTTGCTAAATTCCAAATTTGAATATATTTGTCACAAAATTGAAAACGTTATTTAGGATTGAATTGATGCTTGAAAATGTGACTTTTTTTCATTAAACTTAATTATCTCAGAAACTATAAAGTTTTGTTATAGTAAACCGTTAATAAAAAACATTTAAAATTATAAGCTAAATCGAAAATACGATTCGTATATAGGGTGTTCTATTTAAAAAAATACAACTTTATGCTGTCCTAGTTTTTTGGCTCACCCTGTAGAGTCCTAAATATTTTTAAAATCTGCTTAAAAATAAACTGTATCAAACAATAAATATAGTTTCTTTGTAAATTTCACCGAAAAGGCACAAACTTACTTCATCCAATCGTTGACTCACCCTGTACAACTATATGCATCTCCGTGTATCAATGAAGTAAAATGCGAACGGTAAATACAAACTGCATTCCAACCATACCCTTTTCGTGTTAGAGGTTGCACAGTTTGAACAAATTGCTAAGGAGCACAATTTATCCTATTCCACCACCATCGAGATGATGGCCTACCTGTACCACCATACCGAGAAGAAAGTCAAAACTTACCCTCCCCGACACAATGATACGGCAGAGGTACATGTTTCGTCTCTATTAGACTCATCAGGGTACCGACATGCACCTGACTGTGCAAAGGACAGATCGGAAGAAAGCATGCGAACACTGAACGCGGCTTCGCCGACCTCCCGCCGGATGGCGTATATATGTTTATGCGGCTTTCACGGCATAATATGGATATATCGACTGCTATTGCACCTCACACGGAGGAATCCGTGCAGAACAATAAACCATTTTATCTAAAGATAATTTTCTAAAACTAATCAATTTATGGCACACCTATGGGTTCTCCAATAGGTCCAATTCTGGCAACGACTGTTTTATACCATTTACTAGACAATGTAATACCGACTTTGCCGTTTCGGTTACCTTTTATATACATTTTTGGATACATTTAATTCATTCCATGACAGATTCCAATTTAAAATAGAATTGGAAAAATAAAACAGTATCCCATTTTTAGGCACAAAAGTAATTCGAACTTCGGGCAATAGTATAATTCTTGATTGGTATGTGAAACCGACTGCATCCGGTAGATTTTTGAATTATTTCTCAAATCATCCAAAAACTCAAAAATTTAACACCGTTACCGCCATGAAAAACAGGATTGTCCATATTAGCGATGAAACTTTTATAAAGGATAATTTGAGGAAGCTCTTTAACATCTTTTTAAATAATGGTTATCCCAGACACATCCTCAACAAACTCATACACAACTCCCAATTGAAGATTCGCCAATACAATATAAATATAAAAAGTTACCATACTTATACAAACTCACACAATCCATTACGTCACTGTTTAAAAATTTTCCTGAGATAAATTAACAACTAATTACTACATAATAAAAACTGGTAACTTATTCTCTAAAGTTAAAGACAAAACACCGCTGTTAATGAACAATAATGTAATTTTTAAGATGTCTTGTTTGGGTTGCCAGGGTTGTTACATGGGTCAAAATGGACAGTGGCTCGGAAAACGGGTTACCGAACACAAAAGCGATTGTCGGTTGGGAAAAAACACGTGTGCTGTGGTTGAACACTATTTAAATACAGGCCATCACTTTGACTATAACAACGTAAAAATTTTAGAACATCAAAACAATTATAAAAATTGTCTATTCCTGTAAATGTATCATAATAAAAAAACAAAAAAACACCATAAACTACAAATCTGATACTAACCAACTTAGCAACATCTACTGTGATATTTTAAATTTATTCTAATCTGTATATACTACCTTAAAAGAACAAAAATTTTTTGTTATTAGAAAGAACCCTTTTTCATCTCGTTAATAATAATGATGTATCACTGTATAAAAATACAAACCAAAATGTTTATTGGATGTTCACATATCGTACGATGTTGAGTGTGTTAGGGTTGATTTCGTTGAAGGAAACTCTAATTTGTAAGTATTTTAATTACATATTAGTTTTGTTTAACTGTTTGTGAACTACCTGTTGTGTGTTTGATTTTTAGTTTTTACTCCTGAAGAAGGCATAAAATAAATGTCGAAATATTGAGTATTAAAAGAAAAATGAGTTAATTATTCTTATCCTACAGACCGCAACCCGATAAACTCCTTCCAAAATTATATATATATATATATATACTATTTCGAAAAATAAATATTGTATATGACCTTCATACAAACACAAAGTCTCAACCAAATTTCATAAAATATATCTATCGACGTGGCACAAACTTTAAATTCCATTTTATTATTTTACACCTTGGATCTTGGGAAACGTATTCCCAATTTTATATCCACGTTTCAGTCGGTTGCTAGCCGAGAAACTCGGCCAGAAAGAAGCTGTATAAGTTTTAAATATATATACTTCATTATTTATTGGAAGTAAAGAAAGTGATATTCATTGTTTTTGAATAATATATTTGAATTTTTTAAGTTTAATACACTTTTTTCCTTTTTTTTTCGTATTGTAGAAATGGGGTCACGAAATTCTAAAAAAAGCCATACTTTAACATAAAAGTAGATTTTTTTTCGATTATGCTATTTTTGATCGTGTATCCTCTCAATTTCCACGACAACAGGTTGTTATTATTATCGGATCTTTAAAATTAATGAAGTGCTTATCAAACTTGCATGATTTCATTCTTAATTGAACACTTTTCTTTCAGAAATCGACGTTGTACCTATTGGCCAGTCAAAATAGACAAAAAAGTAGTAACTTCGTAAAAATTCGCACTATTGGTAATGATTGAAGTGGAACAGATTATTTTTGATTTCGGGGAGATTTTACTCTAATAATCTTCAAATGCTAGTTCAACAGTAATGACTTCATCTTCAATTTCTTCTACCTTTTCTTGCTAGATTTCTGTAGATTGTTCTAAGAAGAAAGATGCAACAGTTGTCTCCATATTATTAATACCAATGCCGCAAAATTTTCTGCTGAAAAGACTTTATTCATTTGTGATATCGGTTCTTTTGTTATAACTCAAATTTTGGAGTAGTTATTTGAATGATACTCATTAGTTGGATCATGTTATGACCATCTAATGTATATTCATTTATATTAGTGTAATCTGCAACATATTGAATACAGGGTGAGTCAACGATTGGATGAAGTAGGTTTGTGCCTTTTCGGTGAAATTAACAAAGAAACTATATTTATTGTTTGATACAGTTTATTTTTGCGCAGATTTTAAAAATATTTAGGACTCTACAGGGTGAGCCAAAAAACTAGGACAGCATAAAGTTGTATTTTTTTAAATAGAACACCCTATATACGAATCGTATTTTCGATTTAGCTTATAATTTTAAATCTTTTTTATTAAGGGTGTACTATAACAAAACTTTATAGTTTCTGAGATAATTAAGTTTAAAGAAAAAAAGTCACATTTTCAAGCATCAATTCAATCCTAAATAACGTTTTCAATTTTGTGACAAATATATTCAAATTTGGAATTTAACAAGGCCAAGGACAAGTTAACATAATTTTTACCTAATATTTGCAATAAAAGCTACAGGGTGTTGAACACATCGGCTCAAATTTGAACAAGTTTAAATGAATAAATATCTTTTTTTTTAAAGGGTACACCCTGTATATTTTTATGTTATTTAATAGAGTAATAAAAACCCTAAAAGTTTTGTTCAATATATCCTATACCTATTTATAATAGTTTTTGATATATTTCAGTTTTTCTTATTTTCCATACTTTTTTACAGAAATAGTCGTCATTATCATAGTAGCCATGTAAAATAATAAAAAGAAACTACAGAAACAAACAGAATGTGGTTAAATATGATGAAATACATTATTCGTTATATTATAACGGCAATAGTTTAATTAAACATAATGTGAAAAAATTAACACAACAATAACGACAAGGCAAATACATATTTACTTTTATACTAAATTGAAACAAAAAAATTACCTATTAAATACTGAGATTAATTATTTCTTTTTAATAAGTGTTCGAATAAACGACCCTCTTGTGCAATGCACAAATTTAGTCTTTTTTGCAGATTTTCTCGGACCCTGGACAAAATTAGTGGCGTTATTGTTCTACAGGTATCCCTAATCCTGTTTCGCATATCTTCCACTGTTGTTGGTGGATTAACATACACCTTATTTTTAATATAACCCCATAGGAAGAAATCTAATAGGGTGATGTCGCAAGACCTTGGTGGCCACTCAATGAAACCCCCACGTCCAATACATTTTTGCGGATATCGTTGGTCCAAAAACGCACGAACTTCACGATGGTAATGCGGAGGCGCACCATCGTGCTGAAACCACATACTGTCGAGCTCATCCCTATCGAGACCTTGAAGCAGTTGGGGTAGTTCTTATTGTAGAAAGTTCAGGTAACTATGGCCATTTAGTGGTTCATTAAAAAAGTGGGGTCCATTAATTGGATTATGATGAATACCACACCAAACATTTAATGACCAGTGGTTTTGATGTTGCACCTCTCTAATCTAAAATGGGTTTTCTGTGGCATAATAATGCATGTTGTGTCTATTTACGGCACCGTTACTTCTAAAAGTAGCTTCATCACTAAACATTACCTTGCATAATAAATTTGGATTTAATTGAATCTCCACATTTATTGTACGACAAAAGTTTACACGACTTTCAAAATCCAGTCCATGCAATTCTTGGTGTAATTCCATGTGATATAGATGATACCTATATTTCTTGGTAGTACGATTAGCGGTGGATTGTGATGTTTCACATAATGCTGCTAACTGACGGCTACCAATATAAGGATTTTCCTGAACATTTAACAATACTTGTAGTTCTTTTTCTTCATTAGTTACTGGTTTGTTGACCACTTTACGTTTTGGATAATCAACAGTACCAGAAGAATCAAATCTTTGCATTAAGTTTTGAAAAGTATGGGTATTAGGCTGGCGTCGATCAGGATACTTCATTTTGTAAATTCTTTGAGCAAGAAGGCAATTTTTTTGAGCCTCTCCTATTGTATAAATTATATCTATTAACTCATTCTTTGGAAAATTCATTTTACAATATAAGATGAATGCAAAAAAAACCAAACTACACTACATAAAAACCAAAAGAAGCGATTGCGGTTATAAATTTGACACACAGAAAAATGTTCTTTTACATTGTTTTTGCCATGGCTACTATGATAATGAAGACTATTTCTGTAAAAAAGTATGGAAAATAAGAAAAACTGAAATATTTCGAAAACTATTATAAATAGGTATAGGATATATTGAACAAAACTTTTAGGGTTTTTATTACTCTATTAAATAACATGAAAATATACAGGGTGTACCATTTAAAAAAAAAAAGATATTTATTCATTTAAACTTGTTCAAATTTGAGCCGATGTGTTCAACACCCTGTAGCTTTTATTGCAAATATTAGGTAAAAATTATGTTAACTTGTCCTTGGCCTTGCTAAATTCCAAATTTGAATATATTTGTCATAAAATTGAAAACGTTATTTAGGATTGAATTGATGCTTGAAAATGTGACTTTTTTTCTTTAAACTTAATTATCTCAGAAACTATAAAGTTTTGTGATAGTACACCCTTAATAAAAAAGATTTAAAATTATAAGCTAAATCGAAAATACAATTCGTATATAGGGTGTTCTATTTAAAAAAATACAACTTTATGCTGTCCTAGTTTTTTGGCTCACCCTGTAGAGTCCTAAATATTTTTAAAATCTGCGTAAAAATAAACTGTATCAAACAATAAATATAGTTTCTTTGTTAATTTCACCGAAAAGGCACAAACCTACTTCATCCAATCGTTGACTCACCCTGTACATATGCGAACTTATGGTGGTAAGATATGCAGTAGACGATGAAGAACTGCTGTTGCCTCATACATCATAGTATCACACTATAGGTATCAGTAAGGACCAAAACCAGAGCCTTGGCAGTTCTGACGATATCTCGAACTAGGCTTTTAGGACTGCTCTTTCCCAAGGCGTCAGATAAGGGATCGTACCGTCCAGCCAAGTTTCCGTCCGCTCATCTACACAAGTCTTGAAGAGCATCCCCGCCTGTTGAGATGTGCCTGTGAACCGCAGGCCTACCCCAGATTCGCTTTTTCAAATTTCGTTGTTAAGTGGCACCTGAGTTTGTTTACCCCGCTTTGAGGTCAACTATTTTTCTAGCTATTATCCGGAGCAATTGCCATCCTCAACGCAGTAAGAACCTGGCTATAGTTTTCCCCAGTTTATGTTCCAGGTGTTTTTTCGACCGGCTCATTAACCTTTGTTCTTTTGAGCCGTCCCTGCTCCGAAGATGGCGTCTTGGACTCAGAGCAGCTACGGTTAGGGGCAGCTGAATTTACACCTGTCGTTAGGTCTCTTGAGTCTTCAGATTTTGAAGCTGGGTTTACTAGTTGCCCAGATCTTGCAGAAAGGCTTTTAGGTCCCTTTAGTTTCCTGTTTATTCAGGCTTTTCTGGGTTTAATGGGTTGCCCTTTGGCCCTAGCTGCTCCAATGGCCATTTTCCGACGCTACGCCCCCTAAAGTCTTTTATTGGGGTTTAGGATTTTTAAGCCGTTATTCCCCCGCTCGAAGCCCATCGCTGGGGTATTATCCCCAGGCGATTTTACCTCAACTGTTGCAGTTTGGATTTCAGTAATTGTTGGAGTAGAACCAGCATTACTTCCTCTAGGTTGTACTTCCTTCAGTTGCTCCGTGGTTAGACCCTGTCGGTCCTCCACAGTTGCTTTTAGCGAAGAGGGTTGAGAATTGTTATTATAACTTGAGGTTTTCATATATTTCCCACGAGTAAGTCGGTAAGTATGGTCCATCCCAGCAGAGCTGCTTACTGGGACAAGGCTCCAGAAGGTCGCCTGGTTCTCTGGAGGGACCGTTTGAGAAACATCGCCTTATGTAGCATTCATTCATCAGCACGATGTCTTTCACCTTGGGTTAGACAGCTTCTGACGCTTGGTGATCTTTCAGGTATCGCCCTTTAAAGGGAGACAGCGTGACTTAGGCAAGCGGCAGTAATAAATAAATCGAAGTCTTTATTTCACGCTCAATAACGACAATTTCAAAAATCGAAATTTCAAGTATTTTTGATATTCAACCGTTAATAAAATTTTTAGCCGATGTAGGATCGGTTAAAACTTTTAATATTCTATTTTAAATAGTGTGCTTAAGAATTTCGAAGTTAATTATCTATTTTGTCGGGATTAGTAGGATTATATTTTGATGAATTAATAAATATTACTTCAAGAGCTCATTTATTGTCTTTAAATTTTAGTTGTTCATAATAATTAAATTTAACGTTTCTAAAAAACCTCAGTTTCTAGAACATTATTTACAACAATTTATTTAAAAAATTGGTTATTACACTACTACATAGCCAGCTGGGTAAGGGGAATACGCGTATCCAGCATAAGGCGAATAATAGCTACTATATCCAGCGTAAGCCACAGGAGCGTAAGCGTAGGGTGCTGTTAGTACTGGAGAAGCGTAGCTCGCGGCTACGAAATGAGGTTTAGCCTTGGGGTCAGCCTTTGGTGATGGGATGGCTACAGCTATGGAAAGAAGAGCAAAAAGTACCAGAATCTGAAAAAAATAAATAAAAAAATTCCATCAGAACATAAAAATAATTATATTATTTTCTAACCCTCTTTACTTACTTTATACATTGTAAAATATCGTCTACTTTATAACCTGTAACAATTCTTCACTGAACTGATGTTCCAAAGTCGTTTATAAATAGCTTAAATATATTTTTCGTGACCCTTCATATTTTCCAATATGGCAGTTCAAAAGGCCACGTTATTTAAAAAGGTATATTTTCAAGTATATTTGTAACATTACATTACACAATAATAAATCATTATTTTATTAAATAAATGCAAGATCGATTTTATTAGATAATTTTAATATGCGGAGGACGATAGAGTCAATTATGTTTGAATTAAAGTATGTCAAATTAATTTTTGGTTTGTCGTGCATACTAATCATTATAAATGTGAATATTGTACTGTCTTCAAGAAGAAATATACCTTGAATAACTATATATATTTATATATATATATATATATATATATATATATATATATATATATATATATATATATATATATATATATATATATATATTATTTGCTTGGTTTTCTTGCGATTATGGTCCGTTAAAACCGTTAAAAATGGGATCAAAATGTAATAGTAGTGCTATATTTTCTTTATTTCACATTTTTTGAAGGATTAACGTTTCGACAATTTATTTTACCTTCATCAGAATATAAAGTGTGTAGCATGACACGATAATTCACGAATAGCACTGCACTTACTGTGTTTTAATTTAATATTGTAATATATTGGAAATGTAGATTTCGTAAAATAACAGAATAAAGATGACTATGTGTGTCATCTTGAAATTAGAGTAATAATCTAAAATTTTTCACAACAGTCAAATGAGCTATGGCACGAACGCTTTTGGGGATTTTTTTAGATGTCCTTAGTCGGTATAATAATAATAAGTTTCATCAAAATCGGTAATGACAAGATCGCGACCTCCCCTGTGAGTTGGATTAATTCGATCTATTTTGACATCTGCCATCAAGTGTTGTACAGGGTGAGTTAACGATTGGATGAAGTAGGTTTGTGCCTTTTCGGTGAAATTAACAAAGAAACTTTATTTATTGTTTGATACAGTTTATTTTTACGCAGATTTTAAGAATATTTAGGACTCTACAGGGTGAACCAAAAAACTAGCACAGCATAAAGTTGTATTTTTTTAAATATAACACCCTATATACGAATCGTATTTTCGATTTAGCTTATAATTTTAAATCTTTTTTTATTAAGGCTTTACTATAACAAAACTTTATAGTTTCTGAGATAATTAAGTTTAAAGAAAAAAAGTCACATTTTCAAGCATCAATTCAATACCAAATAACGTTTTCAATTTTGTGACAAATATATTCAAATTTGGAATTTAGCAAGGCCAAGGACAAGTTAACATAATTTTTACCTAATATTTGCAATAAAAGCTACAGGGTGTTGAACACATCGGCTCAAATTTGAACAAGTTTAAATGAATAAATATCTTTTTTTTTAAATGGTACACCCTGTATATTTTCATGTTATTTAATAGAGTAATAAAAACCTAAAAGTTTTGTTCAATATATCCTATACCTATTTATAATAGTTTTTGAGATATTTCAGTTTTTCTTATTTTCCATACTTTTTTACAGAAATAGTCTTCATTATCATAATAGCCATGTAAAATAATAAAAAGAAACTACAGAAACAAACAGAATGTGGTTAAATATGATGAAATACATTATTCGTTATATTACAACGGCAATAGTTTAATTAAACATAATGTGAAAAAATTAACACAACAATAACGACAAGGCAAATACATATTTACTTTTATACTGAATTGAAAAAAAACTATTAAATACTGAGATTAATTATTTCTTTTTAATAAGTGTTCGAATAAACGACCCTCTTGTGCAATGCACAAATTTAGTCTTTTTTGCAGATTTTCTCGGACCCTGGACAAAATTAGTGGCGTTATTGTTCTACAGGTATCCCTAATCCTGTTTCGCATATCTTCCACTGTTGTTGGTGGATTAACATACACCTTATTTTTAATATAACCCCATAGGAAGAAATCTAATGGGGTGATGTCGCAAGACCTTGGTGGCCACTCAATGAAACCCCCAAGCAAGAAGGCAATTTTTTTGAGCCTCTCCTATTGTATAAATCATATCTATTAACTCATTCTCTTGAAAATTCATTTTACAATATAAGATGAATGCAAAAAAAAACCAAACTACACTAAATAAAAACCAAAAAAAGCGATTGCGGTTATAAATTTGACACAGAAAAATGTTCTTTTACATTATTTTTGCCATGGCTACTATGATAATGAAGACTATTTCTGTAAAAAAGTATGGAAAATAAGAAAAACTTAAATATCTCAAAAACTATTATAAATAGGTATAGGATATATTGAACAAAACTTTTAGGGTTGTTATTACTCTATTAAATAACATGAAAATATACAGGGTGTTCTATTTAAAAAAAAAGATATTTATTCATTTAAACTTGTTCAAATTTGAGCCGATGTGTTCAACACCCTGTAGCTTTTATTGCAAATATTAGGTAAAAATTATGTTAACTTGTCCTTGGCCTTGCTAAATTCCAAATTTGAATATATTTGTCACAAAATTGAAAACGTTATTTAGGATTAAATTGATGCTTGAAAATGTGACTTTTTTTCTTTAAACTTAATTATCTCAGAAACTATAAAGTTTTGTTATAGTAAGATTTAAAATTATAAGCTAAATCGAAAATACGATTCGTTTATAGGATGTTCTATTTAAAAAAATACAATTTTATGCTGTCCTAGTTTTTTGGCTCACCCTGTAGAGTCCTAAATATTTTTAAAATCTGCGTAAAAATAAACTGTATCAAACAATAAATATAGTTTCTTTGTAAATTTCACCGAAAAGGCACAAACCTACTTCATCCAATCGTTGACTCACCCTATACATGTATTTTCCGGACACCCTGTTTATATTATTGTGAAACTAACATTTTAGCACCACTTTCCGGCAAAACCTGAACTTACCTGAACTAACGTTTTAACACCAGTTTCCGGCAAAACTTGACTTAAATAGTAGTCCAGGTTTGTTGAAAGTACAATAAGGATGTCTGGGAAAGATATCGGTGTTGCTAAATGAGACAATATGTATATATATATATATATATATATATATATATATATATATATATATATATATATATATATATATATATATATATATATATGTATATATATCTCATTCTTTTTCAATTCAACCAAGCTCACTTAAGCTATCTTTGAAGTTTGAAACCTTAACTTTCGAATGCCGAGTTGCGGTTTTTATTTTTTTGTGTTTTCAACTAAAAATATACAGGGTAAACACCAGAAGTCGTTATGAAAAAGTCATAAAAGTGCTCGTAAAATTTTTTAACCTCTTTTTTTTAAACTTAGAAATAATGCCATTCGATCCCTTGTTAAATATGGTCCTCTGTTTTTTTGTAGAGTGCATTTTTCAGCCGTAAAATCCGAAAATTTGATTTTTTGTCCTCATTTCCTCAAATATAAATTTGAAATAGAGACGACTTTGTATTTTTTCTCGAGTATTTTCAAGAGTATTCTATACAATCCCAGTATTAATGCTGTTAAAAATTTCATTTGATTGAAAATTTTTAAATTTAAATAAAATAAGATATTTTTTTATAATTTTTAATAATTTATCGCTTTTTAATCGTATTTTGAACCGACTTCTAAAAGAAGGAGGTTCTCAATTCGTCGAGAATGTATATTTTTTTTTATGAATGTACACCGATTACTCCGGAACGGCGGCAGTGATTTAAATGAAATGTTTTACATTATGTTCAGGAATATGCTGCGGTAGTACCATATTTTTTTTGGGCCAAATTGGTGCAGTAATATCCAAGATGGCGCTGACAACATGGCGGCCAAAAAAATTAATTTTGTCTGATTTTCTCCATAATTGGTATGAGGGAATTTTTGGGATCATACACAACGCATCTGAAATTATTTTTAAAAAATTCAATATGGCGTATCCAATATGGCGGCCAAAAAAATTTAATTTTGTCTGATTTTCTCCAAAATTAGTGTGAGGGAATTTTCTGGGTCGGACATTACGAATCTGAAATTATTAAAAAAAAATTAAATATGGCGGATCCAAGATGGCGGATTAAAGATTCTACATATCTCGATTTTGTCTAAAATCAGTATTGGGGTATTTTTGTTAGTGTTAATTATGAATTTCAAGTATTTTTTGAAAAACTTAATCCGGCAGATTTATTATGGTGTCCTAAAAAGTTTACATTTTTCGATTTTGTTCAAATGTGACAGTAAATCGATTTTGAGGATGTAAATGGCGAATATAAGTCTAGAAATTTTAAATTTCCGGATTTCATCCAAAATTGGTGGTAGGGGGCTTTGAAGGGTTTAGATTTAGATTAGATTAAAACTATTAAGATAATTTTTTTGAAATTCAATATAGCAGATGCAATATGGTGGGTTGAAAATTTAACTTTATTCGCAGTTTTTCAGATATAGCATTAGAGGGTTTTCGAGAACATGTATTACGAATATGAAGTTAATTTTTTACAACTATCAGATTGATAAGATACAATATGAGGAACAGAAATTTTTACATATTCCGATTTTGTCTACAATTGATATTGTGTGGTTCTTGAGGCGTATACAAACTCAATATGCAGTATAAAATATATCGAGCTAAGAAACTTACATCTCAGGTTCTTTAAACATCAATACTGGAAGGTTTTGGGGCCTTTATTACCAATCTAAAATTAATTACAAATTTAAGATAGTGGATTTACTATGACAGACTAAATATTTGTTTTACAGAATTTTACTGGAATTTGGAAAACTCTAAGAACCAAAGAATTTTTAGTAGTTCATTTTAGGGTGATTTACAACTTTGGATAAAATAGGTACTTTTTTGCCACCTTGGAGTCAATGCTAGGTACACTAATCTCGATTATTACTTAAATCAAATAATTTATGGATATCATAATAGATTCAAAACTAAAAATCGAAAAATAAAATTTTTATTAAAAAAATTGAACCGACTTCTAAAAGTGCGCTAAAAAGTGAAAAATAACTATGAATTTTTAGATGAAATTGAAATTTTTGAAGTCGGTGCTAAATTAATTCTAAATGAAATAAATAACTACTAATATATACAAATTATGGTAAGAAAGCAATTACAAATAAAGTATTTTTAATCTATTTATGCGAATCATATTGTCAGGTATTAATTTGGCGCCGACTTCAAAAATTTCAATTTCATATAAAACTTTATAAGTATTTTCCACTTTTTAGCACACTTTTAGAAGTCGATTCTATTTTTTTATAAAAATTTTATTTATGTGTATATTAGTTGTAAACAGTAAATTCTATGATAAATAATTAAAAATTGGAAATCACGTAGAGAAACCAATGTATTTTGGTCAAAAATGCACTTAGATCAAACTTTAAAAAAAGTAATTTAAACCTCTTTGAAAACTCTAATCAGAATTTTCTCACACACTTTTCTACAAAAATGGCGCTGAATTTAATAAAGTCGAAATTTTTTTTTTTATTTTTTTTTTATTTTCGGTTAAAATCTTTAAAAATAAATCGTATATATATATATATATATATATATATATATATATATATATATATATATATATATATATGTTTATGCGGCTTTCACGGATTCACCCGTGTGAGATGCAATAGCAGTGGATATATCCACATTATGCCGTTGTAGCGCTGAAATCACATTCAGCAAACGTACAACTATATGCAGCTCCGTGTATAGAATGAAGTAACCCTGATGAGTCTAGTAGAGACGAAACATGTATCTCTGCCGTATCACTTGTGGCGGGGAGGGTAAGTTTTGACTTTCTTCTCGGTATGGTGGTACAGGTAGGCCATCATCTCGATGGTGGTGAAATAGGATGAATTTGCGATTTATACCAATTTATTCTAACTGTGCAACCTCTAACACAGAAGGGATAAGATGGAGAGAGATTTGCATTTACTGTTCGTATTTTACTTCATATATATATATATATATATATATATATATATATATATATATATATATATATATATATGAACGAACGCAATAGCTATTAAATACGATACAAATGTTCATATATATATATATATATATATATATATATATATATATATATATATATATATATGAACATTTGTATCGTATTTAATAGCTATTGCGTTCGGACAAAAATGATTTCTTCCTACTATTTTTAAAGAATACAAATTGATATCTAGAAAATGCCTGAATATATCGATTTAAAGTAAAAATAGTTTAAACAACTTAAATACTGAATATCCCATTTTTCGTCGGCACCACAGGGAATAAAGAACTGAATTCCGTTTTACTGTAGTCTGTGATTTTCATGTGAGGAAAATTTTTCTTCAGAAAAATCTAATAAATTCAAGAAAAAAGCGCTAATATAATCATCACCAGGGAAGTAGCTTCAACGTCAAGAATAAATAACTAAGCCATTAATGAATTTTTATTGATTAATTAAAATGAAATCATAACAATAATAACATTTAGCAAAGATCCTTTTAGAACCAGTCCGATTACCATAAATATGTAAAACATAAGAATATCTGAACCCATTAATCTACGCAAAACCTCGACAAGCAATAAACGCCAAGAAATTATAACAAAGTAGCCAAAAAATTTCCATATTCATGACGATGAATTTTGACTAATCTACCAAAATTAATCTGATTATTCGACGAAAAAACACGCGCAAGAACTACTTAAAATTCAAGATGGCAACCCACAATTTTCTTGCACGACCTCTAGCACCGTGTGCTAACGTTGCTGATGCAGTTTCATATAAATAGATGGAGGAATTTGGAAAAATTATCAGTTTTATCAAACTAGTCAAATCAACAAGTATACCAAAATGTACAAACTTGTAAGTAGTAACACAGATATATTATTTTTGTGGGTGTTACAGAGAAAATCTGTGAAAAGGTTTATCCGGGAACTGTTTTAACGAAAAAGTGCAAAATGTTAGATTTTTCATAAAAATTATTTTTATTTTTCTATATTTATTGAACATCTTAAATATCTAACTTGTTTAGGGTAAATTGCTGGTATATTTATATACAGTATGACCGGTAAAATCCGATTCATATGGGATTTTTTTTACTAATAGCTTTATTCGAAGTTTGAGTTTGGCATCAATTTTTGCTTCGATCGAGATGAAAATTAACTAAAAAAAATAGTAAAATGTGGTTGTTGTACTTGCATTCTCTTTATTTTTGTTTGTTTTTACGGCGTTTCGATTAGGTTGTATCTCTTATCGTTATCAAGTATGTACTTGATAACGATTAGAGATATAATCTAATCGAAACGTCGTAAAAACAGCAATGCAAGTCCGACAATCACATTTGAGTCAATGTTCAACATTATTTACAACCTTCAAACAAAAAAATAGTGATAAAATAGTTTTTATAAATGCAATTTTTAGCCCGTGTGCAAAATTACAGCTGTATAAATTAGATTTTTTGCCCATTTTTTGTAAATTGCACCACTGTTGCAAAATAAGACTCAACGCAACCTCCATAAAACTTCTTAGTTTTGACAATGCTTCATCCCATAAATATTTTGTTTAAAGTATCGCTATATTAAATGTGTTTTTCTACAAAAACCAAACAGGGCTAATTAAATTTGGTCACATGTGATGCAAAGTTAATTTATTTTTGACCCTGTATAAAGTAACTTCATAAAATAACTATTTTTGAAAACGTAGTTTGTGTCTAAAAGTAATATTATAATTAAGACAAACAAGTACACAGTGTCATCAGTAAAGTCTTCAGTATGTGGAAAATAAATTTTTATTTAACTTTACTTAAAGTTTATTTACTTTCAACGATTTAATTTAAAACTATTTTCTTAATATTAATGCATGTTTTATTGGTCACACTGTGTTTCAAAATAATTTTAAAGCGAAGTCTCATTAGATCAATATATTTTTATTAAAAATATTTTAAAAATATTTTATTGTTCTCCGTATATAAACCGACGGATATGTAGTGCCCCACCCTGTATATATAATTAAGGGTCAGTGCTATCAAATTAGTGTAGGGGTAATTTGCTTATTTCTTTATATTTTTTGCCATTTTACCTGCTTCGCTCCATGTCAGCCCCCGAATTTCAAAATTTGTCCAGCTAGATTGTCCAATTTTTCCGGATCTTCCCTCTTTTCTTATCTTTGCTTTCCATACCCATTTGACTTTTCTTTGATCGTTCGTATTATGTAAGTGTTCCAAACAACTTGACATTTATTTTTCAATAAATATTAGAATTGATTCCTCTTTAGGTATTTCTTTATCTATGCATTTTGTTGCTTCCTGCACTCTTCTTAGATATTTCATCTATACAGTTAATATATTACTTTTTTGTTATTGAGATAATATCCATGTTTCTCAACCTTACGTTAGAATTGCCAATAATTTTAGTCTTTTTTAATATTGAAGCATTGCGTCCAACAGTTTTATCACCTAGATATTTCACTGATTTATTTATTCAAGAACGATCTTATGTTATTTCTTTGATCACCATCAGTTTGTATTTACTTTATTTATTTTTATTTCGCGTTACAGAATTTCTTGTTTCCCATTTCTAAACATTCCCACAAATCTGATTCTCTCCTAGAAATAAGTGTATGTATTTTCGAGGGTTATTTGGTTGCTCTTTTGATTATGTTGTTCACGTATCACTACATAGTATAAAACAAAGTCGCTTTCTCTGTCCCTATGTCCCTTTGTATGCTTAAATCTTTAAAACTACGCACCGGATTTTGATGCGGTTTTTTTCAATAGATAGAGTGATTCAAGAGGAAGGTTTATATGTATAATAACATCCATTAAATAGTGGAGAAATACTGTTATTTTTGAGGTTTCTAATGTGATGTCGTTAATTATCATATTTTTTTCCGCTTACATTGCAAACGCAGGCTGAACCCTACGAGATTTATCAAAATAATGTACTAATTATTTGTACACATTGAAAAGGTCTACAGAAAACTCCGCGATGGTATATGTCTATCTCTCATGGATATCCCACAATAACATTTTTTTGTCATTTACTTTTTACGACAAATAATGGCAAATTTTGAAGCGATTTTAACCAATACAGCATTAATCCTTATCCAATTAAATAGCTTAAATACATTGTTGATTTAATATAGATCTATATGGTCCTTTACAGCACAAGATTTAAATGAATATTTTCGAAGATATTACAGATTTAAAATTGCGGGAAGTAGCGCTTGCGGCGGTACTGGCCGACCGGGGCGGCGGCAGCGTGCCTATAAATAGCGCGTCGGAGGCCGATGTAATAATTGTTGTAAAAATAAAATAAATAGTCACAGTTTTTCTGTAGTGTATTTAGTATCAGCATTGCACCCGTGCGAAGCCGGGGCGGGTCGCTATTACTAGATAATTTAAAAATTTTATTGACTACACATGTAGCAATATTAGTTCGTGACTGAAAATACATTTATTCATCGGCATAATCTCCCTCGTGTTCAATACACTTTTTTCAGGGATTCTCGTATCTCATCACTAAAGTGATTTTCAAGAAAGCTTTCAAAATACCTGCCTATGGTTGCAATGACTTCATTCGATAAAAAGGGCTTCCTGCACAAAAATCTCCTGAGGTATGGGAAGAGATTGAAACCACAGGAAGCTACATCTTGTGAATCGGGTGGACATACTTAGTGATTTTCGCAATAGCCAAAATTGTTCTGTGAGCAGGACCATTGTCCTGATCAAAGATGATTTTTTCTTGTGTAAATTAGGCTTTTTTTCATAAATTTTTACATTCAGCTGTGCTAGAAAGTTGTAATGATATAATCCTGTTATTGTTTTACCGGTTTGCAAGTAATGAAGTAACAATATATCTCAAAAACATGATGCCATAACCTTTTTAAAAGATTTGACGCCGTTGCCTGCTTCGGAGCAACACAACCGACTCCATTTCACTCTGCGGTATGTTGACGCAGTTTAGTTTATAAATCGATCTAAATGTTATTGTGAGTCTCACTTGATTGTGTTTTTAATCTAAACTTTAAGAATGCGGCACCCACCTTGTCAGTAGCTTTCTGAATTTTAATTCATCCTTCAAAATATGAAACACCCATTCGTTTAAGATGCCCTCAGCCTCAGCAATTATTCATTTATATCAGGTATATAATCAATAATATCTCCACTGGTACCAATTTGTAGACATCTACTGCTTACCTCAACGCTGATATCTGTACAACCACTATCACATTCCGTAAGCTAATTAAATACTGTTGCCCGTGAAGGAACAACGTCCTCTAGTACATTTTCCATATCGGTATGAATTTCATCTCCCCTTAAACCTTTTTTATATAAATATTTTAACACTGTACCAATTCTCAAGAAAAAAAAACAAAAAATGTCTATCTCAATAAGCTGTAGAAAAAAAAACTATTTGACAGAAGGATGTAGTATTATAGCGATAGCATATGTTTTCTGACAACAACGCTATCTATGTGGCAGTCTGGAAACTTTCAAATCATCTACTATTTTAAACAGAATAGGATTTATTATGCCACCTTGTTTTATTTCCTCGGCTGATAACATAGTAATTCCATAAAATCTTTTAATGGCTCTAATTAGTTCTTCTTGGAACAGTGTCAAAAGACATCTCTAGATCTAGGGACATTACATTGTCTTTTCGGTAAAATTTTTCTATATAAAATTTACTTTCTGCTTCTTTTTTATCAAATATCTGTTCATAAACTTCTGCTCCTGTACTTTGTAAGAAAAATAATTCCGCAATAGTTTTAACCATCATTTTGGTCTCCCTTTTTAAAAATAGGCAATAGTACCTGAATATCTCTGTCTTTCTGTGCTATTTATTTTTTGTATTGGTGGTTATGTATTCTTAAGAAAGTTTTCATTCCTTTACTATCCAAAATTTCATCATATTCATGTTTTTTTTTCCCATTTTTTTTTCCAATTTTTATCATCTTTCTTGGTTCTTCCCTTATTTTTTTCTTTCTTTATTTAATTCCAATGATTCTTCATACTCTGAATTAATTGTTTACCCTATATATTGTCGTAATCATGCCCCTGATATTAAGGGCATATAACTAACGAACTATTTGCGACCACCTAAAATGTATGGATGTTTCGTTCCGATATTGGTGGTGGACTCATCAGTGCGATCCACCAGTATCTTTCCCAGACATCCTGGTACTTTCCACAAACTTGGACCTCTATTTAAGTCCAGTTTTGCCGGAAAGCGGTGGTAAGATGTTGATTCCACAACAATTTATATATATATATATATATATATATATATATATATATATATATATATATATATATATATATATATGTTAAATTCCCTCTGATGTAATAAAAAACTAATATATTATTCTAGATTAATATTTAAAATTTTTGTAACACGCTGTATATCTATAATAAATGCTCTAAATAATATAAATGTTACTTATCGGATGTTTTACTTTGCAGTTCGTATTCGCCGCCATCTTGGCTGTCGCCTTCGCTATCCCAACCCCCGAAGCCAAACCTGACCCCAAAGCAAAACCATCAGGAGTGATCGCTTACAGCGCCCCCGTTGTAGCAGCCGCCCCTGTAGCCTACTCCGCTTACAGTGCTCCTGTCGCTTACGCCGCCCCCTACTACAGCGCATATCCCGCAGTTGCTACGCATTACGCATCTCCTTATGTCGCTTACGTTTGAGAGAAGGAATATGATTTTTATGACGACTTTAGGCAAAAAATATGATTTGTAAATGATTTCGAGCTTTTATTGTGATTTTTTTTGTTGTAAATAAAAAAAATTAATAAATATTTGTATTTTTGTGAATGCTATTCAGAATTATAATTCTGTATATATATATATATATATATATATATATATATATATATATATATATATAGATAGATAGATAGATTGATAGATAAATTTTGCCGAACACATAAATAAAAACTGGCAGAAAGCCGATAAAACCATAACGGCACTATCAGGTCTTATGCCTAATATAGGAGGCCCTAGGTCATCCAAGCGGCGTCTATACGCAAGCGTCGTCCACTCTCAGATGCTTTATGGCGCACCGGCCTGGTTTGAAGCTTCTAGAAATCAAATTCTTATATCAAGACTTAACAGTTTACAAAGAAATATCGCCATCAGAGTAACATGCTCTTATACAACCATATCCTTAGATGGTGTGGGAGTCATAGCCGGTATTCCTTCAATAAACCTGCTAATTATTGAAAGAGGAGAGAAATATACAGGAATTGACAAAAATACTGAGTGGGAAAATCTGATGACCAGATGGCAAGAACACTGGACCAACTCTACCACTCTACCAAGGGACGGTGGACATACTCCCTGATTCCTATCATCCAGAGATGGATAAGTAGAAAACATGATGAGGTAGACTACTTTATTACACAGGCTCTAGCAGGATATGGATGCTTTAGGAAGTACCTGTTCGACCATAGAAGGTTAATCACAGGCAGCTGTGGTTACTGCAAGGAGGAGGACGATGTTTAGCATACACTCTAGTGCTGTAGATGGGAAGCAAGCCGTGAGGACTACACAGGAAGAGTTTTTAATCCCCTCAACATGATGGAATCTCTGTTGGGAAACGAAGAAACCTGGAGCTACGCCTCTAATACCATCAGATACATCATTGAAACCAAAGAAAAAGAATAGAGACTGAACAGACATGTCCCTTAACTTAACTTCGTATATAAGGGAATTGTGATATTTCAACCTGTGATAATGCTGCACACTGCGATATATTATTATAATATGAATGTATGTGTTCTGTTTTTACTAAGTCGTATCCGTCTATCAGAAGGATATACACAAAATTCTTACAAGGTTGCCCTTGAGTGGCGTTAACAAACTAAAACCCTACATGGTGCCTTTATTTAAAAGAATATAGGACGGCTTCTGCCTTTGAAGTAATGCGAGAGCGGTTTCCGGAGGCAGAAGGGGGAACAAGGGGGGGTTTTAGTGGGTATACTCATTTGAGTAGTCCCACACTATCAGCCCTCCGCACTGCGCGGCTGGTGGGCATAAAGCCTTTCCCCTCCTACAGAAAAAAAAATGATTGATAGATAGATAGATAGATAGATATTGTCGTAACAAGACGACGAACGGACACGGACTAAAAAATTCTCACGGTGGGCTTACAAAAATTAATATCTTACCGTTACGTCACAACGCTAAATAACTACTAATACAAGTTCCGTCTATAACATATTACGTCAAACAAGGTGTCTGGGAAAGGTACCGACGGTCCCATTGAGGAGTCCTACCGTCGATGCTGTAAACGAAACACGCCTGTAAATTTTTGTGGTACGATTAAGTTGATAATTTTCGAGAAACTACGGGGAATTGTAAAAAGTAGTTTTAAAGGTCTTTCAAATCTCCCGATGTTACAACATAGCATCCCTGGTGGGGGGGAGGGAACTTGCAACGTATTCGTTGCATGTGCATGCTGGACCTACAGGGTGTTAATCCCCACAGTTCTCAGTCATTCAAACAGACTTTCCTTGCAATCGGGATTTGGAGTACAAATCTGCAATTCTCAGAAAAGTTGATTGTCTAGAGGTGGGGGGGGGGGGTGTTGTGAATCTCAACATCTCACCGATCATTCCCGACGAGAAATAACTACTAATACAAGTTCCGACTATAATATAGTACAAAACACGCCTGTAAATTTTTGTGGTACAATTAAGCTTGTAATTTCGGGAAATTACGGGGGCATTTGTAAATAGTAGTTTTAAGGTTCTTTCAAATCTCTCGATATTACAACTATATATATATATATATATATATATATATATATATATATATATATATAATATATATATATATATATATTTGTAATATTTTCTTGGGTATAGGTTTTTGCATTAGAGAATTAAAAGACAACAATTTTTCTGACGTTTCGCTCTACATAGTGAGCTTCTTCAAAGATATGGTATATTTATTTTAAATCCACAAAATCACAAATTTTTTTAATAAACATATATCACAGTAATTGTCTTACATACACACTACATTTACATTTTTAATTTAACTAAAATTAATAAAAATAAAACTGATTTTACAACAGTCTAAAAATAAAATTTAAAACAATACACAGATTAAAATAGTGAAATTATAAAATAGTACATACCTTGAAAGTAGTTTTGTACGTATTTTGAAAATAAATTCGATTATTATAACTTGGTATGCAATTGATATGGATAGATTACTTTTCATAAAACAGCAAAAAATAGGAAAAAAAATATTATTTCTTTTTTAATAACGTTCTTTCATTTACATGAGTTTATACGAAGTGTTCCCAAGCATCATTACATTATTTTCTAATATTTATTATAGAGTCGCTTCAAGTATGTCATATTAAAATATCAAATTATAGTATATTTGACTTAGGTTTTTGACATCTTGTTTGTCATTTGCAGCATTTTTATCTTTTTATGTGTATTATTCTTTGATGACCAATTTGTGATAATTTCTGTCAGTATCTAAAATGTGGGTGTTTTTAAAATCAAATTCATGCTTAGTGGTTTGCTCATGTTTATGTCAGGATGTCGATGAGTTTTTAGTATACTTTTGTCCATTAATTCTATTTCAATAAATTGTGTCGTCATGCCAATGTATTTCTTAGGACAGTTTAGGCATGAAATTGCATTATTACGTTAGCTCTTTTTTTGGTAGAAACTTTGCTTTTTAATTTCGTAGAAAATGATCCCAGTAAATTGTTCGCCCTGTGGCATATCGTTATGTTATGCTTACCTAAAATATATTCTATTTTTTCTGATAGTTGGTGTATGTACGGTAATGCAATGAAGGTGTTTTGTGTTGTGATATTGTTAATTTAATTTTTTTTTGTTTGTGTTATAATGTAAAAAGGTTCTTTGTTTAATTATTTCTTTTATAAGGAGTTTGGGAAAATGGTTCATTATTAGGGCTTCTTTTATTTTTTTTTAGCACTTCTGGGCGAAATTCGGGTGAAGATAATTTTATAGCTCGATCAACTAAACCGATTATGGCACTATTTTTCGGTTTATTTGGATGTTGGGAGTTAAAATTCCCATACCGGCGCGACCAAGTATCTTTCGTGTACCATTTTGTATGAAGACTGTTATCTGTCTTATTTCTGTGTATAGTTAAGTCCAAAAAGTTTATTTTCTGTTCCATTTCAATTACAGACGTAAATGTCAGTTTTGGGTGGAAATTATTAAAATATTGTAATAAGCTATATATTTTGTTTTCGGGTACAGCAGCCAAACAGTCATCCCCATAGCGTTTAAAAAAATATTATATTAAAATCCAATTTTTTCAATACTTTTTCTTCTACATATTTTATAACTATTTGTGCTATTGTTGAGGAGATTGGTGAGCCCATAGCACAACCGTCTAATTGTTGGTACAGACTATCTTTGAACTGGAAATAATTATTATGCCTTGTAAGTTTTACAGATACTATAAATTCAATTGAGTGTCAATGTTGTGTGTTCTTTTAAATCGTACCATTTTTTTTCCAAAACTTTGAGAATGATGTCAATAGGTATATTTGTATACAAAGAAACTACATCTAGTGAAACTAATTTATAATTTCCTGGTATTTGTATTGTATCAATGAATTATTTAAAGGTAAAAGAGTCCCTCACATAGTGATTTTTTTTTTGCAAATATGTAATTCCATGCCTAAACTGTCCTAAGAAATACATTGGCATGACGACACAATATATTGAAAATAGAATTAAAGGACACAAGGATACTAAAAACGCATCGACATCCTTTCATAAACATGAGCAAACAACTAAGCATGAATTTGATTTTAAAAACACCCACATTTTAGATACTGATAGAAATTATCAAAAATTAGTCATCAAAGAAATTATACCATAAACAAAGATAAAAATGCTGTAAATGACAAACAAGATGTCAAAAACCTATATATATATATATATATATATATATATATATATATATATATATATATATATATATATATATATATATACCAAATGTCTAATTATGACCTTAGTAAAAGTATTACGGCTTCCGAGTTTTTTTTTAAGTTTTAGTATTTTTTGAAAATCAGTGTGTGGTTTTTTTCATGCAGTTTCTACAAATGAAAATTTTTTTTCTCGTTCTGTTTTATTTATCTTTACCTTAAATTATTGCGGTATCGATAGAGTATAATATATTTTCAATAGTTACTTTTAAAGCATTAGAAAAATAATATATTAAAACACGTTTTTGGTTTCAAATTTTTCAACCTTCAACTTTGGCCAGCCGTGATGAAAAAAAAATTACCACGCTTGTTGTGCCAATCATCTTAACAACTTCCTTGCTTAATGGAGATTCTAAAATGGTATAAAAATTATTAATTTTATGTTTTTTTATTATTGTTGTTGCTATTTGAATGACGAAGCCTGCGTTTTCGCCCATTTCTAAAAGTACAATTATGATGCAAATGGTACTTTTTTAAAGTTATGTGGGTGCTAGTCGATGCAAACAAAAATGTTTAAGTATTATTTTACTAAAGAAAAATTACACAAGGTGTTCAAAAATGGCGTCCTTCTCATCCAACGCACTCACATCTTAATAAAAGATGTTTTACTTTGGCATGCATAACCCTCAGTATTTATTAGTTGGGGGGCTGAATGTATCCGTTCTTGCAGCTGCTCAATCGTACAAATTGGCGTTTGATACACCAGGTTTTTGAGACAATCCCAATAAAAAAGTCAATTTTATAAATTCCATGAAGATGGTCCTAGAAATAAAAGGCATTTTTTTATTGCCCCTGGACACAACATTGATGAATAATTGCTTCTATGAGTATTGAAAATGTATTGTTTGGTGCTATTTGGACACTACGATCGGGGACCAGCGGTCAATATGAAAAACTCTGGGCATCTCAAATACAGGGTGAGTCAACGATTGGATGAAGTAAGTTTTGTGCCTTTTAGGTGAAATTTACAAATAAACTATATTTATTCTTTGATACAGTTTATTTTTACGCAGATTTTAAAAATATTTAGGACTCTACAGGGTGAGCCAAAAAACTAGGACAGCATAAAGTTGTATTTTTTTAAATAGAACACCCTATATACGAATCGTATTTTCGATTTAGCTTATAATTTTAAATCTTTTTTATTAAGAGTTTACTATAACAAAACTTTATAGTTTCTGAGATAATTAAGTTTAAAGAAAAAAAAAATACATTTTCAAGCATCAATTCAAACCTAAATAACGTTTTCAATTTTGTGATAAATATATTCAAATTTGGGATTTAGCAAGGCCAAGGACAAGTTAACATAATTTTTACCTAATATTTGCAATAAAAGCTACAAGGTGTTGAACACATCGGCTCAAATTTGAACAAGTTTAAATGAATAAATATATTTTTTTTAAATGGTACACCCTGTATATTTTCATGTTATTTAATAGAGTAATAAAAACCCTAAAAGTTTCGTTCAATATATCCTATACCTATTTATAATAGTTTTTGATATATTTCAGTTTTTCTTATTTTCCATACTTTTTTACAGAAATAGTCTTCATTATCATAGTAGCCATGTAAAATAATAAAAAGAAACTACAGAAACAAACAGAATGTGGTTAAATATGATGAAATACATTATTCGTTATATTACGACGGCAATAGTTTAATTAAACATAATGTGAAAAAATTAACACAACAATAACAACAAGGCAAATACATATTTACTTTTATACTAAATTGAAACAAAAAAATTACCTATTAAATACTGAGATTAATTATTTCTTTTTAATAAGTGTTCGAATAAACGACTCTCTTGTGCAATGCACAAATTTAGTCTTTTTTGCAGGTTTTCTCGGACCCTGGACAAAATTAGTGGCGTTATTGTTCTACAGGTATCCCTAATCCTGTTTCGCATATCTTCCGCTGTTGTTGGTGGATTAACATACACCTTATTTTTAATATAACCCCATAGGAAGAAATCTAATGGGGTGATGTCGCAAGACCTTGGTGGCCACTCAATGAAACCCCCATGTCCAATCCATTTTTGCGGATATCGTTGGTCCAAAAACGCACGAACTTCACGATGGTAATGCGGAGGCGCACCATCGTGCTGGAACCACATACTGTCGAGCTCATCCCTATCGAGACCTTGAAGCAGTTGGGGTAGTTCTTCTTGTAGAAAGTTCAGGTAACTATGGCCATTTAGTGGTTCATTAAAAAAGTGGGGTCCAATAATTCGATTATGATGAATACCACACCAAACATTTAATGACCAGTGGTTTTGATGTTGCACCTCTCTAATCCAAAATGGATTTTCTGTAGCATAATAATGCATGTTGCGTCTATTTACGGCACCGTTACTTCTAAAAGTAGCTTCATCACTAAACATTACCTTGCATAATAAATTTGGATTTAATTGAATCTCCGCATTTATTGTACGACAAAAGTTTACACGACTCTCAAAATCCTGTCCATGCAATTCTTGGTGTAATTCCATGTGATATGGATGATACCTATATTTCTTGGTAGTACGATTAGCGGTGGATTGTGATGTTTCACATAAAGCTGCTAACTGACGGCTACCAATATAAGGATTTTCCTGAACATTTAACAATACTTGTAGTTCTTTTTCTTCATTAGTTACTGGTTTGTTGACCACTTTACGTTTTGGATAATCAACAGTACCAGAAGAATCAAATCTTTGCATTAAGTTTTGAAAAGTATGGGTATTAGACTGGCGTCGATCAGAATACTTCATTTTGTAAATTCTTTGAGCAAGAAGGCAATTTTTTTGAGCCTCTCCTATTGTATAAATCATATCTATTAACTCATTCTTTGGAAAATTCATTTTACAATATAAGATGAATGCAAAAAAAACCAAACTACACTACATAAAAACCAAAAGAAGCGATTGCGGTTATAAATTTGACACACAGACAAAATGTTCTTTTACATTGTTTTTGCCATGGCTACTATGATAATGAAGACTATTTCTGTAAAAAAGTATGGAAAATAAGAAAAACTGAAATATCTCAAAAACTATTATAAATAGGTATAGGATATATTGAACAAAACTTTTAGGGTTTTTATTACTCTATTAAATAACATGAAAATATACCATGTGCCATTTAAAAAAAAAGATATTTATTCATTTAAACTTGTTTAAATTTGAGCCGATGTGTTCAACACCCTGTAGCTTTTATTGCAAATATTAGATAAAAATTATGTTAACTTGTCCTTGGCCTTGCTAAATTCCAAATTTGAATATATTTGTCACAAAATTGAAAACGTTATTTAGGATTGAATTGATGCTTGAAAATGTGACTTTTTTTCTTTAAACTTAATTATCTCAGAAACTATAAAGTTTTGTTATAGTAAACCCTTAATAAAAAAGATTTAAAATTATAAGCTAAATCGAAAATACGATTCGTATATAGGGTGTTCTATTTAAAAAAATACAACTTTATGCTGTCCTAGTTTTTTGGCTCACCCTGTAGAGTCCTAAATATTTTTAAAATCTGCGTAAAAATAAACTGTATCAAACAATAAATATAGTTTCTTTGTTAATTCCACCGAAGAGGCACAAACCTACTTCATCCAATCATTGACTCACCCTGTACAGACCACTAAATTGATCTATGGGCTCTCCTGCTTTGGAATATATAAGTATCAAACTACAACATTTTATTTAAAAAATAAATTTATAAAATCACGTTTTTTACAGACATGAAAAAAATGTGAACTTCTCATGTCACGTTCGACACGTGCCGGGATGTTTTCCTTTATTAGAAATTATTTTTTCCATGTAGGATACTAAGAAGTCGTATGAAACTTTCGTTTTTCCAAGCGTTTCTGCAAATGAAAAGAAAAAGCCTTATAAAAAGTTTTCTCAAGGGTAGTTCACAAGCAATTTAGAAAAAAGCAAACAGGGAAAATAGGATATTTTCATTTAAATCCGTTATTGGTTTTAAAATGAAAACATTCTAGCATAAAATGGATTACAGAAAAAGAAGTGAAATTTTTATATTGTATAAGACAGCCATTTCTAATAAACATAAATTTGTTTAAACCATTGTTTAAACAAGGTATTGCAAAATTCATTATTTTTTAAATCATTTCATTTTAAAAAAATAAATACTTCGTTATCGTTATTACCATATATTTTGTTGTATAATAATAGTCAGTCGTAGACAATTAATGTTGCAATTTAAGAAACCCTCAGTATATATATATATATATATATATATATATATATATATATATATATATATATATATATATATATATCTTCTTCTTCAAGTGCCTTCTCCATTGCGGAGGTTGGCAATCATAATAGATATTTTAATTTTTGAGGCAGTTGCTCTAAATAGTTGTTTTGAACTGCATTCAAACCATTTCCTTAGGTTTTTTAGCCATGAAATTCGTTGTCCTACGCTTCTTCTGCCATTTATTTTGCCTTGGATTATGAGCCGTAAGATGTTGTACTTTTCTCTCCGCATAATGTGTCCGAAATACTGCAGTTTTCTCTGTTTTACTGTTATCTCGACTTCCTTTTCTCTACCCATTCTTCTCAACACCTCGGCATTCGTAACTCGACCCACCCACGAAATCCTCTGAATTCTTCTATAGGTCCATATTTCAAAAGAGTTAAGTCTTCTCATTGCCTCTTGATTCAGTGTCCATGCTTCCATTCCATAATATAGAACACTGTATACGTAACATTTAGTCAGTCGGATTTTCAGGGCTAACGTTAGATCTTTGCTGCAGATAACCTTTTTCATTCTAATAAAGTTGGCACGTGCTTGCTCGATTCTGGTTTTTATCTCGATGGTATAGTCATTATTTTCTGTTATTAGGGTTCCCAACTAAGTGTACTTCTTAACTCTTTCTATGTGCTGGCCTCCTACCATTAGGGTTTCATTATTATTGGTGTGGTTCTTACTAATTATCATGAACTTGGTCTTTTTTTGTGTTAAGAGAGAGTCCATATTCTGCACTACCTCTTAATATTTTATTCATTATTTTTTCTAGGTCTTTCAAACTATCAGCTATTATTACCGTGTCATCTGCATACCTAATATTGTTGATTAAAACTCCGTTTACTTTTATCCCTGCTGTTTCAGATTCAAGACACTCCAATTTGACCTCTTCAGAATAAGCGTTAAATAGTAAAGGTGATAATATACACCGTTGTCTGACTCCCCTTTGTATTTCCACATCTCCGGACATTTCCTGTCTAATTTTTACTGCCGCTGGCTGATTGTAATACAGATTTGATATCAACCTTAAATCTCTTTCATCCAAATTTTTGCTTCTGAGAATCTCTATCAGTTTGTCATGTTTGACCCTATCAAAAGCTTTGTTGTAATCTATGAAGCAGACATAGAGGTCCTGATTAATATCTAAGCATCTTTGAGTAAGCACATTAAAAGCAAATAATGCTTCTCTTGTACCCACCCCGTTCCGGAAGCCAAACTGTGTGTCACTAATATCCAGCTCCAATTTGGAATGTATTCTAGCGTGTACAATTTTAAAACGGTTTTCAAAGTATGTGATACGAGACTAATTGTTCGATAGTCACTGCATTCTATATATATTATATATATATATATATATATATATATATATATATATATATATATATATGTATCGAAGAAAAGGAAAGATATTTGAGCAAACTCAGCGGCATTTAAAAAAGGAAGGGAGACTTACTTTAAGATGCTACGTATAGTTTGTTGAGAAAAAAAATAGCGCAATGATATATAACCTCAAATATAGGCCATAATTGGGTTTTTTGCACTTTTAAGTTAAATATTTAAAAAATCTGACGTCATGGAGCAATCCTGATTAGAATTCACCCACCTAAAACCTACAAGAAATAACTATTCTTATTCAGTAAACAAATCTCACGTTGTACTGTGTTATTTAAGAACAATAAGACTGGGCTCTATTACATTTCCATTGTTTAAAAAAACTCATTAAAACGTCTACTTATTTTACCCCGACACGGAAAAAAATTATTCCAAAAATTGCTAAATGATATTGTCGGGAACAGGACCAAAAAAATGGGAATTAATACGAAAAATGCCAAAGAAGAAAAAGAATTAACACCAGGATTGCGTAAATAAACAAAAACTGAGTCGCAAGAGTATCGGAATATTAATTTTACCCTTTTTTCGAGACGGCATTCCTTATTAAAGCTAGAACGTATTTTCGGGGCACGTGTGTATCAAGATGTCTTTAGCAGAACAAAAACCACATTTTAAGGAGGGATACCTTCTATTGCTTGTTAAATATTTCGCGTATTATTAATATACTAACTGTAGTTAGTTAGTTAGTTAGTTTAAAGGTTAAAGGCGCGTCAGTAACTCAGACCATTTAGCGCCTTCTGTAGAAATTATTGGGATCATTTAAACTTTACTATAAAGATCAATATGCCTCAAAAAACACAATAAGCGTTTGGCTTTAGTCAGATCAAAAGAGATAACTGTCGCAAAATTATTAGAAGTTAGATATCTCTCTCTAGCATTTCTGTATAAGGGACAGTCAGAAATTATATGTTTAATAGATAAAGGGGAAAGACAAGACGGACACTGAGAGGAATCCTCGTTGTTAAGGAGAAAGGAATGAGTCGTTCTGCAGTGTCCAATGGCGATTCTCTTCCATACGATATTTTCCCTTCTGGACAGTTGGGGAAAGTGATATGTCTCTGAGAAATTTCTTTTGATGTGGAAGAGTTTATTGGGGTTTTCTAGGGATTCCCAGCGAACCTAGGCAATGTTGAAAATAATATTATTGATGTGTCTATTGAATTCTTTGGGGTTGAGTAAAGAGAAGAAAGGGGTGCCTTCAAAGATTGCAGATTTTGCTTGAGTGGCTGCCAATTCATTCCCCTCTATGCCGATGTGGCTCGGGGCCCACATGAAAGCTATGTACAGATTACGTTGGGATCCCATTTTAAGGAGGTCGAGAATTTGATTCATGAGAGGGTGGGATGTGTTAATGGCTTGGATCGATCTCAGGTAGCTGAGGGAATCAGAGATGATTAGATGATTGGGGGTGGAGGAGTGCTTAATTATCTCTCTGATGCATTGCTTGATGGCAAACAACTCAGCTGAAAAAAATGGATGAAAAGGGATTTAACTTTGTTTTGTTGCATGAAAAGCTGGTTACGGCAGCTGAGCCTACCCCTTGATCCGATTTGGAGCCGTCGGTAAACGATAGTTTGAAAGATTTGAACTTAGAGTCATTTAGGCTAAGGAAGTGTTGATTGATGATGGAAGGTAAAGTATTGTTCTTATCATACTGCAGAAGATCAAAATTGATTTCAAAAGGGGGAAAATCCCAGGGGGAGAAGATCTGAGGGAGGATAGAGGATGGAGGATACTAACTGTAGCGAACATAGAAATAGGAATAAAAATATCTAGAAATTATCAAATTTTTGATAAAATTCCATCTGATATCAAGAGACAAGAATTAACGTGAACTGTAAAGGAATCTTAAAAAAATCTTTACCGAACTAAGGTAGCATAATTTAAAGATAAACAAAACGGAAAAAAGATAATCATAGATTCAGAATGTCCATCGTCAAATAATAAATGAGATATCTAGTAATAACATCCTCTCTTTTTCTCTTCTTCAAATGCTGTGACCTTCACAGAAAGTAGCCAACCTTTCACAACTATCTGTGTCATGTGTCAACGGTGTTTTATGAGAATAAGGTTGACACAGTAAACCAAAAAGACAGACAGAATGAAGGAAAACGTGTTAAACAATCGCAATACGCATGACATTCCTCAAGCCGCCATTATGCATGGCGATTCTGAACTACTTCAATCTTACCCTCAGGGTGAAAGCTATCGTATTTTAACTGCATTAACCAAACAAGGATAACCGTTATATAAAAAAATGCACCAGTTAGCGGGTTTTTCTTTTTTTTTTTACTCACTTCTACTATCAGAAAGTGGTAATAATAAACCCAAAAACTTGTTTTAAATCAGGTAACAGGTAAAAGCACAAATAATCCATCAAAAATTTTAAGTTTTATTGGAAAAAAGTAAGCAGTCATAAGTTTTTCAAATAATAAAAGAGATGAAAACAATAAAGTAACAGAAATTATGAAATACGCATTTGATATGCAGAACGGTGAAACTGTAGCTGAATGGCAGCAAAACAAATATATAAATACCTAGATGTGAGGCCAGGGGCGGATCCAGCCTCTCTTTAGGGGGGGGGGCGGTGAAATCAAAAAAATACAGTATGGCAAACGAAAGCAAGTTGTCGAAGAGCGAGGACACCGGAAACATTCCCATTTTTAGTGTAAAAGGTAGGGCTGGTCTATTTTTCTGAATTTGAAGCTCTTTGAGAGGGGGGAGGGGTACCAGCAGCATACAGATTCCTAGTATAAGAGGCAGAATCGGGTCTATTTTCCTAAACTCAAAGCTCTTGAGGAGAGGGCGATCGCAAGCATATTCATTCCTATACTCTATTCATGAACTAGAGAGAGTAATAAAACTGCTACCGAAACCTCCAACATACCTGCTCGAGTGCCACAGGTAACTGAGGACTGCCATAAATCTAACTATATTTAATTATATTTAAATATTATAAGCTTTTACAAACTTACTGCAACAATAAAATTTCTGATGGTTCAATTTAATGTCTGTCAGTGAGCAAAGTACACCTTACAGTGTATCCTTAGTGATTTATCTTGTTTGTGCTTGTTTTTATATATTATTTGAGATTAGTGAGATACCCAAATCTATATTTATTCCAAAATAGGTAAACCAGGGTTTTTTTTCCTCAACGAAAAACTTATTACGATGAATGTTTATGATGCATTAAGATATCAATATCTAGATAATAATGTTAAAAGCTCTGTTGAGATGTGTTCCAACATGACAGGAGTTGGAAAATCTACTATGTACCAAATACTGAAGGAGAAAAAACGACTGGAATTGTTAGTACTCCCCAGCACAGGCAGACGAAAAACCACGTTGGAAGAAGATATGAAAACTGCAATAAAAGAAGTTGTACATACATTTTATTATGAGAAGCAGATCCCAACCGTCAACAAAATTCTAACTAAAATCAATGAAGATCGGGATTTACCTGAAATCAACAGAACTGAGCTCTGGAAATTGCTCAGATAACTTAATTTTTGCTGGGAAAAACCAGATAGGAAATCTGTTCTGATAGATCATCCGGGAAATGTCCGTTGGAGAAGGAAATATCTCTCTCAAGTAAAAGGTAGAGTTGCTAGAAATAACACAATTTACAAAATTAGTAATTTAACTGAACTTTTGAAAGATTTTTTTGAAATAAGTTACTGCGGAAAATTGGGAAAAATCTATATAATAAAAAAGTAAAACCAAATGTGGAAACTTGATCTCATGATCGATGAGATAGAGGAACCAATTATAATTATTTCGAGCGAAGATAGCTTCATTGACTTTGATTACGAATTAGATACGTAATGTACCATACACAATTTATTATTTAAATTTTTGTTCTTGTTGTATTTTATTGTTTAATGTTGTTTATATATTTTTTTATATAGTTTTATTTTAGTGTGTCCCACTCTTTAATTATATATATTTAATTTCAATTATCTGTAAGTTTTTTGTTATTTTATTATTGTATTTGTGTCTTTTTCTTAAGCGTGTAGAATTCCCACGTTTATTTTATTTTTTTTGGGGCCACTGGATTTACATATAATAAAGTAAATTAAATTAAGATGTCAGTGCAATAAAAATAAAAATAAATAAGTCTAATTTTATCTGTAACATATAAAAATTAGTTACATTTGAATCCCTTTTTATTGTTTAATTGTAATTCTGCAGATGGTTTAAGAAATAAATAATCTGAAACGTCAAATTTCCTAAAAATATTTTTAATTAATAATAAAATGACCGATAGCCCCAAAAAATTTTAATATTATATGGACGAATTTATTTTTTTATATATGTTTAACTTCTTGTATTTTTGAAAATGACTATTTTAAATTTAAATTATAACTTAGAATTTTATGAGAGAATAGGGCTGAATGTGCTTGAAACGGTTTCTATGCCAAAATTAAAAATAATAAAAATACAGTTGTGATTGGTGTTAAATATGTCAAAATTGTGAATTATTCAAAAATCATAAGAAATAAAATAATATTATAAAAACTTTTTATTTTAAGTTTATTACCGAAATAATATTCTATGCCACAAATACTTACTGATAAAATAAACCTCCTTCCAACGCCTATGATAAGGATTACAATCCTTTTTAACACTTCACACATCCAAATATCTATTGTTATCCAACCCAAATAGTCCATTATTATAGACCGGTATTTTTGATTATAAAATTTGTAACCCATTCCAATTAAAAATATATGTGTCTAACAGATTTTGCCAAAGACACCGGACTAAAGAACACAGGTAGTCTGTGAAGAAAAAAAGGGTAAAAAATAATTTATTACTCCCTCTAATTCTTGAATAAACTATAGTATAAAAGGCAAAATCGGGTCTATTTTCCTGAACGCAAAGCTTTTTTTTGCGGGGGGGGGGGGCGATCGCCCCTACCGCCCCCCCCCTTGGATCCGCGCCTGTGTGAGACATGCTAAACGAATTGACCATCGCACTATGAAAGCCGAATTGACAACTGAATTTGTCAGGAGGGTAAGACGGTTGTAGAAATTTGTTCAATGCACTCAAAGAAGAAAAAGATTGAGAACCTCTGATGTAGTCGTATGTAGTCGATGTAGCTTAAAAACGAATGAAAATCACTTGACTAAATGTTGCGATAACTCTCACAAGAAGATTCACCGGGCTGGTATACCCTCTTAAAACATTATTTTCGCGTATAAACGTGTTTTATTAAATTGTTATTACGCAGCTAAATAGTGGTTTTTAAGGAAGTGAAAAGCTAAATCAGCATTTAACTGTCAAAAAAAAAAACATGTTTTCCCTATGAGCCGCGTGCCAAAAAAAGCTGTTTACATCATTTCGATATAAAACCTTAAATCACGGAAATAAATACGAGATATTATTTTTAGATACGTATGTAATTTTATTTCCGTAAAATGAAGAGAAGGGAAAAGATACTGATTTAAATTAAACACAATGAATTAAATACATATACATATATTTACAAAATATAAATTCTATTTTAATTCCTTGTCAAAATTCCTCCGGGAAAAAATCATAGTCCAGACTTCGTAGCCAACATGTGAATTCAAATAACAGTGATTAAAATGGCGTTTAGACTACGACAGCTCCGTAAGCGGAATAAGCTAATGGGGCTGCAGCGTATACAGATGGGGCGGCGTAAGCTACAGGTGCGCTGTAAGCTACAGCTGGAGCGCTGTAAGCTACTGCTGGGGCGCTGTAAGCGACGACGCCTGGTTTAGGTTCTGGGTTGGGGGCAGCGAAAGCTACGGCCAAGATGGCGAACACAGCTACTAACTGAAAATAAATAAATATATTTATGTAAAAGTAAGAATAACTTTTTTTGGGTTTCGGTCATATTATTACTTTATAAAAAATTAACGCATGCTTTTTTCTGACGTTTCGGTTTATTTCATTGATTAAACCATCTTCAGAGAATTACTGTAAATATGAAAAAGAATATGTAAATTTATGTTATATAAACTGAAAATTTAATTTCTTAACTAATGTTAACAGGTGGTTCACTTGAATAACTTACATTTAACTATTTTATTACTTTAATACAATATAATTAAAAACTTCTTTTTTAATATAAATATAACTATATAAAACTATTATTTTTTGATGCATTTTTTTCCACATCTGGTTTGTTGTGCTTTTGACAGAGTACTACCAAAGGGTTTGAAAGTTTCTGGACCATCTGAAATTTTATTGCCCTATTAGATTGGTATATACATTACTCAGGTCATTTGTGTCCGTTCTGAAATTTATTGTCCAGGGTTTTTTTTTAATATGGATCATTTCTTTAATTGTTCTTTTTTTGTTATTAATTTCTTTGTCTAAAATCTCCACGTTGTTAAAATCGATGTTGTGCATGTTATCTATGGCATGTTTGGCTAAGGCGGTTTTATTATCGTTATTATGATGTCTAATGCTGTATTTGTGATTTTGTATTCTATTTTTTAAATACTGCTTGGTTTGATCGATATATGTTTGGTTGCAATCTAAGCAATTGATCTTGTAAATGACATCCCTAACGACGAACAAACAAATGCCATTTACAAGATCATTTGCTTAGATTGCAACCAAACATATATCGATCAAACCAAGCAGTATTTAAAAAATAGAATACAAAATCACAAATACAGCATTAGACATCACAATAACGATAATTAAACCGCCTTAGCCAAACATGCAATAGATAACATGCACAACATCGATTTTAACAACGTGGAGATTTTAGACAAAGAAATTAATTACAAAAAAAGAACAATTAAAGAAATGATCCATATTAAAAGAACACCCTGTACAATGAATTTCAGAACGGACACAAATGACCTGAGTAATGTATACACCAATCTAATAGGGCAATAAAATTGCAGATGGTCCAGAAACTTTCAAACCCTTTGGTAGTACTCTGTCAAAAGCAAAACAAACCAGATGTGAAAAAAATGCATTCAAAAAATAATAGTTTTCTATATTTATATTTATATTAAAAAAGAAGTTTTTAATTATATTGTATAAGTAATAAAATAGTTAAATGTAAGTTATTCAAGTGAACCACCTGTTAACATTAGGTAAGGAATTAAAATTTTCAGTTTATATAACATAAATTTACATATTCCTTTTCATATTTACAGTAATTCTCTGAAGATGGTTTAATCAATAAAATAAACCGAAACGTCAGAAAAAAAGCATGTGTTAATTTTTTATAAAGTAATAATATGACCGAAACCCAAAAAAGTAAAAACTAATTAATAACTACACGGTCAACAAATAGAAACAAAAAAGTAAGAATAACATACAGAAAAAGGAGTATTTGCATGAAAGAAATAGTAATTACCAATTTTCAAATAAGTAAATATATATATATATATATATATATATATATATATATATATATATATATATATATATATATACAGGGTATCCCAGATCATCCACGCACCCCTTTTAAAATCTAAAGAAACGGGTTTTTTCAGGACCTCAGTATTTTGTGTATCTATATTGGATATGCTCTTTCGATTGGTGGCACATATAATTTCCGGTTCTGACCGGAAGTGGGGGCTTCAGACCGGAAGTTCGGTTTTTTTAATGGAAAATATAAATTTTTAATAACCGAATCGTATTCTACATCACAAGATATGAAACATTTGTTAAAAAAATAATTTTTTTTTCGGTAAAAACGACTTTTTTAATCTCTAAATGGCCTTTAAATTTAAGTTCACTTTCTGTTTACATAAAATCTCTTGTGTACTTTAATAATCGCATTTTCGGAAAGACAACTATGATATCTAACAGTTCTGCGTCATCTCAAATACCATATATATATATATATATATATATATATATATATATATATATATATATATATATATATATATATATATATATATATCGTAACTTTTTTGGATTAGGTTTTAGATTAATACTACTATTCTTAGCTTTTTCAAAAGTATAATCACTACATAGTATAAAACAAAGTCGCTTTCTCTGTCCCTATGTCCCTTTGTATGCTTAAATCTTTAAAACTACGCACCGGATTTTGATGCGGTTTTTTTCAATAGATAGAGTGATTCAAGAGGAAGGTTTATATGTATAATAACATCCATTAAATAGTGGAGAAATACTGTTATTTTTGAGGTTTCTAATGTGATGTCGTTAATTATCATATTTTTTTCCGCTTACATTGCAAACGCAGGCTGAACCCTACGAGATTTATCAAAATAATGTACTAATTATTTGTACACATTGAAAAGGTCTACAGAAAACTCCGCGATGGTATATGTCTATCTCTCATGGATATCCCACAATAACACTTTTTTGTCATTTACTTTTTACGACAAATAATGGCAAATTTTGAAGCGATTTTAACCAATACAGCATTAATCCTTATCCAATTAAATAGCTTAAATACATTGTTGATTTAATATAGATCTATATGGTCCTTTACAGCACAAGATTTAAATGAATATTTTCGAAGATATTACAGATTTAAAATTGCGGGAAGTAGCGCTTGCGGCGGTACTGGCCGACCGGGGCGGCGGCAGCGTGCCTATAAATAGCGCGTCGGAGGCCGATGTAATAATTGTTGTAAAAATAAAATAAATAGTCATAGTTTTTTTGTAGTGTATTTAGTATCAGCATTGCACCCGTGCGAAGCCGGGGCGGGTCACTAGTATATATATATATATATATATATATATATATATATATATATATATATATATATATATATATATATATATATGATTAATTCGTTTTATTATTATAATTAAATTTTTATATTCTAAAAAATCTCGGTGATACTAAAAATGTAATTATTCATTTTTGATACTATAAAAATAATTATTATATTGTTAAAAAATTTGGTTTGCAGTAAAAATGCAATAATCTACTTTTGTTACTATGAAATAAATTTACATGTTTTCAAAAAGTTTTGTTTGAAGAAAAAGTGTGATTATTATTTTGTTTTATTATTATAAAATGAACATTATCTCCTAATCTCCATAAAAAATGTGTTTATTACTTTATGTTGTTGTTATTATATTAATTACTGTGTGCTAATAAATCTTGTTAACTGTAAAAACTTGATTATCTACTATTGCTATTTTTAAACAAGTTATTATGTTTTTAGAAAATTTTGTTTGCAATAATAATATGATTATGATTCCTTAAAATAACATTATCTTTTGAGATGACGCAGAACTCTTAGATATCACAACTGTATTTCTAAAAATTCAGCTAGCAAAGTACATAAAAGATTTTATGTGAACAGAACGTGAAAAATTTATAGCTCATTTAGAGGTTAAGAAAAAAATTTTAAACAAATGTTTCATATTTTCCTACATAGATTCCGCTTCCGTTATAAAAATATGTATGTTCTATTTAAAAAACGCACTTCCGGTCTGAAAAACACACTTCCGGTTGGAACCGAAAATTGTAAGTGCCACCAATCGACAGAGCGTATCCGACATAGTCACACAAAATTTTGAAATTCTCACAAAACCCATTTCCATAGGTATTAATAGGGGTAGACGGGTGGTGTGGGATACCCGATATATATATATATATATATATATATATATATATATATATATATATATATATTACTTGTTTGATTTTCTCGGGAATTATGATCCGTTAAAAATTAAATCAAAATATAATGGTGGTGTTGTATTCTCTATATTTTACATTTTTAAAACATTAACGTTTCGGTAATTTTTTACCTTCGTCAGAACGTACAGTTGTGGCTAAAAAATAAAGTATTTTGTTGATATAACTATTAAATTGTTTACATATTGTGTATTTACCTTGAACAATGATTCAGGAACAACACTGCACTCACGTGTATAAATTAGTTTAAAATTATATTCTATTAAGAATTTAACTTTTGTAAATTCACAGCGGTCAAGATGATCATGTTTGTCGGTGTTGTTCCTGAATCAATGTTCAAGGCAAATACACAATATTAAACAATTTAACAGTTAAATCAACAAAATACTTTGTTTTTTAGCCACACCTGTACATTCTGACGAAGGTAAAAAAAATTACATATATATATATATATATATATATATATATATATATATATATATATATATATATATATATATATATATATATATATGAAGTAAAATACGAACAGTAATTGCAAACTTCGTTCCATCATATCCTTTTCGTGTTAGAGGTTGCACAATTTGAATAAATTGCTACAGAACACAATTCATCCCATGACACCACCATCGAGATGATGGCCTACCTGTACCACCATACCGAGAAGAAAGTATAAACTTACCCTCCCCGCCATAGTGATACGGCAGAGGTACATGTACAACGGCATAATGTGGATATATCCACTGCTATTGCATCTCACACGGAGGAATCCGTGAAAGCCTCATAAATATATATTTATATATATATATATATATATATATATATATATATATATATATATATATATATATATATATATATACTAGCGACCCGCCCCGGCTTCGCACGGGTGCAATGCTGATACTAAATACACTACAGAAAAACTGTGACTATTTATTTTATTTTTACAACAATTATTACATCGGCCTCCGACGCGCTATTTATAGGCAAGCTGCCGCCGCCCCGGTCGGCCAGTACCGCCGCAAGCGCTACTTCCCGCAATTTTAAATCTGTAATATCTTCGAAAATATTCATTTAAATCTTGTGCTGTAAAGGACCATATAGATCTATATTAAATCAACAATGTATTTAAGCTATTTAATTGGATAAGGATTAATGCTGTATTGGTTAAAATCGCTTCAAAATTTGCCATTATTTGTCGTAAAAAGTAAATGACAAAAAAATGTTATTGTGGGATATCCATGAGAGATAGACATATACCATCGCGGAGTTTTCTGTAGACCTTTTCAATGTGTACAAATAATTAGTACATTATTTTGATAAATCTCGTAGGGTTCAGCCTGCGTTTGCAATGTAAGCGGAAAAAAATATGATAATTAACGACATCACATTAGAAACCTCAAAAATAACAGTATTTCTCCACTATTTAATGGATGTTATTATACATATAAACCTTCCTCTTGAATCACTCTATCTATTGAAAAAAACCGCATCAAAATCCGGTGCGTAGTTTTAAAGATTTAAGCATACAAAGGGACATAGGGACAGAGAAAGCGACTTTGTTTTATACTATGTAGTGATATATATATATATATATATATATATATATATATATATATATATATATATATATATATATATATATATATAGTGTGACCAGTGAAGTCAGCATCATATGCATTAGGTGTAAAACAAATTTTTAATTTTAAAATTTGTATATGTGTATTTTTTTATTAGAAAATTTGAGTCATTTCAATTAAACTGTTTTCTTAATATTAATGTGTATTACTTTAAGACACAAACTACGTTTTCAAAAATAGTTATTTTATGAAGTTACCTTATACAGAGTGAAAAACAAATAAACTTTTCATCACGTGACCAAATTTTAATAGCCCTATTTGGATTTTGTAGAAAAACACACATTTAATATTGCGCTATATAAACAAAATATGTCTGGAATGAAGCATTGTCAAAACTAAGAAGTTTTATATAAGTTGCGTTAAGTCTTATTTTGCAACAGTGGAACAATTTACAAAAAATAGGCAAAGAAAACTTTTTTTAATAACTTTTTTCGATCTTTTGAGAAGTTTTTTGGAAACAAATTAAAATTTGACAGAAAATGCTAATCACGTGACTACTATTTTTTTAGTTAATTTTCATCTCGCTCGAAGCAGAAATAGTTGCCAAATTCAAATTTCGAATAAAGCTATGAATAAGAAGATCCCATACAATGCGGATTTACTTGTCACACTGTATATATAAAAAAATATAAGAAAAGTATTAAAATTTTTACACTAAAGGTAGCAAGTCTTCAATACAGAGTGTTACATACTTCCAGGACAGATGGTTATCATCGAAATAAGAATAAATTCATGAAAACATAATGAATTAATTTATCATCATTTTATTGGTAGAAAAATGGCATTTTCTCATACTTAAAATACCTTAAAAATATTGAAAAATGCTGGGTTAATTGAATTCAAACCAAAATGATCCATTCTTTCCGAATTTTTAACTAAAATTGCACAAAAATTTATTATAAAAGTCATCATACAAAACATATTTTACCCCTCCCACAACCACCCTTTTAGTAATGTGTTTTTATTTATCTTAAGAAGCCATAGCTTCCCGAATCTTATCCTTTTTAGCAACTAAATACACTGTTTTTTTACACTCTGTATATGCTTCAAATCATTTCCATTTTCAAAAATTATGACTGATAAGAAACTATTAAAAAATAAAAAACCTGTACTTACGATTCTGAACATTGTGAAGTTTTTAGGTAGATATTTGATGCGTTTTGATCAAATGATACCGTTTCTACAAGTCAAGATGGTTAAATACTGAAAATTTTAACAAAAAATTACCTCCCACTTTGACTACACAAAGCATTATGTTAAATAGTCATATATAATTGTTCATAGGATCATGTACATACAGCTCGATTCTGGTTGTTATTGAAGAAATTGGGTGTTGGTTTCGCTTAATTTTTAATTGAAGAACCTTGACTTTGACTTTTTTTCGTTCATTTAGTATTCATATTATCTAATAGGACCTGGACAAGTTTGGGTGTTTTTTATAAATGTTAAATTCGTTTCTTAAGAGGAGTAACACAATGTAATTGGCGATAATTTAACTCAGTTCAGAATATTTTTGATGTATATTAATTTAAATAAAATTTTATAAAAAATTGAACCGACTTCTAAAAGTGCGCTAAAAAGTGAAAAATAACTATAAATTTTTATATGATATTATACTTTTTTAGTTGGCGCCAGACTAATACCTGACAAAATGTGATTTGCATAAACAGATTAAAAATAATTTATTTGTAATTACTTTCTTACCCTAATTTGTACAGGGTGAGTCAACGATTGGATGAAGTAGGTTTGTGCCTTTTCGGTGAAATTAACAAAGAAACTATATTTATTGTTTGATACAGTTTATTTTTACGCAGATTTTAAAAATATTTAGGACTCTACAGGGTGAGCCAAAAAACTAGGACAGCATAAAGTTGTATTTTTTTAAATAGAACACCCTATATACGAATCGTAATTTCGATTTAGTTATAATTTTAAATCTTTTTTATTAAGGGTTTACTATAACAAAACTTTATAGTTTCTGAGATAATTAAGTTTAAAGAAAAAAAGTCACATTTTCAAGCATCAATTCAATCCTAAATAACGTTTTCAATTTTGTGACAAATATATTCAAATTTGGAATTTAGCAAGGCCAAGGACAAGTTAACATAATTTTTACCTAATATTTGCAATAAAAGCTACAGGGTGTTGAACACATCGGCTCAAATTTGAACAAGTTTAAATGAATAAATATCTTTTTTTTTTAAATGGTACACCATGTATATTTTCATGTTATTTAATAGAGTAATAAAAACTCTAAAAGTTTTGTTCAATATATCCTATACCTATTTATAATAGTTTTTGAGATATTTCAGTTTTTATAATTTTCCATACTTTTTTACAGAAATAGTCTTCATTATCATAGTAGCCATGGCAAAAACAATGTAAAAGAATATTTTTCTGTGTGTCAAATTTATAAACGCAATCGCTTCTTTTGGTTTTTATGTAGTGTAGTTTGGTTTTTTTTGCATTCATCTTATATTGTAAAATGAATTTTCCAAAGAATGAGTTAATAGATATGATTTATACAATAGGAGAGGCTCAAAAAAATTGCCTTCTTGCTCAAAGAATTTACAAAATGAAGTATCCTGATCGACGCCAGCCTAATACCCATACTTTTCAAAACTTAATGCAAAGATTTGATTCTTCTGGTACTGTTGATTATCCAAAACGTAAAGTGGTCAACAAACCAGTAACTAATGAAGAAAAAGAACTACAAGTATTGTTAAATGTTCAGGAAACTCCTTATATTGGTAGCCGTCAGTTAGCAGCATTATGTGAAACATCACAATCCACCGCTAATCGTACTACCAAGAAATATAAGTATCATCCATATCACATGGAATTACACCAAGAATTGCATGGACAGGATTTTGAAAGTCGTGTAAACTTTTTTCGTACAATAAATGCGGAGATTCAATTAAATCCAAATTTATTATGCAAGGTAATGTTTAGTGATGAAGCTACTTTTAGAAGTAACGGTGCCGTAAATAGACGCAACATGCATTATTATGCTACAGAAAACCCATTTTGGATTAGAGAGGTGCAACATCAAAACCACTGGTCATTAAATGTTTGGTGTGGTATTCATCATTATCGAATTATTGGACCCCACTTTTTTAATGAACCACTAAATGGCCATAGTTACCTGAACTTTCTACAAGAAGAACTACCCCAACTGCTTCAAGGTCTCGATAGGGATGAGCTCGACAGTATGTGGTTCCAGCACGATGGTGCGCCTCCGCATTACCATCGTGAAGTTCGTGGGTTTTTGGACCAACGATATCCGCAAAAATGGATTGGACGTGGGGGTTTCATTGAGTGGCCACCAAGGTCTTGCGACATCACCCCATTAGATTTCTTCCTATTGGGTTATATTAAAAATAAGGTGTATGTTAATCCACCAATAACAGTGGAAGATATGCGAAACAGGATTAGGGATACCTGTAGAACAATAACGCCACTAATTTTGTCCAGGGTCCGAGAAAATCTGCAAAAAAGACTAAATTACACAAAAGGGTCGTTTATTCGAACACTTATTAAAAAAAAATAATTAATCTCAGTATTTAATAGGTAATTTTTTTGTTTCAATTTAGTATAAAAGTAAATATGTATTTGCCTTGTCGTTATTGTTGTGTTAATTTTTTCACATTATGTTTAATTAAACTATTGCCGTTGTAATATAACGAATAATGTATTTCATCATATTTAACCACATTCTGTTTGTTTCTGTAGTTTCTTTTTATTATTTTACATGGCTACTGTGATAATGAAGACTATTTCTGTAAAAAAGTATGGAAAATAAGAAAAACTGAAATATCTCAAAAACTATTATAAATAGGTATAGGATATATTGAACAAAACTTTTAGGGTTTTTATTACTCTATTAAATAATATGAAAATATAAAGGGTGTACCATTTAAAAAAAAGATATTTATTCATTTAAACTTGTTCAAATTTGAGCCGATGTGTTCAACACCCTGTAGCTTTTATTGCAAATATTAGATGAAAATTATGTTAACTTGTCCTTGGCCTTGCTAAATTCCAAATTTGAATATATTTGTCACAAAATTGAAAACGTTATTTAGGATTGAATTAATGCTTAAAAATGTGACTTTTTTTCTTTAAACTTAATTATCTCAGAAACTATAAAGTTTTGTTATAGTAAACCCTTAATAAAAAAAGATTTAAAATTATAAGCTAAATCGAAAATACGATTCGTATATAGGGTGTTCTATTTAAAAAAAAACAACTTTATGCTGTCCTAGTTTTTTGGCTCACCCTGTAGAGTCCTAAATATTTTTAAAACCTGCATAAAAATAAACTGTATCAAACAATAAATATAGTTTCTTTGTAAATTTCACCGAAAAGGCACAAACTTACTTCATCCAATCGTTGATTCATCCTGTATATATTAGTAGTTATTTATTTCATTTACAAATAATTTGGCGCCAACTTCAAAAAGTTCATTTTCATATAAAAATTTATAGTTATTTTTCACTCTTTAGCGCACTTTTAGAAGTCGGTTCAATTTTTTTATAAAAATTTTATTTCTCTATTTTTAGTTTTAGAATTCATTATGATGTCCATAAATTATTTGAACTAAGTACTAATCGAGATTAGTGTACCTCGCAATAACTCCAAGGTAGCAAAAAAAGTACCCACTTTATCCAAAGTTGTAAATCACCCTAAACTGAACCACTAAAAATTCTTTGGTTCTGAAAGTTTTCCAAATACCAGTAAAATTGTATCAAACAAATATTTAGTCTGCCAGAGTAAATCCACTATCTTAAATATCAAATTAATTTTAGATTGATAATATAGGCCCAAAAGTAACAAACTCAAAGATAAGAATGGCACTAAATAAATTAAAGAACAATAAATGTGCAGGAGAAGACAAAATTACAGTAGAGATGCTGAAAATTGGCGGCAGAAAAATAGAACAAATATTGAAGATTCTATTTAATAAAATAATTGAAGAGGGAAAAATTCCACAGGATTGATATAACTCCGAAGTAATCTTAATATTCAAAAAGTGGGACAATACAAATATTGAAAACTATCTACCAATATCCCTATTATCATACACTTACAAGTTGTTAACCAAAATCATAACCAACCGCATAACATACAAAATCGATTTTTACCAACCTGTCGAACACGCTGGATTCAGAAAATACTTTAGCACCACAGATCACCCACACACCATAAGAATACTAATTGAGAAGTGCACCGAATATAACGTACCGCTCCATATGGCTTTTGTAGATTTCCAGAAGGCATTCGACTCTGTCGAAATATGGGCAGTATTACAATCCTTAGAAAACGCAAGAATCGATTCAAGATACATAAACATCATAAAGAATATATACGAAAATGCAACCATTCAAATAAAAATAGACGACAAGACGAAAACGAACCCCATAAAACTACAAAGGGGAGTGAGACAAGGGGATACTATCTCGCCAAAACTGTTCATCCTAGTCCTGGAGGACATTTTTAAGGAACTTAAATGGGGCATCAAAGGTATAAACATCGACGGAATATACTTGGACTATCTCAGATTTGCTGATGACATAATCTTAATAGCAAGTAATTTCCAAGAATTGAACGAAATGCTACAACAGCTAAATGACGTATCAGCATCTGTAGGTCTTAAAATGAACTACAACAAAACAAAAATAATGAGCCACGAACAGGCAAACATAATAATACAGAACCAGAGGATAGAAAACGTCGAACACTATGTATACTTGGGTCATGACATCAGACTAGGGAAATCAAACCAGGATGCTGCTAAAAAGAAGAACACAGCTGACATGGGCCGCTTTCGATAAACTTGCATACATCCTGAAAAATAATTCAATTCCCATAAATCTTAAAAGAAAAGTATACGACACATGCATATTACCGGTGTGTACGTATGGATTAGAGACCATGTCCCTCACCAAAAAGTCCGCTAAAAAATTAGAAACAGTCCAAAGAGCGATTGGAAAGAAACATGCTTGGAATATCATTGAGAGACAGGATTAGAAACAACGAGATAAGACGCAGAACGAAAGTCAAAGACATCGTGAAGGAGGTTGCAAAGATGAAGTGGTGATGGGCTGGTGACATAGCCCGATATGAGGACAATAGATGGACACGAAGAATCCTGGAATGGAGACCAAGAGAGACAACAAGAAGCACGGGAAGATCGCAAAAAAGATGGGTAGACGACATAAGGACAGTGGCGGACAAACAGTGGATGAGATTGGCGAAGAATAGAGAAAGATGGAAACAATTGAGAGAGACCTACATCCAGGAGTGGATGGACAGAGGTTGACAAAGAGAGAGAGTGAGAGAATATAGGCTTCAAAACCTTACGATATCGATATGTAAAGAACCTGAGATGTAAATTTATTTCTAATCTAAATCTAAACCCTTAAAAGCCGCCTAGTACCAATTTTGGATGAAATCTGGAAATTAAAAATTTCTAAACTTATATTCGCTATTTACATCCTCAAAAACGATATATTTGAACAACATCGAAAAATGTAAAATTTTTAGTCCACCATATTGAATCCTAAAAAAATACTATTAAATTCATAATTTGCATCATCAAGAACCCCCTATATCAGTTTTGGAGACAATCGAAAAACGTAAAATTTTTAGGACACCATAGGAATCCGCTAGATTGAGTTTTTCCTAAAATATTTTAAAACTCGTAATTAACACTAACAAAAATCCCCCAATATTGATTTAAAATAAAATAGAGAGATGTAGAATCCACCATCTTGAATCCGCCATATTTAATTTTTTTTAATAATGTCAGATTCGTAATGTGCGATCCCAAAAACTCCCCGATATCAGTTTTGAAAAAAATCGGGCAAAATTAAATTTTTATCTGCCATATTAGATACACCATATTGAATTTTTTAAAAATTATTTCAGATTCGTTATGTGTGACTTCTCAAGAACTTAGAGGATACATTGATGACTCTGTTATTGCAGTATATGAGCTTAGACAAGGCGAACTGCGTGATGAACTTAATTCTAGAATGCTGAAAATTGAAAAGACTATGGAGGATCTTGTCAACAAAACTGCTCCACTTTAAACATTTACTCGTGGACCTGTGCGTTTAATTTACTGTTAAACAAATTTTTCAACAATAACTTTGCCGTTTGCTATGTGTCAATACTTCATTATATTTATAATTTTAAAATAAAGGTTGAATAAAAAGCAATCAAGTAATAAACACATGTTTTTTTTTAAAAAAAAATACAATACTACCGCTATACATTAATGTTGTATGTTCAATGCAACTAATAAAAAACTCCCCCATACCAATTTTGGAGAAAAACGAACAAAATTAATTTGTTCGTCCGCCGTATTGGATCCGCCATATTGAGTTTTTTAAAAATAATCTTAGATTCGTCATGTGCGACCCCGAAAACTCCCCCGTACCAATTTTGGAGAAAATCGGAAAAAATTAAATTTTCTTGTCCGCCATATTAGATCCGCCATATTGAATTTTTAAAAAATTATTTCAGATTCGTTGTGTACAACCCCTAATATTCCCCCATACCACTTTTGGAAAGAATCGGACAAAATTATTTTTTTGGCTGCCATATTGTCAGCGCCATCTTGGATTTTACTGCACCAATTTCATCCAGAAAAATATGGGACCACCGCAACAACTTCCTGAATATAACGTTAAAAATTTTATTCAAATTGGTGCAGCCGTTCCTGAGTAATCGGTGTACATACATAAAAAAAATACAAAGTCGACGAATTGAGAACCTCCTACTTTTAGAAGTCGGTTAAAAACATATAATCTTTAAATTTATTTTGATAACAAGTACATCATATTAAATAAATATTAGGTAATACAAAAATCAAAGTCAAGGTTCTTACCTTAACGTGGAGTCACACCTAATTTGTTCATTCAAACTAGATAAACTTAAAACAAAACTTAAGTAAGCGATTTATCAAAAATTAAGGTGGGATTATTTTTTTTGCAAGATTTGTTTTGTATAAAAGCGCGCGGATTAGGACAACAGGTATTATTTGATCAAAAACAATCAAATACATTCAAAATGTTCAAATTCGTAAGTAGCTAACATTATATTTTGTTAAATTGAATAGAGTTATTTATGAGATATTTTTGAGATATGATATATTTGTTTAAATTTTTCCAGTTTGCCGTTGTGTTCGCCATCTTCGCAGTAGCCTTCGCTGCCCCCAACCCTAAACCTGGCGTAGTTGCTTACAGTGCTCCTGCTCTAGCTTACAGCGCTCCCGCTATACCCTATGCCGCTGGTCCTTCTCTAGTTTCTGGATATGCTGCTCCAGTAGTCTCAGCTCCATTGGCTTATTCTGCTTACGCCGCACCTGTGGTATATTAAATTTAAAAATTATTTTTAATAGGTGATTTTCAAATTTTTAACTGCCAATGAAATATGTGTTATGACTTTTTAGAATTTTGACATGGACTTAATAAATATAATAAATAAATTTTGTAAATATGAAAATCAAACTGTTGTTTTGTTTCACGTTTCCTTAATATAAGAGGTTACCAAATAAAAATATGCAAAGAATTACGAAAATAATTTTATTATATATCAGGGGATAATTCTCACGGCAGGGGCGGATCCAGCCTCCCTCTTTGAGGGGGGGAGGGCTCGGTGATATCACAAAAGTACAGGAAACATTCCCATTTCTAATGTTAAAGGCAGGGTCGGGTCTATTTTTCTGAATTTGAAGCTTTTAAAGAGGGGGGAGTGCCAGCAGCATACACATTCCTAATATAGAAGGCAGAATCGGTTCTATTTTCCTTACCTCTGAACTCTTGGGAGGGGGGATGATCACAAGCATACACATTCAAGAAGTAAAGAGAGTAATAAAACTGTTACCGAAACCTCCAACGTACCTGCTCCAGTGCCGCAGGTAATTGAGGACTGCCGTAAATCTAATTATATTTAATTGTATTTCATAAATTTACTGCAACCATAAAATTTCTGATAGTTCAATTTAATTTCTGTCAGTGAGCAAAGTACACCTTACAGTGTGCCCTTAATGATTTATCTTGTTTGTGCTTGTTTTTATATATTATTTGAGATTAGTAAAATACCCAAAAGATACGGTTTCCACCTCTATATTTACTCAAAAATCGTTAAACCAAGGCATTTTTTCCTCAACGAAAAACTTATTACGATGAATGTTTATGATGCCTTAAGATATCAATATCTAGATAATAATGTTGAGATGTGTTCCAACATGACAGGAATTGGAAAATCTACTATATACCGAATACTGAAGGAGAAAAAAACGACTGGAATTGTTAGTACTCTCAAGCCACACTCGATCACAGGCAGACGAAAAACCTCGTTGGAAGAAGAGATGAAAACTGCAATAAAAGGAGATGTACAGGGAGAGTCAACGATTGGATGAAGTAGGTTTGTGCCTTTTCGGTGAAATTAACAAAGAAACTATATTTATTGTTTGATACAGTTTATTTTTACGCAGATTTTAAAAATTTTTAGGACTTTACAGGGTGAGCCAAAAAACTAGGACAGCATAAAGTTGTATTTTTTTAAATAGAACACCCTATATACGAATCGTATTTTCGATTTAGCTTATAATTTTAAATCTTTTTTATTAATGGTTTATTATAACAAAACTTTATAGTTTCTGAGATAATTAAGTTTAAAGAAAAAAAGTCACATTTTCAAGCATCAATTCAATCCTAAATAACGTTTTCAATTTTTTGACAAATATATTCAAATTTGGAATTTAGAAAGGCCAAGGACAAGTTAACATAATTTTTACCTAATATTTGCAATAAAAGCTACAGGGTGTTGAACACATCTGCTCAAATTTGAACAAGTTTAAATGAATAAATATCTTTTTTTTTTTAATAGTACACCCTGTATATTTTCATGTTATTTAATAGAGTAATAAAAACCCTAAAAGTTTTATTCAATATATTTTATACCTATTTGTAATAGTTTTTGAGATATTTCAGTTTTTCTTATTTTCCATACTTTTTTACAGAAATAGTCTTCATTATCATAGTAGCCATGTAAAATAATAAAAAGAAACTACAGAAACAAACAGAATGTGGTTAAATATGATGAAATACCTTATTCGTTATATTACAACGGCAATAGTTTAATTAAACATAATGTGAAAAAATTACCACAACAATAACGACAAGGCAAATACATTTTTACTTTTATACTAAATTGAAACAAAAAAATTACCTATTAAATACTGAGATTAATTATTTCTTTTTAATAAGTGTTCGAATAAACGACCCTCTTGTGCTATGCACAAATTTAGTCTTATTTTCAGATTTTCTCGGACTCTGGACAAAATTAGTGGCGTTATTGTTCTACAGGTATCCCTAATCCTGTTTCGCATATCTTCCACTGTTGTTGGTGGATTAACATACACCTTATTTTTAATATAACCCCATAGGAAGAAATCTAATGGGGTGATGTCGCAAGACCTTGGTGGCCACTCAATGAAACCCCCACGTCCAATCCATTTTTGCGGATATCGTTGGTTCAAAAACGCACGAACTTCACGATGGTAATGCGGAGGCGCACCATCGTGCTGGAACCATATACTGTCGAGCTCATCCCTATGGAGACCTTGAAGCAGTTGGGGTAGTTCTTCTTGTAGAAAGTTCAGGTAACTATGGCCATTTAGTAGTTCATTAAAAAAGTGGGGTCCAATAATTCGATTATGATGAATACCACACCAAACATTTAATGACCAGTGATTTTGATGTTGCACCTCTCTAATCCAAAATGGGTTTTCTGTGGCATAATAATGCATGTTGCGTCTATTTACGGCACCGTTACTTCTAAAAGTAGCTTCATCACTAAACATTACCTTGCATAATAAATTTGGATTTAATTGAATCTCCGCATTTATTGTACGACAAAAGTTTACACGACTTTCAAAATCCTGTCCATGCAATTATTGATGTATTTCCATGTGATATGGATGATACCTATATTTTTTGGTAGTACGATTAGCGGTGGATTGTGATGTTTCACATAATGCTGCTAACTGACGGCTACCAATATAAGGATTTTCGTGAACATTTAACAATACTTGTAGTTCTTTTTCTTCATTAGTTACTGGTTTGTTGACCACTTTACGTTTTGGATAATCAACAGTACCAGAAGAATCAAATCTTTGCATTAAGTTTTGAAAAGTATGGGTATTAGGCTGGCGTCGATCAGGATACTTCATTTTGTAAATTTTTTGAGCAAGAAGGTAATTTTTTTGAGTCTCTCCTATTGTATAAATCATATCTATTAACTCATTCTTTGGAAAATTCATTTTACAATATAAGACGAATGCAAAAAAAACCAAACTACACTACATAAAAACCAAAAGAAGCGATTGCGGTTATAAATTTGACACACAGAAAAATGTTCTTTTACATTGTTTTTGCCATGGCTACTATGATAATGAAGACTATTTCTATAAAAAAGTATGGAAAATAAGAAAAACTGAAATTTCTCAAAAACTATTATAAATAGGTATAGGATATATTGGACAAAACTTTTAGGATTTTTATTACTCTATTAAATAACATGAAAATATACAGGGTATACCATTTATTATTATATTTATTCATTTAAACTTGTTCAAATTTGAGCCGATGTGTTCAACACCCTGTAGCTTTTATTGCAAATATTAGGTAAAAATTATGTTAACTTGTTCTTGGCCTTGCTAAATTCCAAATTTGAATATATTTGTCACAAAATTGAAAACGTTATTTAGGATTGAATTGATGCTTGAAAATGTGACTTTTCTTTAAACTTAATTATCTCAGAAACTATAAAGTTTCGTTATAGTAAACTCTTAATAAAAAAGATTTAAAATTATAAGCTAAATCGAAAATACGATTCGTATATAGGGTGTTCTATTTAAAAAAATACAACTTTATGCTGTCCTAGTTTTTTGGCTCACCCTGTAGAGTCTTAAATATTTTTAAAATCTGCGTAAAAATAAACTGTATCAAACAATAAATATAGTTTCTTTGTTAATTTCACCGAAAAGGCACAAACCTACTTCATCCAATCGTTGACTCACCCTGTACATATATAAAAAAAACATACATAGTCGAAGAATTGAGAACTTCTTTCTTTTAGAAGTCGATTAAAGAATTATAAGGTCAAAATGTAGAAAAATGAATTGTAAATATAAAAATATGTTTTTCTGGTCCTTTTAACGATTACGTGGAAAAACGAAAGGAAGTAAAAAATTTCTTACTTAAAAAAGAAGGAAAAACTATGGAAAATCAAGACGACCTCGAAATATAAAGCAATTTAAAAAAAAACGTAATTTTCCTAGATTTCTTAAACTAAACAATTACCAAAATGTTAATTCGGGCGATAAAGTTACTACATAAACAAAAACATTGTATTCTGAAAATTATATCAACAACTACTACCACGACCTATCGCATAAATAATAAGGAAACCAAAAATTCAAAGTCAGGGTTCCTACTGTAACGTAGAGGCACACCCAATTTCTTCATTTAAACTAGATTAACCTAAAACAAAACTTGAATAAGCGATTTATCAAAAATTAAGGTGGGATTATTTTTTTGCTAGACTGTTTTGTATAAAAGCGAACGAATTAGGACAACTGGTATTATTTGATCAAAAACAGTCAAATACATTCAAAATGTTCAAATTCGTAAGTATATTTATATTATATTTTGTTAAATTGAATAGAGTTATTTATGAGATATTTTTGAGATATGATATATTTGTTTAAATTTTTCCAGTTTGCTGTTGTGTTCGCCATCTTCGCAGTAGCCTTCGCTGCCCCCAACCCTAAACCTGGCGTAGTTGCTTACGGTGCTCCTGCTCTAGCTTACAGCGCTCCCGCTATACCCTATGCCGCCGGTCCTTCTCTAGTTTCTGGATATGCTGCTCCAGTAGTCTCGGCTCCATTGGCGTATTCCGCTTACGCCGCTCCTGTAGTATATTAAATTTAAAAAAATATTTTTAATAGGTGATTTTCAAATTTGTAACTGCCAATGAAATATGTGTTTTACTTTTTAGAATTTTGACATGGACTTTGTAAATGAAAAAAATAAATTTTGTAAATATGAATATCAAACTTTTGTTTTGTTTCACGTTTCCTTAATATAAGAAATTACCAAATAAAAATATGCAGAGAATTACGAAAATAATTTTAGATGATTCCCGACATACAAGAGTTTTGACATATTTTGGAGGAAGCGACAGCTAGCAGTAAAAAATTGTACGTAATTGATAAACAAAAAATTATAGTGTAAGAATTATGAACGGTCTCGCAAGATGGTAGCCTAATCACGTGATATTAATAACACATCTATTCAGTTCTGATGTATATAATGGTTATAGATTGCTAAAAATCAGAACCGGACTTGAAAATTTGTCTACTCATTGTATATTAAAAATTATAGTAAAATTTATGAAGTATACTTAGAATTATGTTTTTATAGGAGCAATAAAACAATTAAAATAGTTTCGTAAAATTATAGGTGTTCTTTGGGATTCTTTATTTAAACAAAAAAAAAAACATGAAATGAATACTGATAAAATAGCACTTACGAAAAAAATTTTGTACCTTTTTATTAAATCAAATTTAATAGAATTTTGTTGTTGCGACGTTGTCAGATGTCAAATATCCATCTCAGTCAACAACATATTTTACTTTTTTAATGTAGAAACGAGTGTGGAATTAATCTTTATTCAATACAATTTTTTTTAGTTCTGGTTAGTTTTATTTAGTTCAAGTAAGTTTCATTAACTGAAATTGAATTAAGTTAAAAATATTATTATCCAGCAAGGGTCACATAGATCATGTTGAAAAAGGTCTGATTTACTAGGAAAATAATAATAATAATAATAATAACGACTTTTATTTAGGTGTAAAGATTCATTTACAAAATATAAACTTTTAAAAAGGTCTCTCTTCAAAAGTATCATTAACAGACGAAGTTTAGCTTTTGATCTGCTTTTCTTATACGTAATCTAGAGATAACACTCAAATTAGAGATGGTATAGAACAAGTAGACAATACAAAAAATGGAAAATTAGAAAAACAGAACCTACAATATTAAATTAAAAATCAATAAAATATACAACATTAAATTAAAACTAACAAGATTAAAATAAAGAAACTTAGCAAATTTTAACAGTTTAATAAGACGTAATGAGTAAAAAGAAAACTGGCCTGAAATAGTTCAATAATATCAAAACTTGTCAACGGATAAGAACAAAAAAAAAAAGATATTCCCAGTGATTAACCGAACATTTCGAAAAAAAAACAAACCAAAACACATTAACCAAAATCTTACTTCTATTGGTTGTTTAGATGTATCTTTGTTAAATATTTAATCTCATCAGGAAAACTATTGTAAAGTATAACTGCCCAATTCGAGAAACATCCCCAAAAAATGACACTCTTGTGTTTTGGGATTGATAATAACACTGGACAACAGCCAAAATGTATCTAAAATAAAATACACTAAATCTTACCAGTTTTAATATTAATTCAAGTTTTAGAGATATATAATGTCAAGTCTCCCTATATATTACCAATGTAACTGCAAGAATACACGTTGTATATTTGTATCGTTATAACAATAGAGGGGTGTGACGTTGCTAAAAACACATTTCCCCAAAGCAAGGAAATTTTACACAACTTGGCAACACCGTATGGAGGCTATTTTTTTGCGTCTCAGAAGTGATCTATTACCCTATTGATAAAAAGGAATATTACGTTTATTTCAGTTGCAATATTGGGGATCAGGACAAATAGAGGGCGCCACATATCTGCTGTAATGCATGTACTTCAAGTCTAAGAAAGTAGTTAAATAGTAATAAACGATCTATGCGGTTTGGTGTCACAATGATCTTTAGAGAGCCTTGGGTTTAAATATCTCCGTTATTTCAAGCCCTGGGGGGTTGGGACTTCGTACATGGAGGGTTATCCCTGGAGATCCTCCATGCGGCGTTGCCAAATTGTGCAAAATATCCTTAACTTGAAGAAAACTTGTATTTGGCAACGTAGCACTCCTCTATTTAGTTTAGTTTTCATTTTAGCACACCAAAAGTGGTGTGATTTAGTCGATTTTATTTTAGATACGTTTTGGCTATTTGCCAGTATTAAAGGCTTTCAAGTAATTCAGCAAAACCAGAGTCGAAACGCAAAGTCCGTGAGGATAGACTCCATTACCTTCGACAGTACCACAGTGAAAAACGGGTAGTTTAGTATATGTGCTTCTGCGAAGTGAAAAAGACCAAGGTTTAGAAATTTATATGAAAATATGTTTTTTTGGGTCCTTTTTTTTAAATCTTAAACCGAAAGAAAGGAATATAAGTGCATTTTACTGAAATTATATATATTCTAAGGCAGCAGCGCATATTATCCTTAATGTTTGCGATTAATAACCGCAAATTTATGGAATTTATGGATATCATAAGATTTTAACGATGTAGTGAAAAAAACAACTCGAAAGTAAAAAGTGTGTCACTTAAAACAAAGAAAAATATTTGGAAAATCAAGGCTAAAATAGTATTTTACGATCTCGAAATATAAAAAAATTTTCAAAAAAAAAATTAGATTTCTTAGATTTCACTTAAAATACCTGAAACAAAAATATTGCATTCTGAATAATTATATCGACAACTAATGTCACGGCAAAACAAATAAATATTAAGGAAGCCAAAAATTCAAAGTCAAGGTTCCTACCTTAACGTAAAGTCACGCCCAATTTCTTTATTCAAACTAGATGAACTTAAAACTTGAGCAAGTGATTTATCAAAAATTTAAGTGGGGTTATTTTTTTTTGTAAGGTTTCTTTGTATAAAAGTGAGCTGATTAGAATAATCGATATTATTTGATCAAAAACAATCAGATACAAACCAATCAAAATGTTCAAGATCGTAAGTACCTGCAACTTTTAATAACATATTTTATTAATTGAATCGATTTTTTATGATGTATTTTTAAAATTTAATTAGTGTTAATATTTTCGAGAAAATTTATTATTTTTGTTTAATTTTTTTTAGTTTGCTGTCGTTTTCGCTGCCATCTTCGCAGTTGCCTTCGCTTCCCCCAACCCTAAACCTGGCGTACTTGCTTACAGCGCTCCTGCTGTAGCTTACAGCGCTCCTGCTATCCCCTATGCCGCCGGGCCTTCTCTAGTTTCTGGATACGGAGCTCCAGTAGTTTCAGCACCTTTGGCATATTCTGCTTACGCAGCACCTGCAGTATATTAAATTAAAAAACTCTTTTTTATTAGATGATTTTTAAATTTGCAACTGTCAATGAAAAATATGTTCCGACTTAATGAAATTTTGGTTTTATAAATGTAATAAATTATTTGGTAATTAAATAAATTTTGTAAATATGAGGATTTTGTTTTACTTCACGTTTCCCTACTACAAAATATAATGAACCAAACTTTGGAGAGGATGATTGCGAGGATTCAAGGTTTCAAAATTATATATATATATATATATATATATATATATATATATATATATATATATATATATATATATATATATGTAATCGAAGGTTGTCGGGCATCCCGTGTATGTGCTGAGTCCCTCTCAGGACTGTAAGGCAGCTGACGTTTCGGTAAAATCTCATTCACCATTTTCAAAGCTCACTTTATGGCGTCTATGAGCGAACTGACGCCATAAAGTGAGCTTTGAAAATGGTGAATGAGATTTTACCGAAACGTCAGCTGCCTTACAGTCCTGAGAGGGACTCAGCACATACACGGGATGCCCGAAAACCTTCGATTACACATCACACCCGTGAGAATATCCGCCATAACATATATATATATATATATATATATATATATATATATATATATATGTATATATATATATATATATATATATATATATATTGAAGATGTCATTTTTGATTCAGTAAAGTAGTCGTAAATTAAATAACAGTCCAAATCCTGTTTAAAAACTAGATTTCGCAATTTCCTGCCTTGTATTTTTAGAAAGTTGTTGCGTTTCAAGTTCCTCAATAAGTAGATTTGCGAAATCTACCCAGAAGAAAAAAAAATTACACACATATTCAAAGTAATTTTTACATTAATTTTATTCAGATTATTTCACAAGTTGGAATCAATTCGTCATGTTTTCCATTTTACGCTAACCTGAACTAACCTGAATCAAGCGTATGAAAAGATAACAATTTTTCGCAGGATTGTCTACAAAGATAAATGAATTTTTTTATAATCTTCCCCACAAGAGATCACAAATGTCGATTTTACTTCGAAGGTACTACAATGAATACAAAATGTTTTTTATCATTGTTTGCTCAATCCAAAGTAATCATTAAATTTTTCTTCTCCACTTAGTCGTTGCTAGTTCTTTAATTATTTCAAGGTTTATAGAGGGGCGACGGACAGAGTTTTCCAGAATTTTAACTTCAATATCAATTTATTACAGAATTATTTATCCTTTTCTCAAATGAAATATTCCCAAATGATCTAAGTAAAAACAACCCACTGATACACGAGAAAAAACTTTTTTCTCTATTTTACCCTTCTTTATAACTATAATAAAAATTTCAGCGATCAACGGTCGCCATATTGGATACGCCATTTTAAATTTCGATATTCTAATGCGAAATTTGTAATCAGCGACGTCATAAACCCTTATAACCGAACTTTCAAGTAAGCTGTACCCTTCTTTATATGGATTTCAGGGGTTATTGACCACCATATTAAAACCGCCATTTTGAATTTCGATATTCTGATGCCAAATTCATGATCAACGAACACAAATACTACAAACTGAGCCCTAAAAAGAAATATTTTGCCCTAACAAAAAACTCTATAAACCGTTTATCGCTGCGTTTTCAAAAGTTTGCACTTTTGAAGCGCCATATTGGACGGCCATCTTAATTTTTCAAAAATGTCATAGTTTAAAAAAAACTATATAAGCATAGCTTCAAAATAATCCCACATAGAATTCTCTACGTTGTGTCAAATTCTGGATAGGGGGGTGATCGATCTGGCAAAGAACACCCCCATATATACATATATATATATATATATATATATATATATATATATATATATATATATATATATATATATGGGGGTTTTAGATTAATACTACTATTCTTAGCTTTTTCAAAAGTATAATCTAAAATAAATGCAAATTGCAAAAACATGGTCATAAACGCACACTCACATGACTTAAATTAACGCTTAAACGGTAGAATATTAATTAGAAATATCAATCTATAAAATACGAAGAATTAAAAAGGAAAAATAAAAATTATTCCCATTACGCACCTCAGTTTATTTTTGTCGTGTTTTTTCATGAAATATTTGAAGATTTTTTTGGTTACTATTAACTTGTTATTTTTTTATTTGGAAATCTTTTTATTTAGTTTTTTCTGATTTACAAATAAATTTTATTAATATCAACTATACAGTGTGTTGCAAAACAATAAGGGCCACAATAGGTGGTTTAGTTTGCTAGGTTAAAAAATATTTGGCCTAGGTTTTTGATATCTTGTTTGTCATTGATTCCTCGTTTTTCTTTTTTATATGTAGCATTTCCTTTATTTGAAGTTTGTGGTAGTTTCTTTCCTGGGTTAGAATCTTGGTGTTTGAAAAATCAAATTCATGTTTAAAATTTGTCTCATGTTTATGTAATGCTGTCGTTGTGTTTTTTGTATACTTATCCGTTCAATCTGCTGTCTAGATACTGTGTTGTCATTCCAATATATTTCTGTGGACAATTTAAACATGGTATGGAATAGATAACGTTAGATTTCTTTTTATGGATCGCCTTACTTTTTAACTTTGTAAACAGTACTGACAAGTGATTGTATGTTTTGTGGCAAACTATAATATCGTGCTGTTTGAGGATGTGTGTAACTTTTTCTGACAATGAATTAATGTACGGTATTGCAACATATATTCTTGGATTGTTATTATTATTATTTTGTGTAGGGGCGTTCTTATTATATAGTTTGTAAGTTCGTTGTTTTATTATTCTGTTTGTAAGTTTTTCGGGGAAATTATTATCACTTAGGATTTGTCTGACTTTCTTTAAAGCTTCTTGACGATATTTCGGAGAAGTTAGGGTCAGCCAAACGTATTATTACGCTGTTCTTTTGGGATTTCGAATGATGTGAGGTCATGTATATATATATATATATATATATATATATATATATATATATATATATATATATATATATATAGAACTCAGAACAAAGAACCTTCAATAACCGGACTATTTACAAACATCCATGTGCACATAAAATTGGTCCCAACACATCCTTATTTTCAAAAAAATCACAATTATATTTCTAGCTATATTAAGATATCAAAAACAAATTAAGTAACAAGTCAAGGTACCCCACTTAAAACACGACCACACCCAGTTTCCAGATCAACAATAAAAAAATCGCACAAAGAAATTTGAATGAATGATTCAGTGTGGGACAGATTTTTTGTAAGAATTGTTTGTATAAAAGCCAGCGAATTGGGACAATGGGTATTATTTGATCAGTATAGTCAAATACAAATCACACCAAAATGTTTAAATTCGTAAGTACCTTTTGTTTTTTATATTTTATGTTTTCATTAATAAATAAGTAATAAAAATAACAATATTTTTTATTCTCTGAATGAAAATTTGTCTTACTGATTTGAATTTTTTTATAAATTTGAATAATTTTGTTTTAGTTCGCCGTTGTTTTCGCCGTTTTGGCCGTAGCCTTCGCTGCCCCCAACCCAGAACCTAAACCAGGTGTAGTAGCCTACAGTGCTCCTGCCGTAGCTTACGCCTCTCCATATGCTTACTCTGCTCCTGCTGTAGTATCTGCCTATGGTGCCGCACCCTTGGCTTATTCAGCGTATGCTGCTCCTGTTGTTTATTAGATTTAAACATCATTTTTCTTTGATGATGACTGAAATTTGCTAAGATTATTGGACGATGAGTTTGAAATGTAATTTGTATTTAAAAAAAAAAATAAATAAATTTTATAAATATTAAAATATATTTTATTTTTATATTTGCCTCGAACAGGATGAGTTTTCAAAACGTTACAATGCAATATCTGGAAAACTGTTTGATACATTTTAGTGACTTTGTTTCTAACGTAGATTTCTGATCCAATCTAACCTAGCGGACGCAATAATATCCACTTGAAATCCAGTTAATAAACGGTTCTAATAGGAAACATTTTTTACTGCTAGTTACAATAGTGTACCCGATAGAAACATACGGGAATTTCAAATGGATAAAACGCTGCGTTAGAAACGAGGTCAATGTTGCTTAAAAAAGATTGCTATTGGGAAAGTAAGAAATATGTGGATGTATTTTTTACATTTTAATCAAATTTTTGTATTTTTTTCTACGAATACAAAAGTTTTATTGTTTTCTTAAATAAAAAAAACCTTAATACAATTTTCAAGACCGTTAAAATTTGAATATAAAGTGAACATATACACACATATATATATATATATATATATATATATATATATATATATATATATATATATATATATATATATATATAAAGGGTGTTTTTATAGAGGTATAGAACTTTTAAATGGAATAAAACAAAGATGAATTTTTTAAATTGACATGAAATTATTTTATTCGAAAGATGACCTTCTGGCATTATAATTTAAATATGACTTCTGGCAGGTCCAATTTTCGATGACTTTTTCCAACATTTGTGACCGTATATCGGCAATAACGCGACGAATGTTGTCCTCCAAGTGATTAATCGTTTCGGGCTTATCGGCGTAGACTAGCGACTTCACATATCCTCACAGAAAATAGTCTAGCGGCGTTAAGTCGCACGATCTTGGAGGCCAATTCACGGGTCCGAAACGTGAAACTATGCGGTTACCAAACGTTTCTTTCAATAAATCAATTGTGGCACGAGCTGTGTGACATGTTGCGCCGTCTTGTTGAAACCACAGCTCCTGCACATCATGGTTGTTCAATTGATGAACGAAAAAGTCAGTAATCATGGCTCTATAGCGGTCACCATTGACTGTAACGTTCGGACCAGCATCGTTTTTAAAGAAGTACGGACCAATGATTCCACCAATCCATAAAGCACACCAAACAATCAGTTTTTCTGGATGTAACGGTGTCTCAACATACACTTGAGGATTATCATCACTCCAAATACGGCAGTTTTGTTTATTGACGTATCCATTCAAACAAAAGTGAGCTTCATCGCTAAACAAAATTCGATTATGAAAATCGGGATCAACGGCAATCTTGTTTTGGGCCCATTCACCGAATCTACGCCTTGCTAGGTGATCGTGTGGCTTCAATTCTTGCACGAGTTGGATTTTGTAAGCACGCAAACCAATATTTTTCCGCAAAATCTTCCATAAAGTGAATGGACACATATTCAATTCCTGTGCACAATGGCAGATATACTGGTTCGGGTCTTCCTCTACGCTACGCTCTACAGCAGCAATGACTTCTTCTGTACGCACTGTACGACGTCTCTGTAGATGCGTATTATCATTTAGAGTAAACGTGGTGCGAAAACGTTCCATAGTTAATCGAATTAATTGCTCTGATGGACGATTATGTTGACCGTAAAATGGACGTAGTGCACGATACGTATTTCGAACAGAACCATGATTTTTAAAATAAATTTGCACAATTTGGAAGTGTTATTCAGGCGTCAGTCTATTCATGTTAAAATGCCAAACCAAACTAAACATAAATCACGTGACAGCTGACAAAATGGCCGCCAGTTAAAAAAGTGTTGCCAACTTAAAGTTCTATACCTCTATAAAAAACACCCTTTATATATATATATATATATATATATATATATATATATATATATATATATATATATATATATATATATATATATATATATATATATATATATATATATATAGACAGAGAGAGAGAAATGTTCACGTGTATTTATAAATGCTCCAGAATTGTGGAGAATAAAAATATTAACAGCCTCCGAAAATTTTACAGAAAAAAATACCATTGATTTTTCAACGATAACTTCTTTAACTTTCACGCTACCTAATCGTTCCAAAAGCAATTTAACAGAAAATTTCAAGAGTTACAATTCATGTAAAGTTATTTTTTTTTTGTATTTAAGATTTTTGAGTTCAAAGGTCTCGAGGTATTTGCACTCAAATGCAAATTTCTAGCAGTGATATCTCAATTAATCTCCATCCTACAGAAATAAGGAAAATGTTCAGTAAAAAAATAATTTTTGCATCCTGGCATTTTGTACGTATCTTCTTCAATATTTAAATTATTTTGAAACAATACGAAATTTAAAAAACATTTTTAACTTTAAATAAAAATATTTTCGAAAAAAAAAATCCTAAACCGCCCCAACTTGTACATCGTATTATTAGCACTTAAATAAAGTAAATTTTAAAAGGCTTATTTTCAAATTCAAACTTTGTTGTAAAACTATTGGTACCGAGTAAACAATATTATTTTGATCATAATTCCATTAGTTTTTATGCTAATGACTTCAAATAAAGCTAATTTTAAAGGTTTTTTTAAGTACTTTGAAAAATGTTCCATACATATTTTCCGAAAAATTTACCGTTATTCCAATATTTAACATTGAATACTTTGATATTAGTTTTTAGTGGACAAGAAATCACCATCAGCCAACCAAAATTCGGTACGTATTGCATCTACAGAAATGAAGTAATCTTCTTGTTTTTCTATGAGCTTCAGTTTTGTTTATGACAATTTTTTTGATAAAACGAAAGGTTCTCGAAATATTCGTAAAAAATCGTTTAACAACATGCTTTTTTTTAACCAAACATTAATTTTTCAAGCACGAATACCTCAAAAAGTATTGATTTATCGAAATAACTTTATAGTAAACTTTTTGCTTCCACTGATTCCTGCGATTATTTTGAATGTCATAATTTCCACCCCCGAGCAAAAGTGGCATCCATCTTCAGAACAAAAAGACGCATTAGCACTACAGAAATTTGTTTCTTGAACTATTTCCTAATTACTATCCAAATATCATGTCAATCGGTCTTTTCCGAAATAATTCAGAGCATAGAACCTTTAATAACCGGACTATTACAAGCATCTATGTGCACATAAAATTGATCCTAAAACATCCTTATTTTCAAAAAAATCACAGTTATATTTCTAGCTATATTAAGATATCAAAAACAAATTAAGTAACAAGTCAAGGTACCCCACTTAAAACACGACCACACCCAGTGTCCAGATCAACAAGAAAAAAATCGCATAAAGAATTTTTAATTATTCAGTGTGGGACAGATTTTTTTGTAAGAATTGTTTGTATAAAAGCGAGCGAATTGGGACAATGGGTATTATTTGATCAGTACAGTCAAATACAAATCACACCAAAATGTTTAAATTCGTAAGTACCTTTTGTTTTTTTATATTTTATGTTTTCATTAATAAATAAGTAATACAAATAAAGATATTTTTTATTCTCTGAATGAAAATTTTTTCTTCCTAATTTGGATTTTTTTTTATAAATTCACATAATTTTGTTTTAGTTCGCCGTTGTTTTCGCCGTTTTGGCCGTAGCCTTCGCTGCCCCCAACCCAGAACCTAAACCAGGTGTAGTAGCCTACAGTGCTCCTGCCGTAGCTTACGCCTCTCCATATGCTTACTCAGCTCCTGCTGTAGTATCTGCCTATGATGCCGCACCCTTCGCTTATTCAGCGTATGCTGCTCCTGTTGTTTATTAGATTCAAACACCATTTTTCTTCTATGATGACTGAAATTTGCTAAGATTATTGGATGATGAGTTTGAAATATAATTTGTATTTAAAAAAAGAAATAAATAAATTTTGTAAATATTAAAACATATAGTTTTTTTTTGGGATTTGATGTCTGATTCGTACAGAGTAAGTTTCCAAAACGTGACAATGCAATATCTGGAAAACTCTCTCAAATTTTAGTGACTTTGTTTCTAACGCAGATTTTTGATCTGATTTAAGTGAGTATTGTATGTAATTATATTAACTTGAAATCCAGTTAATAAACAGTTCTGATTGAGGTTTATATCCTATGCAACATTTTTTACTACTTGTTGAAATGCTGAATCCGAGAGAATCCTCAGTTAGAACTGTTTAATACGGAAATTTCAAGTGGATGAAATTATGCTTTAGAAACGGAGTCAATGTTGCTTAGTTGGCGAAATACAGAATATGGGGATGTATTTTTTACATTTTAACACAATTTTTTCGGAGAAGTGATGGAAAGTTTAATCCAAATTTAAATAATTTGACTTAAAAAGCTCTAATTAATATCATTAACTTCAATTACTCTGGCTCCGTGTCCTTTCTTTCGAAGAATACAGAAGTTTTGATTGTTTTCACTAGTAAAAAAAAATTTATACAGTTTTGAAGACCGATAAAATTTGAATATTAATTCCATATATATATATATATATATATATATATATATATATATATATATATATATATATATATATATATATATATATATATATTAATATATAATTTAAAAATTCACTATGGATTTTCAAAGCCACCCAGCACTCAGGGCATTTAAAAGAAGCTTAAAAAGGGTCTTACGTATCTGTAAAAATTCATAGTTGAACAATTATAACGCTAACTATTTATTTTAAAGGGGTATATCCAATGACGTTAAAAAATTTTTTATTGTTAATTTAAAAATTCACTATGGATATTCAAAGCCACCCAGCACTCAGGGATTTTAAGAGAAGCTTTAAAAGTATCTTAGGTATCTGTAGAAAATTCATAGTTTAACAATTATAACGCTAACTATTTATTTTAAAGGACTATATCCACTGAAGTTTAAAAAAATTTTTATTGTTAATTTAAAAATTCACTATGGATATTCAAAACCACCCAGCTCTCAGGGATTTTAAGAGAAGCTTTAAAACTGTCTTAGGTATCTGTAGAAAATTCATAGTTCAACAATTATAATGCTTATAATTTATTTTAAAGGGGTACATCCAATGACGTTAAAAAAAATTTATTGTTAATTTAAAAATTCACTATGCATTTTCTAAGCCACCCAGTACTCAGGAATTTTAAGAGAAGCTTTAAAAGTGTCTTAGAGATCTGCAGAAAATTCATAGTTCGACAATTATAACGCTAACTATTTATTTAAAAGGGGTATTTCCACTGATGTTAAAAAAATATTTTATTGTTAATTTAAAAATTCATTATGGATTTTCAAAGCCACCCTGCACTCAGAGATTTTAAGAGAAGCTTTAAAAGTGTCTTAGGTAGCTGCAAAAAATTTATAGTTCAAGAATTATAACGATAACAATTTATTCTTAAAGGGTACATCTACTGACGTTAATAAATTTTTTTATTGTTAATTTAAAAATTCACTATAGAATTTCAAAGACACCCAGCACTCAGGGATTTTAAGAGAAGCTTTAGAAGTGTCTTAGATATCTGCAAAAAGTTCCTAGCTCAACAATTATAATGCTAACAATTCATTTTAAAGGGGTATATCCACTGACGTTAAAAAAAAAAGTATTGTTAATTTAAAAATTCACTATGCATTTTCAAAGCCACCCAGCACTCAGGGATTTTAAGAGAGGCTTTAAAAGTGTCTTAGGTATCTGCAGAAAATTCACAGTTCAGCAATTATAACGCTAACAATTTATTTTAAAGGAGTAAATCCACTGACTTTAAAAAAAAAATTTATTGTTAATTTAAAAATTCACTATTAATTTTAAAAGCCACCCAGCACTCAGGGATTTTAAGAAAAGCTTTAAAAATGTCTTAGCTAACTGTAAAAAATTCATAGTGCAACAATTATTTCACTAACAATTTATTTTAAAGGGGTATATCCACTGACGTGAAAAAAATTTTTATTGTTAATTTAAAAATTCACTATAGATTTTCGAAGCCACCCAGCACCAGGGGATTTTAAGAGAAGCTTTAAAAGTGTCTTGGGTATTTGCAAAAAATTCATAGCTCAACAATTATAACGCTAACAATTTATTTTAAAGGGGTACATCCACTGACGTTAAAAAAAATTTTTATTGTTTATTTAAAAATTCACTATAAATTTTTAAAGCCACCCAGCACTCAGGAAACTTAAGAAAAACTTTAAAAATGTCTTACCTATCTGAAAAAAATTCATAGTTCAACAATTATTTCGCTAATAATTTATTTGAAAGGGGTACATCCACTGACGTGAAAAAAATTTTTTCTAATTAATTTAAAAATTCACTATAGATTTTCAAAGCCACCCAGTATTCAGGGATTTTAAGAGAAGCTTTAAAAGTGTCTCAGGTATCTGCAGAAAATTCATAGTTCAACAATTATAACGCTACCTATTTATTTTAAAGGGGTATATCCACTGACGTTAAAAAAATTTATTATTGTTAATTTAAAAATTCACAATGAATTTTTAAAGCCATCCAGCACTCAGGGAACTTAAGAAAATCTTTAAAAATGTCATAGCTATTTGTAAAAAATTCATAGTTCAACAATTATTTTGCTAACAATTTATTTTAAAGGGGTACATCCACTGACGTTAAAAAAAAAATTTATGTTAATTTAAAAACTCACTATGGATTTTCGAAGCCACCCAGCACTCAGGAATTTTAAGAGAAGATTTAGTCTTAGTCAGGAATTTTAAGAAAAGCTTTAAAAGTGTCTTGGATATCTGTAAAAAATTCATAGTTCAACAATTATAATGCTAACAATTTATTTTAAAGGGGTACATCCACTAACGTTAAAAAGAAATTTATTGTTAATTTAAAAATTCACTATGCATTTTCAAAGCCACCCAGCACTCAGGGATTTTAAGAGAAGCTTTAAAAGTGTCTTAGGTATCTGCAGAAAATTCATAGTTCAACAATTATAACGCTAACTATTTATTTTAAAGGGGTATATCCAGTGACGTTAAAAAAAAATTTATTGTTAATTTAAAAATTCACTATGGATTTTCAAGGCCACCCAGCACTCAGAAATTTTAAGAGAAGCTTTAAAAGTGTCTTAAATATCTGTAAAAAATTCATAGGTCAACAATTATAATGCTAACAATTTATTTAAAAGAGGTACATCCAATGACGTTAAAAAAAAATTTATTGTTAATTTAAAAATTCACTATAGATTTTAAAAGCCACCCAGCACTCAGAGATTTTAAGAGAAGCTTTAGAAGTGTCTTAGGTAGCTGTAAAAAATTTATAGTTCAACAATTATAACGCTAACAATTTATTTTTAAAGGGTACGTCTACTGACGTTAAAAAATTTTTTTATTGTTAATTTAAAAATTCACTATGGAATTTCAAAGCCACCCAGCACTCAGGGATTTTAAGAGAAGCTTTAGAAGTGTCTTAGATATCTGTAAAAAATTCATAGTACAGCAATTATAACGCTAACAATGTATTTTAATAGGGTACATCCACTGACGTTAAAAAAATTTGTTATTGATAATTTAAAAATTCAATATGCATTTTTGAAGCCAACAGCATTCAGGGATTTTAGGAGAAGCTTTAAAAGTGTCTTAGGCATCTGCAAAAAATTCATAGTTTAACAATTATAACGCTAACAATTTATTTAAAGGGGAATATCCACTGACGTTAAAAAAATTTTTTATTGTTAATTTAAAAATTCACTATAGATTTTCAAAGCCACCCAGCACTCAGGGATTTTAGGAGAAGCTTTAAAAGGGTCTTAGGTATCTGTGAAAAATTCATAGTTCAACAATTATATTGCTAACAATTTATTTTAAAGGGGTACATCCACTGACGTTAAAAAATTTTTTATTGTGAATTTAAAAATTCACTATAGATTTTCCAAGCCACTCGGCACTCAGGAATTTTAAGAGAAGCTTTAGAAATGTCTTAGCTATCTGTAAAAAATTCATAGTTCAACAATTATTTCGCTAACAATTTATTTTAAAGGGGTACATCCACTGACGTTAAAGAAAAATTTTATGTTAAATTAACAATTCACTATGGATTTTAAAGGCCACCCAGCACTCAGGGATTTTAATAGAAGCTTTAAAAGTGTCTTAGGTAGCTGTAAAAAATTTATAATTCAACAATTATAACGATAACAATTTATTCTTATAGGGTACATCTACTGACGTTAAAAAAATTTTTTATTGTTAATTTAAAAATTCACTATGGATTTTCAAAGCCACCCAGCACTCAGGGATTTCAAGAGAAGCTTTAAAAGTGTCTTAGATATCAGCAAAAAGTTCATAGCTCAACAATTATAATGCTAACAATTCATTTTAAAGGGGTATATACACTGACGTTAAAAAAAAATATTGTTAATTTAAAAATTCACTATGCATTTTCAAAGCCACCCAGGACTCAGGGACTTTAAGAGAGGCTTTAAAAGTGTCTTAAGTATCTGCAGAAAATTCACAGTTCAGTAATTATAACGATAATAATTTATTTTAAAGGAGTACATCCACTGACTTTAAAAAAAAATTTATTGTTAATTTAAAAATTCACTATGGCTTTTTGAAGCCACCCAGCACTCAGGGATTTTAAGAGAAGCTCAAAAGATGTCTTAACTATCTGTAAAAAATTCATAGTTCAACAATTATTTCGCTAACAATTTATTTTAAAGGGGTACATCCAATGACGTGAAAAAAAAATTTTATTGTTAATTTAAAAATTCACTATGGATTTTTGAAGCCACCCAGCACTCAGCGATTTTAGGACAAGCTTTAGGAGTGTCTTAGGTATCTGCAGAAAATTCATAGTTCAACAATTATAACGCTAACTATTTATTTTAAAGTGGTATATCCACTGACGTTAAAAAAAATTTATTGTTAATTTAAAAATTCACTATGGATTTTCAAAGCCACCCAGCACTCAGGGAACTTAAGAAAAACTTTAAAAATGTCTTACCTATCTGTAAAAAATTCATAGTTCAACAATTATTTCGCTAACAATTTATTTTAAAGGGGTACATCCATTGACGTAAAAAAAAAAAATTTCTAGTTAATTTAGAAATTCACTATAGATTTTCAAAGCCACCCAGCACTCAGGGAACTTAAGAAAAACCTTTAAAATGTCTTAGCTATCTGTAAAAAATTCATAGTTCAACAATTATTTCGCTAACAATTTATTTTAAAAGGGGTACATCCTCTGACGTTAAAAAAAAATTTTATGTTAATTTAAAAATTTACTATGGATTCTCGAAGCCACCCAACACTCAGAGATTTTAAGAGAAGCTTTAAAAGAGTCTTAGGTATCTTCAGAAAATTCATAGTTCAACAATTATAACGCTAACTATTTATTTAAAAGGGGTATATCCACTGACGTTAAAAAAAATTTTATTGTTAATTTAAAAATTCACTATGGATTTTCTAGGCCACCCAGCACTCAGGGATTTTAAGAAAAGCTTTAAAAGTGTCTTAGATATCTGTAAAAAATTCAAAGTTCAACAATTATAATGCTAACAATTTATTTTAAAGGGGTAAATCGACTGACGTTAAAAAAAATTTTGTTGTTAATTTAAAAATTCACTATGGATTTTCAAGGCCACCCAGCACTCAGGGATTTTAAGAGAAGCTTTGAAAGTGTCTTAGTTATCTGCAAAAAATTCATAGTTCAACAATTATAACGCTAAAAATTTATTTTAAAGGGGTACATCCACTGACGTGAAAAATTTTTTTTATTGTTTATTTAGAAATTCACTATAGATTTTCAAAGCCACCCAGCACTCAAGGATTGTAGAAGAACCTTTAAAAGGTCTTTGGTATCTGTGAAAAATTCATAGTTCAACAATTATAACGCTAACAATTTATTTTAAATTGGTACATCCACTGACGTTAAAAAAATTTTTATTTTTAATTTAAAAATTCACTATAATTTTCAAAGCCACTCAGCTCTCAGGAATTTTAAGAGAAGCTTTAAAAATGTCTTAGCTATCTGCAAAAAATTCTTAGTTCAACAATTACTTTCCTACCAATTTATTTTATAGGGGTAGATCCACTGACGTGAAAAAAAATTTTTATTGTTAATTTAAAAATTCACTATGGATTTTTGAAGCCACCCAGTACTCAGGGATTTTAAGAGAAGCTTAAAAAATGTCTTAGCTATCTGTAAAAAATTTATAGTTCAACAATTATTTCGCTAACAATTTATTTTAAAGGGGTACATCCACTGAAGTGAAAAATTTTTTTTATTGTTTATTTAAAAATTCACTATAGATTTTCAAAGCCACCCAGCACTCAGGGATTTTAGGGGAAGCCTTAGAGGATCTTTGGTATCTGTGAAAAATTCATAGTTCAACAATTATAACGCTAGCAATTTATTTTAAAGGGGTACATCCACTGGCGTTAAAAAAATTTTATTGTTAATTTAAAAATTCACTATAAATTTTCGAAGCCACTAAGCACTCAGAAATTTTAGGAGAAGCTTAAAAAATGTCCTAGCTATCTGTAAAATATTCATAGTTCAACAATTATTTTGCTAACAATTTATTTTAAAGGGGTACATCCACTGACGTGAAAAAAAATTTTTATTGTTAATTTAAAAATTCACTATGGATTTTTGAAGCCACCCAGCACTCAGGGATTTTAAGGCAAGCTTTAGGAGTGTCTTAGGTATCTGCAGAAAATTCATAGTTCAACAATTATAACGGTAACTATTTATTTTAAAGGGGTACATCCACTGACGTTAAAAAAATTTTGTTGTTAATTTAAAAATTCACTATGCATTTTCGAAACCACCCAGCACTCAGGGATTTTAAAAGAAGCTTTAAAAGTGTCTCAGGTATCTGTAACAAATTCATAGTTCAACAATTATAACGCTAACAATTTATTTTAAATGGGTACATCCACTGATGTTAAAAAAAATTTATTGTTAATTTAAAAATTCACTATGGATTTTCAAGGCCACCCAGCACTCAGGGATTTTAAAAGAAGCTTTAAAAGTATCTTAGATATCTGCAGAAAATTCATAATTTAACAATTATAATGCTAAAAATTTATTTTAAAGGGGTATATCCACTGACGTTAAAAAAAAATTTATTGTTAATTTAAAAATTCACTATGCATTTTCAAAGCCACCCGGCACTCAGGAATTTTAAGAAAAGCTTTTAAAGGGTCTTAAGTAGCTGCAAAAAAATCATAGTTCAAAAATTATTACGCTAACCATTTATTTTAAAGGGGTATATCCACTGACGTTAAAAAAATTTTGTTGTTAATTTAAAAATTCACTATGCATTTTCGAAACCACCCAGCACTCAGGGATTTTAAAAGAAGCTTTAAAAGTGTCTTAGGTATCTGTAACAAATTCATAGTTCAACAATTATAACGCTAACAATTTATTTTAAATGGGTACATCCACTGATGTTAAAAAATTTTTCATTGTTAATTTAAAAATTCACTATAAATTTTCAAAGCTACCCAGCACTCAGGGATTTTAAGAGAGGCTTTAAGAGTATCTTAGGTATCTGTAAAAAATTCATAGTTCAACAATTATAACGCTAACAATTTATTTTAAAGGGGTACATCCACTGACGTGAAAAAAGTTTTTTATTGTTTATTTAAAAATTCACTATAGATTTTCAAAGCCACCCAGCACTCAGGGATTTTAGGAGAAGCTTTAAAAGAGTCTTAGGTATCTGTGAAAAATTCATAGTTCAACAATTATAACGCCAACTATTTATTTTAAAGGGGTATATCCACTGACGTTAAAAAAAATTTATTGTTAATTTAAAGATTCTCTATGGATTTTCAAGGCCACCCAGAACTCAGGGATTTTAAGAGAAGCTTTAAAAGTGTCTTAGATATCTGTTAAAAATTCATAGTTCAACAATTATAATGCTAACAATTTATTTTGAAGAGGTACATCCACTGACGTTAAAAAAAAAATTATTGTTAATTTAAAAATTCACTATGCATTTTCAAAGCCACCCAGCACTCAGAAATTTTAAGATAAGCTTTAAAAGTGTCTTAGTTATCTGCAGAAAATTCATAGTTCAACAATTATAGCGCTAACAATTTATTTTAAAGGGGTACATCCACTGACGTTAAAAAAATTTTTCTAGTTAATTTAAAAATTCACTATAGATTTTCAAAGCCACCCAGCACTCATACTTAAGAAAAACTTTAGAAATGTCTTAGCTATCTGTAAAAAATTCATAGTTCAACAATTATTTCGCTAACAATTTATTTTAAGTGGGTACATCCACTGACGTGAAAAAAATTTTTTATTGTTAATTTAAAAATTCACTACAGATTTTCAAAGCCACCCAGCACTCAGGGATTTTAGGAGAATCTTTAAAAGGGTCTTAGGTATCAGTAAAAAATTCATGGTTCAACAATTATAAGGCTGACAATTTATTTAAAAGGGTAACTTTCACAGACGTTAAAAAAAAATTTTGTGTTAATTTAAAAATTTACTATGGATTTTCGAAGCCACCCAGCACTCAGGGATTTTAAGAGAAGCTTTAAAAGTGTCTTAAGTATCTGTGAAAAATTCATAGTTCAACAATTATAACGCTAACAATTTATTTTAAAGGGGTACATTCACTGACGTGAAAATTTTTTTTTATTGTTTATTTAAAAATTCACTATAGATTTTCAAAGCCACCCAGCACTCAGGGATTTTAGGAGAAGCTTTAAAAGGGTCTTAAGTATCTGTGAAAAATTCATAGTTCAACAATTATAACGCTAACAATTTATTTAAAGGGGTACATCGACTGACGTTAAAAAAAATTTTTATTGTTAATTTAAAAATTCACTATAAATTTTCAAAGCTACTCAGCAATCAGAAATTTTAAGAGAAGCTTTAAAATTGTCTTAGCTATCTGTAAAAGTTCTTAGTTCAACAATTATTTTGCTAACAATTTATTTTATAGGGGTACATCCACTGACGTGAAAAAAAAATTTTATTGCTAATTTAAAAATTCACTATGGATTTTCGAAGCCACCCAGCACTCAGGGATTTCAAGAATAGCTTGAAAAATGTCTTAGCTATCTGTAAAAAATTGATAGTTTAACAATTATTTCGCTAACAATTTATTTTAAAGGGGTATATCCACTGACGTGAAAAAAAATTTTTATTGTTAATTTAAAAATTCACTATGGATTTTTGAAGCCACCCAGCACTCAGGAATTTTAAGACAAGCTTTAGAAGTGTCTTAGGTATCTGCAGAAAATTCATAGTTCAACAATTATAACGCCAACTATTTATTTTAAAGGGGTATATCCACTGACGTTAAAAAAATTTATTGTTAATTTAAAAATTCACTTTGGATTTTCAAGGCCACCCAGCACTCAAGGATTTTAGGAGAAGCTTTAAAAGTGTCTTAGATATCTGTTAAAAATTCATAGTTCAACAATTATAATGCTAACAATTTATTTTGAAGAGGTACATCCACTGACGTTAAAAAAAAATTATTGTTAATTTAAAAATTCACTATGGATTTTCAAGGCCACCCGGAACTCAGGGATTTTAAGAGAAGCTTTAAAAGTGTCTTAGATATCTGTTAAAAATTCATAGTTCAACAATTATAATGCTAACAATTTATTTTGAAGAGGTACATCCACTGACGTTAAAAAAAAATTATTGTTAATTTAAAAATTCACTATGCATTTTCAAAGCCACCCAGCACTCAGAAATTTTAAGATAAGCTTTAAAAGTGTCTTAGTTATCTGCAGAAAATTCATAATTCAACAATTATAGCGCTAACAATTTATTTTAAAGGGGTACATCCACTGACGTTAAAAAATTTTTTCTAGATAATTTAAAAATTCACTATAGATTTTCAAAGCCACCCAGCACTCAGGGAACTTAAGAAAAACTTTAGAAATGTCTTAGCTATCTGTAAAAAATTCATAGTTCAACAATTATTTCGCTAACAATTTATTTTAAGTGGGTACATCCACTGACGTGAAAAAAATTTTTTATTGTTAATTTAAAAATTCACTACAGATTTTCAAAGCCACCCAGCACTCAGGGATTTTAGGAAAAGCTTTAAAAGGGTCTTAGGTATCTGTAAAAAATTCATGGTTCAACAATTATAAGGCTGACAATTTATTTAAAAGGGTAACTTCCACGGACGTTAAAAAAAAAATTTTGTGTTAATTTAAAAATTTACTATGGATTTTCGAAGCCACCCAGCACTCAGGGATTTTAAGAGAAGCTTTAAAAGTGTCTTAGATATCTGTCAAAAATTCATAGTTCAACAATTATAATGCTAACAATTTATTTTAAAGAGGTACCTCCACTGACGTTAAAAAAAATTTATTGTTAATTTAAAAATTCACTATGCATTTTCAAGGCCACCCAGCACTCAGGGATTTTAAGAAAAGCTTTAAAAGTGTCTTAGATATCTGTCAAAAATTCATAGTTCAACAATCATAACGCTAACTATTTATTTTAAAGGGGTATATCCACTGACGTTAAAAAAAAATTTTTAATTTAATTTAAAAATTCACTATGGATTTTCAAAGCCACCCAGCACTCAGGGAATTTAAGAGAAGCTTTAAAAGTGTCTTAGGTATCTGTGTAAAATTGATGGTTCAACAATTATAACGCTAACAATTTATTTTAGAGGGATGTATCCACTGACGTATAAAAAATTTTAATTGTTAATTTTAAAATTCACTATGCATTTTTGGAGCCACCCAGCACTCAGGGATTTTAAGAAAAGCTTTAAAAGTCTCTTAGGTAGCTGTAAAAAATTCATAGTTTAATAATTATAACGCTAACAATTTATTTTAAAGGGGGACATCCACTGACGTTAAATAAATTTTTTAATTTAATTTAAAAATTCACTGTGGATTTTCAAAGCCACCCAGCACTCAGGGAATTCAAGAGAAGCTTTAAAAGTGTCTTAGGTATCTGTAGAATATTGATGGTTCAACAATTATAACGCTAACAATTTATTTTAGAGGGATATATCCACTGACGTATAAAAAATTTTAATTGTTAATTTTAAAATTCACTATGCATTTTTGGAGCCACCCAGCACTCAGGGATTTTAAAAAAAGCTTTAAAAGTCTCTTAGGTAGCTGTAAAAAATTCATAGTTTAATAATTATAACGCTAACAATTTATTTTAAAGGGGGACATCCACTGACTTTAAAAAAATTTTATTGTTAATTTAAAAATTCACTGTTAATTTTTAAAGCCACCAGCACTCAGGGATTTTAAGAAAAGCCTTAAAAGTGTCTTAGATTTCTGCAGAAAATTCATAGTTCAACAATTATAACGCTAACAATTTATTTTAGAGGGATATATCCACTGACGTAAAAAAATTTTTTATTGTTAATTTAAAAATTTACTATGCATTTTGGAAGCCACTCAGCACTCAGGGATTTTAGGAGAAGCTTTAGAAGTGTCTTAGGTAGCAATAAAAAATTCATAGTTCAACAATTATAACGCTAACAATTTATTTTAAAGGGGTACATCCACTGACGTGAAAAAAAATTTTTATTGCTTATTTAAAAATTCACTATAGATTTTCGAAGCCACCTAGCACTCAGGGATTTTAAGAGAGACTTTAAAAGTGTCTTAGGTATTCGCAAAAAATTCATAGTTCGACAATTATAACGCTAACAATTTATTTTAATGGGGTACATCCACTGACGTTAAAAAAATTTTCTATTCTTAATTTAAAAATTCACTATAGATTTTTTAAGCCACCCAGCACTCAGGGATCTTAAGAAAACTTTAAAAATGTCTTGGCTATCTGTAAAAAGTTCATAGTTCAACAATTATTTCGCTAACAATTTATTTTAAAGGGGTAGATTCACTGACGTGAAAAAAAAATTTTTATTGTTAATTTGAAAATTCACTATAGATTTTCGAAGCCACCCAGTACTCAGGGATTTTAAGAGAGGCTTCAAAAGTGTCTTAGGTATCTACAAAGAATTCATAGTTCAGCAATTATAACGCTAACAATTTATTTTAAAGGGGTACATCCACTGACGTAAAAAAAAATTTTTATTGTTAATTTAAAAATTCACTATGAATTTTTAAAGCCACCCAGCACTCAAGGAACTTAGGAAAAACTTTAAAAATGTCTTAGTTATCCGTAAAAAATTCATAGTTCAACAATTATTTCGCTAACAATTTATTTTAAAGGGGTACATCCACTGACGTGAAAAAAAATTTTTATTGTTAATTTAAAAATTCACTATAGATTTTCGAAGCCACACAGCACTCAGGGATTTTAGAAGAAGCTTTAAAAAGGTCTTAGATATCTGTAAAAAATTCATGGTTCAACAATTATAACGCTAACAATTTATTTTATAGGGGTACATCCACTGACGTTAAAAAAAATTTATTGTTAATTTTAAAATTCACTATGCACTTTCAAAGCCACCCAGCACTCAGGGATTTTAAGAGAATCTTTAAAAGTGTCTTAGGTCTATGTAAAAAATTTATAGTTCAACAATTATAACGCTAAGAACTTATTTTATAGGGGTATATCCACTGGCGTGAAAAAAAAATTTTATTGTAAATTTGAAAATTCACTAAGGATTTTCAAAGCCACCCAGCATTCAGGGATTTTAAGAGAAGCTTTAAAATTGTCTTAGGTATCTGCAAAAATTCATTGTTCAACAATTATAACGCTAACTATTTATTTTAAAGGGGTATATCCATATATATATATATATATATATATATATATATGAATATATATGAATATATATATATATATATATATATATATATATATATATATATATATATATATATATATATATATATATAATATATATTATATATATATTTATACGGCTTTCACGGTTTCCTCCGTGTGAGATTTCAATAGCAGTGGATATATCCATATTGTGATATTGTAGTACTGAAATCACATTCAGCTAACTTACAACTATATTCAACTAGGTTTGTTTAGTGAAGTAAAATGCGAATAGTAAATGTACACTTCCCTCCAAACTTACTCACTTACAAACTGAGTTACATATAGTTGTTCGGATTAATCCGTGAAAACCGCATAAACATATATACGTTATCTTGCGGGAGGTCGGCGAAGTCGAACACCCAGCACTTAAATAAATTGTTAGCGTTATAATTGTTATACTGTGAATTTTTTACATATACCTTAGACACTTTTTAAAGCTTCTTTTAAAATCCCTGAATGCTGGGTGGTCTTAAAAAGGCATAGTCCACTTTGAAATTAACAAGAAAATTTCTTTTTTTAATTTTATTGGATGTACACCCTTAAGATGAATTGTCAGCGTTATAATTGTTGAACTGTGAATTTTTTTCAGATACCCAAGACACTTTTAAAGCTTTTTTTAAATCCCTGAGTGCTGGGTGGCCTTAAAAAGGCATAGTCACTTTGAAATTAACAAGAAAATTTCTTTTTTTAATTTTAGTGGATGTACACCCTTAAGATGAATTGTTAGCGTTATAATTGTTGAACTGCGAATTTTTTACAGATACCTAAGACACTTTTAAAGCTTCTCTTAAAATCCCTGAGTGCTGGGTAGCCTTAAAAAGGCATCGTCATTTTTAAATTAACAAGAAAATTTCTTTTTTTAATTTTAGTGGATTTACACCCTTAAGATAAATTGTTAGCGTTATAATTGTTGAACTGTGAATTTTTTACAGATACCTAAGACACTTTTAAAGCTTCTCTTAAAATCTCTGAGTACTGGGTGGCCTCAAAAGTGCATAGTGATTTTTTAAATTAGCAAGAAAATTTCTTTTTTAACTTCAGTGGATGTACACCCATAGAATAAATTGTTAGCGTTATAATTGTTGAACTATGAATTTTTTACAGATACCTAAGACACTTTTAAAGCTTCTTTTAAAATCCCTGAGTGTTGGGTGGCCTTAAAAAGGCATAGTCACTTTGAAATTAACAAGAAAATTTCTTTTTTTAATTTTAGTGGATGTACACCCTTAAGATGAATTGTTAGCGTTATAATTGTTGAACTGTGAATTTTTTACAGATACCTAAGACACTTTTAAAGCTTCTCTTAAAATCCCTGAGTGCTGGGTAGCCTTAAAAAGGCATAGTCATTTTTAAATTAACAAGAAAATTTCTTTTTTTAATTTTAGTGGATTTACACCCTTAAGATAAATTGTTAGCGTTATAATTGTTGAACTGTGAATTTTTTACAGATACCTAAGACACTTTTAAAGCTTCTCTTAAAATCTCTGAGTACTGGGTGGCCTCAAAAGGGCATAGTGATTTTTTAAATTAGCAAGAAAATTTCTTTTTTTAACTTCAGTGGATGTACCCCCATAGAATAAATTGTTAGCGTTATAATTATTGAACTATGAATTTTTTACAGATACCTAGAACACTTCTAAAGCTTTTTTTAGAATCCCTGAGTGCTGGGTTTCCTTAAAAGTGCATAGTGATTTTTTATATTAAAAAGAAATTTTTTTTTTAACTTCAGTGGATGTACGCACTTAAAATAAATTGTTAGCGTTTTCTACATAGATATAAAAGTTACTAGTTGAATATAGACTGCGGATCTTACAGAAGAAAGTTTGCTCACACTTAAAAAGAGACAAAGCGTTTTTGATTAGTAGTACCTCTCTTTCTAATGGCGTTCTTAAACATGGTACTCCAAATGTCATTGCATACCGTTGCCATCTCACCTCCATTAGAAAAAGAGGTACTATTCATCTTTCCAAGCGTGAAACAACTTGCTTCTGTAGGATCCGGAATTTATACATTTAACTTATGTATCTTTGGTTATCCTCGATTTGTTCGGAAAGATTAAAAACCACGTGACGTCACACTTACGTAGTCCATTACAAATTTTCATAAATATCGATTTTTTACATAAGAATTCTGAGTTAATACCCTATTTTTAACTTCAGTGTCTGTACTGTAAGAAAAAGGACAGAGAGCTACATATGAAACAACAAACAATTGTAAAAAAATGGTTTTAATCGTCCACAAGCATATATAATCTTTATTTATAATTATTCAGTACTTTACGTGCAAAAGCAGACATTTTTAAAACGCTTGCCGCAATAGATTGTGCTTCTTCAATGGAAACTCTAGAAAATTCTTTGACGAACGTAATAAGAAAATCTTCATTTTCTTCTTTCTTCTTTCTTCAACTTTCTAGTGCTAGTTTACAAGAAAACATGGTCATGATTGTTGTTGAGAAGCTCAAAGTCATTTGTGAAGTAATTTTCTGGGTAAAATTCAAACCACAGGTTAGAATTGGCCCATTACGTCAAGATATTTGAGGTTATGTATTCGAAAAATGTTTTTTGGCGACTTTGGAGGTTGTGTGCAGGATGCACAATATTTTTTTGTACACTGCAAGAAGCACACAAAGGTTGGTCGTGAGTTAACGGTTTTAAATGCGACAAAGTATTTAAAAATTTATTTTAACTACCAATTCCTTTTAAAGAAGAATGATGTAAAGATGCTAAAAATATACATTAAAATGTTTTTCCCTTTAGCACTAGCTGTTTTTCACAAATAAAATTTAAAATATTTCAATTCGTTTTTCACTGCAATATTCCAAAAGTTTACCCTGAAAAGAGGAAGTACCAAATCACAATAAAAAGCTATATATTTTAATATTTACAAAATTTATTTTTACTTAGAAAAAAAATGTGAATTACATTTGAGACCCTGTCAAAAATGCCAAAAAATCATTATCCAAAAACCATTGCAAGTTCCAATCATCTTCGAAGAAAAATTGTCTTTAAATTTAATAAACAACTGAAGCACCATAAGCTGAATAAGCTAAGGGTGCGGCACCATAAGCAGATACTACAGCAGGAGCAGAGTAAGCATAGGGAGCGCTGTAAGCTACAGCAGGCGCACTGTAGGCAGCAACTACACCTGGTTTAGGTTCTGGGTTGGGCGCAGCGAAGGCTACGGCCAAAACGGCGAAAACAACAGCGAACTAAAATAAAATAAAAATTAAAATTTTCAAGCTCTACTTTTTCCTGCAATATTTGTATCAGAAAAATTAAAATCAGCAGGAAAAACAGTTGTAATAATAGAGCATAAAAAATATTTCTATTGTTAATAATTTTAATTACCTATTTATTAATGAAAAAATATAATATAAATATACTTACGAATTTGAACATTTTGAAAATTGGTTTGTATTTGATTGGTTTTGATCAAATAATACCTATTGTTCCAATTCGCCGGCTTTTATACAATCAATTGTTACAAAAAATGTGTCCCACTCGGAATAATTAAAGATTCTTTATGCAGTTTTTTTCGAGTTGATCTAGAAATTGGGTGTGGGTCCTGTTTTAAATCTGATATAGTGGTCTATTGTAAGCATCTTGTTAAAAATTGTTTTAATACGTCGATTTGAGAAAAAATGAGGTTCTTAGTCGAAACAAAGTTCAAAATATTATATATTTGCCTGTAAAACATAATTTTTATTTTACTTGTTACAGGGTGAATTACCAATATATCCTAAAATACTCTTTTTTGTTAACCGACTTCTAAAAGAAGGAGGTTCTCAATTCGTCGCGTATGTATGTTTTTTTATATATATGTACACCGACTACTCCCGAACGGCAGTACCGATTTGAATAAAATTTTTTATGTTATGTTCAGGAAGTTGCTGCGGTGGTCCCATATTTTTTTGGACGAAATTGGTGCAGTAATGTCCAAGATGGCGCTGATAATATGGCGGTCAAAAAAATTAATTTTGTCTGATTTTCTCCAAAATTGGTATGGGGGAATTTTTGGGGTCGGACACAACGAATTTGAAATTATTTTTAAAAAATTCAATATGGCGGATCCAAGATGGCGGATTAAAGATTCTACATCTCCCGATTTTGTCTAAAATCAGTATTGGGGTATTTTTGTTAGTGTTAATTATGAATTTAAAATATTTTTTGAAAAACTCAATCTAGCAGTTCAATATGAAGTCCTAAAAATTTTACATTTTTCGATTTTCTCTCAAACTGATATAGGGAGTTCTTGAGGGTGTAAATTATGAATTTAAAAGTATTTTTTCAGGATTTAGTATGGCAAATCCAAGATAGCGTACTAAAAATTTTACATTTTTCGATTTTGTTCAAAGTTGGTACTAGGGGGTTTTGAAGGGTTTAGATTTAGATTAGATTAAGACTTAAAATAATTTTTTTGAAACTCAATATAACGGATGCATATGGTAGGTTGAAAATTTTACCTTATTCGCATTTTTTCAGATTTGGTATTATGGGGTTTTCGGGGTCGGGTATTACGAATATGAAATTAATTTTTTACAACTGTTAGGTTGATAAGATACCATATGAGGTACAGAAAATTTTACATAACCTGATTTTGTCTAAAATTGATATTGTGGGGTTCTTAAGGCGTATACAAACTCAATATGCAGTATAAAATATATCGAGCTAAGAAATTTATATCTCAGGTTCTTTAAACATCGATATTGGAAGGTTTTGGAGCCTATATTACGAATCTAAAATTAATTTGAAATTTAAGATAGTGGATTTACTATGACAGACTAAATAATTACTTGACATAATTTTACTGGTATTTGGAAAACTCTAAGAACCAAAGAATTGTTAGTGGTTCATTTTAGGATGATTTACAACTTTGGATAAAATGGGTACTTTTTTGCCACCTTGGAGTCATTGCGAGGTACACTAATCTCGGTTAGTACTTAGTTCAAATAATTTATGGATATCATATTGAATTCAAAACTAAGAATCGAAAAATAAAATTTTTATACTTCCAAAAGTGCTCTAAAAAGTGAAAAATAACTATAAATTTTTAAATGAAATTGAACTTTTTGAAGTCGGCGCCAAATTATTCGTAAATGAAATAAATAACTACTAATATATACAAATTATGGTAAGAAAGCAATTACAAATAAAGTATTTTTAATCTGTTTATGCGTATCACATTTTGTCAGGTATTAGTTTGGCTCCGAGTTCAAAAAGTTCAATTTCATATAAAAATTTATAGTTGTTTTTCACTTTTTAGCGCACTTTTAGAAGTCTGTTCGATTTTTTTATAAAAATTTTATTGGTTATTGTGACAAAACTTGTAGCAAACCTCACTGACCCAATGGCCAACAACATAACTTTCTGAGGAAGTTCAGCCAACAATTGTAATCAAGCCCTTTGATAAGGCCTTCTTCTAGTAATAGTGTTGAAGTAACTACCCCGAAAAATAAAATTATTTGGTACTCTCAATGGCATGAAAGCTGTAACTGCCACTTGAAAAAAGAAATTGCTATTGTTGCGAAAAAAAAATTAATGTAATTTCAAAATATTCCAAAAATATTACTGGAAATTATAACGATTTTTATTTGATACAAAAAATAATGTGTGAAGACTGTGTATAGTTTGAAGTTAGTAATCCATAAGAGAACTGGATGAGAGACAAGTGTATCGAAATGGAAGATCTAGAAAGGAAACATGACACATTCAACATGTACAAAAAGGTCAGAGAAATAGCAGGTCTATATAATAAGAATACCACTAATACCCTTGTGGACCCTGATGGTAAAATTATCTTGGACGAGGAAAAAATTTTTAAAACATAGGTTAAATATGTGAAGGAATTGCTTAATGATGATAGACCGAATGAACACAACTCCGATGATCTCGCTAATATAGACGCTAATATAGACATGAGACCGGAAATTCTAAACAGTGAAGTTCTATCTGCCATAAGATCTGCAAAAACCAGGAAAGCCACCGGGCCTGATAATATCCCAACCGAGCTGTTACAAATGATCCATGTTGAAAATATAGGAATCTTGGTCAAACTGTTTAATACCGTTTACGCGACTGGAGATATACCGGAAGATTGGCTGAAGTCTGTATTCGTCCCAATCCCAAAAAAACAGCGAGCAAAGCGATGCAGTGAGTACAGACTAATAAATCTAATGAGCCACACTATGAAGGTCTTTCTCAGAATCATCTAGAACAGGATAAGATCTAAATGCGAAGCAGATTTAGATGAAACCCAATTCGGATTTAGAAACGCCCTAGGTACTAGAGAGGCTTTATTCGCTCTAAATATACTTCTGCAAAAATGCCGGGACCAACACAAGGATGTATTCGTATATTTTGTCGATTACGAGAAGGCCTTCGACAGAGTACAGCACAGAAAACTCATAGACATTTTAAGTAACGTAGGAGTAGACAGCTGAGACGTAAAAATTATTAAAAATCTATATTGGCGGCCGAAAGCAACAGTAAGGCTAAATGGAAAACTCACAGAAGAAAGTAAAATTCTACGAGGCGTCAGACAGGGCTGCATACTATCTCCACTGCTTTTTAATATATATTCAGAAAAAATCTTTAAACGGGCTACTCAAGGACAACGAATGGGAATACAAATCAATGGAGAATATATAAATACAATACGATATGCTGACGACACTGTTATCCTAAGCGACAAACTACAAGACCTACAACATCTATTAGACTGTGTTAACACTGAGGGTCAAGAAATGGGGCTCAACATAAATATCAAAAAGACAAAATTTATGGTCTTTAGTAGACAACCTCATCTTAACGCTTCAATACAAATAGAGGGAAAAAGTATAGACAGGGTGACTCATTTTAAATATCTTGGATGTTATATCATCGAAAATCTAGACCCAGATACAGAGATAAGGTGTAGAATAGAGACTGCTAGAGCAAGTTTTCAAAAAATTAAACCATTTTTCTGCAATGATAACCTCAACTTAAAACTACGACAGAGAATGATAAGATCATGCATCTGGCCAGTGTTACTATATGGGGCAGAGACCTGGACAATTAAGGCTGCCACGATTAATCGGTTGGAGGCTCTCGAAATGTGGTTACACCGGCGAATGCTGAGAATACCTTGGACAGCTAGACAGACCAACGAAATGGTACTCAATAGGGCCGACACAACTCGTCTACTATTAAACACTGTGAAGTGTAGAAAAATCTCATATCTTGGACATATATTCAGAGGGGAGCGATATAGAATTCTTCAATTAATCATGATGGGTAAAGTAGAGGGACACAGAGGGGTAGGAAGGAGACAGGCTTCCTGGTTGAGGAATATTCGTGAATGGACAGGTATACGTAGCGCGGGGGAACTGTTCCAGCTAGCGCAGGACCGTGAAAGACTTGCCAATGTAATTGCCAACGTCAGGGGGACCTGATATGGCACTTGAAGAAGAAGAAGAATCCATAAGATGTTTTTTATATTCTTTTACCGACTTGAAAAACGAAAATGGTCTACAATGTTCATTAAAAGATGTCATATTCATTTGTTTAAAGTGTGAAAAAGTAGAAAAAAATTAAATAGGTTCCTGCGCTTTTAATTTAATTTCAATTAACGCAATAAAAACTAAATTTGAAATAAATTATTTCTGCACAGGTGTTTTCAAACTTGGTTATACATATTTTTTATCAGTCGGTGCTGGATGATCAAAATATCCTATTAATATAGAATATTATTGATATATATATATATATATATATATATATATATATATATATATATATATATATATATATATTTATATAAATTTTTCAATGATTTTTTTTTCAGAAAGAATAAAATGAATAGAAATAAGGTCTATGGTATTATACTTCATAGAGATAAAATAATATTATTTAGAGGAGAATTGTTTTTTGACATATAAGTAAGAATAATTGCAATTATTTATTATATATATATATATATATATATATATATATATATTTATAATAAACTACTATATCCGATTTAAAACAGGACCCACACCCAATTTCTAGATCAACTAGAAAAAAAACTGCATAAAGAATCTTTAATAATTCCAAGTGGGATAAATTTTTTTGTAACAATTGATTGTATAAAAGTCGACGAATTGGGAAAATAGGTATTATTTGATCAAAGCCAGTCAAATACAAACCTATTTTCAAAATGTTCAAATTCGTAAGTATATTTATATTATATATCTTTTTTTTTCATTAATAAATGAGTAATTAAAATTATTAAGGAAACGTTATTTTTATGCTCTATTACTACAACTTAGTTTTTCCTGCTGATTTTGATTTTTCTGAAACGAATATTGCAAAAAATAAATTATAGTTTAAAAATTTTAATTTTACATTTTATTTTAGTTCGCTGTTGTTTTCGCCGTTTTGGCCGTAGCCTTCGCAGCCCCCAACCCAGAACCTAAACCAGGTGTAGTTGCTGCCTACAGTGCGCCTGCTGTAGCTTACACTGCTCCTGCTGTTAGTTACTCTGCTCCTCCTGTGATATCTGCTTATGGTGCCGCACCCTTAGCTTATTCAGCTTATGGTGCTTCAGTTGTCTATTAAATTTGGACACAATTTTTCTTCGAAGATGATTGGAACTTGCAATTGATTTTTGGACTATGATTTTTTGGTTTCAAATGTAATTCACAGTTTTATTAAGTAAAAATAAATTTGATAAATATTAAAATATATAGTTTTTTATTGTGATTTGATACTTCCTCTTTACAGGGTAAGCTTGTAGAACTCTGCAGTGCTAGACCGGAAAAACGATTTGAAATATTTGAATTTTATTAGTAACAAATAGCTAGTGCGACAGGGGAAAAAACATTTTAATGTATATTGTTAACAATTTTATTTTAAAACGGGTTGGTAGTTAAATTTTTAAATAGTTTGTCGCAATTAAAACCATGAACTCATGATCAATATTTTTGTGCTTCAGGCAGTGTACAAAAAATATTATGCATCCTTGCACATAACTTCCAAAGTCACCAATAAATATTTTCCGAGTACATAACCTCAAATATCTTAATATCTTGATGTAATGGGTCAATTCTAACCTGTGAAATGATTCTCAGTTGCTCAACAACCATCATGACCCTATTTTTTTGTAAACTTGTATTATTTGGAGATTTGTAGCATATATGCGAATTTATAAGCAGAAAAATTAAAGCGGTAATAAATAATGGAAATGTAACCAGTTGTTATATAACAAGAAACCAGCATTAGAAAGTTGAAGAGAGAAAAAAAGAAAAAAATGAAGATTCTCTTATTTCGTTCGTCGAAGAATTTTCTAGAATTTACATTGAAGAAGCATATATATATATATATATATATATATATATATATATATATATATATATATATATAAATATGTAGATAAGTTTTTGTCCGTGTAATTTAAAATAAAATAGAATAAAATATTTGGCGAAGCGGACGTGAAAATTTGTCAATCTACATGATTCTCGTATTAAAAAGTGCGGAGCACTCCAAAGTATGGAATAACTCCGGGTCCGACAGATGGCGACAGCGCTGTTTCGTCCTAATATGGGACTCGTCAGGCCACCGCAGTCGGTACAAACTATCATCTCGCCTTTGCATCGTATAAGCCATACTTATAATCAAAATACGGCAAATAAGACGACAAAGGCGACATCTCGATGGTCCACTTGATAATACAAGAACCATACAGATTAACAAAGTTTGTAAGAGAGAGATGATGGTTTGTACCGACTGCGGTGGCCTGACGAGTCCCATATTAGGACGAAACAGCGCTGTCGCCATCTGTCGGACCCGGAGTTATTCCATACTTTGGAGTGCTCCGCACTTTTTAATACGAGAATCATGTAGATTGACAAATTTTCACGTCCGCTTCGCCAAATATTTTATTCTATTTTATTATATATATATATATATATATATATATATATATATATATATATATATATATACATATATATATATATATATATATATATATATATATATATATATATATATAATATATATATATATATATATATATATATATATATATATATATATACGTATATATATATATATATATATATATATATATATATATATACATATATATATATATATATATATATATATATATATATATATATATATATATATATATATATATATATATATATATATATTCATTTTACATTAGGAATGTGTATGCTGCTGGCACTCCCTCCCATAGATAACTCGTTTTTCTTGCGATCGCTCCTCACCTTCCCAAGAGCTTTGAGTTCAGGAAAATAGAATTCATTCTTCATTTTACATTAGGAATGTGTATGCTGCTGACACTCCCTCCCATAGATAACTTGTTTTTCTTGCGATCGCTCCTCACCTTCCCAAGAGTTTTGAGTTCAGGAAAATAGAACCCATTCTTCATTTTACATTAGGAATGTGTATGCTGCTGGCACTCCCTCCCATAGATAACTTGTTTTCCTTGCGATCGCTCCTCACATTCCCAAGAACTTTGAGTTCAGGGAAATAGAACCCATTCTTCATTTTACATTAGGAATATGTATGCTGCTGGCACTCCCTCCCATAGATAATCCGTTTTTCTTGCGATCGCTCCTCACCTTCCCAAGAGCTTTGAGTTCAGGAAAATAGAACCCATTCTTCATTTTACATTAGGAATGTGTATGTTGCTGGCACTCTCTCCCATAGATAACTCGTTTTTCTTGCGATCGCTCCTCACCTTTCCAAGAGCTTTGAGTTCAGGAAAATAGAACCCATTCTTCATTTTACATTAGGAATATGTATGCCGCTGGCACTCCCTCCCATAGATAACTCGTTTTTCTTGCGATCGCTCCTCACCTTCCCAAGAGCTTTGAGTTCAGGAAAATAGAACCCATTCTTCATTTTACATTAGGAATGTGTATGATGCTGGCACTCCCTCCCATAGATAACTCGTTTTTCTTGCGATCGCTCCTCTCCTTCCCAAGAGCTTTGAGTTCAGGAAATTAGAACCCATTCTTCATTTTACATTAGGAATGTGTATGCTGCTGGCACTCCCTCCCATAGATAACTTGTTTTTCTTGCGATCGCTCCTCTCCTTCCCAAGAGCTTTGAGTTCAGGAAAGTAGAACCCATTCTTCATTTTACATTAGGAATGTGTATGCTGCTGGCATTCCCTCCCATAGATAACTTGTTTTTCTTGCGATCGCTCCTCTCCTTCCCAAGAGCTTTGAGTTCAGGAAAGTAGAACCCATTCTTCATTTTACATTAGGAATGTGTATGCTGCTGGCATTCCCTCCCATAGATAACTCGTTTTTCTTGCGATCGCTCCTCTCCTTCCAAGAGCTTTGAGTTAAGGAAAGTAGAACCCATTCTTCATTTTACATTAGGAATGTGTATGCTGCTGGCACTCCCTCCCATAGATAACTTGTTTTTCTTGCGATCGCTCCTCTCCTTCCCAAGAGCTTTGAGTTCAGGAAAGTAGAACCCATTCTTCATTTTACATTAGGAATGTGTATGCTGCTGGCACTCCCTCCCATAGATAATTTGTTTTTCTTGCGATCGCTACTCTCCTTCCCAAGAGTTTTGAGTTCAGGAAAGTAGAACCCATTCTTCATTTTACATTAGGAATGTGTATGCTGCTGGCACTCCCTCCCATAGATAACTTGTTTTTCTTGCGATCGCTCCTCACCTTCCCAAGAGTTTTGAGTTCAGGAAAATAGAACCCATTCTTCATTTTACATTAGGAATGTGTATGCTGCTGGCACTCCCTCCCATAGATAACTTGTTTTCCTTGCGATCGCTCCTCACATTCCCAAGAACTTTGAGTTCAGGGAAATAGAACCCATTCTTCATTTTACATTAGGAATATGTATGCTGCTGGCACTCCCTCCCATAGATAACTTGTTTTTCTTGCGATCGCTCCTCACCATCCCAAGAGTTTTGAGTTCAGGAAAATAGAACCCATTCTTCATTTTACATTAGGAATGTGTATGCTGCTGGCACTCCCTCCCATAGATAACTTGTTTTCCTTGCGATCGCTCCTCACATTCCCAAGAACTTTGAGTTCAGGGAAATAGAACCCATTCTTCATTTTACATTAGGAATATGTATGCTGCTGGCACTCCCTCCCATAGATAATCCGTTTTTCTTGCGATCGCTCCTCACCTTCCCAAGAGCTTTGAGTTCAGGAAAATAGAACCCATTCTTCATTTTACATTAGGAATATGTATGCCGCTGGCACTCCCTCCCATAGATAACTCGTTTTTCTTGCGATCGCTCCTCACCTTCCCAAGAGCTTTGAGTTCAGGAAAATAGAACCCATTCTTCATTTTACATTAGGAATGTGTATGCTGCTGGCACTCCCTCCCATAGATAACTCGTTTTTCTTGCGATCGCTCCTCTCCTTCCCAAGAGCTTTGAGTTCAGGAAATTAGAACCCATTCTTCATTTTACATTAGGAATGTGTATGCTGCTGGCACTCCCTCCCATAGATAACTCGTTTTTCTTGCAATCGCTCCTCTCCTTCCCAAGAGCTTTGAGTTCAGGAAAGTAGAAACCATTCTTCATTTTACATTAGGAATGTGTATGCTGCTGGCACTCCCTCCCATAGATAACTTGTTTTTCTTGCGATCGCTCCTCACCTTCCCAAGAGCTTTGAGTTCAGGAAAGTAGAACCCATTCTTCATTTTACATTAGGAATGTGTATGCTGCTGGCATTCCCTCCCATAGATAACTTGTTTTTCTTGCGATCGCTCCTCTCCTTCCCAAGAGCTTTGAGTTCAGGAAAGTAGAACCCATTCTTCATTTTACATTAGGAATGTGTATGCTGCTGGCATTCCCTCCCATAGATAACTCGTTTTTCTTGCGATCGCTCCTCTCCTTCCCAAGAGCTTTGAGTTCAGGAAAGTAGAACCCATTCTTCATTTTACATTAGGAATGTGTATGCTGCTGGCGCTCCCTCCCATAGATAACTTGTTTTTCTTGCGATCGCTCCTCTCCTTCCCAAGAGCTTTGAGTTCAGGAAAGTAGAACCCATTCTTCATTTTACATTAGGAATGTGTATGCTGCTGGCACTCCCTCCCATAGATAACTTGTTTTTCTTGCGATCGCTCCTCTCCTTCCCAAGAGCTTTGAGTTCAGGAAAGTAGAACCCATTCTTCATTTTACATTAGGAATGTGTATGATGCTGGCACTCCCTCCCATAAATAACTCGTTTTTCTTGAGATCGCTCCTCGCCTTCCCAAGAACTTTGAGTTCAGGAAAATAGAACCCATTCTTCATTTTACATTAGAAATGTGTATGCTGCTGGCACTCCCTCCCATAGATAACTTGTTTTTCTTGCGATCGCTCCTCTCCTTCCCAAGAGCTTTGAGTTCAGGAAAGTAGAACCCATTCTTAATTTTACATTAGGAATGTGTATGCTGCTGGCACTCCCTCCCATAGATAACTTGTTTTTCTTGCGATCGCTCCTCTCCTTACCAAGAGCTTTGAGTTCAGGAAAGTAGAACCCATTCTTCATTTTACATTAGGAATGTGTATGCTGCTGGCACTCCCTCCCATAGATAACTTGTTTTTCTTGCGATCGCTCCTCGCCTTCCCAAGAACTTTGAGTTCAGGAAAATAGAACCCATTCTTCATTTTACATTAGGAATGTGTATGCTGCTGGCACTCCCTCCCATAGATAACTTGTTTTTCTTGCGATCGCTCCTCTCCTTCCCAAGAGCTTTGAGTTCAGGAAAGTAGAACCCATTCTTCATTTTACATTAGGAATGTGTATGCTGCTGGCACTCCCTCCCATAGATAACTTGTTTTTCTTGCGATCGCTCCTCGCCTTCCCAAGAACTTTGAGTTCAGGAAAATAGAACCCATTCTTCATTTTACATTAGGAATGTGTGTGCTGCTGGCACTCCCTCCCATAGATAACTTGTTTTTCTTGCGATCGCTCCTCTCCTTCCCAAGATCTTTGAGTTCAGGAAAGTAGAACCCATTCTTCATTTTACATTAGGAATATGTATGCTGCTGGCACTCCCTCCCATAGAAAACTTGTTTTTCTTGCGATCGCTCCTCGCCTTCCCAAGAACTTTGAGTTCAGGAAAGTAGAACCCATTCTTCATTTTACATTAGGAATGTGTATGCTGCTGGCACTCCCTCCCATAGATAACTTGTTTTTCTTGCGATCGCTCCTCTCCTTCCCAAGAGCTTTGAGTTCAGGAAAATAGAACCCATTCTTCATTTTACATTAGGAATGTGTATGCTGCTGGCACTCCTTCCCATAGATAACTTGTTTTTCTTGCGATCGCTCCTCTCCTTCCCAAGAGCTTTGAGTTCAGGAAAGTAGAACCCATTCTTCATTTTACATTAGGAATGTGTATGCTGCTGGCACTCCCTCCCATAGATAACTTGTTTTTCTTGCGATCGCTCCTCTCCTTCCCAAGAGCTTTGAGTTCAGGAAAATAGAACCCATTCTTCATTTTACATTAGGAATGTGTATGCTGCTGGCACTCCCTCCCATAGATAACTTGTTTTTCTTGCGATCGCTCCTCGCCTTCCCAAGAACTTTGAGTTCAGGAAAATACAACCCATTCTTCATTTTACATTAGGAATGTGTATGCTGCTGGCACTTCCTCCCATAGATAACTTGTTTTTCTTACGATCGCTCCTCTCCTTCCCAAGAGCTTTGAGTTCAGGAAAGTAGAACCCATTCTTCATTTTACATTAGGAATGTGTATGCTGCTGGCACTCCCTCCCATAGATAACTTGTTTTTCTTGCTATCGCTCCTCTCCTTCCCAAGAGCTTTGAGTTCAGGAAAGTAGAACTCATTCTTCATTTTACATTAGGAATGTGTATGCTGCTGGCACTCCTTCCCATAGATAACTTGTTTTTCTTGCGATCGCTCCTCTCCTTCCCAAGAGCTTTGAGTTCAGGAAAGTAGAACCCATTCTTCATTTTACATTAGGAATGTGTATGCTGCTGGCACTCCCTCCCATAGATAACTTGTTTTTCTTACGATCGCTCCTCTCCTTCCCAAGAGCTTTGAGTTAAGGAAAGTAGAACCCATTCTTCATTTTACATTAGGAATGTGTATGCTGCTGGCACTCCCTCCCATAGATAACTTGTTTTTCTTGCGATCGCTCCTCTCCTTCCCAAGAGCTTTGACTTCAGGAAAGTAGAACTCATTCTTCATTTTACATTAGGAATGTGTATGATGCTGGCACTCCCTCCCATAGATAACTTGTTTTTCTTGCGATCGCTCCTCTCCTTCCCAAGAGCTTTGAGTTCAGGAAAGTAGAACCCATTCTTCATTTTTCATTAGGAATGTGTATGTTGCTGGCACTCTCTCCCATAGATAACTCGTTTTTCTTGCGATCGCTCTTCACCTTCCCAAAAGCTTTAAGTTCAGGAAAATAGAACCCATTCTTCATTTTACATTAGGAATGTGTATGCTGCTGGCACTCCCTCCCATAGATAACTTGTTTTTCTTGCGATCGCTCCTCACCTTCCCAAAAGCTTTAAGTTCAGGAAAATAGAACCCATTCTTCATTTTACATTAGGAATGTGTATGCTGCTGGCACTCCCTCCCATAGATAACTTGTTTTTCTTGCGATCGCTCCTCACCTTCCCAAAAGCTTTAAGTTCAGGGAAATAGAACCCATTCTTCATTTTACATTAGGAATATGTATGCTGCTGGCACTCCCTCCCATAGATAACCCGTTTTTCTTGCGATCGCTCCTCACCTTCCCAAGAGCTTTGAGTTCAGGAAAATAGAACCCATTCTTCATTTTACATTAGGAATGTGTATGTTGCTGGCACTCTCTCCCATAGATAACTCGTTTTTCTTGCGATCGCTCCTCACCTTTCCAAGAGCTTTGAGTTCAGGAAAATAGAACCCATTCTTCATTTTACATTAGGAATGTGTATGCTGCTAGCACTCCCTACCATAGATAACTTGTTTTTCTTGCGATCGCTCCTCTCCTTCCCAAGAGCTTTGAGTTCAGGAAAGTAGAACCCATTCTTCATTTTTCATTAGGAATGTGTATGTTGCTGGCACTCTCTCCCATAGATAACTCGTTTTTCTTGCGATCGCTCTTCACCTTCCCAAAAGCTTTAAGTTCAGGAAAATAGAACCCATTCTTCATTTTACATTAGGAATGTGTATGATGCTGGCACTCCCTCCCATAGATAACTTGTTTTTCTTGCGATCGCTCCTCTCCTTCCCAAGAGCTTTGAGTTCAGGAAAGTAGAACCCATTCTTCATTTTTCATTAGGAATGTGTATGTTGCTGGCACTCTCTCCCATAGATAACTCGTTTTTCTTGCGATCGCTCTTCACCTTCCCAAAAGCTTTAAGTTCAGGAAAATAGAACCCATTCTTCATTTTACATTAGGAATGTGTATGCTGCTGGCACTCCCTCCCATAGATAACTTGTTTTTCTTGCGATCGCTCCTCACCTTCCCAAAAGCTTTAAGTTCAGGAAAATAGAACCCATTCTTCATTTTACATTAGGAATGTGTATGCTGCTGGCACTCCCTCCCATAGATAACTTGTTTTTCTTGCGATCGCTCCTCACCTTCCCAAAAGCTTTAAGTTCAGGGAAATAGAACCCATTCTTCATTTTACATTAGGAATATGTATGCTGCTGGCACTCCCTCCCATAGATAACCCGTTTTTCTTGCGATCGCTCCTCACCTTCCCAAGAGCTTTGAGTTCAGGAAAATAGAACCCATTCTTCATTTTACATTAAGAATGTGTATGTTGCTGGCACTCTCTCCCATAGATAACTCGTTTTTCTTGCGATCGCTCCTCACCTTCCCAAGAGCTTTGAGTTCAGGAAAATAGAACCCATTCTTCATTTTACATTAGGAATGTGTATGCTGCTGGCACTCCCTCCCATAGATAACTTGTTTTTCTTGCGATCGCTCCTCTCCTTCCCAGGAGCTTTGAGTTCAGGAAAGTAGAACCCATTCTTCATTTTACATTAGGAATGTGTATGCTGCTGGCACTCCCTCCCATAGATAACTTGTTTTTCTTGCGATCGCTTCTCGCCTTCCCAAGAACTTTGAGTTCAGGAAAATAGAACCCATTCTTCATTTTACATTAGGAATGTGTATGCTGCTGGCACTCCCTCCCATAGATAACTCGTTTTTCTTGCGATCGCTCCTCTCCTTCCCAAGAGCTTTGAGTTCAGGAAAGTAGAACCCATTCTTCATTTTACATTAGGAATGTGTATGCTGCTGGCACTCCCTCCCATAGATAACTTGTTTTTCTTGCGATCGCTCCTCACCTTCCCAAAAGCTTTAAGTTCAGGGAAATAGAACCCATTCTTCATTTTACATTAGGAATATGTATGCTGCTGGCACTCCCTCCCATAGATAACCCGTTTTTCTTGCGATCGCTCCTCACCTTCCCAAGAGCTTTGAGTTCAGGAAAATAGAACCCATTCTTCATTTTACATTAGGAATGTGTATGTTGCTGGCACTCTCTCCCATAGATAACTCGTTTTTCTTGCGATCGCTCCTCACCTTCCCAAGAGCTTTGAGTTCAGGAAAATAGAACCCATTCTTCATTTTACATTAGGAATGTGTATGCTGCTGGCACTCCCTCCCATAGATAACTTGTTTTTCTTGCGATCGCTCCTCTCCTTCCCAGGAGCTTTGAGTTCAGGAAAGTAGAACCCATTCTTCATTTTACATTAGGAATGTGTATGCTGCTGGCACTCCCTCCCATAGATAACTTGTTTTTCTTGCGATCGCTTCTCGCCTTCCCAAGAACTTTGAGTTCAGGAAAATAGAACCCATTCTTCATTTTACATTAGGAATGTGTATGCTGCTGGCACTCCCTCCCATAGATAACTCGTTTTTCTTGCGATCGCTCCTCTCCTTCCCAAGAGCTTTGAGTTCAGGAAAGTAGAACCCATTCTTCATTTTACATTAGGAATGTGTATGCTGCTGGCACTCCCTCCCATAGATAACTTGTTTTTCTTGCGATCGCTCCTCGCCTTCCCAAGAACTTTGAGTTCAGGAAAATAGAACCCATTCTTCATTTTACATTAGGAATGTGTAAACATTGAAGAAGCATATATATATTATATATATATATATATATATATATATATATATATATATATATATATATGTATATATACATTATTAAAAATATTTTTATTTTAAATTTTATCTATTTGCTATATACCTATATTAATATTGTATGGTCAATTTAAGGATTGCGGTAGCCTCTTGACTGGTTCCGTAATACTGTCAGCAGGGATTTTAATAAAACAATGTTTTATTAATAAGTTTTTTATAACTTTTCTCGTAAAAACGCGTAACATTAACAAAGCACTATGCCAAACATTTTTTACATATTATACTTATATGTATCAAAAAATAAATATATTTTCCTTATTTTATTTTCTTTGCTCTTCTAATAACAGACTATTCATATGTGTGTAAGTATAACCGAAGACCAAACTGGTATTATTATAAACCATTGGGTTATTAATTAAAATCTATTTTATAAATTTACTGATTCGATTCATATCAATTTCAGTAATTAGCAAAACTTAAAATTTTTTGATAAGAATTGAGTAATATTCTAGTCTTTGTTTGAAGGTCATAGACAACGATGTTTCTTGTGAAATAGTAGATATCTGTTGGACTTCCATTGTTTTTATTTTTTGTTGAATATCACATTATTTCTGTTGAATATCACGATGTTTCGGCTAGTAGTTATCTCTAGCCGTTTTCAAGTGAAACTACTAACCAAAACGTCGTGATATTCGACAGAAAATAATGTGATATTCAACAAAAAATAAAGACAATGGAAGTCCAACAGATATCTACTATTTCGCAATATTCTAGTCTGATTCTGCACTCAGTGATATCATTTTTCTTAACATTATCAAATGAACATGGCGTCTTCTTTTGTTTCCATCTCAATTATTGGGTATTCTTGTAATATATGCTTTTTTGTGCCAGTATTTTTTTGTCTTTAGCTGTCCGGGACCAAGTTGTATCTGACAGTTTTCTGGTGTCATGATTTCGTTTGTGATTCGAGCGTCTCTTTGGTCTCTTGGCGTTTCTGGGATACAATATGCAGTAATTGTCCTAGTGGTCCATCCAATGTTTGCTTTTCTTTTTATATGTTCTCGCCATTGTCATGTTAGGGAATTAATTTTTGGATTGCATCAGTTACTTAGGATTACATCAGTTATAAGCAGTTGTTTCCTGTGAATATTGCTCGATTCGGTTCGATACAACTCCACTGACGAGACCATACGGTGGTCGAAACGCGTATGAAGAGAGGATCAGCGTTGTATTTGCAGGAAACAAACTGTTTGTATGTATTCTTCCTTTTTCTCTGCTTGAAAGGGTAATACATATAAACAAAAAAATTTCTGTTGTTTAAAGACTCCAGTTTGGTGTTAATTTTGGCTCATGCTTTAAGTAAACCCACCGTAGCAGGTCCGTAATGTTCTTTGATGGTATTGAAAACCCCCTTTTTTTGTAAATTAAAGAGAAGGTAGTCTCGTGACTGGACTAGTTAAACCGAAAGGTTTAAGACACTTTTGTGGGGCTGCGGACCATATAACATAAAACCACAACACATAACCAATGGCACACACAACACCACAGATGACTTACTCAGCCTTACATAAAATTTTTATAAAAAAATTGAACCGACTTCTAAAAGTGCGTTAAAAAGTGAAAAATAACTATACATTTTTATACGAAATTGAATTTTTGAAGTCGGCGCCAAACTAATACCTGACAAAATGTGATTTGCATAAAAAAATTAATAATACTTTATGTGTAATAGCTTTCTTACCATAATTTGTATATATTAGTAGTTATTTATTTCATTTACAAATAATTTGAATTTCTTTCAAATCTGTGCAGCCGTTATATATATATATATATATATATATATATATATATATATATATATATATATATATATATATATATACATATATATATATATATATATATATATATATATATATATATATATATATATATATATAAAATAGTTTTATTTAAATTGCGTAAAATGCTGGGAGATGGCGCTGTTTGTACTGAATTTTTAATTTGGTTCCATATAGGTTACTTCTAGGATTCTCTCGCTACAGAAATATTCAATTTATTAGTGTCTGCCGGGTCAGACCTAATGTTTGCCGCTAAAAATTTGGGTGTTTCGTCCTCAACTTCGTCGTTGGACTCGACAATGGGCTCGTCGACGCCTTCCTCAGACACCCGGCCTCATACTTTCCTATACTTGGAACGTATATTTCAACTCATTTTTCATCAGAACAAGCCGGTAGGATTTTACTATACATGTCCGTTTCTACAATAACTTCCATTGTGGTGAGAGGTGCTCACCTATACTGTGGTGATGAGAACAAATGATCGCAAAATCGGTCTGCAGGTGGTGGTGTACACCCAATGGGAGAGTTATCCGCTCTTTTCTGGGAGTTCCTTGCAATGTAAAGTGTACTGCTTTTGATTCCTAAGTAAAACAAAGCAAATCTGTCTTTATAAGTTTTTTTAAGTTAATTTGTCCTATCTAAAGGTATAATAATACCTGTGTTTGTTTTTAAACGAAGCTGTTAATTCACTTATTTCTGTTTTAGAACACCTGTTTCTTAATGTAAAAATGTTCGGACGTTTCAATAAGAAAAGTAGAGTATCAGAGCCACAGAAGTGCTGATAGATGCGTCCGAAAAACTATTTAAAAATTTAATTTTACCTCCAATTCATTTTCAAGAAAAATAAAGTTAACTGTAAGGAAAGGAGGGCAAGTTTTTATCAAATCAAAAAAAGACAATATATTTTAGTATTTACAAATTTATTTTTTCTTTAAAAAAATGCGAATTACATTTGAGACCTTGTCAAGTATTCCAAAAAATCATAGTCCATAAATCGCTGCAAGTTCGAGGAAAAACTGTCTTTAAATTTAATAAACAACAGGAGCTGCATAAGCTGAATAAGCCAAGGGTGCGGCGCCATAAGTAGAGACTACAGCAGCAGGAGCAGAGTAAGCAAGAGGAGCGCTGTACGCTACAGCAGGCGCAGTGTAGGCAGCAACTACACCTGGTTTAGGTTCTGGGTTGGGGGTAGCGAAAGCTACGGCCAAAACGGCGGCGAATACAACGGCGAACTAAAAGAAAATGTATAATTAAAATTTGTTTTCAATGTATCTTGCAATAATTTCATAAACACAGGTTTAAATATATATATATATATATATATATATATATATATATATATATATATATATATATATATATATATATATATATATATATATAGCTCAGAGCATAAAAAAGTATCGTCCTCTTGTTAATAATTCTAATTACTTACTTATTAATGAGAAATTAAGATGTATAATATAAATATACTTACGAATTTGAACATTTTGAAAAATTGGTTTGTATTTGATTAGTTTGGATCAAATAATATCTATTGTCTCAATTCGCCGGCATTTATACACAATAATTCATACAAAAAAAAGTATCCCACTCGGAATAACTAAAGATTCTTTATGCAGTTTTTTTTCTAGTTGATCTAGAAATTGGGTGTGGACCCTGTTTTAAGTCGGATGCCTTGACTTAGTGAATTTTTGGGTTACCTAATTTGTAATAGATATTTTAAGATAGTTAGAAAGATAATTGTAAATTTTTTTAAAGGAATTCTTTATAGGTTAATAGGAGAAAACCAAGCATAAAGATGTAATTTTCAGTTTATCTTCAGACATTTTTTTTGAAAATTCAATTGTTCGTTAACTAAACGTCAATGCAGAAAAAAAATGTTAATGAATACATCAGTACAGCTCACATCAAAAAGGAAGAATGGACATCATACTTTGAAAGACAATTTGGTAATACAGATACGATTCACACTAGCATAACAGCAAAATCCATAAATCTGAGCACTACAAAAATGCAGGTAACATCGGAAGAAATAGAATATAAAATACGTAATTTAAAGAATAGAAAATCTCCTTGACCAGATCTAATTACCAACGAATTATTGAAATACGGAAGCCAAATGCTTACCGAGGAGTTACAAAAGCTTTTTAATAAAATTATTAAAAAGAGCAAGTACCGCAAAAATGGAAAACCAGCTATAAAATTCCCGTACACAAAAAAGGTAACCACAAAAACCTGGACAACTACAGAGGAATTACACTTCTTAACTCTGTCAACAAACTATTTGCAACAATTATTCGTGACAAACTTGAAGAGAAAATAGCGATCTCGGAGGAAAAACAGGGTTTTCGAAAAAACAGGGGAACCACAGATGCCTTATTTATAGTGAGACAAATAATCGAAAAATCAATGGAATTTAACCACCTTGCATACTTATGCTTTGTTGACCTAACAAAAGCATTTGACCGCATCAAGAAGCAGCACATAACGGACATCCTAAAACAGAAAAATGTTTCAGCGGAGATCATAAACATAATTGATGATTTGTACACAAATTCCAGCACAAAAATAATAACATCCGAAGGTCTAACCGAAGACATCAAGACAAACGAAGGGATAAGGCAGGGAGACTCGCTAAGCCCCTTCTTATTCAATTTGATAATGGACCGCATAATAGAGGACATCAGACCGAAACGCGGATACTAGATGGGCGGACACAATATCAATATAATATGCTACGCGGATGATGCGGTCCTACTCGCAGATAACGAAGACGACCTCCAGAGATTGGCACACCTATTTAATGTATCAACTAAGAAGTACAATATGTAGATATCAACGAATAAAACAAAGTGTATGGTAATTTCCAAGGAACCAAGAAGATGTAAGCTACAGATAGAAAATGCCATAATTGAACAAGTCATGAACTTAAATACCTAGGCATTGATACAACAAGCTGTCGTAACCTTACTGGAGAAGTACTGTCACAAAATACAAGAGCCCTGCAAGTGGCAGGATGCTTAAGAGATGTTATATTTCGAAACAGATACATGAGAATAGAGGGAAAAACAAAAATATATAAGACCATGATACGACCAATTCTAACTTATGCCATGGAAACAAGAGCAGACACTAAGAAGACAAAGCAGAAAATGAGAACCACCGAAATGAAAGTACTGAGATCAATGCTGAACGTGTCAGTCAAGGATAGGCTGACAAATACCTTAATCAGAGAAAAATGTAACGTGCAGGACGTGGTCAAATGGACAAAAGAAAGAAAAAGAGGTTGGAAAGAACACGTTGAGAGAATGAGTGAAGAGAGACTAGCCAAAGTTTGTATGTATGGACGACCAAGAGGAAGAAGATTACCAGGACGACCACCAAAGAGATGGGCCCAGAGCTGGTTCTCTTCATCAGCAGAATAAGGCGGGTGTAGATAGAATGACAAACAGGGATATCCCTAGTCAACGTAGAAGAAGAAGAAGTCAATGCATGGTCTTAGATGGAAATAGCCAGATTTTCTGCGTCTTTATCGGACGTATGAATACAAATTTGGCAAAAAATCACCGCAAAAATGGCCTGTTGTTCGGTAGTTGATTACGAATAAAAAAAAAGAGGCAGTTAAAATTTTATTCATATTATATTTATCCTTGGGCAATCTTAAGATGAGTTTAACCTTTGGTTTTTCGAAAAAATTCCAAAACCAGTCATTGTTAAGGGTTGAAAATTATTAAAAAAGCTCAATTTCTAAAAAAATTGAAAGACACAATATTATTATTGTTAAGATTGGTATATGACATAAATTACTTGCAAAAATGATGCAGTCAACGATATCAATCCTACAATACCAGGTTGTTCGATAAAAGAAACGATTTCATGGTTTGAAAAATATTTTATTATTCAATATAATCTCCCTGAACTTCAATAGACTTATTCCAGTTCATGGATTTCATCCCTAAAGTAAGAGTTCGAAAGAGTATCGAAATACGCTTCCCTGGCTGCTGTTACCTCTTCGTTCGATGAAAATCGTTTTCCACGCATGAATTTTCGGAGATGTGATAACAGTCAGAAGTCAGATGGAGTTAAATCGACGAATAGGGTGGATGTTGCAACAGCTCGTACTTAAATTCATTAATTTTCGCGATGGTTTTTGTAGCTGTGTGAGAGGAAGCGTTGAGTCTTGATGAAAAATGATTTTTTTCTTTTGTAAACTAACTTTTTTCTCACGAATTTTTACATCCAGCACCCCAAAAAACTAAGGGTAACACTTTCTTGGCAAATTTGTGGAGCCTAACACGCTTTGGAGCCGAAGTATCGGGTTTACACCATTCCTTAGCCTCTCGTTTTGATTTAGGATCACCACATTAGACCCAAGTCTCATCCAAAGTGATAAACCGATTCATAAAATCCCTTTTATTCTTTCTAAAACACTCTAAATGTTGCTAAGAAAGTCATATTCGAATGTGTTTTTATGGACAACAGCTAAAATATATCTAAAGTAAAATCGACTAAACCTTACCATTTTTGGTGTGCTAAAACTGAAACTAAATTTGTCTTCTTATTATTAGTTCAAGTTTTAGAGATACGTGATGTACGATATTTGTATTGTTATAACACTAGAGGGGTGCGACGTTGCCAAATATACATTTTCCCCAAGTTAAGGAAATTTTGTACAAGCTGGCAATCGCGTTACTCTTGTTGAAAATATGCTGACATCGTATCAAAAAATGGATTGTAATATGTCTTTAAAAATCCATTTCTTACACTCACATCTGGACTTTTTTCGTGTCATCTGCGGAGCCGTATTTTCGAAGGAGCCAGTATTTTTAAATTTAAACATTACATTGCACACGGTAACGTCACTTATGTTTATATGACTATCCAAAATTTAAAATTTCAGCTATTGTCAGTTTAATTAGCAGGACTTACCCTTAAAAAAAACTTAAAAGGGTTTAAAACTAAATTTAACAGTTTGACAGAGACGTTTCCATCCATTTTTCACTATTGAACAATAAAATTTACTTTTTTAAGCCACCCTGTATCTCCTATATCAATTTTTCATGATATTTTCTGCTATAGTCAAACTTTTTGTAAGGGGGTATTTATTTTCTCGAAAATCGATATTAAAAAAGTTTGCCCAATGGTAAGAACTTACCAAGATACGCTGTATTTTACCGAGAATACATGGGAAACCTTGAAATTCTATATACAGATCTCGTACGAGATTATTCTATTTTGATTGCATGGAATGCTGGGAGATGGCGCTGCTGGTATTGGAGCTTTTTTCTTGATTCATTATAAAGTTTGCTTATAAAATTCATTTTTATTGTGGTTAGATGTACTTGCATACCTCGTACTGACGAGTACCAATGAGGTAGAAACCTTTCTGCAAGTACACTACGAGTGAGAAAGATCATCATCTTTTTCTAGCCGTTCCTTGCAATCTAAGATAGTGCTTTTGATTTCTATTAGAAAAGAGCAGAACTACCTTCGTAGAGTTTTTTTCAGTAGGATTATTCTATTTATACTTGTTTATTTAAAACGGAAGCTATTTTGAGAGATGTTTATATGAAATTTTTTTATAATTTGTTTTTCTAGAAGGATTTTTCTTTAGTAAATTCCATTTTGGAATTAACAATGCTTATTTTATATTTTGGGATTTTCCTTAAATGAGAAGTGACCTGAAATAGTCTTAAATAAAAAAATTATCCAAATTTTAGGAATTGTGAAATAAAATTTAAAGTTCCTTTTTGCCGAAAAACTCTCTGTGGCAGATTCTCGTCAAGAGTTAGTTATTCATGAAATATTTTTTAACCTTTCAGAGTGGTAAAGTATAACTTGTGAAAAAAACACTTAGAAAAATTAAGCAATTAATAATTTTAGAACTCTTAGAAGAACTACAAAAAAAAATTGTATGCTTGTGGTAAAAATGCGTAGAAAAATTAAGTTATTAATAACTTTAAAGCTCTTATAAGAACTACAAAAAAGGTTGTATGCTTGTGGTATAAAGACGTAGAAAAATTAAGTAATTAATAACTTTAAAGCTCTTAAAAGAACTACAAAAAAGGTTATACGTTTGTGGTAAAAAGATGTAGAAAAATTTAAGTAATTAATAATTTTAAAGCTCTTAGAAGAACTAAAAAAAAAGGTTATTATCTTGTGGTAAAAAGATGTAGAAAAATTAAGTAATTAATATCTTTAAAGCTCTTAAAAGAACTACAAAAAAGGTTATACATTTGTGGTAAAAAGACGTAGAAAAATTAAGTAATTAATAATTTTAAAGCTCTTAGAAGAACTACAAAAAAGGTTATATGCTTGTGGTAAAAAGACGTAGAAAAGTTAAGTAATTAATAACTTTAAAGCTCTTAAAAGAACTACAAAAAAGGTTATACGTTTGTGGTAAAAAGACGTAGAAAAATTAAGTAATTAATAACATTAAAGCTCTTAGAAGAACTTGAATGCTTGTGGTAAAAAGACGTAGAAAAATTAAACAGATAATAATTTTAGATCTCTTAGAAGAAATATAAAAAAGGCTGTTTGCTTGAAAACGACAAACATATTTAAACTATTTTAAGTAGTTCTTCAGGTATTGCACTGCAGCATTTTAAAAACTCGCCCTGTAAAAAAACAAATATTAAATCACAAAAACAACGAATTATTTTAATATTTACAAAATTTATTTAAACAAATGTGAATTACATTTGAGACCGTATCAATAAATCCAAAAATCACAGTCCAAAAATCTTTGCCATTTCAATTCATCTACAAGGAAAAATTGTCTTTAAATTTAATAGACAACGGGAGCAGCATAAGCTGAATAAGCTGAATAAGCCAAGGGTGCGGCACCATAGGTAGATACTACAGCAGGAGCAGAGTAAGCATATGGAGAGGCGTAAGCTACGGCAGGAGCACTGTACGCTACTACACCTGGTTTAGGTTCTGGGTTGGGGGCAGCGAAGGCTACGGCCAAAACGGCGAAAACAACGGCGAACTAAAATAAAATGTATAATTTTAAAATTTGCAATATATTTATAAATGAATCAAAATCAGCAGGAAAAATTAGGTTTTTTAGTAGTTGATTTAATCTAGACCGTAAAAAAATATTAATTATCTGTTAATTATTTATTAATGAAACATATAAATATACTTACGAATTTGAACATTTTGAAGGATTGGTTTGTATTTGACAATTTGATCAAATAATACTGATTGTTCCAATTCGCTGGCTTTTATACAAAACAATCCTTACAAAAAATGTATCCCACTCTCAATTGATAAAAATTTGTTATGCAATTTTTTTCCGGTTAGTGTAGAAAATGGGTGTGGTCGTGTTTTAAGTGGGGTACCTTGACTTTGAATGATTTGATTACCTATTTGGAAATTGATATTTCAATAAATTTAAGAATATAATTACAGATAACGTAGTACAACTCGATTTTTACTTAAAAATTGGACTTTAATTGAAACTTGAATAAAAAATATTCGAAAGGTTTCGCTAGACGGTAGTTTTATCAAGAATTGATAAAGCTACGGTGTAGCGAAATATGTCGAATTTTTTTATTTAAGTTTCAATTAAAATGAAATTTTTAAGTAAAAATCGAGTTTTACTACATTATTTTTATTGCTATGGAGTTCCAGGTATTGGTAAACTGAACACAATAGGAATATAATTGCTGAGGTTTTCGAAGCTCTTGTGTAATGCAAATAGCCAATTTAATTAAAGTTCTTAAAAATTCGGGGACGATAGAAATAAGAGACTCTTCGCTTCATATTGAAGAATTTTTATAAATCAATTTTGCTCCCCACGTTTCCACAGCCACCGAAAGCGAATTATTGAAATGTTGGCTAGCTGAGATAGTCGCTGAACCTTTCCTGTGCCCATGCAGGATGTAGAAACATGGATCTGGCAAATTTAGGCATCTGGCAACCTTGTAGGGCCAGTTTTCTGTTATATTCTGACACACCACTATAATTATGATTTTTTCATTATTCATTAACAAAAATACTTGCGACAAATTTTGTGTAAAATTTTCGTTTATTTTTCATACATCTCGAAATAATCGATAATCTCATTATTTTGATCAATAGCTGTAGAGAATCGATTAGTTTTTGTAATGGAGAAATCAGATTTCACAATTTATTGCCTTCCCTTGCATTAGCTTTTATTGCTTTGTGCACTTTGTCCACAAATTTCGACATAGCTTTTTAAAGCGATTATATTTTTAAAAGATGTATAATTTTGTTTTAAAGTTATGACATGGTGGCTTCCTCAGTGAATAGTGTAAAATCTGCTAAAAAGCAACTTGAAGTTTGTATGATTCACTCAGATTAATACTTTTGGTTGAATCAGTTTGTTGTGATTTCAATATTAAATAGTAAACACCCTATATATATATATATATATATATATATATATATATATATATATATATATATATATATATATAAATTTGTTTTTTTGTATTCTTTGGGTTTGTTCATACATGGATATTAAAAAACAACGTGTTTTAAAGTTTCGCTTTTGTTCAAGACATTTTCAAAAAAAAGTTTTTTTGTTATTTTCCTTAATTTAATAATAATAACAGCATTTTCCCTGATCAAACAACCTAAAAGCTACCATCTTATAAATTATGCTTAAAATCTTACATATTAACAGAAAAAGTTAACATAATTTTAAAAATATTTATATTTCTACAAAAATATTCAAGTACAAACCTTGAACTCGCTATTTTTATTTCAATACTGAAAGATATACTGTACCGATTGTGGCATTGAAAAAACAATTGTTTTTTTAAATCATTTCTTTGATTTTTTATAACTGATAAAATTTAATGTTTTAAGAGGATATTCCTATTCGTTAAATTTTAAGAGGGTATATTAATTTTTAATAAGATTTGTATACATGTGGCTCAGGTTACTTATATCAGTTTTATCATGAACTGCGTTTTTTTTATTTCCATCATCTTCAATTTTTTATAATTGTGGTCACTTTTAAAAATTGTTGTATTGTTTCTTGTATATGTATATTTAATGTAGTCGTAGCATTCCTCGTAAATTTATGCCCATTTTAAGTAGCTGTGTGATCACTACTATATATTTTTTTGGACAATTGGTGTAAGAAACTGGATATTCAACAAAGGGTCTAACTTATTTTGGACTTTGTGGCAGACAACAATATTATGTTGGATCAGAATATTTTAATTTTTTCTAAAAGTCCTTTTGTATAAAGCAAGGCTATACATTTCTATGTGCCATTATGGGTGGGAGAATTCGTAAAATTATAAAACTTGTGTATTCGCTCTTTTATTATTTTATCATTGTCCCTGTGTTTAATTTATTCCTTAATAAGGTCTTTTTCACTTTTCTTAACAACAAAAAAAAAACAGATTGATAGATATATTGAATGGTTTCAGAAAAACATGAAAATATTCATATATATATATATATATATATATATATATATATATATATATATATATGTTATATGCGATTCTACAATAATATTATAATTAATAATTATTAATAACTTATTCCTTGAATCTCGTATCAAGTGTCGCATTAACAAAACCACCAACTAAAGCAGAATCAGCAAAAGCAACATTGTAACACGGTTTGCGGGACTAGGATGATGCAACATGACGCAACATGATGCAACATGCAGATGCTATTTTATTTTAAGTATAAATAGATATTATTTTTGTAGAACGACAATTATATTCGAGTTGTAAGTCGTCGTTATGCTAGTTGAAAACTAAATTGTATTTTGAAAGAAATAAATGTGTAAAAGTAAAATAAAAGTTTTTAAAAAGTTTTAAGTGAATTAATCAAGATAACACACACATATATATATATATATATATATATATATATATATATATATATATATATATATATATATATATATGCTTCTAAGAGGTTGCTTATAGTAAGTATTGTAAAGTCGCAAGGAAATTTCTGCTTTATTTTATCAGTGATTTTAGGATATCCCAGGCATATTCTATTACATTCTATCTAATGAGATTGGTGGCCATTTTGTATGCTTTATATCGTTTTCTTCAAAAATTTCGTGCTGCTGGTTTGCAATGTAGATAAATGAAGATTGTTTAGAACAAATACAAGATTGTATCCAACTACACCACGATATCAAGGCACAACAGAATTTAGTACTTGTTGGATCTAAGGCTGTAACGTCATTTTCTGTTCTAAAACAGCCAGAGGGGTTCGAGCAACTCTCATTAATCTACCTTAACACATCACATTACTCCCTTGAAATGAGATACGCGGTTCAGCTGCAGCTAATCTGCTCTGCCATCTTGGAGTTTTGTAGACCAATGTACGAAGAAAATTTTACCACCAAGCCTATTTTCATATCATGTGAGGATATTATATTATCCAAATTTTGATCAAAATGCATTATTTCCTTTGCCTACTGAAGTTTTTCTATAACTGATAATTTAGGAAAAAATAGGGACCTTCTGCCAACTTCGTCTAGACGCGGAAGATCTTTACTTAAACTATATACATATATTTTTGGATTTCTTCGACCAATTATTGATTCTTGGCAATTGACGGTGTTCATACCTTATTTATCAATATGCATAATATATATATATATATATATATTATATATATATATATATATATATATATATATATATATATATATATATATATATATGTATATTGTAACTGTAGGATTTTTTAATCAGTTTAGAGAGCCCTATTTTCTTAAAAATCTTTTGTGTCGTTTCTTTGTACAAAGGACCCCGCACCAACCAAATGAAAATTGGATTCCGGTCAAATTCGTTGAAAATTGAGTATATTGTAGGTCTAGATGTCCTGATCAAAAGTTCCCATGGGCACAAGGTACAAAAGTTAATGGTTTTCGAGATACAGAGGAATAAGTTGCGCCCGCACCAACCATATGGAAATTGGATTCCGGTCAAATTTGTTGAAAATTCAGTATGTTGTAGGTCTAGATGTCCTGATCAAAAGTTCCCATGGGCACAAGGTACAAAAGTTAATGGTTTTCGAGATACAGAGGAATAAGTTACGCCCGCACCAACCATATGGAAATTGGATTCCGGTCAAATTTGTTGAAAACTCAGTATGTTGTAGGTCTAGATGTCCTGATCAAAAGTTCCCATGGGCACGAGGTACAAAAGTTAATGGTTTTCGAGATACAGAGGAATAAGTTGCGCCCGCACCAACCATATGGAAATTGGATTCCGGTCAAATTCGTTGAAAATTCAGTATGTTGTAGGTCTAGATGTCCTGATCAAAAGTTCCTACGGGCACAAAGTCCAAAAGTTAATAGTTTTCGAGATACAGAGGGATAAGTTGCGCCTGATCCACCATTTGCATAGGCAAGGTGTAAGGGTCAGTTTTCTCTATCTATCTCTTTTTCTCTCTTTCTCTTCCTATCTTGTGAACTTGTTTGGCTAACGTAAGCGAATGTAAATGTACAATACATATTCTATATATATATATATATATATATATATATATATATATATATATATATATATATATATATATATATAATCTTGACTATGACCTTTAGATCAAGAATCAAGGTCAAACATTGTCAAGATGTCATTTTTTAAGGAAAAACTTCTTTTTAAGAAGTAAATTTAAAAGATAACAACGTTTTTTTCTGAGATATTTTTCGATTTTCGTAATATTTGAAACTTATATGACCTTGAGTTCAATGGTCAAGGTGAGGCTTGTAGTTTGCATGAGTTTTAATCGCAAAAGTTCATTTTTAACCTCTTTTTTTTGGTAGTTTTCTTATTCATGCCTTGCCTATATAAATGGTGGATCTGGCGCAACTTAACCCTGTGTATCTCGAAAACTATTAACTTTTGAACTTTGTACCCATAGGAACTTTTGATCAAAACATCTAGACCTACAACATACTGAATTTTCAACGAATTTGACTGGGATCCAATTTCGATTTGGTTGGTGCGGGAGCAACTCATTCCTTTCTTTCTCGAAAACTATTAACTTTAGGACTTTGCGCCCATAGGAACTTTTGATCAGGACATCTAGACCTACAACATACTAAATTTTCAACGAATTTGACGGGGATCCAATTTCCACTTCGTTGGTGCGGGCGCAACTCATCCCTCTGTATCTCGAAAACTATTAACTTTTGGACTTTGTGCCCATAGAAACTTTTGATCAGGAGATCAAGATCTACAACATACTGAATTTTCAACGAATTTGACCGGGATCCAATTTCGATTTGGTTGGTGCGGGCGCAACTCATTCCTTTCTTTCTCGAAAACTATTAACTTTAGGACTTTGCGCCCATAGGAACTTTTGATCAGGACATCTAGACCTACAACATACTAAATTTTCAACGAATTTGACGGGGATCCAATTTCCATTTCGTTGGTGCGGGCGCAACTCATCCCTCTGTATCTCGAAAACCATTAACTTTTGGACTTTGTGCCTATAGGAACTTTTGATCAGGACATCTAGACCTACAACATACTGAATTTTCAACGAATTTGACCCTGGATCTAATTTCCTTTTGGTTGGAGCGGAGTCCTTTGCTCTTTCATAAATGTAAGGTAGTTTTTAACTTTCCGCATTGGTAAAGTATTACTTATAATAAAATAATCGTAACTTTATGATTTAAATTACTGGTTAATGCACTACACTATTAAAAAAAATACCACCCGCTCCTGAACTAGGAAAATAGTGTAAAATTACATCAAATTGCTTTCGCTTTTCCCAATCAGACATGTTCTTCAAATAAACGTTAAAATATTTCAAATCGTTTCTTAGTTATTATGTTGTAATATTTTGAAAATATTACCCTGTAGAGATAATAGACTTATCTACGTTTTCCGAACTTATGTTAGAACAAAAGATCATATAAGTCGAAGTACCGCAGAGAGGTAAAGAAAGCCTTAAGAACCTACTCGCAATCTACAATCCACCCTGTATAGGGCAAGCCTCAATCAACAAAAACACTATATTTATTTTAATATTTATAAAATTTATTTTCATTTAAAAAAAAATAAGATTTACTTTTGAGCCCTGTCAAAAATTCCCAAAAATCATAGTCCAAATTCGTAGCAAGTTTCAATCATCTTCAAGGAAAAATTTTCGTTAAATCTAATACACCACAGGAGCAGCATAAGCCGAATAAGCCAAGGGTGCGGCACCATAGGTAGAGACTACAGCAGGAGCAGAGTAAGCAAGAGGAGCGCTGTAAGCTACAGCAGGCGCACTGTAGGCAGCAACTACACCTGGTTTAGGTTCTGGGTTGGGGGTTGCGAAGGCAACGGCCAAAACGGCAAAAACAACAGCGAACTAGAAAAAAAAATGTGTAAATAAAAGCTGATCAAGGAAAAAAATAAGTTTTTAATAATTGATTTTCCATTAGTAATTTTAAATAATAAAGATACTTACGAATTTGAACATTTTGAAAGATTGGTTTGTATTTGACTGTTTTGATCAAATAATACCGTTTGTCCCAGTCCGCCTGGCTTTTATACAAACAATTGTTACAAAAAAATTATCACATTTTGAATTGTTAAAGCTATTCTTTATGCAATTTTTTTCTAGTTGATCTGGATGTTGGGTGTGGTCGTGTTTTACGTGGGACACCTTGACTTTTTAAATTATTTAATTTGGATTAGATATTTTAATATAGTTAGAAAGATACTTGATATTTTGTTGGGTACAATTCGATGCAAATATGGGAGCTAATAAGAACAAGTAAACAAAGAAAACAGTTTTAATCATGCACCAGCATAAATAAAATTCGTAAAAGATTTACAAGCTTTGTCATTAATTTGTACTCTGAATTCAGAAAAAAATGCGAAGCTTCTTCAGAAACAGAAATAATAAAATTTCCATTTTATTTATGGATATTTTCTTCGGAAAACTAGTTTTAATTTACTCAAAATCTTCCATATATTTTCTAACAACCGATAAATAAAATATCAATGCATTTTTGTTTACAAGAACAATAGAAATATAGCAGTAAGTTGACTGATTCTGCTGTCAATTGATGTGAATTCATTTTATGAAATGAAAAACATACAAAAGCACACTCTTATTGAAATTTCCACTCTTTTACTTAACACCTTGCTATTGTACACTACTGAACCAAACTACCTTCCGAAGACGCCACTGTGTGACGAAACATGTCAAGGTATTAAATAAAATAGTGAAAATTTGCAACAAAGGTGTGCTTTTGTGTATTTTTCTTTCAATATAGCAATTTGCAACGATATAAGGTCTTGCAACAAATTTACGCATTGTGCGATTCTAGAGGGCCAGATTCCAGTTATATTTTTAAATGCGTAGTAAAGTAGATGAGACAAAAATACTAATGGGATTTATGAAACCTATTTTAGTTTATTGAGGATCCATTTATTTCTACAAATAGATGCCCAAAATGCTGAATTTTTGTAGATAGTAAAAGTTAAATATGATTTATAAAAGATTTGCCGTGGAAACCTTTAGATTTTCCAGTATCAAGTTTATCAAAACCGAAAACATACATTGAGACCATGAAGCCAAGAAAGTATGTTCAGAATTTTGCAAGGAGTCCAAAAGTGTACAAGAAATTGGGAGTCGCTAGGTCAAAAATCAAACTGGATTTTAGCACACCTCCTTTCGAATCATCCTGTAAAATTTAATATATTGAAAAAAATTTGCACCAAAGCAATTTTCAAAAAAAAAACAGCATTTTTAAATAATGAACTGAAAAATGTAATTAAATATTTTTTCTTCTGTTCTTAAATTGCACATCCTCTCATTAATTTTTGTTTATATCAGATTCATGCAGTTAATGACATGTAGGCATTTGGGGTCCGCCATTCCACTCTCTCTCCCAGCAAATAATTTTAAATACGCCTATGCATTATCTTACACACTACCTGAAAAATTACAAGAAATATGTCAAATTATCCATTCAAATTACTGAGTTAAAATCACCTGTAGGTCAAGGAACAAAGGTGAAAAAAGGCTTATAACAAGGAAAAAATTTGGAACTGTGATTTTATTGTTGAAATGTCTTGGGGAAGCTAATAAAAATAGCATAGGAGTCCATGAGATTTTATGGTTAATTCTTATGTATTTTAATCCGATGAATCTGAATTTTGAATATGTTCATCCGTCAGAATGGGAAGTAATTTGTTATTAATAATTTAATTGTTTAAAACGCTGTAGAAAATAATTAGCAATATATATATATATATATATATATATATATATATATATATATATATATATATATATATATATATATATATATATATATATATATATGCAGATACTACGGGACTCCTATAAGCGGATACCATAGAAGCTCCAGCAATGCCGAGGGCACTGTGAACAATAGTAGGAAAAGTCTTTTGTTGATATAAAATTTTATTTTTACATAAGTGGCTAACCCAGGTCTCCACCTTATATATATATATATATATTATATATATATATATATATATATATATATATATATATATATATATATATGTTTATGAGGCTTTCACGGATTCCTCCGTGTGAGATGCAATAGCAGTGGATATATCCACATTATGCCGTTGTAGTGCTGAAATCACATTCAGCAAACGTACAACTATATGCAACTCTATGAATAGATGAAGTAAAATACGAACAGTAATTGCAAACTTCGTTCCATCATATCCTTTCCGTGTTAGAGGTTGCACAATTTGAATGAATTGCTACAGAACACAATTCATCCCATGACACCACCATCGAGATGATGGCCTACCTGTACCACCATACCGAGAAGAAAGTATAAACTTACCCTCCCCGCCATAGTGATACGGCAGAGGCACATGTTTCGTCTCTACTAGACTCATCAGGGTACCGACATGCACCTGTTTGTGCAAAGGACAGGTCGGAAGGAAGCATGCAACACTGAACGCGGCTTCGCCGACCTCCCGCCGGATGGCGTATATATGTTTATGAGGCTTTCACGGATTCCTCCGTGTGAGATGCAATAGCAGTGGATATATCCACATTATGCCGTTGTAGTGCTGAAATTACATTCAGCAAACGTACAACTATATGCAACTCTATGAATAGATGAAGTAAAATACGAACAGTAATTGCAAACTTCGTTCCATCATTGGATTTTGTAAGCACGCAAACCAAGATCTTTCCGCAAAATCTTCCATAAAGTGAAAGGACACATATCCAATTCCTGTGCACGATGGCGGATAGACTGATTCGGGTCTTCCTCTACGCTACGCTCTACAACAGCAATGACTTCTTCTGTACGCACTGTACGACGTCTCTGTGGATGCGTATTATCATTTAGAGTAAACGTGGTGCGAAAACGTTCCATAGTTAATCGAATTAATTGCTCTGATGGACGATTATGTTGACCGTAAAATGGACGTAGTGCGCGATACGTATTTCGAACAGAACCATGATTTTCAAAATAAATTTGCACAATTTGGAAGCGTTGATCAGGCGTCAGTCTATTCATGTTGAAATGCCAAACCAAACTAAACATAAATCACTTGACAGCTGACAAAATGGCCGCCAGTTAAAAAAGTGTTGCCAACTTAAAGTTCTATACCTCTATAAAAAATACCCTTTATAAACAATTCATTATACTTAATATAAAAATGTTACAAATTGGTTATTCTTGTTTTAAACGTCCATTATAAATATTTTTGCATGTTTCTTTTCGTTTACACATACAGAAAGAACAACACTACAGCCTATTTCTATGGAATGGAACTGAAGAAAGCAATTTTTTACATCAGAAAGTAAACATCTGCAGCAAATAAGGCAGTCATGGATGCAGCAATTGAGAAAACAGCTCGTAAAGTGGTAATTTTATTATTATCATTTTCAGTTATATTACTCTTAACGTAATCATGATCACTTCAACCTAATGAAAAGTAAATGCATATTCAAAAGAACATGAAGTTATCAGTTCCACTTTTTTCACTTTGATCAATTGATAATTACTCTAAAGAATACAGCCATTATATATTTTAATTTAACAATTCACTAACACATGTTGCGATAATGCCTTCAATGTTTGAGAGAAATAATTACAAGCTAATTTTCCACCACTAAAGGTATGGCTGTTTCTTCTTGAATGCCGGCGCCCTCCCCTGACATCCGTGTACGTACTTACTATAAGTCGGAACTTATATTTGAAGTTAATTCGGGTCGGAACATGCCGGTAAGATGTTCGTTCTATGATACGCACTGTCCAGTTGGGAACTCTCAATACTCATAAACAATTGTTTTGTGCTATCTCCTTTTCTATCGGTTATAGAAAAGTTATTTTTTTTACGTGTGTATTTCAATAAGCTATTTCCTTGTTAGACCAAAAGTATCACTTTCCCTTCAGCAATTTTTCATTAACTTATATAAAAAAATTGCCATTTTTTTACTACTTGATAGTTTAAGTCTACACAAAGAGATGAGCCAAAAAAAAACGTTGTAATTAAAAATCATTTCCAACAAATTCAGGATAAATAAATACAACTTTGCAAAAACCACTGAACTGATAGTCCCCATCTTTCGCACACTTTTTTAGTAGATAAAAACTCCCAACTTTATGAAGTTGTAAGTAAATTGGATAAAAATTACGAAAGTTATTAACAATTATTAAACATTTTTGTAATAATTTTTTTGTTTATGAAGCGATTTCAACAAACAAAAGGTCATTTTGTAGGTATTTTCAATCTACACATTATTTTTCTCTATATCCTACAGTTTTTCCAAAATATGGGACGAACCAGAAAAATCCGATTCATGTCGTAATTCTTTGAAAAAAAAAACAGCAACGCGCCATTTATTTCGTTACTAACGAGATCAAAAAAACCTTTTATTTTAACTTCCCCAATACATTAAAAGCATGGTAGCATCTCAATTTACATAAATAAAAACATTAAGAACGTATTAAGTCATACTCGTTTGTAAAAATTTAAATAATAATTAACACTACCTAGACATTGGACCGGCAAACAAAAAAAATTATATATAAATGAATATACCTAATTTTTATAAATAGATAATTGGAATACCATGTATTCTTTTAACAGACAAATTACCAGGTGTCACTTCTGGATGTCGGATCATATTTTAGACAACTCGACCAGGATATAACTAAAAAAGCTGCTATAACATATATTATGTTATTTGTGACTGTTAAGTTGTAGATCAAACCAGTCTAAGTAGGTAGTAGAGTTTTTCTTGATATTATGTCATTGTTATGATAATTCGATGTAAATAATTACTTATTATTTTCAGGATGTGTATACAGGGTTTTTCCGTGTAATCGGACACCAGCCAAGACTTCTTTGGATATTTTTACAAATATATTCTATTTCAAATCATGCAATGATTAAATAAGTTCGTAAATAATTAAATAAATTTTCGCTCTTCGTGTTATTTATTCATTATTTAGCTCTTTATTAGTTTTTACAGAAAATCTCTTTATTGGAAAGCAAAAATTAAAATAAAAAAGAAATATTTCCAAAAGAATTGAAAACTTTTGTTCCCCGTTTCCTCGATTAGTGCCCGAAAAGCATGACAGTTAATCAAATCATAAAATCTAATTCACTGATCAGTGTCAACCTTTGTTGTTGATCTTGTGTCGGCATAATTTGCCACGTATCCTTGGGCAGGGCCCAAGAACAACCCTATCTTTCTGTATTGTTTTATCCAGATGCGAGTTTCATTTAAGCTGCTTATTCCATTTCACTGCAGATACTTTCCTTCCTGTGTAAAATTGATTGTTACATCCCTAAAGATAAGAAGCTTTAGCTCATTAAGTCTCTTGTGAAGAGCACAATTATATATATATATATATATATATATATATATATATATATATATATAATATATATAAAGGGTATAAAACTTTAAGTTGGCAACACTTTTTTAACTGGCGGCCATTTTGTCAGCTGTTAAGTGATTTATGTTTAGTTTGGTTTGGCATTTCAACATGAATAGGACTGACGCCTGAACAACGTTTCCAAATTGTGCAAATTTATATTGAAAGTCATGGTTCTGTTCGAAATACGTATCGCGCACTACGTCCATTTACGATCAACATAATCGTCATCAGAGCAATTAATTCGATTAACTATGGAACGTTTTCGCACCACGTTTACTCTAAATGATAATACGCATCCACAGAGACGTCGTACAGTGCGTACAGAAGAAGTCGTTACTGCTGTAGAGCGTAGCGTACAGGAAGACCCGAATCAGTCTATCCGCCATCGTGCACAGGAATTGGATATGTGTCCATTCATTTTATGGAAGATTTTGCGGAAAGATCTTGGTTTGCGTGCTTACAAAATCCAATTCGTGCAAGAATTTAAGCCACACGATCACCTAGCAAGGCGTAGATTCGGTGAATGGGCCCAAAACAAGATTGCCGTTGATCCCGATTTTCAGAAGCAAATTTTGTTTAGCGATGAAACTCACTTTTGTTTGAATGGATACGTCAATAAACAAAACTGCCGTATTTAGAGTGATGATAATCCTCAAGTGTATGTTGAAACACCGTCACATCCAGAAAAACTGACTGGTGTGCTTTATGGGCTAGTGAAATGATTGGTCCGCACTTCTTTAAAAACGATGCTGGTCAGAACGTTACAGTCACTGGGGGACCACTATAGAGCCATGATTACTGACTTTTTCGTTCATCAATTGAACAACCATGATGTGCAGGAGCTGTGGTTTCAACAAGACGGCGCAACATGTCACACAGCTCGTGCCACAATTGATTTATTGAAGGAAACGTTTGGTAACCGCATAGTTTCACGTTTCGACCCGTGAATTGGCCTCCAAGATCGTGCGACTTAACGCCGCTAGACTATTTTCTGTGGGGATATGTGAAGTCGCTAGTCTACGCCGATAAGCCCGAAACGATTGATCACTTGGAGGACAACATTCGCCGCGTTATTGCCGATATACAGCCACAAATGTTGGAAAAAGTCATCGAAAATTGGACCTCCAGATTAGACTATATCCGAGCCAGCCGTGGCAGTCATATGCCAAAAGTCATATTTAAATTATAATGCCAGAAGGTTATCTTTCGAATAAAGTAAATTTCATGTCAATTTAAAGAATTTATCTTTGTTTTATTCCATTTAAAAGTTCTATACCTCTATAAAAAAAAACACCTTTTGTAAGGGCTCATTTTGAAGCTGGAATTCTGGACTACAACATAACGTATGCGCTTTTATAAAAATCAAGATGGCGGCATCAAAATGGCAGCCATAAACACAAAAAAATAAATCACCAGAAAATTCAAAGTAAAGTCTTCCAATACAAACATTCGGGCTTAAAACAATTTAAAGTTGTTTTTATAGTTACCAGAAGAAGTGATCAATGATCTGGTACAAAGAATTTTAAATTACAGAATGGCGGTTCCAATATGGTGGGCTTTAACTCAAAACTCAATGTAAATGCCTTTAAGAACACTATATTTGTTTTAAAATGGATTGGCAAAAATTTGAAATATCACACATCTAAAATCTGGTGTAACAGATTCCAAATCACAAAGTGGAGAACGCAAGATGGCGGATAAGTGGTCAAAATTCTAATGAAATTTCTTTACGAACACCGGATCGCTTTGAAAACTGATTTACGTAGATTTTCAAGATTTTTAGTTGCAAATCGGAAGTGACAAAATTCAACATACTAAATGTCGGATTCAGAAGGGCGAAATCGTATAAAATTCCTTTAGAAACAATGTAACCCTTGTCAGATCGGATTTAGAGGGATTTTAACATCGCTCACTACAAATCGAGCATGTAAAAATCCCAATCACAAAATGGAGCATTCAAGATGGCACAACGTGTAACAGAACTTCCAAAAATCTCTCGACAACTCAATTTTTCACTAATCATGGTTCAATCAAATTACTTTTATTTGAGATCGATAATCACCACGTATACTATATCAACTGATTATGACAGCTGGAACTCCAGAACAAGGAAGGTTAATTCAGGTTGATTATATACCTTCTTACAGGTTTATGACAGATTAAAAAAGAGTTGAGTGACGAAATTACAAGAAAAAAATCTGTAACACGAATTATAAATTTAAATTGTCCTAGTAACAATTGAAATACTAAACACCTATCCTGAAAAAGACCTTTGTCGAGTTTATGAAGGTGAGGAAACACGAGTTGCAAGTACCTTTCAGCTATTGTAAATGTGTTGAAAATTGCAATGCAGATTTCGGCAGTAAACAATGAAAAAGTCAAGAACTATCTTAAGAAGAACCCTTGAAAATTTATCATCGATCTCCTGCAAAACACTATTAGAAAACTCACCAACTCTTTTAAAAGAATCGTTAAACGAGTGATGAAATTAAACTGTCCTAGAAGTAATTGAAATACTCAACGACTATCTTGAGAAGGAACACTGAAAACTTATTATCGATCTTCTCACAAGTCGCAAGTTTCTTACAACTATCGTAAAAAGGACTATTAAAAATCACAAAGCAGGTTTCAGCAGTAGGAGCATAGATCGAGCAATGAATCCCAGCTGTCATTTTCAGTATATATGTTAAGTAATTCAATTTTTCCTAGAACAATTCAAATTCATTCCTTGGTCAACGGTTATTTCAGAATAGTTATCGAGACGGTGGTTGGTTTTTTCGTTCTTCTTCTTCTTATTCTTAGTATAGGACTTTGTCCTGTATTGACTGTCAATGCATCTCGTTTATTCTTATTCCTGTGACACCGATGTCCAGCTCTCTTTCCATCTTTTAGGCGGTCGACCAGGAAGCCTTGAGGAGTTTGGTATTCCTTCTTTTGCAATTTTTGCCACTCGGTCGTCGGTCATCCTGTCGACATGATCCCTCCATGCTCTCCTTCTTCCTCTGTCCCATCTTACGACGTCCTGTATTTCACATCTTTTTCTGATTTCATCGTTTCTTAGTCTGTCGCGTAATGTATGACCCGTGATACTTCTTAGCGTTCTCATCTCAGTTGTCCAGAGTAGTCTTTTGGTTGCTGATGTGTCTGCTCTTGTTTCGATGGCATAAGTCATTATGGGTCGTATGCAGGTCTTATATATTCTGATCTTACTTTGTGTCGTCATATGTTTATTTCTCCATGTAATATCACGTAGGTATCCTGACATTACGTCAGCTTTGGTTGTTTGTTCTTGAACTTCTGCTTTTAAGTTTCTATTGCTGGTGATGTTTGCTCTCAGGTATTTAAATGACATGACCTGTTCGAAGCTTTGATTGTGTACAGCGAGCTTACATCTTCTTGGTTCTTTACTGATCGTGAGAGATTGGGTTTTTCCTATGGAGATTGTCATGTTAAATTTTTCAGCGGTCTTTTATGCTTCTATACTTCTAATATGATTTTCTCTTTTCTGCTGCTAAGGATTTCACTTCATTTGTAAACCATGGTTTTTTGTTGTGTTTTCCATTTTTATTCACTTTTCTTTTGCCCAGTGCTTCTTCGGCTGCTTTCATTATGTTTGTGTGTACTTTCATCAGCGCGGCGTCGATGTCATCTTCCTCAGTGATTCTGTTTTCATTAATTTTTTGTATCAATCTGTTTTGGTATAGGTTTCTGATGGTGTCATCTGCAAAAGATTCTATGTTAAGCTTTTCAGTTATTTCTGGTCTAAGTTTCTCTTTCCTCATTATGGTGGTTCTTATTTTTGACATTACAAGGTTATGATTAGTTCCGGTGTTCGCTGAGGTCAATACTCTCACATCTAATATTTCAGAGGGTTGTACATTTTTGTTTGTTATGATGTAGTCTATCACAGATTTGTGTCCTCTTGTGTTTTCAGAGGTGTATTTGTGCTGGGGTTTGTGAGGGTAAAAGGTATTGTTTATTCTTAGTTCGTTTTCGGCACAGAGATATATAAGTTGTTGGCCGTTTTCGTTGATGATTTCTTCGTTGAATCTATTCTTGATTCCCTGTATGATCTCATTGCCCACTCTTGCATTTAAGTCGCCAAGTATGATAACCTTGTCTTTCTTTGATATTCGGTCAAGTGTATTTTGCAATTCGTAGTAGAAGTTGTCCTTTTCTTCCTGTGGTTTACGCATATCGGGGGCATATACGCTTATAATATGTGTTGCTTTCTTTTCCTTAAGAGCGAGTGTTGTTTGCAGTATCCTATCATTAATGTATATGATGTCCTTTATATTTCTTTCAAAGCTTTCGTGAATGAATATGCCAACTCCTGATGTTGCTCTTTCGTTTTTGTCTTTACCGCTGTATATCAGAATGTAGTCGGTGAGTTTTGTATTTCCTTTGCCTTTCTTTTTGGTCTCCGACAATGAGCAGATCTCTATTTTATGTTTCCTCAGTTCTATCAGGATTTCCTGGTCTTTATTGTAGAGCGATGTTATGTTCCAGGTTGCGATTCGAAATTGTTTCTGTTTCCGTTTCCAAGTTCGTTTTTTCCGTTGTCTCGCCAAGTCGTCTTCGTTGTGATCCGTCCTATCCGAGGCTGCATTTGAAGTTCTGTGAGCATTGCGGTTCTTTTACCACAGGTAGGTTGCTAGCCTCGCCTGTGAACCCTCCTCTTTTATCCGGGCTTGAAACCGGCAACATGATCACTGGGCTACTCAATCCACCCAGCAACCATGTTTTTTCGTTGTTCATTGTAAATATCTGCATTGCGTTTGTTTCTGTCTGGATCTATGTTCATATCTTGAATCCGCCATTTTGTGATTGGAATTTTTACATGCTAAATTTGTAATGCGCGATCCTAAAATCCCCTTAAATACAATCCGAAAAGGATTAACTATTTTGCAGCAATTTACTGTGATCGACACAGTCAAAGGCTTTTGACGGATCAAAAAACTGTTTTTTTTTTTAATAAAAATAACTTCTTTTGTTTCAAATTTACGTCTTCTTTCAGATATATGAAATCCAAGATTCTGGTTAGTTCTGATTCTTCAAAAGTTATTTCGTATTTGCTGTTAAATAAATTAACCTTTAATAAATAAATTATTAATTTATGCTAAACCTAATTATGTTTAGTGCAAACAGAAATTAGATCGATTTGCCGCCCACTCTGTAACTATACTACGAAAACATGGTGTCACATTTTCGATGACATAACTCATAATAAAAATTTGACTTGTTAATAACTATATTAATTAACACTACTTCCGCGTTCAGAGACCGTCCTTGATCATATCTCAAGAAGAATATTATTAGACGTTATTCGGCAGCAAGATTGGCCCCTAATTCAAATAAAAAACAAATTGAAATCGAAAAATTGAATAGCATTTTTTTATATACATGCCTTGCACGACTATACATATATATATATATATATATATATATATATATATATATATATATATATATATATATATATATATATATATATATATATATATATATATATATATATATATGTGGCTTGGGAGTACTAACAATTCCAGTCCTTTTTTCGTCGTTTAGAATTCGATACATAGTATATTTTCCAACTCCTGTCTAACTAACCTGAACTAACCTGAACTAACCTGAACTAACCTGAACTAACCTGAACTAACCTGAACTAACCTGAACTAACCTGAACTAACCTGAGCTAACCTGAACTAACCTGAACTAACCTGAACTAACCTGAACTAACCTGAACTAACCTGAACTAACCTGAGCTAACCTGAGCTAACCTGAACTAACCTGAACTAACCTGAACTAACCTGAGCTAACCTGAGCTAACCTGAGCTAACCTGAACTAACCTGAGCTAACCTGAACTAACCTGAACTAACCTGAACTAACCTGAACTAACCTGAACTAACCTGAACTAACCTGAACTAACCTGAACTAACCTGAACTAACCTGAACTAACCTGAACTAACCTGAACTAACCTGAGCTAACCTGAGCTAACCTGAACTAACCTGAGCTAACCTGAGCTAACCTGAACTAACCTGAACTAACCTGAACTAACCTGAGCTAACCTGAGCTAACCTGAACTAACCTGAACTAACCTGAACTAACCTGAACTAACCTGAACTAACCTGAACTAACCTGAACTAACCTGAACTAACCTGAACTAACCTGAACTAACCTGAACTAACCTGAACTAACCTGAACTAACCTGAACTAACCTGAACTAACCTGAGCTAACCTGAGCTAACCTGAGCTAACCTGAGCTAACCTGAGCTAACCTGAACTAACCTGAACTAACCTGAACTAACCTGAACTAACCTGAACTAACCTGAACTAACCTGAACTAACCTGAACTATCCTGAACTAACCTGAACTATCCTAACCTTCAGTATTCGGTACATAGTAAATTTTCCAACTTCTGTCATGTTGGAACACATCTCAATAGAGTTTTTATCTAGATATCGATATCTTAAGGTATCACAAACATTCATCTTAATAAGTTTTTCGTTGAGGAAAAAATGCGCTGGTTTAACGATTTTGGAATAAATATAGAGGTGAAAGCCATATCTTTTGGGTATATCACTAATCTCAAATAATATATAAAAACAAGCGCAAACAAGATAAATCACTAAGGACACACTGTAAGGTGTACTTTGCTCACTGACAGAAATTAAATTGAACTGAATCAGAAATTTTATTGTTGCAGTAAATTTATAAAAGCTTATACTATTTAAATATAATTAGATTTACGGCAGTCCTCAGTTACCTGCGGCACTGGAGCAGGTACGTTGGAGGTTTCGGTAACAGTTTTATTACTCTCTCTAGTTCTTGAATAGAGTATAGGAATGTGTATGCTTGCGATCGCCCCCCTCCCTCCCAAGAACTGAGTCTAGGAAATTAGAACCGATTGTGCCTCTTATATTAGGAATGTGTATGCTGCTGGCACTCCCCCTCGTGACAACTTGTTTTTCTTGCGATAGCCCTCTCCCAAGGGCTTTTAGTTCCAGAAAATAGACCTGATTCTACCTTTTATACTAGGAATGTGTATGCTACTGCATACCCCCCTGTCGGTGTCTTGTTTTTTCTTGAGATCGCCCCCCTCCCCTTCAAGAGCTTCAAATTCAGAAAAAAAGACCCGACCCTGCTTTTTACACTAGAAATGGGAATGTTGCTGGTGTCTCCCTCTCCCGTCGACAACTTACTTTCGCTTGCCATACCGTACTTTTGTGATATCACCGACCCCCCCCCCCTCAAAGAGAGAGGCTGGATCCGCCCCTGTACGTCATAACTCCTTCTTAAGCTACTCGAAATCACGCAAAAAAAATACTAAATTAAAAATAAAATTCGACGGGTATAGAAACGGGGAACTAATAAATATTATTGCCAAAGGCACAGAAACATCATCAAAGTAGTGTTACTGAACGTACAATACAACCCACATATCGGGGTGATTTTTTGACATATCTATACATCTATCTATTCTGAAATGAGATCATTATCTCAATTACAACCCTAGCCGCCATTACATAAAAGACCTCGTCAATTCTAATTTGAGTTGTCTCAGGTCGGGGCGAATAAGCAATCCAAAAGGGAAACCACTAATGAATTTCTTTCAATACGAAAAAAAAACTAACTACTAAAGAACAAACTGAAAAAAGCAAGAGTCTAATCTTGTAATTTGTGGCTTATAAAATTATTTGATTAGGGCTATTCATGACGAAGTAGATTAGAGGGAGATATGGAAAAATTATGAACAGAAATAAGTCCAACGGTTGCCATAACAAACTTTTCTTTTATAGATAATTCTTAATGTTTCAAGGTTTTAGCAGTGTATTTATCACAGCAAGGTCAAATTATTAATTATTGCAAACGACAAAAAAAAATGATCATGATCTTTGATTTTTAAAAAGTTTAAGTTTAAGTACCAGTTCTTTTTTTAAAGCTATTTTGTACGTGTTTCAACTTTGGACTTGTTTTCTTGGTATATCTTAAAGAAATTGGCGAGAAAAATAGAAGCAGTGTGACAGAGTTTTTAGGTATTAAAGAAGCATCTCCCTGCTTCAGTCCATTGTTAATCTTAAATGTCTCCGAGTACTGTTGCCCAACTCTTACCATTGCCGGATCTCAAATATTTTCATGTAATAAAAAAAGTTAAAAACAAATTATTTAATTTGCCATATCAGTTAACAATAATTTTAATTCTATTTTAATCTAAAGGCTAATAACTAAAATTTTTGGTTGGTTCAGGTTACTTTCGGTTAGTTCAGGTTAGTTTTTTAGGTTAGATTAATTCTAGTTAGTTCAGGTAATTTTCACTATCTAAAACCAAAGTAAACTTGAACTAACCAAGACGAATTTGAACTAAAAAGTGAGTTTATCTATGCTTTCTGAAAAAATAAGAAAGAATTATAGAAAACCAAGGCCAAAATTAGGTTCTACGACCTTCAAAGAGGGGGTATGTAAAGAACATTTAAATAAAAACGAATTATAAAAAATAAAGTAGTAAAACTCGATTTTTACTTAAAAATTGCACTTTAATTTTAACTTGAATAAAAAGATATTCAACATGTTTCGCTATCCGGAGCTTTATCAAGAATTCTTAGGGAATCTTGCAACTTGAATTATTTTAACAAGTTGTCAAAGTTGTGTCAATAAAGAGATTTTGAAATAATAGAGTGTGTTCAATAACACAGTGTGTGTTTAAAATACCGACCATCCGAAACAAATTCATATCGGAAGTGGATCAAATCCATAAGAGGTTAGTTCAGGTTAGAAAATTACAAAAATAAAAGAAAAAAGTGAACTGAAATTGTATGCCAGTAGAAACTAGAAGACGGAAAGCAAAAATGGAAGAACAACTTCAAACTAGTTTTAATCAGAGACTGATGATGATACAAGATATGAAAACAAGCTAAGAAGATATGAAAATAAACCTAAAACCCTACAAAATACAAACACAAACTAATACTATAAAATGTAAAATGCTATAAAGTTCGTTACTGTATATATATATATATATATATATATATATATATATATATATATATATATATATATATATATATATATATATGTTTATGGGGTTTTCACGGATTCCTCCGTGTGAGATGCAATAGCAGTGGATATATCCACATTATGCCGTTGTAGTGCTGAAATCACATTCAGCAAACGTACAACTATATGCAACTCCGTGTATAAATGAAGTAAATTGCGGTCAGTAAATGCAAACTTCGTTCCAATCATATCCTTTTCGTGTTAGAGGTTGCACAGTTTGAATAAATTGCGATAAAACACAATCCATCCCGTTCCACCACCATCGAGATGATGGCCCACCTGTACCACCATACCGAGAAGAAAGTCAAAACTCCTTTTGCACAGATAGGTGCATGTCGGTACCCTGATGAGTCTAGTAGAGACGAAACATGTACCTCTGCCGTATCACTGTGGCGGGGAGGGTAAGTTTTGACTTTCTTTCTCGGTATGGTGGTACAGGTAGGCAATCATCTCGATGGTGGTGGAATAGGATGAATTGTGTTCCTTAGCAATTTATTCAAACTGTGCAACCTCTAACACGGAAAGGATATGGTTGGAACGAAGTTTGCATTTACTGTTCGCATTTTACTTCATATATATATATATATATATATATATATATATATATATATATATATATATATATATATATATATATATATATATATATTTTTCTAATATTTTCTTGGGTATAGGTTTTTCATTAGAGAAACAAAGGACAACAATTTTCTTTCTGACGTTTCGCTCTACATGGCGAGCTTCTTCAAAAGAGCTTGGTATATTTATTTTACATCTTGAAAGTAGTTTGTGTACACACACAAAACTACTTTCAAGATGTAAAATAAATATACCAAGCTCTTTTGAAGAAGCTCGCCATGTAGAGCGAAACGTCAGAAAGAAAATTGTTGTCCTTTGTTTCTCTAATGAAAAACCTATACCCAAGAAAATATTAGAAAAAAATATTTAACAAAAGGTTTAAGATACAAAAATAAATTATATATATATATATATATATATATATATATATATATATATATATATACTTAAATTACTTTATTGTTTTTATTTTTCTTGAACCGTTATTTAGATATATTCTTCTTTCTCTTTTCTTGGGCATTCGGTTCGGCAATGGAATAAAAATTAATTTATTTCCTCATAGATGGTTTAATGTTGTTTTTTATTACAAACGTTTCGACCTTATTTCTTGATCTTCATCAGTGTTTTCTAACAATATTAGTTTCTAAAAATATAAAAACACACATCATTAAAAGTTCCTCAGAAAAGTCGTCACATTTTTAAAATTTTATACAAATGAAAATATTCAAAATATTACAGTTTGATATACATTATTTTATTAAGATTAGGAACGACTGCTATATATATATATATATATATATATATATATATATATATATATATATATATATATATATATATATATATATATTGTTGTAGAACATAACATCTCACCACCGCTTTCCGGCGGACTTAAATAGAGGTCCAAGTATGTGGAAAGTACAAAGATGTCTGGGAAAGATACTGGTAAATCCCACTGATGAGTCCACCACCGGTATCGGGACGCAACATCCATATATATATATATATATATATATATATATATATATATATATATATATATATATATATGGATGAATCAGTTCTCAGCGAGTAACGAGACGAACTGCACTTGAAAATGCCAAATGAGATTTTGGCGAAACGTCGTGAAAACGATTTTTTGAACGAACGGATTGAAACCCGGAATAACCAAACTATTCATATATATATATATATATATATATATATATATATATATATATATATATATATATATATATATATATATATATATATATATATATTATATGCGCCCCTTTCTTGGTAGTCCAAATGAGAAAAGACAGAATTCATAAGGCGAAATTAAAAAAATATTATTTTAGATCTTTAATCTCGTCCCACAGCCTTTGTTTCACAAAAATTTATTTTTATTATTTCTAATAAAAAAAAGTACAAGAATTAGATGTCAATAACCCGAGTCACGACATGACCTTTACAAATACCACAAATACTTTATTTTTTATTTGTATGCTTGGAAACTCTCGAAAGGTGAATGTATGAAAATCAATTGGAAAATGTTTGTCAACAAGGTATATCCAGTAAAGCTCTTAAAATCACATTGGTAAGATTTACATGTGTACACAAATAGCAGGAAAAAAATTGTATTTTCGTTCATTAAAATGGTTTTCTACACAGCTCAATGTTCGACGTTACTAAGAGTGCCGTCAACATTAGTAAATATAAAAATAAAATTTGTGAGTATTATACTATAACACCATATGAATTTCCATCTGGAAAATGTATGTTATACTCCATGGAAATTAGATCAAAAAAGAGCTGTTTTGTTAACAAAAATGTAACATTGGTTTTTTCGCTGAAATATGTTTATTTCGGCATCCTATAAAACATATCTCGATGGTAACTATGAAAGACCTGTGCAAAAAAAATGGCGGACCAAAAATGGCCACGATTTTCGGCTTTTTGAGTTTATCTCGAAAAGTAAAAGTTGTATCGAAAAATATTTTACACAAAAATTGTAGATAATTAAAAAGCCTATCGATTCATTTAATATGAGTTCTAGGTGACGCCACTAGTTATCGAGATATATTTGTTTTTCGACAAAATTTACGGTTTTTGTTTTTATTTTTAAAAAAACACAATTATTAACAAATTACCGATTTAAAATTTAACACAAATATAGGTATTGTCATTCTAAAAAAGTATGTCAAACCCAGAATCTGTGAGTTTTTTATTTTCCGAGAAATTCGATGCCAAATTTGAAAATTCAACCTGAATTTTCCGCTTTCCTAATTAAGATACAATGTTCAATTTTAATGGAAAGTGTTTGTATTGTTTTATATTTTGAAGATCTATTAAAAAAAAATTTTTTTTTCAATCGTGGGCCGAGAAATTTTGCAAAAACCGATTTTTGCGTTAAAAAAATTGCGATAACTTTTCACCAGATGAAGATAAAATTTTTTTAATACTTGCATTGGATTTAGATGTATCATTTCCGATCTCAAAAAAAAATCTAATTTTGGATAAAAAAAAACGTTTTTTTTTTTCAAAAATTCATAATTAAGGGCTCAAATTTCCAGAAGATGCTTTTTAATACTTGCACTTTATCTGTGAATTTTTTGGATCCAAGAAATACACTTTCATACATTCTGTAAACCTTCGAATATTGAACTGAGGTTCTATATTTAATAAATACATAAAATTATTGACGTTTCGCCCTTTATTCAAGGCATTTTCAAAATTTTTGCCTCCTAAAAATATATAATTAAATTACATCACATAAAAAACATATTTAACATTTTCGAAAAACAAACAAGACACTTAAACAATGGTCAAAACTTTAAAATTTTTTTAAAAAATACTTAATTTTACCGGTACACACCTTGACATTTTGCTGTTTTGTTTCTGAATAAAATTTAAATTTTACATCGTTTACTGAGGATACGTGGAATGCTCATGTGTTTTATTTTTTAATATTTTTTATATTTTACAATGCAATACAATCTATGGTTCAAGAATCAAGAAAATATATATATATATATATATATATATATATATATATATATTAATAAAACAACTACAATTTTATAAATATTACTTGTGATGCATAATTTTCCTTGAAGCGCCAATGAATAATGCGCCTGAACTATGGCAACCCGCCGACAGCGGCCGGCAGCAGCTATTTTCTATTTGATTCGGCCCAATCTTCGAAGGTTCACAGATCGTATGGAAGTGTATTTCTTGGATCTAAAAATTCACAGATAAAGTACAAGTATTAAAACGCATTTTCTGTAAATTTGATCCCTTAATATTCATTTGCCACGCCATTATGAATTAAAATAAAATTTTTGTAAAAAAATTGAACCGACTTCTAAAAGTGCGCTAAAAAGTAAAAAATAACCATAGATTTTTATATGAAATTGAACTTTTTGAAGTCGGCGCCAAACTAATACCTGCTAAAATGTGATTTGCATAAACAGATTAAAAATACTTTATTTGTAATTGCTTTTTTACCATAATTTGTATATATTAGTAGATATTTATTTCCCGTACAAATAATTTGGCGCCGACTTCAAAAAGTTTAATTTCATATAAAAATCTATGGTTATTTTTTACTTTTTAGCGCACTTTTAGAAGTCGGTTCAATTTTTTTACAAAAATTTTATTTTTCTATTTTTAGTTTTACAATTCATTATGACATTCAAAAATTATTTGAACTAAGTACTAATCGAGATTACTGTACCTCGCAATGACTCCAAACTGGCAAAAAAGTACCCATTTTATCCAAAGTTGTAAATCACCCTAAAATGAACCACTAAAAATTCTTTAGTTCTTAGAGTTTGCCAAATACGAATCAAATTGGGTCAAACAAATATTTAGTCTGTCATAGAAAATCCACTATCTTAAATTTCAAATTAATTTTAGATTGGTAATATAGGCCCCAAAACCTTCCAATATCGATATTTAAAGAAAATAAATTAATTTTTTATCCACCATATTGGACACGCCATATTGAATTTTTTAAAATAATTTTTGATTCGTCATGTGTGACCCCGAAAACTCTCCCGTACCAATTTTGGTGAAAATTGGACAAAATTGATTTTTTTGTCTGCCATATTGAATCCGTCATATTGAGTTTTTTAAAAATAAATTCAGATTCTTTATGTGAGGCCCCGAAAACATCCCCATACCAATTTTGGAGAAAATAGGACAAAATTGATTTTTTCATCCGCCATATTGAATTTTTTTAAAATTATTTTAGATTCGTCATATGCGACTCCGAAAACTCCCCGTACCAATTTTGGAGAAAATCGGACAAAAACGATTTTTTTGTCGGCCATATTGAATCCGCCAAATTGAATTTTTTAAAAATTATTTTAGATTCGTCATATGCGACCCCGAAAACTCCCCTTTACCAATTTTGGAGAAAATCGGACAAAATTAATTTTTTGTCGGCCATATTGGATCCGCCATATTGAATTTTTGAAAAATTATTTTAGATTCGTCATATGCGACTCCTAAGACTCCCCCATACCAATTTTGGAGAAAATCGGACAAAACTGATTTTTTAGTCCGCCATATTGAATTTTTTAAAAATTATTTTAGATTCGTCATATGCGACCCCGTAAACTCCTCCTTACCCATTTTGGTAAAAATCGGACAAAATTTATTTTTTCGTCCGCCATATTGGATCCGCCATATTGAATTTTTTTAAAGTAATATCAGATTCGTTTTGTGCAACCTCGAAAACTCCCCCATACAAATTTCGGAGCAAATCGGACTAAATTAAATTTTTTGTCCGCCATATTGGATCCGCCATTTTGAATTTTTTTAAAATAATTTCAGATTCTTTGGGTACAACCCCGGAAATTCCTCCATACCAATTTTGGAGAAAATCGGACAAAATTAATTTTTTTGGCCGCCATATTGTAAGCGCCATCTTGGATTTTACTGCACCAATATCATCTAAAAAAATATGGGACCACCGCAGTAACTTCCTTTACATAACGTAAAAAATTTCATTCAAATCGGTGCAGCCGTTCCGGAGTAATCGGTGTACATACATAAAAAAAAAAAAATACATAGTCGACGAATTGAGAACCTCCTTCTTATAGAAGTCGGTTAAAAAAAAGTTTTTTCATACAAAATTAATTTTTTTTTGAGATCGGAAATGATATATCTAAATCCAATGCATGTATTAAAAAAATTTTATCTCCATCCGGTGAAAAGTTATCGCAATTTTTTTTGGCGCAAAAATTGATTTTTGCAAAATTTCTCGGCCCATGATTGAAATTTTTTTTTTTAATAGATCTTCAAAATATAAAACAATAATAACAATTTTCATTAAAATTGGATATTGTATTTTAATTAGGAAAGCGAAAAATTGAGGTTGAATTTTCAAATTTGACATCGAATTTCTCGGAAACTAAAAAACTCACAGATTACAGGTTTGACATACTTTTTTAGAATGATAATACCAATACTTATGTTAAATTTTAAATCGTAAATTTGTTAATAAATGTTTTTTTATAAAAAAAAACACAAACCGTAAATTTTGTCGAAAAAGAAATATATCTCGATAACTAGTGGCGCCACCTATAACTTATACATATATATATATATATATATATATATATATATATATATATATATATATATATATATATATATATATATAAATCGGTTTTTTAATTCTCTACAACTTTTGTTTGAAACATTTTTCGATACAACTTTTACTTTTCGAGATAAACTCAAAAAACCAAAAATCGTGACCATTTTTGATCCGCCATTTTTTTTGCACAGCTCGTTCAGAGTTACCATCGAGATATGTTTTATAGGATGCCGAAATGAACACATTCCAGCAAAAAAAACCAATGTTACATTTCTGTTACCTTCCGATAATTTTATTTTAACTATTGTAAAGTAAATTCAAGATATTTAAATATTATTTGTGAGTAATTCATTCTTTTTAACCTTAAAAAAATGCATCCATATAAATCAATCCAAAAAAACGAACGCTATTTGGGCATAATTTCAAAAAATACATATTTAATTGCTGTTCGTATCATTTGAAAAACCCAAATTAAAAATTCACTGGGTGTCGCTCGACACCATTCAAGAATCCGTTTTATCCTTGAATGGATAATGCTTCTGCATACAAAGGTGTTTAATTTGTTTTTATTTTTATAAGTATAATAACGATATCCTATATTCAAGATATTTAGTATTTTTATAATTATAATAATAATAATAATATCGTATATATACAGGGTGAGTCAACGATTGGATGAAGTAGGTTTGTGCCTTTTCGGTGAAATTAACAAAGAAACTATATTTATTGTTTGATACAGTTTATTTTTACGCAGATTTTAAAAATATTTAGGACTCTACAGGGTGAGCCAAAAAACTAGGACAGCATAAAGTTGTATTTTTTTAAATAGAACACCCTATATACGAATCGTATTTTCGATTTAGCTTATAATTTTAAATCTTTTTTATTAAGGGTTTACTATAACAAAACTTTATAGTTTCTGAGATAATTAAGTTTAAAGAAAAAAAGTCACATTTTCAAGCATCAATTCAATCCTAAATAACGTTTTCAATTTTGTGACAAATATATTCAAATTTGGAATTTAGCAAGGCCAAGGACAAGTTAACATAATTTTTACTTAATATTTGCAATAAAAGCTACAGGGTGTTGAACACATCGGCTCAAATTTGAACAAGTTTAAATGAATAAATATCTTTTTTTGAAATGGTACACCCTGTATATTTTCATGTTATTTAATAGAGTAATAAAAACCCTAAAAGTTTTGTTCAATATATCCTATATCTATTTATAATAGTTTTTGAGATATTTCAGTTTTTCTTATTTTCCATACTTTTTTACAGAAATAGTCTTCATTATCATAGTAGCCATGGCAAAAACAATGTAAAAGAACATTTTTCTGTGTGTCAAATTTATAACCCCAATCGCTTCTTTTGGTTTTTATGTAGTGTAGTTTGGTTTTTTTTGCATTCATCTTATATTGTAAAATGAATTTTCCAAAGAATGAGTGAATAGATAATATTTATACAATAGGAGAGGCTCAAAAAAATTGCCTTCTTGCTCAAAGAATTTACAAAATGAAATATCCTGATCGACGCCAGCCTAATACCCATACTTTTCAAAACTTAATACAAAGATTTGATTCTTCTGGTACTGTTGATTATCCAAAACGTAAAGTGGTCAACAAACCAGTAACTAATGAAGAAAAAGAACTACAAGTATTGTTAAATGTTCAGGAAAATCCTTATATTGGTAGCCGTCAGTTAGCAGCATTATGTGAAACATCACAATCCACCGCTAATCGTACTACCAAGAAATATAGGTATCATCCATATCACATGGAATTACACCAAGAACTGCATGGACAGGATTTTGAAAGTCGTGTAAACTTTTGTCGTACAATAAATGCGGAGATTCAATTAAATCCAAATTTATTATGCAAGGTAATGTTTAGTGATGAAGCTACTTTTAGAAGTAACGGTGCCGTAAATAGACGCAACATGCATTATTATGCCACAGAAAACCCATTTTGGATTAGAGAGGTGCAACATCAATACCAATGGTCATTAAATGTTTGGTGTGGTATTCATCATAATCGAATTATTGGACCCCACTTTTTTAATGAACCACTACTAAATGGCCATAGTTACCTGAACTTTCTACAAGAAGAACTACCCCAACTGCTTCAAGGTCTCGATAGGGATGAGCTCGACAGTATGTGGTCCCAGCACGATGGTGCGCCTCCGCATTACCATCGTGAAGTTCGTGCGTTTTTGGACCAACGATATCCGCAAAAATGGATTGGACGTGGGGGATTCATTGAGTGGCCACCAAGGTCTTGCGACATCACCCCATTAGATTTCTTCCTATGGGGTTATATTAAAAATAAGGTGTATGTTAATCCACCAACAACAGTGGAAGATATGCGAAACAAGATTAGGGATACCTGTAGAACAATAACGCCACTAATTTTGTCCAGGGTCCGAGAAAATCTGCAAAAAAGACTAAATTTGTGCATTGCACAAGAGGGTCGTTTATTCGAACACTTATTAAAAAGAAATAATTAATCTCAGTATTTAATAGGTAATTTTTTTGTTTCAATTTAGTATAAAAGTAAATATGTATTTGCCTTGTCGTTATTGTTGTGTTAATTTTTTCACATTATGTTTAATTAAACTATTGCCGTTGTAATATAACGAATAATGTATTTCATCATATTTAATCACATTCTGTTTGTTTCTGTAGTTCCTTTTATTATTTTACATGGCTACTATGATAATGAAGACTATTTCTGTAAAAAAGTATGGAAAATAAGAAAAACTGAAATATCTCGAAAACTATTATAAATAGGTATAGGATATATTGAACAGGGTGTACCATTTAAAAAAAAAAGATATTTATTCATTTAAACTTGTTCAAATTTGAGCCGATGTGTTCAACACCCTGTAGCTTTTATTGCAAATATTAGGTAAAAATTATGTTAACTTGTCCTTGGCCTTGCTAAATTCCAAATTTGAATATATTTGTCACAAAATTGAAAACGTTATTTAGGATTGAATTGATGCTTGAAAATGTGACTTTTTTTCTTTAAACTTAATTATCTCAGAAACTATAAAGTTTTGTTATAGTAAACCCTTAATAAAAAAGATTTAAAATTATAAGCTAAATCGAAAATATGATTCGTATATAGGGTGTTCTATTAAAAAAAAAACAACTTTATGCTGTCCTAGATTTTTTGGGTCACCCTGTAGAGTCCTAAATATTTTTAAAATCTGCGTAAAAATAAACTGTATCAAACAATAAATATAGTTTCTTTGTTAATTTCACCGAAAAGGCAGAAATCTACTTCATCCAATCGTTGACTCACCCTGTATATATATATATATATATATATATATATATATATATATATATATATATATATATCTATATATATATATTCATTCATTCATATCAGCCCGTTTTCATCCACTCATGAATGTAGGCCTCTTCCATATTTTTCCATTTCTGTCGGTCCACGAGCGCTCGTAGACGCCATGCAGTGAGCTTTGAAAATGGTGAATGAGATTTCATCGAAACGTCAGCTGCCTTACAGTCCTGAGAGGGACTCAGCACATACACGGGATGCCCGAAAACCTTCGATTACACATCACACCCATGAGAATATCCGACATAACATATACATATATATATATATATATATATATATATATATATATATATATATATATATATATATATATATACTTTGCTTTCAAATTGAACATATGTAGAAACAGCCCGCATGACTACCTCATTTAGTGCACTGTGACTAGCATAGATTAACTAATTTAACGAATAATATACACATTAAAGATGCCAATCTTTCTAAACTTATGTATTTAAACGTGTCTTTCGCCTTGCCAACGAAGAGGAAACGTCAAAAAAAACAATACTAATGGATATATTTCACCTTTGTTAAATCTACTTGACACGAAAAAGTGTATCTATTCTCTTCACGAAGATTTGCGAGAGATATTTCTTGTGCTGCGGCCTTGACGGTCAGCGAAAAAAATATGTTTCAGTCAACTTCGCTGAATGCCAAGGTTAACACTGTTTTTGCTTGGTTCAACCCATACATTGAGATCATGTTATTTGAATATAAACGACTTTGTAGTACGTGTGCTAGTGACAGGATGTTTAATATAATTATATAGAATTATTTACTACAATATCCGGAGTAAGTTTGACAGATGCTGCGTGAATTTTGAGTTGATTTTTACTATTATTTCAGGTTAAATCCTTTATAGTTGAGACTATCAATAAGAGAACTTTCCTTTAAGGATCATAATCATGGAAAATTTCAGAAAGGTAAAGAACAACAGCTGAAGCTGTGGGGATGGAGGCAATCAGGAAATCTTTACGAACTTCTAGAAGAAGCGATGTTCGACAGATATGTACCCACAAAAATCCATTATCTATCTATCCATATATATATATATATATATATATATATATATATATATATATATATATATATATATAGGCTGTTTTTTATAGAGGTATAGAACTTTTAAATGGAATAAAATAAAGATGAATTTTTTAAATTGACATGAAATTTACTTTATTCGAAAGATAACCTTCTGGCATTATAATTTAAATATGACTTCTGGCATATGACCGCCACGGCTGGCTCGGACGTAGTCTAATCTGTAGATCCAATTTTTGATGACTTTTTCCAACATTTGTGGCCGTATATCGGCAATAACGAGGCGAATGTTGTCCTTCAAGTGATCAATCGTTTCGGGCTTATCGGCGTAGACTAGCGACTTCACATATCCCCACAGAAAATAGTCTAGCGGCGTTAAGTCGCACGATCTTGGAGGCCAATTCACGGGTCCAAAACGTGAAACTATGCGGTTACCAAATGTTTCCTTCAATAAATCAATTATGGCACGAGCTGTGTGACATGTTGCGCCGTCTTGTTGAAACCACAGCTCCTGCACATCATGGTTGTTCAATTGATGAACGAAAAAGTCAGTAATCATGGCTCTATAGCGGTCACCATTGACTGTAACGTTCTGACCAGCATCCTTTTTAAAGAAGTATGGACCAATGATTCCACCAGCCCATAAAGCACACCAAACAGTCAGTTTTTCTGGATGTAACAGTGTCTCAACATACACTTGAGGATTATCATCACTCCAAATACGGCAGTTTTGTTTATTGACGTATCCATTCAAACAAAAGTGAGCTTCATCGCTAAACAAAATTCGCTTATGAAAATCAGGATCAACGGCAATCTTGTTTTGGGACCATTCACCGAATCTACGCCTTGCTAGGTGATCGTGTGGCTTCAATTCTTGCACGAGTTGGATTTTGTAAGCACGCAAACCAAGATCTTTCCGTAAAATCTTCCATAAAGTGAAAGGACACATATTCAATTCCGGTGCACGATGGCGGATAGACTGATTCGGGTCTTCCTCTACGCTACGCTCTACAGCAGCAATGACTTCTTCTGTACGCACTGTACGACGTCTCTGTGGATGCGTATTATCATTTAGAGTAAACGTGGTGCGAAAACGTTCCATAGTTAATCGAATTAATTGCTCTGATGGACGATTATGTTGACCGTAAAATGGACGTAGTGCGCGATACGTATTTCGAACAGAACCATGATTTTCAAAATAAATTTGCACAATTTGGAAGCGTTGTTCAGGCGTCAGTCTATTCATGTTGAAATGCCAAACCAAACTAAACATAAATCACTTGACAGCTGACAAAATGGCCGCCAATTAAGAAAGTGTTGCCAACTTAAAGTTCTATACCTTTATAAAAAGCGATTTTTATAAGTATTACACTAGAAACCATCATATTATAGTGTTAAACAACACACCAAAATCACTTAATTCAGTGACTCTATTTTCAAGAAATTTGGGAAAAATCAATATTTTCTTTGACGTCTTCTACCACCTAAACGACGTACAATCGAATATACCTAAATTGACTTAAATCGACCTATTTTGACGTTAAGAGTATGTCATCAAACGTCGCACAAGTATTTTTCGAACACTCTGTATATAGATGCCTTTAATTGATACTTTGTTCTTTCATTCTACGTAATTTAGATCAACTAATTTTAATACTTTGACTACGGACTACAAGAATCGAAACACCACTTTTTTTAAAACTTAAACGATCTAAAACGGACATTAATCTTTAAAAAAAAATCTGGACTTTGTGACGTAATGGCCGGATCGATACGGTTTCATTAAAGGAAGAAAAATTCTTCTCTTATTTGTAATTAATTTAATAAACAATAAAAATATTTTTAAAGGGGGCGAAAAGCAAGATTCCAGCTTATAGATTATGCAAAACTAATAAATTTGTTTTCTGTATTTGATTAGAAAAGCACACGTTCTTATCTAGAAGATAATAGTCTTTGTGGGTACGGTTGCAGGAAGGTAAAAATGCCATCCAGCGAAAAATCAACCCACTCAAATAAGTAATATATTTCTTTAGTTAACATTACAGACAGTAAGAAAAAGGAAAACAAGAAAGTGAACACAACCTAGAAACGAACAAGAATTTCAGAAATACATAAATAACGCACTAAAAGAAATAACAATAAATGACCTAGACCTCCTAAATGATTAGATAACCCACACAATCGCAGAGGCCCAAATGAAGTTTAGCACACAAACTGAAAGAGAAGAAAGAATTAGACGCATGACGAAACTTAAAATAGAAAATAAAAGATCACTTTTAAGAGATGGTAATACAAGCCAACAAGAAATAAATCATGTGAACAAAGAAATATCCAAAGCTATTAGGAAAGACATCAGAAAATACACACAAGAAAAAATAACGCAAATTATAGAGGAGATTAAAAGTATGAAAGTACTTCGATGCAGGTTAATACGAGGCAAAAAAGACATAATAAAATTAAAGGGCAAAAATGGGCAAATAAAATTTAACAGAGAAGAAATGTTAAATATCTATGAGACTTTGTACAAAAACCAATTAATACTTGAACCCGACGAACACGGAACACTAAGAATCACAAATTAGGGCTCCGAAGATATGCCCGAAATCTCATTTGAAGAAATTAACTACACCTTGAAGAGAATGAAAAACAACAGAGCAACGGGAGAAGACGGAATAGTAATAGAGTCCATAAAATGTGGGGGTCCTGCTCTTATTGAGAAAATTAAAAGATTATTCAATTTATGCCTTGAAAACCAAATTATTCCAGCTTAATGGAATAACTCTTTTACGATCCTCATTCACAAAAAGGGCGACGAAACAAGCCTTGAGAACTGTAGACCCGTTAGCTTCCTGAACCAACTTTACACTCGTAAAATCACCAATAGAATAGAGAATAAACTGGATCTTTACCAGTCTAGAGAACAAGCTGGGTTCCGTTTAGACTACGGGACAAATGACCATTTGCAATGTATCAAAACACTTATTGAAAAAACTGTAGAATACAACCGATCACTAAACCTTGTCTTTGTCGACTTTCATGAGGCTTTGGATACCGTGGAATTGGTGTCAATTTTAAGAGCATTAAAGTAATGCAGGGTAGACCAAAGATATTCCAACCTCATCTACAATATTTATAAAAACGCAACAACAATTAACTTACACACCATGACGAAGAAAATAAAAATAAGAAGAGGAATTCGATAGGGAAATACAATATCCCCAAAACTGTTTACGACACTGCTAGAACATGCGTTTAAAGTTTCGGATTGGGAAGAGAAAGGCATTATTATAGATGGGGAAAGTTTGAATCATCTTAGATTCGCTGACGACATAGTCCTAATTTCAGACGATCTACAAGAAGTCAGAGAAATGCTAGAAGAACTACAACAGGCAACACAAAGAGCAGGTCTGAAGATAAATTATAACAAAACAAAAATGATGACAAATTTAGTATCAAGTGAGCCTATAAAAATATAGAAATATAAGTTCGGATTGGCAGGGACAACCAGACCTGTGAGCTATCCAGACGAATAGCTTTGGGATGGGTTGCTTATGGAAAACTCGGGGATATATTTAAGACAGATATACCCATAAACCTGAAACGGAAAGCCTTTAATCAATGTGATCTCCCAGTCTTAACATATGGAGCGAAGACACTAACATTGACGAAAACAACTGCTAAGAAACTGCAAATAACACAACGCAGAATGGAGAGATCCATGCTGGGGGTGTCCCTGAGAGATCGGGTCCGAAACGAGAAAGTTAGGAGGAAAACGGAGGTAGATGATGTCATTGTGCGTATTGCAAGGTTAAAGTGGAGATGGGCCGGACATGTGGCTAGAATAGGGAACAATACATGGACGAAAAGAGTTCTAGAATGGCGACCGAGAGCGGACAAACGCAGTCAGAGACGACCACCGACCAGATGGACAGACTACCTCAAAAGAATAGCAACAAACTAGATCGCAGTGGCTCAGAATAGAGGAGGATGGATATCTCTTGATGAGGCCTATGTTCAGCAATGGACAGAAATGGGCTGATGATGATGCAGTCATAAATTTGGACTTTAATAAGAGTATACCTGATTTAAAATAATTTTTTTATAAAAAAATTGAACCACGTTCTAAAGAAGTAGAGAATAAAATATTTCTACTTTCCCGATTTTTTTGTGTAATGTTTTATATATACATTATTCTAATACGGTAAAACTACGTAGGTGTATACTTTATTGTCGAAAATATTTTTATTGCACCAACAAATAGTAAAAAAGTCTTTCTTTGTTTATAAACAAATAGTAATGCAAATTTGGAGAAGCAATTTAAATAATGGTTTTACCATTGTTATTATATCACCACCAAAAAGAATAAATTTATTTATCTATTTATTTAAAAGCAGTACTGTTCTGAATACAAAATTGAAAATTAAAAATTATAACTATTGTGGCATAGTATATAAGGAGAATCTTCTTATGATCATGACATAAGATCAAACTCATTGCTAGTATCAGTAGTTCGAAAAAAGTTCTTTGTTTTAATTTGTAATTTGAAGTGTTACAGAAGTTGGACAAAATGGCCAAAATTGTAAGTTTTTATCAAAAAAAAAATATATTTATTCCCTTTTCATATCTAAAATTTTGAGTTATCTTGGAAATTTGACAGAATATTCAATCATTTATTATATAACATTTTTTTGAAGTGAAATATCTCTGAGCATGAATAATTTACTACAGAAATGTAACGATGGAATCATAAAATTTTGGTAGAATTAAAAATTTTCAAAATTCGAAGTCGATAATGATTAAAAGGGAATAAATTGTCATTTGGTAAAGTTTTCTATCAAAGGGAAACATGGACTTGATTTTGGTTTCAAAAGAGAGCTCATAACAATGTCTAAAAACTCATTTATTGATTTTTTGATATTCGCATTTTAAAAGGAGAAAAGGGGTAAGACATCGATCTTACGATTGTTCATTAAAAAGTAATTTTCTCTGCGAAAAATCACGATATAAACGTGATTTTATGTTTTATATATTCTGCAATTATCTGAAAAGTTTTATTCATTTTTCAAAATTTTTTTTATACGGCTGAAGCACGATCTCCGCTGCGGTGTTTAGCAATCATCAGTGCAAGAGGTAGTAATTTTACTCTCATCACGTGACCCAAATATTCGATTTTTCGTCGTTTGATAGCAATTAGAATTTCTCGCTCTTTGTTCACCTTTCGTAATTCGGCAACATTCGTTACTTTATCCACTCGTGGTATTCCGAGTATCGTTCTATATATCCACATTCAGATTTCCTTATAGTCCAGTCATTGAAGCTAAAAATAGGGTATTACCTCAGAATTCTTACGTAAAGGATCGATATTTATGAAAATTTGTAATTAAGCGTGTCTTACCCTCTAGAATAAAAATTATATGTTTTTAGAGGGTGAAAACTACCCCTTGTGATAAAAAAATTTGAAAACTATAGATTTAGATGTTTCATTGATTAAAATCATGTTCAAATATGTAGAATAAATAGTGTTTCATAATCTGGAACGTCATTTAAATATTTCAACCCTTAAAAACTCACCAACAGCGGGTTAAAAATGTTTAATGATTTATTTAAAATGAATTAAAAAATTTTCACGGTTTAAAATATAATTTATGACTTATTGCAATGTTTCAGTCCTTAAAAACTACCCACTTACCACCGCTTATGCCAAAATGTAACAAAAAATTTTTTAATAGCTTTAAATATTTTAATGATGGATTTAACATGAATTAAAATCCCTACACTATCACTATCACTACATAGTATAAAACAAAGTCGCTTTCTCTGTCCCTATGTCCTTTTGTATGCTTAAATCTTTAAAACTACGCACCGGATTTTGATGCGGTTTTTTTCAATAGATAGAGTGATTCAAGAGGAAGGTTTATATGTATAATAACATCCATTAAATAGTGGAGAAATACTGTTATTTTTGAGGTTTCTAATGTGATGTCGTTAATTATCATATTTTTTTCCGCTTACATTGCAAACGCAGGCTGAACCCTACGAGATTTATCAAAATAATGTACTAATTATTTGTACACATTGAAAAGGTCTACAGAAAACTCCGCGATGGTATATGTCTATCTCTCATGGATATCCCACAATAACATTTTTTTGTCATTTACTTTTTACGACAAATAATGGCAAATTTTGAAGCGATTTTAACCAATACAGCATTAATCCTTATCCAATTAAATAGCTTAAATACATTGTTGATTTAATATAGATCTATATGGTCCTTTACAGCACAAGATTTAAATGAATATTTTCGAAGATATTACAGATTTAAAATTGCGGGAAGTAGCGCTTGCGGCGGTACTGGCCGACCGGGGCGGCGGCAGCGTGCCTATAAATAGCGCGTCGGAGACCGATGTAATAATTGTTGTAAAAATAAAATAAATAGTCACAGTTTTTCTGTAGTGTATTTAGTATCAGCATTGCACCCGTGCGAAGCCGGGGCGGGTCGCTAGTTTATAATATAAGTCATGATTTATTGGAACACTTCGCCCCTACAAGAACTACACCGTATAAAACGGATTTACTTTTACATATACAATATATACAGGGTGTCTTACGGTGAACGTCTGTTAAAATATCTCAGGAAGTAATCATTTTCCAACGATAACTTTCTTAATTTTCAAACTATCTAATCCTCCTAAAAACCATTTTATAGAAAATTTCAAGAGTTATAAGTTGTGTAAAGTATAGTTTTCTTCAACCCTTAGTTTTTAAAAAATTTTAGTTCGAAAGACTCGAGAAACGTGGTCTTGCAATCAAATTCAAACTTCTAGCAATGATATCTCAATTAATTTCTCTCCTAGAGACATAAAAAGAGATCAAAATATTCAAAATAATTTAATTTTTGTACCTTAACAGTTTTTATGCATCTTTTTCAGTTTTTGAAATAAAAAAAAAAGAATTTTTTTAAATTTAAATCAAAATATTTTCAAAAAAAAAGCATCCTTAAATAACGTAAACTCTAAAATGGTTAGTTTCAATTTCAAACCTTGTGGTGAAGCCATTGGTTTTCCAGAAAAATTTACCGTCTTACGTTGAATGCTTTGACTTCAGTTTTCAGCTGACAAGAAGTCATCTTCAACCAGTCAACTCGGTAGATTTTGCATCTACAGAAATGAAAAAAAACAGTGATCTTGTTTATTTATAAGCTTTATTTATGTGTAATACCATTTGTTTTTTTTTTTTTGATAAATGTAAGATATATATATATATATGTTCTTGTTCAGCGGGATCGTTATAAATTGAAAGATTTACATTTACTCTTTGTTTTTTTGATATTATCATAAATTAGGTCTTCTCTGCATTAAGAATCATTTTCTTCACTAGTAGCAAAACCCTATTTAAAAATATGTTATACATATTGATTGGTTTGTCATTAATCCTTATTCCAATCTCTTCCTCCTTTATGGCTTTCTTCCTGATCTCCTCTGAATGAAGATTAAACAGGCAAGGCCACAGCATCTCTGTCTTACACCTCTCTTGATCTGGACATTGCCTGTTGTGCTGTCTTTATCACGCACCACTACTCTATAATCTCTTAGTTATTATTCTTATATCTCGAGTATCCAATTGTTTCATCTTTAGTATAACAACCAGTTGGTCGTGTTTAACTTTGTCGAAAGCCTTATTGTAGTCTACAAAGCAAACACGAACATCTTGGTTTATATCAAGACATTTTTGAGCCGGGATGATAAACATAAACAGAGATTTCCGAGTTCCAAGACTGTTGCGTAATTCGAATTGTTTCTCCTTTTTTTGCTTCTTGTTTCCTATAATTTCTTAGACCAATTATTCAACTACAATATTGCATTGTTAAAAATATTAATTTTGAAAATTTGGATACAACAAAAATACGGGTTTTGGAGAATAAATATTAAAAAATACACCATTTTGTTTGTAATTAATATTAAGAAATGTAGTTGCGCTTATTTTTTTTTCGAAAATGATACTACTATTTCGCGAAGGGCCAGAGAAAGAATTTGAAAAATGACGGAGATATAAATTTTTGAAAAAACGCTGGAGTTTCTGGTCTTTCCTGCTTTTCTCCGTTACTAATAATCCGATTGAGTGGATCCAAGGTTCATAGCATTGGAATTTGTATTTTCTATAATTTGTCTCTAATTGCTTCTTTGGTTTTAAATTTATCGGCATAGAAAAAGAAACGTAATTTTTTATTTTTTAATTGTTTGCAACACATCAATTAATCATAGTAGACAGTGGAAAACATAACAAAATATCACTACGAATTGTTTTTAGTGTAATAACACAGTTAGTATTTTTGTCACAATAGAATCACTAATTTTTTTTTCCAAATGTAGTTTTATTTATGAGCGCTTACCAATGAAATATTAAGCATTTCAGTGTACTAAAACCACTTTATTTTTTCCAGGTATTCACCGTTCTCCTTTTAGCCATGTTCGTAATCGCAAGCAGCTTTGCAGCTCCTTCTCCAAGAGCTCTTCCAGCTCCAGAACCTGTTCCACAATACTACGCTTACTCAGGATACCCCTATTATTCTGGATACTCCGGATACGCTTACCCTTATTCAACCGGTTATACTTACTACGGTTAAAAATTATGTAATCTTTTTTTAATCTACGAAAATTGGGAATGGAAATAATAATTTTTTCGTTGTAAAAAAAAAAACAATCAAGCAAATTCATTTTCAGTAAATTTTCTTACGTAAAAATTCAATTTAAGATAAGTAAATAGAAGATTTCGTTTTTGCTATTTTGCTGTTGCTTTTCCAATTTTCGTATCAGACCTAACTGCCATGGATTTCAACAAGACCATTTTTATATGTAATTTTAGTTTGTATAATGATTACTCTTATAAAAAGCATCTCAAAAATCCTTATATTTTGTATATATAGAATGTATAAAGCGCTTTGTATATTTTTTTATAAATAAACTCTTTTGTATAAATACCAAGTTATTTAATTATTTATTAACTCACAATATTATCACCTATAGTTCGGGAGTTCAGAGGGAACATGGCTCCACCAAAGTTTAGCATCAGTAAGTTTGAAGTATTTTGCCAGTGTTATCGAATAAATTAATAGTACATTATATATATATATATATATATATATATATATATATATATATATATATATATATATATATTTCTAATATTTTCTTGGGTATAGGTTTTTTCATTAGAGAAACAAAGGACAATAATTTTCTTTCTGACGTTTCGCTCTACATAGCGAGCTCCTTCAAAAGAGCTTGGTATATTTATTTTACATCTACAAAAATTACAGAATTTTTTATATAATAAACATATATCACAGTAATTACACTTTTATATTTTTAATTTAATTAAAATTAATAAAAACAAAACAGATTTTAAAATAGTCTTAAAGTATTAAATTTAAAACAATACAAACAGGTTAAAATAGTGAAGATTATAAAATAGTACATACCTTGAAAGTAGTTTTGTGTGTATGTTTAAAAATAAATTCAGTTATGATCTTTGGTATGCAATTGATATGGATAGATTTATTTTTATAAAAAGCAAAAAATAGGAAAAAAGATTATTATTTATTTTTTAATGACGTTCTTTCACCTGTATGAGCGTATATGAAACCGTTCCAAGCATCATTACATTATTTCTCATATTAATTATAGAGTCGCTTCAAGCATGTTTTATTCAAAAATCAAATTATAGTATATCTGACTTAAATTTTTGACATCTTGCTTGTCATTTACTGCTGTACCCGAAAACAAAATAGATAGCTTATTACAATATTTTAATAATTTCCACCCAAAACTGAAATTTACAGCTGAAATTGAAATAGAACAAAAAATAAACTTTTTAGACTTAACTATACACAGAAATAAGACGGATAATAATCTTCATACAAAATTGTACACGGAAGATACTTGGTCGGGCCGGTATTTGAATTTTAACTCTGAACATCCAAATAAACAAAAAAATAGTGTCATAATCGGCTTAGTTGATCGAGCTATAAAATTATCTTCACCCGAATTTCGCCCAGAAGTGTTAAAAAAAGTGGAAGAGACCCTAATAATGAACCATTTTCCTAAACTACTCATAAAAAAAATAATTAAACAAAGAACCTATTTACATTATAACACAAACAAAAAAAATAAAATTAACAATACCAAAACACAAAACACTTTCATTGCATTACCGTATATATACCAACTGTCTGAAAAAATAAAATATATTTTGGATAAACATAACATAACGGTATGCCATAAGGCGAACAATTTACTTGGGTCAGTTTATACGAAGTTAAAAAGCAAAGTTCCCACCAAAAAAAGATCTAACGTAATATATGCAATTCCATGCCTAAATTGTCCTAAGAAATACATTGGCATGACGACACAATATATTGAAAATAGAGTGAATGGACACAAGTATACTAAAAACGCATCGACATCTTTACATAAGCATGAACGAACATCTAAGCATGAATTTGATTTTAAAAACACCCATATTTTAGATACTGACAGAAATTATCATAAATTAGTCATCAAAGAAATGATACACATAAAAAAAGATAAAAATGTGGTAAATGACAAGCAAGATGTCAAAAATTTAAGTCAGATATACTATAATTTGATTTTTGAATAAAACATGCTTGAAGCGACTCTAAAATAAATATGAGAAATAATGTAATGATGCTTGGAACGATTTCATATACACTCATACGGGTGAAAGAACGTCATTAAAAAATAAATAATAATCTTTTTTCCTATTTTTTGCTTTTTATAAAAATAAATTTATCCATATCAATTGCATACCAAAGATCATAATTGAATTTATTTTTAAACATACACACAAAACTACTTTCAAGGTATGTACTATTTTATAATCTTCACTATTTTAACCTGTTTGTATTGTTTTAAATTTTAAACTTTAAGACTATTTTAAAATCTGTTTTGTTTTTATTAATTTTAATTAAATTAAAAATATAAAAGTGTAATTACTGTGATATATGTTTATTATATAAAAAATTCTGTAATTTTTGTAGATGTAAAATAAATATACCAAGCTCTTTTGAAGAAGCTCGCTATGTAGAGCGAAACGTCAGAAAGAAAATTATTGTCCTTTGTTTCTCTAATGAAAAAACCTATACCCAAGAAAATATTAGAAAAAAATATTTTAACAAAAGGTTTATATATATATATATATATATATATATATATATATATATATATATATATATATATATATATATATGTATATATATATATATATATATATATATATATATATATATATATATATATATATATATATATATATATATATAAATAAACTCTTTATTTCAAATTATATAAGTACATGAAATGAAATGACGTCAATCTAAATCCCAACTACAGATCTGGACAAAAATCTCCTAAACTATATGGTTCTAACTCTATTAGAATTTTTCTAATTTGTACCTTAAATGTTTTTATGGTGTTTATACTTTTTACTTGGTTTGGCAGAGCATTAAATAGTTTGACACACATGTAAAGAGCTGCTTGCTCAGTAAGTGCAAGTCTGTGTGCTACATATTTATAATCTAATGTTCTAGTGTTGTATTTGTTTTCTGTTTTGGTTTCGAACAAAGTTTTATTGCGAAAAATAAACATCAGACTTTCATAAATATATACAGCATAAACCGTCTTAATACCGTTATTTCTAAACATCGATTTGCAGCTCTAACGGTAATTCATGTTTTTTATAATTCTTACTAATCTTTTGTGAACTATAAAAATATTTTCCATCATGCTATTCCTTCCCCAAAAGATAATTCCGTATTTAAGAACCGATTCGAAATTAGCAAAATATAATATTTTAAGAGATTTTTCATTCATGTATTTACTTATTACTCCTATACCGTAACATATGGAATTTAATTTTTTTATTAAGGTAGAGATTTGATACGACCAATCCAGATGTTTGTCTATGTAAACGCCCAAAAATTTTGTATGTTGCATAATATCAAAATTGTTGTTATCAAATTCCATGTGTCGGCTTGACAATTTTAGATTGTTTGGTCCTGAACAAAAGGACATTTATTTAAAATTATCTACTTATACTAAACCAATCAGTGACCTTATCAAAAAATTATTTTGCCTTGATTTTTAGTTCTTGCAAGTACTTGCCCCCAACAACTAGACTCGTATCATCAACATATTTTACATGCCGATCAAACGAATCCATCAGCAGGTACAGGTCGTTTACGAAAATTATAAACATGATTGGACTCAATACACTTCCCTGTGCTATTCCTATGTCATTAGACAAGATTTTCGAATATTCAGTTTTACCATTTTTTGTTACTGTCACCGATTGCCTTGTATTGTTTATATATGATTTGAACCATTTTAACGCATTTCCTCTTATACCATATTTTTCCAATTTAAAGGTTAATAAGTCCCTATCTAAGACAATCTAGATAGCATACCGAGCGCTATTTTTCCATTTTCCAAGTGCTGAAGAATATTCTTAACAAAATCGAAAATTGCCGTTTGGGTTGATTTTCCCTTTAAATATCCATGTTGATAATGACTAAATAAGTTATTTTGGTTAAAAAAACTAATTAATCTGGTGCACATTGAATATTCAAAAATCTTTGAAAACCCCGGTAATAAACTAATAGGTCTGTAGTTGTCCATTACTTCGGGGTCACCTTTTTTTGTAGCATGGTTTAATTAAAACTACCTTTAAATTAGTAGGGAATATTCCAAACGTAAAGGAGTTATTTATAACATAACAATACCGGTGGTGGACTCACCAGTGGGATTTACCAGTGTCTTTCCCGGACATCCTTGTACTTTCCACAAACTTGGACCTCTATTTAAGTCCAGTTTTGCCGGAAAGCGGTGGTGAGATGTTATGTTCCACAACAATATATATATATATATATATATATATATATATATATATATATATATATATATATATATATATATATATATATATATATATTGTCGACAGGGGAGGGTGGGTGGGGGAAACACCAGCAACATTTTCATTTCTAGTGTAAAAGGCAGAATCGGTTTTTCCTGAACTCAGAGCTCTTGGAAGGGGGAGGGCGATCGCAGACATACACATTCCTATAATCTATTCAAGAACTAGAGAGAGTAATAAAACTGTTACCGAAACCTCCAACGTACCTGTTCCAGTGCCGCAGGTAACTGAGGATTTCCATAAATCTATTATTTAATTATATTTAAATATTATAAGCTTTTATAAATTTACTGCAATAATAAAATTTTTAATAATTCGATTTAATTTCTGTCACTGAGCAAAGTACACCTTACAGTCTGTCCTTAGTGATTTATCTTATTTGCGCTTGTTTTTACATATTATTTTAGATTAGTGAGATACCCAAAAGATGGCTTCCACCTCTATATTTATTTCAAAATCATTAAAACAGGGCATTTTTTTCTCAAAGAAAAACTTATTACGATAAATGTTTATGATGTCTTAGGATATCAATATCTAGATAATAATGTTAAAAGCTCTGTTGAGATGTGTTCCGAATACTGAAGGAGAAAAAAACACTGGAACTGTTTGTACTTTCAAGCCACATTCGATTACAGGCAGATGAACAACCTCATTGGAAGAAGATTTGAAAACTGCAATAAAAGGAGTTGTACATACATTTTATTATGAGAAACAGATCCCAACCAAAATTCTAACGAAAATCAGTGAAGATCGGGATTTACCTGATATTAAAAGAACTGAGCTCTGGATATTGCTCAGAGAACTTAATTTTTGCTGAGAAAAACCAGATAGGAAATATGTTCTTATAGATCGTCCGGAACCTGTCCGTTGGAAAAGGAAAGATCTCTCTCACGTAAAAGGTAGAGTTGCTAGAAATAACATAACTTACAAAATTGGTAATTTAACTAAACTTTTGTAAGATTTTTTTGAATAAAGTTACTGCAGAAAATTGGAAATATCCACATAATAAAAGAATAAAACAAAATGTGGAAACTTGATCTCATGATCGGAGAGATAGAGGAAGCAATTAAAATAATTTGAGAGAATATAGCTTCACTGACTTTGATTACGAATTAGATACGTAATGTTTACCAGTGTAAACACAATCAATTATTTAAATTTTTGTTTTTGTTGTATTTTATTGTTTAATTTGTTTATATATTTTTTATATATATTTTTATTTTAGTGTGTCCAATTCTTTAATTTTATATATATTTAATTCCAATTAACCCTAATTTTTTTACTATTATCTTTGTGTCTTTTTCTTAAGCTTGTAGAATTAACATGTTTATTTTATTTTATTGGACTTATAGGATTTCCATATAATAAAGTAAATTAAATTAAGATGTCAATGCAATAGAAATAAAAATAAGTAGGTATAATTTAAAATGTAACATATAAAAATTAATTACATTTGAATCCCTTTTTAGTGTTTAATTGTAATTCTGCAGATGGTTTAAAAAACTGAAACCTCAAATGTCCTAAAAATGTTTTTAATTAATAATAAAATGACCGATAGCCCCAAAAAAATTTTAATATTATATGGACGAATTTATTTTTTTTATATGTTTAACTTCTTGTATTTTTGACAATGGGCATTTTGTAAGTATTTAAATTATAACTTTCTTACTGAAATAATATTCTGTCATAAATACTTAGTGATAAAATAAACCTCCTTGTGACGCCTATGGCAATGAATAAAATCCTTTTTAACACTTCACACTTCCAAATATCTATTGTTATCCAACCCAAATAGTCCATTATTATTAGACCGGAATTTTTTATTATAAAATTCCTAACCCATTCCTGCAAAAAATATAATGTCTAACTGATTTTGCCAAAGACATTGGACTAAAGAACACAGGTAGTTTGCGAAGAAAAAAGGGTCAAAAATGATTTATAACTCTCTCTAGTTTTTGAATAAACTATAAAATCGGGTCTATTTTCCTGAACTCAAAGCTCTTGGGGGTGGGGCCATCGCCCCCACCGCCCCCCCCCCCTTGGATCCGCGCCTGGTGGAGACAAGGTTTTTTTAAGGTTATATTTTCTTCGACATCGATAAATGTTTTGGCAGGTTTTTATTATAAAGAAAAAACATAATATTATTTTTAGTTGTTATTTTATTTTACACCAAATTCAACCAAAAAAAAACAAACATTTTTTCCAAAATATGAGCCTAAAATTAATTTCCACGAATTTTCTTAAAAACTAATCAGTCGAATTCACATCTTCAATTGTCCATGTCTTCATCAAAGTCCAGCAAAATTAGATAGCGTAAGCCAAGGGTGCGTTGTAGTAATAATTTTGCGGAGCGTAAGCGTATGCGTAACCCAAATTGTTGTAAGCGTAAGATTTAGCGTAAGACAACGCAGGGTATCTGAACTCGTAGCTTAGAGGGTAATCAGCAGCGGCGTACGTGAAAGCCAAGCCTGGTTTGGGGGTGGGAGCTGGGGCGCTAAAGACCGTAGCCAAAAGGGCAAATACAGCGAGCTGAAAAAAAATTGTTTATAATAAATTCAATAAAAAGACTTTTTTACATTAACTTTATAGACAGTTATATTTTTCATTATGTATATATATATATATATATATATATATATATATATATATATATATATATATATATATATATATATAGAGTTTAGCCAAATTGGTATTGTTACAGTTAACTTTACCTGTACCTTGAACTTATATAATTCTTTCAGATATGAATTAATACAGGGTGTCTACGATGAACTGTCACTATCGATTTCTGGGAAAATTGGCTTTGGAAAATGTTTAAAATGTAACAGTTTATTAAAGTCTATGGGGGTAATTTAGCTAAAATATTTTCAAGATGGTGGGACCCCCTGTTATACCGAAAGTTGATACGTTGCTGTTTCTTTTAAATGGAGTATGTTGTTTCGTTTTTAGATTCTATGCAAAATTGTAGACATATTACATGTATAATGTCCTCTATCTAAGTATAACTCTTTTTGATTTATTTTAAAGGGTCTAGCCGATTAATAGGGTCAAAATTGTCCCCTCGGTAATAAAAGTACCCGCACAAAAAAAATTTTAGCCACTTTTATCGTCACATAACCTCAAAAAAAAATACAACGTCTTTTTTCGTTTTTTGACGATATCTTCGGTTCTAATTATCGTAAAAACTTCCTTTTTTTTTTCATTTTGTAGGTTTTTTTATTGGATATAATAAGATATTTTTTACAAAAATTTTTGGCGCGAAATTCAGACTTTTATGGGTGTTCGAAAATTTTTAAATTCAATAAAATAAAAACTAGGAAAATATCAGCGCCGAAAAAAAATATGTTGTTTTTTAAACTCCAGATTATGTCCATGAATTTTTTCAGATTTTTAAAAATGATGAAACATAGTCAAAATCGAAAAAAATGGCATTTATTAGCATTTTTATCGAGTTTTGAAGCATGGAATTTTCTTATATATATATATATATATATATATATATATATATATATATATATATATATATATATATATATATATATTCTGGTTGGTTATTTTCTTGGGTATACGGTTCATTTTTATATTAAACTACATATATAAAGTAGTCATACTTATTATATATATATATATATATATATATATATATATATATATATATATATATATATATATATATATATATATATATATTATATTTCAGGACCTTTCGATTCTTTCGAATCTTTTTCAACTAAGCTTGTCGGAGGATTCTACAAAAATGTAAATTTTTAATATTATTATATTTGAAATAATAGATTAAAAACTTACCATTAAGAACAGAGATTTTTGTTTTAAATAAAAATTAATTACATCACAAACCAATTATAATCACACACTCTTTTGTATATTAACTTTTCAAAAGTATTCTTAAAAGTCCAGCTAGAAGAATGGACACTATATTTTTAACCCTATAACTGCCTTGACTTGACTAAATGTGGAACCCAGATAGTGTATGTTTTAGGTACTTTAAGTGGCGTAAAAAGTTTGGGTCTTTTAATTGAAGTGATATCTTTCTGAAAAAATATCGTGATTCAATTTAAAAGAATTGAAAGCGGAGAATTATTCTTATTTAGTGTTTTATTTATTTTAGAATTTCCTTCTTCTGGGTTTATTTTAATATATTGAAATAGATTTGATTTAGATTATTAATGTCTGTTTTATCGTTTGCGGCATTCGGATTTTTTTTATTGCGATCATTTCGTAAAATTCTCGTTTTCTTTTGTTGGTTTCAGTTTTCAAGATTTTTGTATTTTTATAATCAAAGGTGTGCTTGTATTTGATTTCATGTCTCTTTATGACTGTAATATTTTTTTTGTCATATTTGTGCCCAATAAGACGATTTTGCAGATACTGATTAGTTTGGACGATGTAATTCGATGGACAATCCTTCCAAGGTATTTAGTAGACAACATTTTATTTTTTGTTTTTTGGAATTTCACTTTTGAATTTGCTGAAATTGCTTTTAAGTAAATTATAACCCTTATGACTAGTGCATATATTATGTTTCCTGAAAAACGTTTGAAAGTTTTCGGAAAGTTTTGATATATATGGCAAGGAAAGATATTGTTTTTTGAATTTATTGTGTTCTAAATTACATACATACCAAAACTTTCCGAAAACTTTCAAACTTTTTTCAAGAAACATAATATAACCACTAGTCATAAGGGCCATAATTTACTTAAAAGCAATTTCAGCAAATTAAAAACTAATATTCCAAAAAACAAAACATTAAATGTTATCTACCAAATACCCTGCAAGGATTGTCCATCGAATTATATCGGCCAAACTAGTCAATTCCTGCAAAATCGTCTTAATAGACACAAATATGACAAAAAATATATTACAGCCCTAAAAAAACACGAAATGAAACACAAGCACACCTTTGATTATAAAATACAAAAATCCTGAAAACTAAAACCAACAAAGGAAAACGAGAATTTAACGAAATGATCGCAATAAAAAAAAATCCGAATGCCGTAAACGATAAAACAGACATAAATAATCTAAATCAAATCTATTCCAACATATTAAAATAAACCCATAATAGGGAAATTCTAAAATAAATAAAACAGTAAATAAGAATAATTCTCCACTTTCAATTCTTCTAAATTGAATCGCGATATTTTTTCAGAAAGATATCAATTCAATAAAAGACCCAAACTTTTTACGCCACTTAAAGTACCTAAAACATACACCATCTGGGTTCCACATTTAGTCAAATCAAGGCAGTTATGGGGTTAAAAATGTAGTGTCCACTCTCCTAGCTGGACTTTTAAAAATACTTTTTAAAAGTTAATATATAATAGAGTGTGTGACTGTAATTTGTTGTGTTGTAATTAATTTTTTATTTATTTAAAACAAAAATCTCTGTTCTTCATGGTAAGTTTTTAACCTGTTATTCCAAATATAATAATATTAAAAATGTACATTTTTGTAGAATCCTCCTACACGCTCAGTTGAAAAAGATTCGAGAGAATCGAAACGTCCTGAAATACAAAATGTATATATATATATATATATATATATATATATATATATATATATATATATATACATATATATATATATATATATATATATATATATATATATATATATATATATAATATATATATATATAATAAGTATGACTTCTTTATATATGTAGTTTTAATATAAAAATGAACCATTTACCCAAGAAAACAACCACCTAAAAACATCAATCAAAATACATACGTTCTGGGATTAATTTTAATTTTTGCTTTTTAATTATTTTATAAATTGATATTTTTAATTAGTATTGTATCGTTTGAGTGTTAATTCTAAGTCATGTGAGTGTGCGTTTGTGACCATGTTAGTTATGTTTTGGTTTTATTTTAGATTATACTTTTGAAAAAGCCCACTACGTTGGGCGAAACGTCAAGCACAGAATAGTAGTATTAATCTTGAAACCTAATACAAAGAAGTTACCATACATTTATATAAAAAGATAGTTTTAAAAAAATTTTAGCAAATTAAATGTATATATATATATATATATATATATATATATATATATATACATATATTTATATATTTTTTTATTTCAAATACTTGGTCATACCTTGTGATTTTTTTAAATACAAAGTAACATAGAAATAAATCATTTCAGTTCGTGAAAAAGTTTTTTTTTGGTTAAGCAAATTATGTCCTCATTTTAAATTATATATTAATTTTTATTGAAGAAAGATATTTAAATATTCTAGAAGAGTTATAAAGAGAGAATAAAACTGAATTTTGCCAAAAATTGAGTTTTAATATGTTTGTCTCGGGGCTTTTCGAATCACCTATTAATATAACTTTTTGGTATGCCACTGTAAAAAATATTGTAAACAACATCATGCGTAATAAAATATAGGTAGAAAATCGATTGATTTACGAAAAACTACTATTTGAAAAACAAAGCTTCGCCACTTACAGCTAATTTTTTGGAAGAAATCCTAAAAAACCGAATACAATTTTATATTATTAAATATTTTATGGTGTTTATAAACGTTCATAAATTAAAAAACTCTTACCAATTTGAACATCTTGAACAAAATATCTCGTAGACTTGTCGGGATAAGACAACTTCTATCTTCTTTCGACTCAAATGTGGTCTTATATACGATACAATTTTTCAAGTTTTTTAGTCTTTTTTGACGAGATCTCGTCGTACTTAGCCTTAAAATTACTCTTAATTTTTTTTTAAATTACGAATAAATATAACGAAAATAAAAGTTGAAAAGCGTAGCAACAGCCCGACCTACGCCAACTTTGTCGCGCTTGGAATCATCGAAGGTATATTGGGTGGAGTGGTATTAAAATTATTAAATTTTCCAAAACTCATTACACCGTCGATTTCAAACTTTGGGATTAGAAAGAAAGAAGCATAGATAAGAAACACTTTCAGATTTCAGATTTGTAGTTATTGAATATATATATATATATATATATATATATATATATATATATATATATATATATATATATATATATATAGTCTGTAGTAGCATTCGAATACTTTTCTATCAGAAGCTCTTTTGGAACCACAATTTGATAAGAATGACTTTTTAAGACTTCTGGTACAAAGCTTGCCAACTAAAATCTCTAATTTGTGAAAGTTATTATATAATGCTAACCATAGGTGACGCTGCAAAAGGGTTTACTCGAATCGAACACCCCAAAAAGTGAGAGACATAAGGACTAGATTACCCTAATCAAGCATTCCTAAAAGTGAGGGGAGGGGGATCCATTTTAACTAAGCACCCCAAAGGAGACCGAGACCTGTTACATTCACGTCATTGTTTCTGGGATATGCTAAAAGTAGGTTACGATCAGGTTAAGCAATGAAAAATGAAGAGTAAACTTTTTGCGAAGTTTTCTGATAACTTGATTGAGTGGCAGACATGAAAAACTCCTTTTGGAAGATTTTTCAAGGTAGCATTGCTCGCCTTAAAAAATGTTGGGTTGGATAAACGTATGTTTGACACAACTATCATATCAGGGTGAGGTCGTAGACCTGCAGCCGCCATATTGATTCGTCATCGCACCCTTCAAAAATGTCGAGACGGCTTTTAAAAGCAGGGGTAGTAAACTTTTATTACCATAACAAATTTTGGGCAGGGAAATCTTCTGTTGTCAGAAAATTTGTATATATATATATATATATATATATATATATATATATATATATATATATATATATATGTATATATATATATATATATATATATATATATATATATATATATATATATGAAAACATCAACTCAAAAATCATACTCAAGAAAATCTCCAAATGAATTATCAAAATAAAATTTAGATTTTTGAAAATTTGAATTTGATACCGCCATCTTGTATGTAATAATAATCAGCGTCTCTAAAAACCCTTATTGCATATCCAACTAGTAATTTTATGACAAAACAATTTTTACACTTTTCAGCGGCCATATTGGATCTACCATCTTGAAATTTTGATAAACAATTAGGAAATTAGCAACCAACGACCCCAATAACCCTTTATAACATATCCAGTTCATGCTTTCATGACACAAAATAACTTTTACACTTTTCAGTGGCCATTTTCGATCCGCCATCTTGAAATTTTAAAAGGCTTATAGTAGATTTATAATCGGCGACCTTAAAAACATTTGGGAAATAAATTTCAATTGTTAAAATTATATTTTTATAAGAACTGGATTAAAAATAAGAAACTAAATTTAGCAGTTTCTTTCTTGTGGAGCCGTTTGCTGCTGTGCCATTTTGAAAATCTAAATATACCATACGCATTAAAAATAGAAGAATTAATAAAAATTGTAAGCCCAGTAAAGTTATATATATATATATATATATATATATATATATATATATATATATATATATATATATATATATTCTCTCTCTCTCTGTAGCATTACAACCCGAGATGGGTCTTTGCTGACTTCACAATCTGCCTCCACTTGCTGCGATCCATCAGTTCCTCCGCGCGTTCGACGTTTAGGGTTTGTAAGTCTGCTGCAACGTTATCTCTCCACCTCATCCTTGGTCTTCCTAGCGGCCGCTTTCCTTCTGGGTTCTCTTCCCATACCGACTTGACGATACGTTGATCTTGTCTCATAACATGGCCCATCTTAATCTTTCTGCTTTTATTATTTTCACTATATCTGGCTGGTTGTATAGTTCCTCCAATTCCTTATTTGTTCTCGGCCCGTATATCCCTCTAAGCATTCTTCTTTCTGCGATTTTCAGTCTTTTCTCATTTTGTTTTGTCAACGTCCATGTTTCACATGCATATGTCATTACCGGCCCTATAACTACTTGAAATATTCTTATTTTCTTGCGGCGGGATATATTTTTCGATTTCATTATCTTTTGGAGCCCATACCAGCAGCGGTTGCCTCCTTGTATTCTGTTGTTAATCTCTTATGTAATGTTGTTGTCAGAGGTGATCGTAGCTCCCAAATATTTAAACTGATGAACCCTTTCAAAATTGTAGTGGTCCATAGTCACGTTCTGTCCTATTCTGTCTCGCCGTTCCGTTCTTGTTGTAGCCATATATTTTGTTTTTTCTTCGTTGATTCGTAGGCCAACTTTTTTTGCGGCATTTTTCAGTTTGAAGAACTCTTCCTTGACACTGGTAGTTGTATTACCTACAATATCGATATCATCAGCGAACGCCAATATGATACGCGGACCTTGATTTCTAAAGAGGAGCGTTTTTGTTTTAGTTTTTCGCACGATGCTCTCCAAGGCGACGTTAAAGAGGAGTGGAGATAGCGCATCGCCTTGTTTAAGACCACTGTTGATTGTAAAGAAGGTTGACAATCTTCCTTCAAGACTTACTGCACTTGTAGATCCCTCTACACATGTTTTGGTGAGGTTAATTAGCTTCTTCGGTATGCCCAATTCTGCCATGGCATATATTTATATATATATATATATATATATATATATATATATATATATATATATATTGCTCCAATTGCGCCTGACTTTGATAAGTCCTATGACAGTGTGTAATGACACACTGCAAGCAAGATTTCTTCCGTTGATCCTCAACCAGCCAGCTCCGAAGATGCTCTTTATCCGGAAAGAAGCCGAACAATCTATTATCGTATTTGAGTATCGAAACAGTAACTTAAAAATCAGTTTTTTTCTCCAATTTAAAATGAAGAATGAAGAAGATTAGGTAGACCAAATGTCATCTGAAGCATAGGAGCTTAATCCAAAATTTTGCTACGATTTTCTTCTGCAGGAATTTTGAATAATTTCTGGAACTACATCTGCTGTGTTTGAAATGCTGTCTGTCTATGGAAAAAAATGATCATTGTCGTTCTATATGTCAAAGTTTCCGGAGATGTCATAACCTGGACATACAATTAAAAAAGTCGCTTTATTCTTTATAATTTATAATTATTTTTTTATTAACATTTTTTTAAATCATACTTTATTTCTTGTTTTGTTAGTTTAATAAAGGTAACTTAATCTACTCAAAGATTACAAAAATCGAGAATTCTATTACAGCAAAGCTAGACTTTTTTCAACTGTTATATAAAATAACAACAGACGTATTATTTCTTTTCAATTTTACGTTCGACATCATATCCAGAGCGATTACTTTGTTATTCTCCGTTTTTTGTAGTGGCCTGATTCTTTTGCGATCTAAGAGAAAAACTGTTAAAAAACTATTTCGTTTTATATTTTTCAATAGTCGAAAACGCAGAAAAAAAAACCAGTTGGTAACAGGAAAATACCGATAAAGCAAGAAACAGACAGGTAGGTTAATATAAGTCTCAATAAAAAAAAACTGCGACACTTTGAATTTGACGACACAGAAAATCGATCGCGATAAGTAAAAATATAAATCAAGCTTCATAACTTGAGCCTCTTGAATGTAGACAAAATTTCTTTACTCATCTTCCTTCTTAGCCAAAGGATCAAATAAAAATCAACTGAACACTATGTAAAAAAGACTTTCTTTAACCATTTATGTGTCAACGGCAGTGGCGTAGATCTCGGCCTGGCGATGCGCGAGGGGGGAGGGAAGGAGAGTGCAGCCAATTCAGTCTCTTGATGAAAATGAATAAATAGGAAGGATTAAGACTTTTCAAAATAATAGGGTGCATTCCAAAATCTGTGGTGGGGGGAGGCACATACTCTTAGTTACGCCACTGGTTAAGAGAAAGAAAGTCCATAAGCAGTTTCGATACTATTTAGCTTATTTTTATAAACAAAATATCACTATTTTTGGTCAACGTTATGTAACTTTTAAAACTATAGTTCCCAAGAGGATCCACATAATTTTATTTTATTTATTTCAAAATTTATTATAAGAAGAACCTTCTATCTGGTACCGAGTTCAAGTATAAACTAAATACAAGAACCAAAATTCCTTTTTTTTCGAATAATATCATTGAAAAGCGGTTGTAAATTTAAAAAACACTTGCAACTGTGTTGATGTGCCGAGGGTTACGTGATCCTAGTAAGCAATTTGGAATTTTCCGAAAAGCTGCTGGGAAATTGGACCGTATTTTCAAGTAAGGTTTTAGAAAAGATCTCAACTCTTTTAATTGACTTCCAAATAAGGAGGTTTTAAATTCGAACGTTGTGATTTTTTTTTATGTTGTATATGGTATTCCAAATTCGATACTGTTATGAGGCAAAAAAATCATATATATATATATATATATATATATATATATATATATATATATATATATATATATATATATATATATATATATATATATATATATGTATATATATATATATATATATGTATATATATATATATATATATATATATATATATATATATATATATATATATATATATATATATATATGTATATATGACTGACTGACTCCGTAGCATTACAATCCAGGGTGGGTCTTGGCTGCCTCGACTATCTGCCTCCACCTGGAACGGTCTTGCGCCAGCTCCCTTCATTCTTGCTGGTTAACTTCAAGGATAGCTAGATCCTTGTGGATGTTATCTCTCCATCTAAGCCTAGGTTTTCCCAAAGGTCTTTGTCCTTGTGGTGTTTCCTCCCATACCCGTTTTATTAATCGATCGTTTTGACTCTTTTGTATATGACCTGCCCATCGTAGTCTTCTGGACTTTGATTCCTGAATGATGTCAGGGCTTTGATATATTTGCGCAAGCTCTATGTTGCTTCTCATTCTGTGACGGTCTGTACGGCGGTATGGGCCATATATTATGCGAAGGATTTTCCTCTCAAACCTTCTTAGCAGCTCCGTATCGTGGACTGTCAGGGTCCATGTTTCACTGGCGTAGATTGGTATCCATGGTGACGTTCTGCCTGATTCTGTCGAGGGCGGGGTTGCGGGAGACATGCATGTATTTGGTATTTCCTTCATTTATTCGGAGTCTTATTCTCTGAGCTTCTTTTTCTATCTTTATGAAGTTTTCCTTCACACTGACTGTGCTTTCTCCTATCGCGCCCATATCATCCGCGTAGGCCAAAATAAGTTTAGGGCCACTTGGCCCAAAAACCTCCGCGTTAACTGATACTGTTCTTACAGCTTTCTCCATTACTGGCGACAAAGCTTCTCCCTGTTTTAATCCTCTGTTGATAGAAAATGTTTGGCTACACTCTCCTTCAATTTTGACACAACTTTTTGCCCCCTCCAGGCACGCTCTACACAGTCTAATCAGCTTGTGCGGGATTCCAAATTCTTCCATAGCTTCCCACAACCTTATCCTAGTAACGCTGTCATATGCTTGCTCGAAATCTATGAACAGGGTATGTAAGTTTTTGTTAAACTCCCAACATTTCTCCAGCATCTGTCGGGTAGTGAAAAGCTGGTCAACTGTTGATCTTCCGCTTCGAAAGCCATATTGGCAGTCTTCGATAATCTCCTCGGTATACGGAGAGAGACGTTGAAGGAGAAGGCTGGAGAATAATTTATAGGCGTGGCTTAGTATATATATATATATATATATATATATATATATATATATATATATATATATATATATATATATATATATATATACATATATATATATATATATATATATATATATATATATATATATATATATAGCATATTGAGTTTGTATACTCCCCAAGATCCTCGCAATATCAACTTTAGACAAAATTTGAAAACGTGAAATTTTCAGTCCCTCATATTGTCTCTCATCTTATCAACCTAATAGTTGTAAAAAATTAAATGCATATTCGTAATACAAGATCCTGAAAACCCCCTAATACCAAATCTGAAAAAATGCGAATAAGGTAAAATTTTTAACCCACCATGTTGGATCTGCCAAATTGAATTTAAAAAAAAATTTAACGTCTTAATCTAATCTAGTCTACTACATGTTGTCTTCCTCTTTTTGTAGTTGCCAGTAGAGGTTTCTAGTATAAGAGTCCAGCAGTAGTCACCCGATATATTGGTTTTACATTTTCCACAGTAACATATCTTAGTGTCTTTGATGGAGCCCTGTTTCTTCATGGGCTATGAAAGTCCATTGGGCTGCCGAACTATTAGCTGATGAATCAATTTTACCGTTGAGTTTTTTTATTTTTAATTGTTCAATTATTAATGAAAAGATGAAGATAGCTGGGTTGTTGATAATTTACTATGAACCTCCAGGCATTAGAAGAATGGGAAATTATTACCGATTTGGGGAATCAAATACTATAGACCCACAGTCCAGTTAGAATTCTTTTAAGGGACTTGTATATTTTAAGCAGAGTTAGATAATCTCAATTTCTATTTAGTGCTTCTCTAGTTTTTTACATACTTCAAAATATATTTATAAAGATGTTCAATTTGAAGGAGAGCTGTGTATTTTTCAGATGGTAATTTTCTTATTTATCTTGAGTTATTTTCGCAACATCTTTTTTGTTAGCTTAGGTTAGTTACGAAGGATAAACAAATCAAAACGGCGTGTCTATAATAATATTCGCTCTCATTCGATAATTGACCGAGGACAAAACAAAATAAGTCATCGGGGTTCGTTAGTTCAATTGTTTGTCTTTTCAGATCGTGATTTGTTTTCGCTTCTAGATTTGGATTAAAAATAATCAGCGATGAAGACAAAACAATAATTCAGACTTAAAAGAAGTAGTAATATATAGGGTGTATAGATAATGCAGCCTGTCAATGTTCACGTTTATAGTTTACTACATCAAATATTTCAAATATTTGAATATTTTCGTTTCGATCTTAGTCATGTACGGACCAATATTCTAAAAAAATGTCTTTTTTAATTGCATCTAATAAAAAACGCATCACAAGTGATTTTTTGTGTATCTTTTGTGAAAAATACGATAATACGGTGCAATTTTTATCAAGCGAGAGTTTGACACAAAGACGATGCGTATGAACTATTTAATAATTTATATACTCCTAATGCTGGATAAATTCCGCAAGACCGCAGACAGATTTGCTTAATCTCCCACCTAAATAAGCTCTTGAAGCGAACGATAAATTCGCGGTTGCTGTGGTATCTAGATTTAAATGAAATGCTAATCCCAGAATACTTAGCATACAGACTCAACAAATCTTCTATCGATTATCTCACAGGTTTTGAAATTGAGATACAAAATTCCTTTCGTCTTCGTAAACATCTTACAGTCGTTGTTTAGACATCAATAAAGCCTTTGACAAACTTGACAGAAGAAGCATCATCAGTTCTCTTACCAACCTAAACATCACGAGCAATGTGCAATGATATATCCAAAACTTCCTGCACAAAAGAACCTTTGCAGTTAAAATAAAAAAAATTTAAATACACTATTCCCTCTCATAATGGTGGATTTCCCCAGGGTTCTTCCATCGGCCCCACACTATTCTTTTTAGTAATAAATGATGTCACTAGGCACATATATCATAGAACAAAAATAAGAACATTTGCTGATGACTCCAATTATAATTCTTCCATCTTCCAATCCTCTTTTAACTCTCCTGACACTTAGTCCTCCAACAAATATCTTACATTCTCTTCTAGGAAATCAAATTCGGTTCATTTCTGTCGAATAAGAAATTATCTCAAAATTTCCAACCTGCATCTCAAAAATAACCCCATATAACCAATAATAAATTGTTAAATTTTAAATATCATTAATTAAGTTTGGGGATAAATACAAGTCCAAACATAAAATCATAAAAATCTTGGCAGGTACTACATAAAAATATATTAAGCCTATATTTTTTCTAAAATTAACTATGACCCCCATATATATGGCTCTGTAACTATCTAAACAGGTTAAATCCCCTACATAACAAAGAAATTAAGCTGGCTATAGGCGTACAACCCCATTAACAGTATCATGTGTGAAGCCGAACCCTACCCATAAACTGTATCAGAGACAAACAACTTCCCAACTATGGCCACTCCCTCTTCTCTAGACCCAACCTCTCTATATCAAAATTATTCTCAGAATCACCTATATATAGATAGTTCCCTCCATTAAATACCCCTCCAATTCTAGTCAAAGATTCCAAGAGCTCAAGGACAAACTGCAAATTTCATTGCCTCCATCATTATATCGCATAACAATGACTACACATTTCCTCCATGGAGTATATCCACCTTTGTACAAGACCCCTTTCTTACTACATACAACAAATACAACACCTTCCCTCAGTTGATCAGGAAAAACTTCAATCAATTAATTCACACCACATAAAAATATTTCGAACTCATTTTCAAAGATGGATTTAAAACTGCCAATCAAACCTACGCAGAATTCGTATCAGATGCTTTTTGGTACTCTATAAAGGCTATGCGTAGTGAGATACTGTATTCCGTAGATTTCTATATTATAGTTCTAAGTATCTGCTGTATTAAATCCATTTTAAAATTCAGTTTGTTTGACTGTATAATGTATTGCCTTTATTTAACCTTCTGGAATTACCTCTCCAAATATCCTGATGCATTATCCGAACACACTATATAATAGAAAGCATCACGTTAATAAATTTAGGTTAGGAGAATTTGTTTCATCACATATTGATTCTCCAAGTCGTTACTGACCATCAAATTACATAAAGAGGCACAAAAAAGCTGAAAAATAATTTGTCCAACCTCTTTGAAATTGGAAATTAATTCTTTTTAGGTTTCTCTCACTTTTTTTGCGAGCAAAACATCTTAACGGACCAGACTTCTAAAAATAAGTTGACGGGATCGAATGTTGGAGAAAACTTGCCTTTCATGCCTTTTTTTTATATGGGTGTCAAACAAATTACTTTTTCTAATTAGAATTTTTTAAATCAAATTGAAAATTAATAATTTATAAAAAGAAATAATAATTGTATTAATTAACAAAAGGGTGCAAAGGAATTATTAAACTTTTTTGTTCGCATTATAATTCAGGAGTTGCAATAAAAAAATACTGTATTCCTTCTTACGAAGGGTGTAGAAAGTGGGGTTGAAAAATTTATTTCTATAGGTCAGGTGGAGTGCCAAACTAACTTCTTATGCTTTCCAACCCTGATTTCCATTGTATTTAAAAGTGCATATTTTTTTATTGAAAAGCAAAATATACAAAAAAACACATTTCTTCGTCTTATCGATCCTCATTAAGGGTGATATTTCTCCATTAGGCATAATCTTAGATAGCACGGAACTCTGGAATTTGATAGTATAAGCTATTTTTTTTTTGATGGATTATAAAATATTTAATTTTTTTTTTATTTTCTAAACTGTAATAACGTTGAATTGGATGTGCGAAATAATCGGAAAGTTCAGTGGGTTTTCGTAGTCGAGACATGGCCCCAGCAAAGTATTTTATATTTATTATATTTTTTTGAACCCCGGTTAAGAATATCGAAGGTTATTTGTTATAAATCAAAAATTGCTACGTAAATTTTTTTATAAAAGTATTTTATTACAAAAACATCTATAAAAAGCCTATTATGGTTTTTATTTCCAGAAAATCAAAAAGAAAAATTTTAAAAATTAAAAATTGAAAATAAATATAATGCGTGGAAATTCCGAATAATTTAAAGTTATTCTACATGCAAAAACACACAATGTTTCTATGTGAAGTTTTTTTCTTTTTTTTACCGACTTCTAAAAGAAGGAGGTTCTCAATTCGTCAACTATGTATGTTTTTTTTATGTATGTACACCGATTACTCCGAAACGGCGGCACCGATTTGAATGAAATTTTTTCCGTTATATTCAGGAAGTTGCTACCGTAGTCCCATATTTTTTTGAACGAAATTGGTGCAGTAATATCCAAGATGGCGCTGACAATATGGCGGCCAAAAAAATTAATTTTGACTGATTTTCTCTAAAATTGGTATGGGACAATTTTTGGGCTCGTACACATCGAATCTGAAATTATTTTTTAAAAATTCATTATGGCGGATCGAATATGGCGGACAAAAAAAATTTATTTTGTCTGATTTTCTCCAAAATTGGTGTGGGGTAATTTTCGGGGTCACACATAATGGATCTAAAATATTTTTAAAAAATTCAATATGGCGAATCCAATATGGCGGACGAAAAAATCAATTTTGTCCGATTTTCTTCAAAATTGGTACGGGGAAGTTTTCGGGGTCGCACATAACGAATCTGAAATTATTTTTAAAAAATTCAATATGGCGGATCCAAAATGGCGGATTAAAGATTCTACATCTCCCGATTTTGTCTAGAATCAGTATTGGGGTATTTTGTTAGTGTTAATTATGAAATTAAAATATTTTTTGAAAAACTCAATCTGGCAGATTCAATATGGTGCCCTAAAAATTTTACAGTTTTCGATTTTCTCCCAAACTGATATAGGGGATTCTTGAGGGTGTAAGTTATGAATTTCAAAGTATTTTTTCAGGATTCAATATGGCAAATCCAAGATAGCGGACTAAAAATTTTACATTTTTCGATTTTAGTTCTAAGGTGGGAGTAAATCGATTTGAGGATGTAAATAGCGAATATAAGTCTAGAAATTTTAAATTTCCGGATTTCATTCAAAATTGGTACTAGGGGGATTTGAAGGGTTTAGATTTAGATTAGATTAAGACAAAATAATTTTTTTGAAATTCAATATAACGGATGCAATATGATGGGTTGAAAATTTTACCTTATTCGCATTTTTACAGATTTGGTATTAGAGGGTTTTCGGGGTCGTGTATTATGAATATGAAGTTAATTTTTTACAACCATTAGGTTGATAAGATACAATATGTGGGACAGAAAATTTTACAAATTCCGATTTTGTCTAAAATTAATATTGTGGGGTTCTTGAGGCGTATGCAAACTCAATATGCAGTATAAAATATATCGAGCTAAGAAATTTATATCTCAGGTTCTTTAAATATTGAAAATTCATATCGCGGGTTTCTTGAGGCGTATACAAACTCAATATGCAGTATAAAATAAATCGAGCTAAGAAATTTACATCTCAAGTTCTTTAAACATCGATATTGGAAGGTTGGGGGGCCTATATTACCAATTTAACATTAATTTGAAATTTAAGATAGTGGATTTACTATGACAGACTAAATATTTGTTTGACACAATTTTGCTGGTATGTGGAAAACTCTAAGAACCAAAGAATTTTTAGTGGTTCATTTTAGGATGATTTACAACTTTGGATAAAATTGGTGCTTTTTTGTCACGTTGGAGTCATTGCGAGTTACACTAATCTCGATTAGTACTTAGTTCAAATCTTCTTCTTGCGGTGCCTATTCGTTCCGAATGTTGGCGACTAGCATGGCTATTCTTACTTTGTTGGCAGCTGCGCGAAACAGTCCAGTCGTGCTCATGTTGAACCATTTTCTTAAGTTTTGGAGCCAAGAGATTCGTCTTCGTCCTGGCCCCCTCTTGCCGTACACCTTCCCTTGCAGAATTAATTGGAGGAGGTTATATCGCTGTTCATTTCTCATAATATGTCCTAAGTATTCCAATTTGCGTTTTTTAATTGTTTTGATCACTTCGCACTCCTTTCCCATTCTGCGCAGGACTTCATTATTTGTGACTCGGTCGACCCAGGAGATTCTTAAGATGCGCCTATAGCACCACATCTCGAACGCTTCAAGTTTTTTAATGGACGCTTCAGAGAGCGTCTAAGCCTCTGTTCCGTAGAGCAGAACTGGAAAAACATAGCACTGTAGTATGAAGACCTTGGTTTTCAGCGGCAGATCACGGCCTTTGAAGACGGTGCTCATTTTTGTAAACGCTGCTTTGGCTTTTGCTATACGTTGTTTTATTTCCAATGAGTGATCCCATTGACTGTTTACATTGGTGCCAAGGTATGTATAGCTTTCAACCCTTTCAATTGTTTGTTGGTTGATGGTCAGTTGTGTGTTTAGGATTGGGCGTTTGCTGATGACCATATATTTTGTCTTCTTTGTATTTAAATCTAACCCATAGTGCTTACTTACTTCAGTTATGCTTGTCATCAACATCTGCAATCCCTCCAAACTGTTTGCGAATACCACTGTGTCGTCTGCGTATCTGATGTTGTTCAGACGTTCACCGTTGATTAGTATTCCCTCATCAAATTCTTCCAAGGCTAGTTTGAAGATATGCTCAGAATAAACATTAAATAGCATCGGGGACAGTATACATCCTTGCCGTACTCCGCGTTCTATTGAGATTGCTTCTGTCAACTGGTTGTCTACTCTTATGTTAGCAGTTTGGTTGTAGTAAATATTTTTGATTATTCTCAGATCTTTATCATCTATGCTGATCTCTTCAAGTATTGATATAAGCTCGTCGTGTTTTACCCTATCGAATGCCTTCTGGTAATCCACAAAGCATGCATATATATCGCAGTTGACATCTCTGCATCTTTGGAACAAGACCTGGACAGCAAAAAGTGCCTCCCGTGTACCCAGAGCATCGCGAAATCCAAATTGTGTGCGTGTTAGTTGTTCTTCGCATTTTTTGTATAATCTCTTGTGGATGATTTTTAGGAAAGTCTTAAGTAGGTGGCTCATAAGGCTTATAATTCTATATTCATCGCACCTTTTTGCATTTCGTTTTTTTGGTAAGGTCACAAATGTTGATTTCAACCAACTCTGGGGAACTTTTCCAGTTTTATAAATATTATTAAATACTTTTGTGAGCCATATTGTCCCGTTGTCATCCATTAACTTTAAAAATTCTGAATAAAAGTTGTCAGGTCCTGTAGTTTTGCCATCCTTGGTTCCTCTTATAGCAGTTCTTACTTCCTCGATTGTAAATGGAGGCCCAGTTATACAATCTGTGTTTATTGTGTCATTGTGTCGTTCATCTCTAAAGGTTTCCTCTACATATCTCATCCAAGTGTTTCTTCTCCGTTCTGCTTCTATTATTAAATTAGTTCAAATAATTTATGAATATCATAATGAATTCTAAAATCAAAAATGAAAAATAAAATTTTTATAAAAAAATTGAGCCGACTTCTAAAAGTGCGCTAAAAAGTGAAAAATAACTATAAATTTTTATATGAAATTGAATTTTTTGAAGTCGGCGCCAAATTATTTGTAAATGAAATAAATAACTACTAATATATACAAATTACGATAAGAAAGCAATTTCAAATAAAGTATTTTTAATCTGTTTATGCGAATCACATTTTGTCAGGTATTAGTTTGGCGCCGACTTCAAAAATTTCAATTTCATATAAAAATTTATAGTTATTTTTCACTTTTCAGCGCACTTTTAGAAGTCGGCTCAATTTTTTTTTATAAAAATTTTATTTATATTCAAAGAAACATGCTAAACAGGGTCCACTGAAATTTTTATGGAATTCCTAAAGGCCTCGCAAGTAGGTGTAAAAAAGATACATGTCAAAACAATATTTTTCTAATCGACATCTGATGATGCCTCCAAACTAAAAACTTCAATCATTGCAAGAAGATTAAAACTACTCCAGTGACAGTTGGCTTGTTTACGAGATCATTAACTAAAATCCGAACTAAAAATTATCATTTAATTAACACCACTTTATAAAAAAAACCGATAAAATTGCTTCTAATTATAAGATTATTAAGCTTTTAAGAAAATATATTGACAACGATTTCTAAATCTGGTTATTCTCGTAATAGATATTTAAGTCGAAAACGTGATTAAATAATTTTACAATGATTAAATTATGATTATAATAATAAGCTTGACAAAAAATCGCCGCAAAAAAAGTTAATCTCTTATATTTCTATTAAATACGACATGTTTCGAACCAGATGTCAACCTGGTTTTAACAATCGATGTTGGGCGTGGACCAGGAACCATTTTTTTACTCGCACAGCAGCGACTATTGTTTTGTATTGGTTCCAATGTAAACAAGAAGTGCTATAGGTGGTTTATGAAAAGTTACACTTGTAAAATAATACTTGGAAATAATTATTTAATTTCTGATATATTTTGCAAAAAAAAAAACAAATACTATTAGTATATATATATATATATATATATATATATATATATATATATATATATATATATATTAGTATATATATATATATATATATATATATATATATATATATATATATTTTAGTCTGGTATCATCATAAGTTGGTTATTTTCTTGGGAATATGGTTCATTTTTGTATTGAAACTATATACATATATAAAGTAGTCATTCTTATTGTATATATATTTTATATTTCAGGACGTTTCAATTCTTTCGAATCTTTTTCAACTGAGGGTTTCGGCGGATTCTACAAAAATGTACATTTTTAATATTATTATATACGAAATAGCAGGTTAAAAACTTACCATTAAGAATAGAGATTTTTGTTTTAAATAAAAATTAATTACAACACAAACCAATTATAATCACACACTCTATTATATATTAACTTTTCAAAAGTATTTTTGAAAGTTCAGCTAGATGAATGGACACTATATTTTTAACCCTATAACTGCCTTGACTTGACTGAATGTGGAACCCAGATGGTGTATGTTTTAGGTACTTTAAGTGACGTAAAAAGTTTTGGTCTTTTAATTGAAGTGATATCTTTCTGAAAAAATATCGTGATTCAATTTAGAAGAATTGAAAGCGGACAATTATTCTTATTTATTGTTTTATTTATTTTAGAAACTCCCTTACATTGGTTTATTTTAATATGTTGAAATAAATTTGATTTAGATTATTAATGTCTATTTTATCGTTTACGGCATTCGGATTTTTTTTATTGCGATCATTTCGTAAAATTCTCGTTTTCCTTTGTTGGTTTCAGTTTTCAAGATTTTTGTATTTTCATAATCAAAGCTATGCTTGTGTTTCATTTCATTTTTTTTTAGGATTGTCCATCGAATTACATCGGCCAAACTAGTCAATATCTGCAAAATCGTCTAAATGAACATAAATATGCCAAAAAAAATATTACAGCCCTAAAAAACACGAAATGAAACACACTGTGCCTAGGTATTTTCTTATCCCTATTAAACGTATATATATATATATATATATATATATATATATATATATATATATATATATATATATATATATATAACGCTACCTTTTTTTGTATTTAGATAGATCTTGTTTGTTTTTTCCCGACCATTTATATTCACATTTGGTGGGATTATATGTATACTGGGAACTTGACAAACGAAAAAAAATTAATTACCGCCAAATTGTCAAGAAATTACATCAAAAATTTTAAAAACATTAAGGTAAACTACAAATTAATACCGTAACAAATATTTAAACTAAACAGCAAAATTAAACAATTATTTAGAGTAATCGCTTGCCAACCAATCGAGTACTAGCTATGCATTTGGTACCGCTAATTATATCTATCTTAATTATGACTTTCACCTTGTCCGTCAGGACGTTTTCTTTAGTTTTTCATTTCTGCCTTTACCTTTGCCCATCTACACGTTTATTTTGGATTACTTAGTTTTGACTTTTGATTTACAGTACCTTTTGTCCTTCAGAATATTTATTTTGGATTTTTGATTTACCTTTTTCTTTTTTTTTTTGTGCCTTATCTTTTTGTCCTTCTGGGGAAGGACTGACTCTTTCATTGACCCGTACAAACGGCCCCAAATCCCTGTCTCCAGGTTTGTCCCGATTAAAAAAAATAACTGCAAACCTGGCAAAAGATACATCACACAAAAATTCAACAAAATTACCGAGATAATCTTCGACTTTCCATCTCAGAATACCAAAAATTTGGCAACAAAAAATTGAAATGGAAGTCTGCAGCTGTCTCAGCCGAATCAAATCAGGAAATAAAGTGAAAAATGAAGGCAAAACGCCTCCATTTATAACCATGGCCCTGCTTGCGTACTTATCGACTTCCGTTAGGCGCATTCAATTACCACGTGTGAAAGAAATGACAGCTCAAAAAGAAAGACAGCGGGTTGAAATGCATTTGTTAGTTAAGCCAATTCGTTAATCATTAGCAATTTCCAGTCAAAACATAAATAATAAATCTAATAAGTATCTCAGTAGTCATATATTAATACATCAATAGAAATTTCATAATTTCTGCAACCCAATATACATCCAATCCCATCAGATGTAAATATAAATGGCGGGAAAAAAAAACAAGATCTATCTGAATACAAAAGAAAAGGTAGCAATACGATTGATACTGATAAAAAAATACCTAAGCACAGTGTAGTGAAATACCAAAGTAGGACAAAATAATGGTAAATAAAATCAATCGAAATTGTACTTAATGAAATGCTGTCCTTCAAAGAATCCCTGGGAAATACTTAAGGAAAATGATAGCTGTGTAGCTCATAATGACAGTATTTGCAAAATAAGGTTAAAATTATATATATATATATATATATATATATATATATATATATATATATATATATATATATATATATATATATATATATTGTTGTGTAAACTACATCTCACCGATAATTCCCGCCACAGTTTAAGTTCCAATATGAGAATTAAAAATTTTATAGTACGACAACAGATGTCGGGGAAGGTGTCAGTCGAAACCCACTGAGGCGTCCTAAGGCTGGCACCGGGACGAAACACCCCAAATTTTTACTTTACAATTTGTTCGTAATTCTCGCTGGGTACAGGGACCTTTAGCAGATTACGACATGGCATCCCTGGACATGGAAACGTGCACTTGTGGCGTTAAGTGGCACGGGTGCAAAGCCGCACCGAATCTGCGACGGGGTGTTAGTCCCCGCAGTTCTCAGGCCCCAATAACAATCAAGCCTTCCTTGTAATCGGAATCTGGAGTACAAATCTCCAATTCTCAAGGAAGGTTGATTGTCTAGAGGCGGGGGTGTTGTGTAAACTACATCTCACCGATAATTCCCGCCACAGTTTAAGTTCAAATATGAGAATCAAAAATTATATAGTACGACAACGGGTGTCTGGGAAGGTGTCATATATATATATATATATATATATATATATATATATATATATATATATATATATATATATATATATATATATATATATATATATGTATATATATATATATATATATATATATATATATATATATATATATATATATGATTCCGTATTAATCCAGGAATACATCCATTCATTCGTTTGGTTTATTGTAGAAGTTTGCAGACGTTTCACCAAAATCTCATTTGGCATCTTCTCCAATTCTCAAGGAAGGTTGATTGTCTAGAGGCGGGGGTGTTGTGTAAACTACATCTCACCGATAATTCCCGCCACAGTTTAAGTTCAAATATGAGAATCAAAAATTATATAGTATGACAACGGGTGTCTGGGAAGGTGTCATATATATATATATATATATATATATATATATATATATATATATATATATATATATATATATATATATATGATTCCGTATTAATCCAGGAATACATCCATTCATTCGTTTGGTTTATTGTAGAAGTTTGCAGACGTTTCACCAAAATCTCATTTGGCATCTTCTGTGCTTGGTGGTTGTAGATCAACATGTTGCTGGGTGGATGCTGACATTAAAACAAAAGGTGGACCAACCAAATATTAATTATTTTAATATAATAAATCATATAAGTTATAATATCCATTTTATTTACATACCCTATGTAAAATTACTCCATATCTAGCAGTTTTGTAGGGATCTATACTTTTACTCGTGACTGTAGTTGGTTGTATACAGTATTTCTTTTCCAAACCTCACAGATAAAATACATCTTTGTGCCTTTTATCAGCATGCTTTTAATCAAATGCTTTTACATTTCGTTTCTTAAATAGAGCATAACATATTTAAAGATCTCCATGTTCGCTAAATATTAATAATTGACTAAGTAAATTATTCATTCTCCCTCGTAAATTTCAGTTTACGAAAAAAAACTGTTGAAACCAAAATAGGTGACCCATATTAAATAATAATGACAAAATCAAGTGGGCATATCTAATAAAGTGAACCGTTTAATCATAATCATGATGAGCAAAAAAAAGATGAGATTTTCGTATAAATATTGGGCAAGCTGTCCAAGCAAATCATAGTATCTTCAAAGTTCTTCACTGAAAAACCAGAAGCAAATTTTATCTACCAAAATGTTGAAAATGGTAAGTAATTTTTAATTTACTAATTATAAACTGATTTTTTATTTTATTTGACTATATATATATATATATATATATATATATATATATATATATATATATATATATAATAAGCTAAGTTACCAATAATTAAATTGCCCTTTAATTGTAAAATTTATTCTCTCTTAATTAAAATCTGTATGTTTTTTTTTCATTATGCAAAATCTTACTTTAAGACTTAACGCAAAATTTCACAAAATCAAACTGATGATTATTCTACTTCTTTTTACAGTTGATGGCTTTCTTCGCCCTTGTGGCCATTGCTTTCGCAGTACCCGCTCCAGAAGCCCGCCCCAACCCAAAACCATTGGTCGTACCTAGCGTGTACAGTGCCTCGTACGCCTATCCCGCTGGAGTCCCATATGCTTACTCTGCTCCTGCTGTCTACTCTGGATACGGAGCGTACTCGTATTACTAAAAGAAGATACTTCTTTTGAGGCTATTGGATTGTTATTCTTAAGACGACTTGCTGCTTTTAATGGATTATGATTTTGGAACTCTTGTATTGATGCCTTTTTATGTAGTTTAGGTTATGTTTTGTAAAAATGTAAAAAAAAATAAACGTTTTAATATATAAATGTTTTTTTTATCTCTGTCGTGTTAAGAGATCCTTGATTTTCCTTTTTCTGATTCCTAGATATCTAGCTGATTGAGGACAAATAGTTATAGTCCATGAAAATTAGACTCAAAAAGAGCCGTTTTGGGAGACAATGTAACTAGCGATTTTACTGCTGAAAAGGGTATATTTTGGCATCACTAAAAACATACTTCGATGGAAATTTATACGGTCCATGGCTTACAAAATGGCGGCCAAAAAATGGTCACTTTTTCAGTTTTTCCAGTTTATCTTGAAAAATAAGGGTTGTATGAAAAAATGTTTCAAACAAAAGTTATAGACAATTGAAAAATATATCGATTGATATAATTAAAGTTATAGGTGGCGCCACTACTTATCGAAATATAATCTTTTTTCTAGGAAAATTCCATTTTTTTTTATTTATAATTAAATGATATTTATGAATTAACTATCACTACAGGATTCAAGGAAATGATAGATATTTTTGACTCAAAAAGGTGTGTTTAATCCGAAATTTGTGAGTTGAATAGTTTCCGAGAAAATCGAGCTCAAAGTTGAAAATTCGATGTCGATTATTATCCTTCCTAATAAAGATACAGCAACAAGGTTGACAGCAATTTGTTTGAAATGACGTATATTTCTAAGATATATTTTCAAAAAATTTTTTTTTGATTTTCCGTCGAGAAAATTGCGAAAAACAGTTTTTTGTTTTCAGAGGTCCATAGATCTTACAGGGATGTTTTTCGTGAAACCGAAAAAATTTCTCGATAAACTACAAGTATTTAATAATGTATTCTGTAAATTTGAGCCCTTAATATTTATAAATTGCAACGTTGCAAATTCTTTTTTAAAAAAAGGGAAATTTTATCGTAAAACAATTTTTTTCTTCCAGAGATAGGAAATATATATATATATATATATATATATATATATATATATATATATATATATATATATATATATATATATATATTAATCCAATAGACGTATTAAAATAATCGCAAGTACACTAAAAAAATGTTATTGCAATTTTTCGAATGCAAAACACTGTTTTTCGCAAGTTTCTCGACGGAAAATCAAAAAAAAAATTTTTTGAAAATATATCTTAAAAATATACGTCATTTCAAATAAATTGCTGTCAACGTGGTTGCTGTATCTTTATTAGGAAGGATAATAATCGACATTGAATTTTCAACTTTAAGCTCGATTTTCTCGGAAACTATTCAACTCACAAATTTCGGATTAAACACACTTTTTTGGGTCAAAAATATCAATCCTTTTCTAGAACTCTGAAGTGATAGTTAATTAATAAATATCATTTAACTATAAATTAAAAAAAAAAAGGAATTTTCCGAGAAAAAAAATTATATCTCGATAACTAGTAGCGCCACCTATACCTTTATCAATAATAATCGATAGGTTTTTTAATTATCTACAACTTTTGTTTGAAACTTTTTTTCATACAACCCTTATTTTTCAAGATAAACTGAAAAAAACTGAAAAAAGTGACCATTTTTTGGCCGCCATTTTGTAAGCCGTGAACCGTATGAATTTCCATCGAAGTATGTTTTTACTGATGCTAAAATATACCCTTTTCAGCAATAAAATCGCTGGTTACATTTTTTCCCTACAAAAGAATTTCCATGGACTATCATGAATCAAAAGTTTTTAGCAAATGCCCCTAAACTGGGCAGCTGTCAAAATTTAAATGGAATGCCTTATATATTATTGTATGTTATGATGACGAAGGCCAAACGAGGGTAAGTTACTCTTATATTTTATATACCTAAGTTTGTGAGATATTTAACTCATCTTAAAATTGTAGATCAAAATTTAAGAGATGTATCTGACATACCCGTTCAAGCTAAACGTTTTAAAGTTTCTTGGTTTTTTAGTAAAATCATTTCAATTTATTTCAAAATAAAAATAATCCTAAAAAATTCTACTCTGTGTTGTTTTTCTAACTTCTTACCAAGTTGTAATTGATTTTATGTACAAATTGAAAAGTACAAGCCCAAAGACAATCCCTTTGTGTGACCCCAATTTGTACATTTGAACATCGCTCAAAGTTTCGCAAAGACCTAAACATAATGCCTCTCACACCATTGTGTTCAAGGAAATCAGGGAGCCTTTTTATGAGACTGTGTCGAAGGCCTTCACTAGGTCCAAGAAAACAGCAACACATTTTTTGTCATTATCAGTATTACTTCTTGTTTCCTTTGTTGGATTATACATGGTATCACTAGTATTGAGACCTTTGGAAAAAACAAAATTGTTCTCCGAAAGTAATTTATTTTTTTCTAAAAATTTGTGAGTGTTTTTTTTTATATTTTTCAAAGATTTTGCAAAATTTAAATTAAGCAATAGGTCTATCTTTACTTATTAAACTAGAATTCCAGATTTTAAGGCGTTATTAAGGACTTTTTAAATTTTTTAGGGATAGTTATATGTGCCAAGGGTACAAGCAAATTTATATTTTTGATTATCTCAGTAGAAACATCATCGTATCCCGAAGCACTATCGTTATTTAGGGTATTTATAAGCTTTACAATTTCATTGGTAGTAACTGGTTTCAAAAATATTAATTTTTTTAGAGAGTATAAAGAAAATATATTAACTGTATCCGAAATATTACGGTAGATACTAAGACCGACCCTGCAAAATACTACCCTTTCTTTATCGCTTAAAAAACTTTAACCATCATTAATTATATTTATGTTGTTATTATACTTTTTATATTCGTTGCTTGCTTCTGCTATAATTTCATATGTTTTTTTTTTCAAGTTTTTGTGAAGTTTTGCTTTATCATATATATTTTTAGAATGATTGATAATTTTGATATATTTTATATTCATTTTCCTTGTCTTGTGAATAATTTTTTTGTAATTATTTCTTTAATTTGTCTCATTGTTTTATGGATATGATTATACTGTTTGCCATCCATGTTTTAATTTTATTAAATCTCTGATATGTAGATTCAGGACCTCGCGCATCCACCACATCCTGCAGGATTCATTTTGGAATAAGTAGATGAGTTTTTTTTTAATTTTAGTATAATCTTTAAGGCAGATTGTTCAGCTTGAGTATCAGGTTTCTGGAGAAATTTAGCACGATTGGATAGTCATCTATAATATCATAGTTTATTACTAAGTTCTCAATTTTTAAATTATTAAGTTTAAGGTTATTTTTTACGAAAAAGTGGTCCAAGCAAGTTTTGAAATCTTCCCTAGTAACTGAATCTAAGTAAGGCTTAAAACTACAATCCCAGTACCGAGAAATAATCTATAACTTTTTGATCTGAGCTATCCAAAAGATCAATATTGCTATTTCCCACCAACATTTCAATATCCATATCCATCAAAAGATTCTTGTTTGTCATTAATGAAATTGTCAAGAAATATATATATATATATATATATATATATATATATATATATATATATATATATATATATATATATAGCGAAGTCGATTCGAGGAATGCTAGTAACGTTCGTATAAAGTATTCAAGCAAAAAAAAATATTTCAAATTAAGTCTGTCTTAGATAGAACAGCATTCCGGGAGCTTTCTTACCTTTTTCTGCCTAAGTCTTTTCAAATACATCAAAGAAATTATAATATTGTAGGTCTCAAATGGTTTTACAAAAGGCTATCTTTTGAAAATTAATAAAAAGGAATGCGTAGCACTATATATTAGGAAAAAAAGCCATGGTAACAGGTGAATAAATTTTATTTATAAAAAAATACCTTTTCCCTGCAAATATACAACGAAAATTTACATACACATATATTTAACACTAAAAAAACTATTCTAAATTTGTAAAACTTTTGAAAAACTATGAAAAAATTTCTCCAAGGCTTCTTCCATTATGGTATCCAGCACTATAACCGATATCGTTTAAGACAATGTCCAAGCCAGTATCAAAAGCTCGATCTGGTGCTCTGAAAGCGTAAAAGGTGTTGTAGAGAGGCGCTGAAGTCACTAGTGTACAGCTCAGTAACACTACCAAGCTCTGAAACAAATAAACAAATAGTCATTTTTTTTCCCTTGAATTCATACTTTTTAGGCCACTTTTATGAAGCCTTAATGCTCTAGATGTCAATCCTCCCCTCAATTAATCATTTTACATAGCTCAAAAAAAAAAGAAAATTATAAATGTGATATATTTATCTAAAAATAACCTCAACATATAATTGGTATCAATTTTTTTATTATTTTGGTACATATTTCTTTTTTTTTTTGAAAAATTTAAAATATGCCCCTGATTTTAACATAAACTACTATCAAGTGTTACATTAATGTAGACTAAAAAATAAGAAAAATCTGTTCTGTGTACTTACAACAAAAATATATCCAAAATTGCACCTAAAAACGCCCATCTTGGTCACCATAAACAACAAAAATAGGTACTTATTGGTATTCTGATGGTATCTTTCTAAAAACTGCTGCTTACCTGCCACACGTACACCTCATATTTTCGTTTCGCGATTAAAAGGAGATACATATAAACTTAAATAGTATTATAGCTATTATATTAATAGCGACTTGAATTATAATATGTTGGTTGTTTACATTCCGGGTATTGTTTTGCAAATTTGCCGCCTTAAATTTTGAATTTAAGGACGTTTTATGTTGCGAAAAATTATGAATTCTAAAGAATGTATGTATCTTGCTGGTTAACGAATGTAAAAAATGTTACTATTATCTTATGAAATAAGGAACTTGTATAATGTAAATTCAAATAAGATAAATCGCAACGACAAAGTTTTTTCTTTACTTGTAGCGATAACTTCCCACTTTATAACATTATCTCCTCATCTAAGAAATTTCTGTGATCTCCCAAACCATTCTCACTAATTTTATCATTATCATTGTTATCGTTAGAAATCACAAGATAGATAGAAGAAACGTCTTAGTTAAACATGCAAAAGACAATTTATATAATATCGACTCTAACAACATTACAAAGAAAGGACAATTAATTATATAATGAATTGCAGGATGGCACAAATGACCTGAGTAATATTTATAACACCTTAATAGAGTAATAAAGTTGCAGATATTCCTGAAATTTTCTATCTCTTTATTAGCATACTTTCAAACACCCAACAAAAGAGATGTACAAAAAATGTAAAAATAATACCAGTGTTTTTTTTTATATAAAAAAAAGTTAAATGTAATTTAATTAAATGAACCACTAGTTAGCATTAGGTAAGAAAACAATTTTTCATTTTATATAAAAAAAAGAATACAAATTCCTATTCCTATTTATAGTTTAATTCTCTGAAGATAGTTTAAATAATAAAATAAACCGAAAGTTAACAATAATACTATATGGAATTTCGAATTTCAAAAAAAAAATTAATTTTGGATGGAAAAAACGTTTTTTTTTTTCAAAAATTCATAATGGCGTGGCAAATGAATATTAAAGGCTCAAATTTGCGGAAGATGCTTTTTAATGCTCCTGCTTTACCTGTGAATTTTTTGGATCTTAGAAATACACTTCCATACGATCTGTGAACCTTCGAAAATTGGGCCGAATCTAATCGAAAATAGCAGCTGCAGGCCGCTGTGGGCGGGTTGCCATAGTTCAGGCGCATTATTTATCTGCGCTTCAAGGAAACTTATGCATCACAAGTAATATTTATAATATTGATGTTGTTTTATTAATTTATATGATAGTAATAATTTATTTAGTCATATTAATTATTAATTTGTTTATTAACAAAATTTTTACAAAAAATTATAGAGAAAAGCATACAAATATTCAATTATATATTACATATTTTACTGTTTTTTCCATTTATATTATTATTATCTAACAGTTTATTAACAAAATTTTTACAAAAAATTATAAGAGAAAGTTATACAAATTTCAATTATATTATATTACATACTAGCTACCCGCCCCGGCTTCGCACGGGTGCAATGCTGATACTAAATACACTACAGAAAAACTGTGACTATTTATTTTATTTTTACAACAATTATTACATCGGCCTCCGACGCGCTATTTATAGGCACGCTGCCGCCGCCCCGGTCGGCCAGTACCGCCGCAAGCGCTACTTCCCGCAATTTTAAATCTGTAATATCTTCGAAAATATTCATTTAAATCTTGTGCTGTAAAGGACCATATAGATCTATATTAAATCAACAATGTATTTAAGCTATTTAATTGGATAAGGATTAATGCTGTATTGGTTAAAATCGCTTCAAAATTTTCCATTATTTGTCGTAAAAAGTAAATGACAAAAAAATGTTATTGTGGGATATCCATGAGAGATAGACATATACCATCGCGGAGTTTTCTGTAGACCTTTTCAATGTGTACAAATAATTAGTACATTATTTTGATAAATCTCGTAGGGTTCAGCCTGCGTTTGCAATGTAAGCGGAAAAAAATATGATAATTAACGACATCACATTAGAAACCTCAAAAATAACAGTATTTCTCCACTATTTAATGGATGTTATTATACTTATAAACCTTCCTCATAAATCACTCTATCTATTGAAAAAAACCGCATCAAAATCCGGTGCGTAGTTTTAAAGATTTAAGCATACAAAGGGACATAGGGACAGAGAAAGCGACTTTGTTTTATACTATGTAGTGATTATACTGTTTTTTCCCTTTATATTATTATTACCTAATAGTTTAACAAAATTTTTACTAAAATTTCTGAAATTTGCAGATTTGTGTGAGCACTGTGATGGACAGTGCAATAATTGCTTTGAAAATTTTATTTCCTGCGATTTAAAAAACGATGATGATATGTATGAGAATGATTTTGACTATGAAAATGTTAATAATGATGAGAATGATATGTACAATGAAACTGAGAATAATGACGAAAATGGTATAGAAATAATAGAAGAAAAAAGATGAATGTATAATTGATATATTGTATTTGTATGAATTTCGCACGTAATTTTAATATATTATTAAATATTTATATGACTTATTATTTATTATATTTTTATATGATTTGCTGAAAGAACTTTTGTAAAAATTTTGTTAATAATAATATAAAGGGAAAAACAGTATAATACGTAATATATAATTGAATATTTGTATGATTTTCTCTATAATTTTTTGTAAAAATTTTGTTAATAAACTGTTAGATAATAATAATAATAAGGAAAAAAACAGTAGAATATGTAATATATAATTGAATATTTGTATGATTTTCTCTATAATTTTTTGTAAAAATTTTGTTAATAAACTGTTAGATAATAATAATAATAAGGAAAAAAACAGTAGAATATGTAATATATAATTGAATATTTGTATGATTTTCTCTATAATTTTTTGTAAAAATTTTGTTAATAAACAAATTAGTAATTAATATGACTAAACAAATTGTTACTATCATATAAATTAATAAAACAACATCAATATTATAAATATTACTTGTGATGCATAAGTTTCCTTGAAGCGCCGATGAATAATGAGCCTGAACTATGGCAACCCTCCCACAGCGGCCTGCAGCAGCTATTTTCAATTAGATTCGGCCCAATTTTCGAAGATTCACAGATTGTATGGAAGTGTATTTCTTGGATTCAAAAAATTCACAGATAAAGCACAACCATGAAAAAGCATTTTCTGCAAATTTGAGCCCTTAATATTCATTTGCCACGCTATTATGAATTTTTGAAAAAAAACGTGTTTTTCATCCAAAAATTTCTTTTTTGGGATCGGAAATGATAGCTCTAAATTAAATGCACGCATTAAAAAAATTTTATGTTCATCTGATGAAAAGTTATCGCAATTTTTTTGGTGCAAAAATTGGTTTTTACAAAATTTCTCGGTCCACGATTGAAAAAAAATTTTTGAATAGATCTTCAAAATATAAACTAATACAAACAATTTCCATTAAAACCGAGCATTGTATCTTAATTACGAAAGCGAAAAACCCTAATCTAAGACCCAAACTTTCAGCCATCGAAATTTTGAATTTCTTTATTTTACCAAACAGGCACATATATCCAGTTGAAGGTATTTTTCAAGTTCTGTTTTATTGTATTCATTTTCATTTATTCCTGTTTTTAAGAGGAATTTGCAAGAAGAAAAAGATGGGGAACCACTGGTCTAAATGCATACACAGTGTGCGAATATCCGTTTCTACTCGAATTAAATTAAATTAAAAATATATAACTCCTTCTTTAGATTACTGGGAAAACCGTAGCCCTTAATATGACCGATAAACCAAAAATAAAAACTTTTACCAAAAGACGAAATGTCAAGGGTTGCAGTCATTCAATACAGATTTCCTTGAACGATAAAAGATACCATAACGCATGGAACACCGTTATTTTTTAATCTTAAAAAACCAGATCGTATTGTATTCGTGTGAAGGACCACGCCTCTGATTTGATATTTCAGTTTACCCACTAAAAGTTCCGCTAATACGACAATTATTTAGTATAAAAACACCCGGTGGCTTTCCAAATGCATCAGTTAGATTTTTGCTCTAATCGAACAAACATTAATTTCAAAATGTTCAAATTGGTAAGTGAATATTTGATAGTAATGTTCGTTTAATAAAAATTTGATGATCCAAATTCATAAAACTCATATTTTGTAACAAAATACTTCATAAAACACAATAATAATGAACAAATTAAAGTAAAACTTGATACACTTGAAGAAATAAGTTGTAAATAAATAACACTTTAATGATTTATCTATTCTCATGCATTCTTCCATTTTGTTTCAGGTTGCAACCGTTTTCTTCGCCTTGTTGGCTGTAGCTTGTGCTTCCCCCAAACCAGGAGTTGTAGCTGCTGCTCCTCTGGCTTACAGTGCACCTTTAGTTGCTAGGGCTCCAGTAGTGTCTCCTTACGCTGCTCCAGTCGTTGCTGGCTTGTCTGCTTACAGGGCTCCATTCGTAGCTGGAGCTCCCGTAGTATCTGCATACAGAGCTCCCGTAGTATCCGCTTATGCTGCTCCTTTCGCTTATGGTGCCCGACCACTCACCTACTACGGTTAATATCTATAGCAAATCAATTATAGCCGAATGTAAATTTTAAATTTTTTATAGCCAAATGGCTGTGTTCTTTAGGTTCATGATTCTCATATGTAAAATGAAATAGCAAAATTTTAAATTATCTTATGTAAAAATAAAATTTTATATCAACAAAAGACTTTTCCTACTAATGTTCACAGTGCCCTCGGCATTGCTGGAGCTTCTATGATATCCGCTTATAGGGGTCCCGTAGTATCTGCATACGGTGCTTCTTTGGCTTATGGTGCTCGATCACTCACTTACAACCAGTGGCGGATCCAGCCTCTCTCTTTGGGGAGGTGGGGTAGGGTGATATCACAAGAGTACATTATGGCAAGCACCAGCAACATTCCCAATTCTAGTGTAAAAGTCAGGGCGGATCTATTTTTCTGAATTTGAAGCTCTTGGAGAGGTGGGGAGCGATCACAAGAAAAACAAATTGCCGATAGGGGGGATGATGCGAGCAGCATACACATTCCTTGAGGGAAGGGACTATCGCAAGAAAAATAAATTGTCAATGGGGGGAGTGCCAGCAGCATACACAATGCCTAATATAAAAGGCAGAATCGGTTATATTTTCCTGAATTCAAAGCTCTTGGGAAGGGGAGCGGCGATCGCAAACATACACATTCCTATACTCTATTCAAGAACCAGAGTAAAAAAAACTGTTACCGAAACCTCCAATGCAGGTAACTAAGGACTGCCGTAAATCTAATTATATTTAAATATTATAAGCTTTAATAAATTTACTGCAACAATAAAATTTCTAACAGATACCTAAGACATTTCTAAAGCTTCTCTTAAAATCCCTGAATGTTGGGTGGCTTCAAAAATGCATAGTGAATTTTTAAATTAACGTCAGTGGATATACTCCTTTAAAATAAATTGTTAGCGTTATAATTGTTGAACTATGAATTTTTGCAGATACCTAAGACACTTTTAAAGCTTCTCTTAAAATCTCTGAGTGCTGGGTGGATTCAAAAATGCATAGTGAATTTTTAAATTAACAATAAAAAAATTTTTTAACGTCAGTGGATATACCCCTTTAAAATAAATTGTTAGCGTTATAATTGTTGAACCATAAATTTTTTGCAGATACCTAAGACACTTTTAAAGCTTCTCTTAAAATTCCTGAGTGCTGGGTGGCTTCTAAAATGCATAGTGAATTTTTAAATTAACAATAAAAATTTTTTAACGTCAGTGGATGTACCCCTTTAAAATAAATTGTTAGCGTTATAATTGTTAAACTATGAATTTTTTACCAATACCTAAGACACTTTTAAAGCTTCTCTTAAAATCCCTAATAGCTGGGCGGATTCAAAAATGCATAGTGAATTTTTAAATTAACAATAAAAAATTTTTTTAACGTCAGTGGATATACCCCTTTAAAATAAATTGTTAGCGTTATAATTGTTGAACTATGAATTTTTTGCAGATACCTAAGACACTTTTAAAGCTTCTCTTAAAATCCCTGAGTCCTGGGTGGATTCAAAAATGCATAGTGAATTTTTAAATTAACAATAAAAATTTTTTTTAACGTCAGTGGATATACCCCTTTAAAATAAATTGTTAGCGTTATAATTGTTGAACTATGAATTTTTTACAGATATCTAAGACACTTTTAAAGCTTCTCTTAAAATCTCTGAGTGTTGGGTGGCTTCAAAAATGCATAGTGAATTTTTAAATTAACGTCAGTGGATATACCACTTTAAAATAAATTGTTAGCGTTATAATTGTTGAACTATGAATTTCTGTAGATACCTAAGATACTTTTAAAGCTTCTCTTAAAATCCCCGAGTGCTGGGTGGATTCAAAAATGCATAGTGAATTTTTAAATTAACAATAAAAAATTTTTTAACGTCAGTGGATATACCCCTTTAAAATAAATTGTTAGCGTTATAATTGTTGAACTATGAATTTTTCGCAGATACCTAAGATCCTTTTAAAGCTTCTCTTAAAATCCCTGAGTGCTGGGTGGATTCAAAAATGCATAGTGAATTTTTAAATTAACAATAAAAAAAATTTTTAACGTCAGTGGATATACCCATTTAAAATAAATTGTTAGCGTTATAAATGTTGAACTATGAATTTTTGCAGATATCCAAGACCCTTTTAAAGCTTCTCTTAAAATCCCTGAGTGCTGGGTGGATTCAAAAATGAATAGTGAATTTGTAAATTAACAATAAAAAAATTTTTTAACGTCAGTGGATACACCCCTTTAAAATAAATTGTTAGCGTTATAATTGTTGAACTATAAATTTTTTGCAGATACCTAAGACCCTTTTAAAGCTTCTCCTAAAACCCCTGAGTGCTGGGTGGATTCAAGAATGAATAGTGAATTTTTAAATTAACAATAAAAAAAATTTTTAACTTCAGTGGATATACCCCTTTAAAATAAATTGTTAGCGTTATAACTGTTGAACTATGAATTTTTTGCAGATATCCAAGACCCTTTTAAAGTTTCTCTTAAAATCCCTGAGTGCTGGGTGGATTCAAAAATGCATAGTGAATTTTTAAATTAACAATAAAAAATTTTTTAACCTCAGTGGATATACCCCTTTAAAATAAATTGTTAGCGTTATAATTGTTAAACTATGAATTTTTTACCGATACCTAAGACACTTTAAAAGTTTCTCTTAAAATCCCTGAGGGCTGGGTGGCTTTAAAAATCCATAGTGAATTTTTAAATTAACAATAAAAATTTTTTTTCACGTCAGTGGATGTACCCCTATAAAATAAATTGTTAGCGTTATAATTGTTGAACTATGAATTTTTTGCAGATACCTAAGACCCTTTTAAAGCTTCTCCTAATATCCCTGAATGCTGGGTGGATTCAAAAATGCATAGTGAATTTTTAAATTAACAATAAAAAAATTTTTTAACGTCAGTGGATATACCCCTTTAAAATAAATTGTTAGCGTTATAATTGTTGAAATATGAATTTTTTGCAGATACCTAAGACCCTTCTAAAACTTCTCTTAAAATCCCTGAGGGCTGGGTGGCTTTGAAAATCCATAGTGAATTTTTAAATTAACAATAAAAATTTTTTTTCACGTCAGTGGATGTACCCCTATAAAATAAATTTTTAGCGTTATAATTGTTTAACTATAAATTTTTTGCAGATACCTAAGACCCTTTTAAAGCTTCTCTTAAAATCCCTGAGTGCTGGGTGGCTTCAGAAATGAATAGAGAATTTTTAAATTAACAATATTTTTTTTTTAACGTCAGTGGATGTACCCCTTTAAAATAAATTGTTAGCGTTATAATTGTTAAACTATGAATTTTTTACCGATACCTAAGACACTTTAAAAGTTTCTCTTAAAATCCCTGAGGGGTGGGTGGCTTTGAAAATCCATAGTGAATTTTCAAATTAACAATACAAATTTTTTTTCACGTCAGTGGATGTACCCCTATAAAATAAATTGTTAGCGTTATAATTGTAGAACTATGAATTTTTTGCAGATACTTGAGACCCTTTTAAAGCTTCTCCTAAAATCCCTGAGTGCTGGGTGGATTCAAAAATGCATAGTGAATTTTTAAATTAACAATAAAAAAATTTTTTAACGTCAGTGGATATACCCCTTTAAAATAAATTGTTAGCGTTATAATTGTTGAACTATGAATTTTTTGCAGATATCCGAGACCCTTTTAAAGCTTCTCTTAAAATCCCTGAGTGCTGGGTGGATTCAAAAATGCATAGTGAATTTTTAAATTAACAATAAAAAATTTTTAACGTCAGTGGATATACCCCTTTAAAATAAATTGTTAGCGTTATAATTGTTAAACTATGAATTTTTTACCGATACCTAAGACACTTTAAAAGTTTCTCTTAAAATCCCTGAGGGCTGGGTGGCTTTAAAAATCCATAGTGAATTTTTAAATTAACAATAAAAATTTTTTTTCACGTCAGTGGATGTACCCCTATAAAATAAATTGTTAGCGTTATAATTGTTGAACTATGAATTTTTTGCAGATACCTAAGACCCTTTTAAAGCTTCTCCTAATATCCCTGAATGCTGGGTGGATTCAAAAATGCATAGTGAATTTTTAAATTAACAATAAAAAAATTTTTTAACGTCAGTGGATATACCCCTTTAAAATAAATTGTTAGCGTTATAATTGTTGAAATATGAATTTTTTGCAGATACCTAAGACCCTTCTAAAACTTCTCTTAAAATCCCTGAGGGCTGGGTGGCTTTGAAAATCCATAGTGAATTTTTAAATTAACAATAAAAATTTTTTTTCACGTCAGTGGATGTACCCCTATAAAATAAATTTTTAGCGTTATAATTGTTTAACTATAAATTTTTTGCAGATACCTAAGACCCTTTTAAAGCTTCTCTTAAAATCCCTGAGTGCTGGGTGGCTTCAGAAATGAATAGAGAATTTTTAAATTAACAATATTTTTTTTTTAACGTCAGTGGATGTACCCCTTTAAAATAAATTGTTAGCGTTATAATTGTTAAACTATGAATTTTTTACCGATACCTAAGACACTTTAAAAGTTTCTCTTAAAATCCCTGAGGGGTGGGTGGCTTTGAAAATCCATAGTGAATTTTTAAATTAACAATACAAATTTTTTTTCACGTCAGTGGATGTACCCCTATAAAATAAATTGTTAGCGTTATAATTGTAGAACTATGAATTTTTTGCAGATACTTGAGACCCTTTTAAAGCTTCTCCTAAAATCCCTGAGTGCTGGGTGGATTCAAAAATGCATAGTGAATTTTTAAATTAACAATAAAAAAATTTTTTAACGTCAGTGGATATACCCCTTTAAAATAAATTGTTAGCGTTATAATTGTTGAACTATGAATTTTTTGCAGATATCCGAGACCCTTTTAAAGCTTCTCTTAAAATCCCTGAGTGCTGGGTGGATTCAAAAATGCATAGTGAATTTTTAAATTAACAATAAAAAATTTTTTAACGTCAGTGGATATACCCCTTTAAAATAAATTGTTAGCGTTATAATTGTTAAACTATGAATTTTTTACCGATACCTAAGACACTTTAAAAGTTTCTCTTAAAATCCCTGAGGGCTGGGTGGCTTTGAAAATCCATAGTGAATTTTTAAATTAACAATAAAAATTTTTTTTCACGTCAGTGGATGTACCCCTTTAAAATAAATTGTTAGCGTTATAATTGTTGAACTATGAATTTTCTGCAGATACCTAAAACAGTTTCAAAGCTTCTCTTAAAATCCCTGAGTGCTGGGTGGCTTTGAAAATCCATAGTGAATTTTTAAATTAACAATAAAATTTTTTTTCACGTCAGTGGATGTACCCCTTTAAAATAAATTGTTAGCGTTATAATTGTTGAACTATGAATTTTTTGTAGATATCCAAGACTCTTTTAAAGCTTCTCCTAAAATCCCTGAGTGCTGGGTGGATTCAAAAATGCATAGTGAATTTTTAAATTAACAATAAAAAATTTTTTAACGTCAGTAGATATACCCCTTTAAAATAAATTGTTAGCGTTATAATTGTTAAACTATGAATTTTTTACCGATACCTAAGACACTTTAAAAGTTTCTCTTAAAATCCCTGAGGGCTGGGTGGCTTTGAAAATCCATAGTGAATTTTTAAATTAACAATAAAAATTTTTTTTCACGTCAGTGGATGTACCCCTTTAAAATAAATTGTTAGCGTTATAATTGTTGAACTATAAATTTTTTGCAGATACCTAAGACCCTTTTAAAGCTTCTCCTAAAATCCCTGAGTGCTGGGTGGATTCAAAAATTCATTGTGAATTTTTAAATTAACAATAAATAATTTTTTTAACGTCAGTGGATATACCACTTTAAAATAAATTGTAAGCGTTATAATTGTTGAACTATGAATTTTTTGCAGATACCCAAGACCCTTCTAAAGCTTCTCCTAAAATCCCTGAGTGCTGGGTGGATTCAAAAATGCATAGTGAATTTTTAAATTAACAATAAAAAATGTTTTAACGTCAGTGGATATACCCCTTTAAAATAAATTGTTAGCGTTATAATTGTTAAACTATGAATTTTCTACCGATACCTAAGACACTTTAAAAGTTTCTCTTAAAATCCCTGAGGGCTGGGTGGCTTTGAAAATCCATAGTGAATTTTTAAATTAACAATAAAAATTTTTTTTCACGTCAGTGGATGTACCCCTTTAAAATAAATTGTTAGCGTTATAATTGTTGAACTATGAATTTTTTGCAGATACCTAAGACCCTTTTAAAGCTTCTCCTAAAATCCCTGAGTGCTGGGTGGATTCAAAAATTCATTGTGAATTTTTAAATTAACAATAAATAATTTTTTTAACGTCAGTGGATATACCACTTTAAAATAAATTGTAGGCGTTATAATTGTTGAACTATGAATTTTTTGCAGATACCCAAGACCCTTCTAAAACTTCTCTTAAAATCCCTGAGTGCTGGGTGGCTTCAGAAATGAATAGAGAATTTTTAAATTAACAATAATTTTTTTTTAACGCCAGTGGATGTACCCCTTAAAAATAAATTGTTAGCGTTATAATTGTTAAGCTATGAATTTTTTACCGATACCTAAGACACTTTAAAAGTTTCTCTTAAAATCTCTGAAAGGTGAGTGGCTTTGAAAATCCATAGTGAATTTTTAAATTAACAATAAAAAATTTTTTTCACGTCAGTGGATGTACCCCTATAAAATAATTTGTTAGCGTTATAATTGTTGAACTATGAATTTTTTGCAGATACCTAAGACAGTTTCAAAGCTTCTCTTAAAATCCCTGAGTGCTGGGTGGCTTTGAAAATCCATAGTGAATTTTTAAATTAACAATAAAATTTTTTTTCATGTCAGTGGATGTACCCCTTTAAAATAAATTGTTAGCGTTATAATTGTTGAACTATGAATTTTTCGCAAATACCTAAGATACTCTTAAAGCTTCTCTTAAAATCCCTGAGTGCTGGGTGGATTCGAAAATGCATAGTGAATTTTTATATTACCAATAAAAAATTTTTTAACGTCAGTGGATATACCCTTTTAAAATAAATTGTTAGCGTTATAATTGTTGAACTATGAATTTTTTGCAGATATCCAAGACCCTTTTAAAGCTTCTCTTAAAATCCCTGAGTGCTGGGTGGATTGAAAAATGCATAGTGAATTTTTAAATTAACAATAAAAAATTTTTAATGTCAGTGGATGTACCCTTTTAAAAAAATTGTTAGCGTAATAACTGTTGAACTATGAATTTTTTATAGATACCTAAGATATTTTTAAAGCTTCTTTTAAAATTCCTGAGTGCTGGGTGGCTTCAAAAATGAATAGATAATTTTTAAATTAACAATAATTTTTTTTAACGTCAGTGGATGTACCCCTTTAAAATTAATTGCTAGCGTTATAATTGTTAAACTATGAATTTTTTACCGATATCTAAGACAATTTAAAAGCTTTTCTTAAAATTTCTGAGGGCTGGGTGGCTTCGAAAATCCATAGTGAATTTTTAAATTAACAATAAAATTTTTTTTCACGTCAGTGGATGTACCCCTTTAAAATAAATTGTTAGCGTTATAATTGTTGAACTATGAATTTTTTGCAGATACTTAAGACACTTTTAAAGCTTCTCTTAAAATCTCTGAGTGCTGGGTGGCTTCAAAAATGCATAGTGAATTTTTAAATTAACGTCAGTGGATATACCACTTTAAAATAAATTGTTAGGGTTATAATTGTTGAACTATGAATTTTTGCAGATACCTAAGACACTTTTAAAGCTTCTCTTAAAATCCCCGAGTGCTGAGTGGATTCGAAAATGCATAGTGACTTATTAAATTAACAATAAAAAATTTTTTAACGTCAGTGGATGAACCCCTTTAAAATAAATTGTTAGCGTTATAATTGTTGAACTATGAATTTTTTGCAGATATCCAACACCCTTTTAAAGCTTCTCTTAAAATCTTTGAGTGCTGGGTGGATTCAAGAATGAATAGTGAATTTTTAAATTAACAATAAAAAAATTTTTTAACTTTAGTGGATATACCCCTTTAAAATAAATTGTTAGCGTTATAACTGTTGAACTATGAATTTTTTGCAGATATCCAAGACCCTTTTAAAGTTTCTCTTAAAATCCCTGAGTGCTGGGTGGATTCAAAAATGCATAGTGAATTTTTAAATTAACAATAAAAAATTTTTTAACGTCAGTGGATATACCCCTTTAAAATAAATTGTTAGCGTTATAATTGTTAAACTATGAATTTTTTACCGATACCTAAGACACTTTAAAAGTTTCTCTTAAAATCCCTGAGGGCTGGGTGGCTTTAAAAATCCATAGTGAATATTTAAATTAACAATAAAAATTTTTTTTCACGTCAGTGGATGTACCCCTATAAAATAAATTGTTAGCGTTATAATTGTTGAACTATGAATTTTTTGCAGATACCTAAGACCCTTTTAAAGCTTTCCTAAAATCTCTGAGTGCTGGGTGGATTCAAAAATGCATAGTGAATTTTTAAATTAACAATAAAAAATTTTTTTCACGTCAGTGGATGTACCCCTATAAAATAAATTTTTAGCGTTATAATTGTTGAACTATGAATTTTTTGCAGATACCTAAGACCCTTTTAAAGCTTTTCCTAAAATCTCTGAGTGCTGGGTGGATTCAAAAATGCATAGTGAATTTTTAAATTAACAATAAAAAATTTTTTTCACGTCAGTGGATGTACCCCTATAAAATAAATTTTTAGCGTTATAATTGTTGAACTATGAATTTTTTGCAGATACCTAAGACCCTTTTAAAGCTTCTCTTAAAATCCCTGAGTGCTGGGTGGCTTCAGAAATGAATAGAGAATTTTTAAATTAACAATAATTTTTTTTTAACGTCAGTGGATGTACCCCTTTAAAATAAATTGTTAGCGTTATAATTGTAAAACTATGATTTTTTTACCGATACCTAAGACACTTTAAAAGTTTCTCTTAAAATTCTTGAGGGGTGGGTGGCTTTGAAAATCCATAGTGAATTTTTAAATTAACAATAAAAATTTTTTTTCACGTCAGTGGATGTACCCCTTTAAAATAAATTGTTAGCGTTATAATTGTTGAACTATGAATTTTTTTCAGATATTTAAGACCCTTTTAAAGCTTCTCCTAAAATCCCTGAGTGCTGGGTGGATTCAAAAATGCATAGTGAATTTTTAAATTAACAATAAAGAAATTTTTTAACGTCAGTGGATATACCCATTTAAAATAAATTGTTAGCGTTATAATTGTTGAACTATGAATTTTTTGCAGATATTTAAGACCCTTCTAAAGCTTCTCTTAAAATCCCTGAGTGCTGGGTGTCTTCAGAAATGAATAGAGAATTTTTAAATTAACAATAATTTTTTTTTTAACGTCAGTGGATGTACCCCTTTAAAATAAATTGTTAGCGTTATAATTGTTGAACTATGAATTTTTTGCAGATACTCAAGACCCTTCTAAAGCTTCTCTTAAAATCCCTGAGTGCTGGGTGGCTTCAGAAATGAATAGAGAATTTTTAAATTACCAATAATTTTTTTTTAATGTCAGTGGATGTACCCCTTTAAAATAAATTGTTAGCGTTATAATTGTTAAACTATGAATTTTTTACCAATACCTAAGACACTTTAAAAGATTCTCTTAAAATTCCTGAGGGGTGGGTGGCTTTGAAAATCCATAGTGAATTTTTAAATTAACAATAAAAATTTTTTTTCACGTCAGTGGATGTACCCCTTTAAAATAAATTGTTAGCGTTATAATTGTTAAACTATGAATTTTTTGCAGATATTTAAGACCCTTCTAAAGCTTCTCTTAAAATCCCTGAGTGCTGGGTGGCTTCAGAAATGAATAGAGAATTTTTAAATTAACAATAATTTTTTTTTAACGTCAGTGGATGTACCCCTTTAAAATAAATTGTTAGCGTTATAATTGTTAAGCTATGAATTTTTTACCGATACCTAAGACACTTTAAAAGTTTCTCTTAAAATCCCTGAGGGGTGGGTGGCTTTGAAAATCCATAGTGAATTTTTAAATTAACAATAAAAATTTTTTTTCACGTCAGTGGATGTACCCCTATAAAATAAATTGTTAGCGTTATAATTGTAGAACTATGAATTTTTGGCAGATACTTAAGACCCTTTTAAAGCTTTTCCTAAAATCCCTGAGTGCTGGGTGGATTCAAAAATGCATAGTGAATTTTTAAATTAACAATAAAAAAATTTTTTAACGTCAGTGGATTTACCCCTTTAAAATAAATTGTTAGCGTTATAATTGTTGAACTATGAATTTTTTGCAGGTACCTAAGACCCTTTTAAAGCTTCTCTTAAAATTCCTGAGTGCTGGGTGGATTCAAAAATGCATAGCGAATTTTTAAATTAACAATAATTTTTTTTTTAATGTCAGTGGATGTACCCCTTTAAAATAAATTGTTAGCGTTATAATTGTTAAACTATGAATTTTTTACCGATGCCTAAGACACTTTAAAAGTTTCTCTTAAAATTCCTGAGGGGTGGGTGGCTTTGAAAATCCATAGTGAATTTTTAAATTAACAATAAAAATTTTTTTTCACGTCAGTGGATGTACCCCTTTAAATAAATTGTTAGCGTTATAATTGTTGAACTATGAATTTTTTGCAGATATTTAAGACCCCTTTAAAGCTTCTCCTAAAATCCCTGAGTGCTGGGTGGATTCAAAAATGCATAGTGAATTTTTAAATTAACAATAAAGAAATTTTTTAACGTCAGTGGATATACCCCTTTAAAATAAATTGTTAGCGTTATAATTGTTGAACTATGAATTTTTTGCAAATATTTAAGACCCTTCTAAAGCTTCTCTTAAAATCCCTGAGTGCTGGGTGGCTTCAGAAATGAATAGAGAATTTTTAAATTAACAATAATTTTTTTTTTAACGTCAGTGGATGTACCCCTTTAAAATAAATTGTTAGCGTTATAATTGTTGAACTATGAATTTTCTGCAGATACTCAAGACCCTTCTAAAGCTTCCCTTAAAATCCCTGAGTGCTGGGTGGCTTCAGAAATGAATAGAGAATTTTTAAATTAACAATAATTTTTTTTTAATGTCAGTGGATGTACCCCTTTAAAATAAATTGTTAGCGTTATAATTGTTAAACTATGAATTTTTTACCGATACCTAAGACACTTTAAAAGTTTCTCTTAAAATTCCTGGGGGGTGGGTGGCTTTGAAAATCCATAGTGAATTTTTAAATTAACAATAAAAATTTTTTTTCACGTCAGTGGATGTACCCCTTTAAAATAAATTGTTAGCGTTATAATTGTTGAACTATGAATTTTTTGCAGATACTCAAGACTTTTCTAAAGCTTCTCTTAAAATCCCTGAGTGCTGGGTGGCTTCAGAAATGAATAGAGAATTTTTAAATTAACAATAATTTTTTTTTAACGTCAGTGGATGTACCCCTTTAAAATAAATTGTTAGCGTTATAATTGTTAAACTATGAATTTTTTACCGATGCCTAAGACACTTTAAAAGTTTCTCTTAAAATCCCTGAGGGCTGGGTGGCTTTGAAAATCCATAGTGAATTTTTAAATTAACAATAAAATTTTTTTTCACGTCAGTGGATATACCCCTTTAAAATAAATTGTTAGCGTTATAATTGTTGGACTATGAATTTTTTGCAGATACCTAAGACCCTTCTAAAGCTTCTCTTAAAATCCCTGAGTGCTGGGTGGCTTCAGAAATGAATAGAGAATTTTTAAATTAACAATAATTTTTTTTTTAACGCCAGTGGATGTACCCCTTAAAAATAAATTGTTAGCGTTATAATTGTTAAGCTATGAATTTTTTACCGATACCTAAGACACTTTAAAAGTTTCTCTTAAAATCTCTGAAAGGTGAGTGGCTTTGAAAATCCATAGTGAATTTTTAAATTAACAATAAAATTTTTTTTCACGTCAGTGGATGTACCCCTTTAAAATAAATTGTTAGCGTTATAATTGTTGAACTATGAATTTTTTGCAGATACTTAAGACCCTTTTAAAGCTTCTCCTAAAATCCCTGAGTGCTGGGTGGGTTCAAAAATGCATAGTTAATTTTTAAATTAACAATAAAAAAATATTTTAACGTCAGTGGATATACCTCTTTAAAATAAATTGTTAGCGTTATAATTGTTGTACTATGAATTTTTTGCAGATACCTAAGACACTTTTAAAACTTCTCTTTAAATCCCTGAGTGCTGGGTGGACTCAAAAATTCATAGTGAATTTTTAAATTAACAATAAAATTTTTTTAACGTCAGTGGATGTACCCTTTTAAATAAATTGTTAGCGTAATAATTGTTGAACTATGAATTTTTTATAGATACCTAAGATATTTTTACAGCTTCTCTTTAAATTCCTGAGTGCTGGGTGGCTTCAAAAATGAATAGATAATTTTTAAATTAACAATAATTTTTTTTTAACCTCAGTGGATGTACCCCTTTAAAATTAATTGTTAGCGTTATAATTGTTAAACTATGAATTTTTTACCGATATCTAAGACACTTTAAAAGCTTTTCTTCAAATTCCTGAGGGCTGGGTGGCTTTGAAAATCAATAGTGAATTTTTAAATTAATGATAAATTTTTTTTTCACGTCAGTGGATGTACCCCTTAAAAATAAATTGTTAGCGTTATAATTGTTGAACTATGAATTTTTTGCAGATACCTAAGACACTTTTAAAGCTTTTCTTAAAATCTCTGAGTGCTGGGTGGCTTCAAAAATGCATAGTGAATTTTTAAATTAACGTCAGTAGATATACCACTTTAAAATAAATTGTTAGCGTTATAATTGTTGAACTATGAATTTTTGCAGATACCTAAGACACTTTTAAAGCTTCTCTTAAAATCCCTGAGTGCTGGGTGGATTCGAAAATGCATAGTGAATTATTAAATTAACAATAAAAATTTTTTTTAACGTCAGTGGATATACCCCTTTAAAATAAAATGTTAGCGCTATAATTGTTAAACTATGAATTTTTTGCAGATATCCAAGACCCTTTTAAAGCTTCTCTTAAAATCCCTGAGTGCTGGGTGGATTCAAGAATGAATAGTGAATTTTTAAATTAACAATAAAAAAAATTTTTAACTTCAGTGGATATACCCCTTTAAAATAAATTGTTAGCGTTATAACTGTTGAACTATCAATTTTTTGCAGATATCCAAGACCCTTTTAAAGCTTCTCTTAAAATCCCTGAGTGCTGGGTGGATTCAAAAATGCATAGTGAATTTTTAAATTAAAAAATAAAAAATTTTTTAACGTCAGTGGATATACCCCTTTAAAATAAATTGTTAGCGTTATAATTGTTAAACTATGAATTTTTTACCGATACCTAAGACACTTTAAAAGTTTCTCTTAAAATCCCTGAGGGCTGGGTGGCTTTGAAAATCCATAGTGAATTTTTAAATTAACAATAAAAATTTTTTTTCACGTCAGTGGATGTACCCCTTTAAAATAAATTGTTAGCGTTATAATTGTTGAACTATGAATTTTTTGCAGATACCTAAGACCCTTTTAAAGCTTCTCCTAAAATCCCTGAGTGCTGGGTGGATTCAAAAATGCATAGTGAATTTTTAAATTAACAATAAAAAAATTTTTTAACGTCAGTGGATATACCCCTTTAAAATAAATTGTTAGCGTTATAATTGTTGAACTATGAATTTTTTGCAGATACCTGAGACCCTTTTAAAGCTTCTCTTAAAATCCCTGAGTGCTGGGTGGCTTCAGAAATTAATAGAGAATTTTTAAATTAACAATATTTTTTTTTAACGTCAGTGGATGTACCCCTTTAAAATAAATTGTTAGCGTTATAATTGTTAAACTATGAATTTTTTACCGATACCTAAGACATTTTAAAAGTTTCTCTTAAAATCCCTGAGGGCTGGGTGGCTTTGAAAATATATAGTGAATTTTTAAATTAACAATAAAAATTTTTTTTCACGTCAGTGGATGTACCCCTTTAAAATAAATTGTTAGCGTTATAATTGTTGAACTATGAATTTTTTTCAGATACCTAAGACCCTTTTAAAGCTTCTCTTAAAATCCCTGAGTGCTGGGTGGATTCAAAAATGCATAGTGAATTTTTAAATTAACAATAAAAAAATTTTTTAACGTCAGTGGATATACCCCTTTAAAATAAATTGTTAGCGTTATAATTGTTGAACGATGAATTTTTTGCAGATACCTAAGACCCTTTTAAAGCTTCTCTTAAAATCCCTGAGTGCTGGGTGGATTCAAAAATGCATAGTTAATTTTTAAATTAACAATAAAAAAATTTTTTAACGTCAGTGGATATACCCCTTTAAAATAAATTGTTAGCGTTATAATTGTTGAACTATGAATTTTTTGCAGATACCTAAGACCCTTTTAAAGCTTCTCTTAAAATCCCTGAGTGCTGGGTGGCTTCAGAAATGAATAGAGAATTTTTAAATCAACAATAATTTTTTTTTAACGTCAGTGGATGTACCCCTTTAAAATAAATTGTTAGCGTTATAATTGTTAAACTATGAATTTTTTACCGATACCTAAGACACTTTAAAAGTTTCTCTTAAAATCCCTGAGGGCTGGGTGGCTTTGAAAATCCATAGTGAATTTTTAAATTAACAATAAAATTTTTTTAACGTCAGTGGATGTACCCCTTTAAAATAAATTGTTAGCGTTATAATTGTTGAACTATGAATTTTTTGCAGATACCTAAGACACTCTTAAAGCTTCTCTTAAAATCCCTGAGTGCTGGGTGGCTTCGAAAATCCATAGTGAATTTTTAAATTAACAATAAAATTTTTTTTCACGTCAGTGGATATACCCCTTTAAAATAAATTGTTAGCGTTATAATTGTTGAACTATGAATTTTTTGTAGATACCTAAAACCCTTTTAAAGCTTCTCTTAAAATCCCTGAGTGCTGAGTGGATTCGAAAATGCATAGTGAATTTTTAAATTAACAATAAAAAAATTTTTTAACTTCAGTGGATTTACCCCTTTAAAATAAATTGTTAGCGTTATAATTGTTGAACTATGAATTTTTGCAGATACCTAAGACGCTTTTAAAGCTTCTCTTAAAATCCTTGAGTGCTGGGTGGATTCAAAAATGAATAGTGAATTTTTAAATTAACAATAAAAAATTTTTTAACGTCAGTGGATATACCCCTTTAAAATAAATTGTTAGCGTTATAAATGTTGAACTATGAATTTTTGCAGATATCCAAGACCCTTTTAAAGCTTCTCCTAAAATCCCTGAGTACTGGGTGGCTTTGAAAATCCATAGTGAATTTTTAAATTAAAAATAAATTTTTTTTTCATGTCAGTGGATGAACCCCTTTAAAATAAATTGTTAGCGTTATAATTGTTGAACTATAAATTTTTTGCAGATACCTAAGACACTCTTAAAGCTTCTCTTAAAATCCCTAAGTGCTGGGTGGATTCGAAAATGAATAGTGAATTTTTATATTACCAATAAAAAATTTTTTTAACGTCAGTGGATATACCCCTTTAAAATAAATTGTTAGCGTTATAATTGTTGAACAATGAATTTTTGCAGATATCCAAGACCCTTTTAAAGCTTCTCTTAAAATCCCTGAGTGCTGGGTGGATTCAAAAATGAATAGTGAATTTTTAAATTAACAATAAAAAAAATTTTTAACTTCAGTGGATATACCCCTTTAAAATAAATTGTTAGCGTTATAATTGTTGAACTATGAATTTTTTGCAGATACCTAAGACACTCTTAAAGCTTCTCTTAAAATCCCTGAGTGCTGGGTGGCTTCGAAAATCCATAGTGAATTTTTAAATTAACAATAAATTTTTTTTCACGTCAGTGGATGTACCCCTTTAAAATAAATTGTTAGCGTTATAATTGTTGAACTATGAATTTTTTGCAGATACCTAAGACCCTTTTAAAGCTTCTCTTAAAATACCTGAGTGCTGAGTGGATTCAAAATGCATAGTGAATTTTTAAATTAACAATAAAAAAAATTTTTAACGTCAGTGGATATGCCCCTTTAAAATAAATTGTTAGCGTTATAATTGTTGAACTATGAATTTTTTGCAGATACCTAAAACCCTTTTAAAGCTTCTCTTAAAATCCCTGAGTGCTGAGTGGATTCAAAAATGCATAGTGAATTTTTAAATTAACAATAAAAAAAATTTTTAACGTCAGTGGATATGCCCCTTTAAAATAAATTGTTAGCGTTATAATTGTTGAACTATGAATTTTTTGCAGATACCTAAGACCCTTTTAAAGCTTCTCTTAAAATCCCTGAGTGCTGGGTGGATTCAAAAATGCATAGTGAATTTTTAAATTAACAATAAAATAATTTTTTAACTTCAGTGGATGTACCCCTTTAAAATAAATTGTTAGCGTTATAATTGTTGAACTATGAATTTTTGCAGATACCTAAGACGCTTTTAAAGCTTCTCTTAAAATCCTTGAGTGCTGGGTGGATTCAAAAATGAATAGTGAATTTTTAAATTAACAATAAAAAATTTTTTTAACTTCAGTGGATATACCCCTTTAAAATAAATTGTTAGCGTTATAAATGTTGAACTATGAATTTTTGCAGATATCCAAGACCCTTTTAAAGCTTCTCCTAAAATCCCTGAGTGCTGGGTGGCTTTGAAAATCCATAGTGAATTTTTAAATTAAGAATAAATTTTTTTTTCATGTCAGTGGATGAACCCCTTTAAAATAAATTGTTAGCGTTATAATTGTTGAACTATGAATTTTTTGCAGATACCTAAGACACTCTTAAAGCTTCTCTTAAAATCCCTAAGTGCTGGGTGGATTCGAAAATGAATAGTGAATTTTTATATTACCAATAAAAAATTTTTTTAACGTCAGTGGATGTACCCCTTTAAAATAAATTGTTAGCGTTATAATTGTTGAACAATGAATTTTTGCAGATATCCAAGACTCTTTTAAAGCTTCTATTAAAATCCCTGAGTGCTGGGTGGATTCAAAAATGAATAGTGAATTTTTAAATTAACAATAAAAAAAATTTTTAACTTCAGTGGATATACCCCTTTAAAATAAATTGTTAGCGTTATAATTGTTGAACTATGAATTTTTTGCCGATATCCGAGACCCTTTTAAAGCTTCTCCTAAAATCCCTGAGTGCTGGGTGGATTCAAAAATGCATAGTGAATTTTTAAATTAACAATAAAAATTTTTTTAACGTCAGTGGATATACCCCTTTAAAATAAATTGTTAGCGTTATAATTGTTAAACTATGAATTTTCTGCAGATACCTAAGACACTTTTAAAGCTTCTCTTAAAATCCCTGAGTGCTGGGTGGATTCAAAAATGCATAGTGAATTTTTAAATTAACAATAAAAAAATTTTTTAACGTCAGTGGATATGCCCCTTTAAAATAAATTGTTAGCGTTATAATTGTTGAACTATGAATTTTTTGCAGATACCTAAGACCCTTTTAAAGCTTTTCCTAAAATCCCTGAGTGCTGGGTGGATTCAAAAATTCATAGTGAATTTTTAAATTAACAATAAATAATTTTTTTAACGTCAGTGGATATACCCCTTTAAAATAAATTGTTAGCGTTATAATTGTTGAACTATGAATTTTTTGCAGAGACCCAAGACCCTTCTAAAGCTTCTCTTAAAATTCCTGAGTGCTGGGTGGCTTCAAAAATGAATAGATAATTTTTAAATTAACAATAATTTTTTTTTAACGTCAGTGGATGTACCCCTTTAAAATAAATTTTTAGCGTTATAATTGTTGAACTATAAATTTTTTGCAGATACCTAAGACAGTTTCAAAGCTTCTCTTAAAATCCCTGAGTGCTGGGTGGCTTTGAAAATCCATAGTGAATTTTTAAATTAACAATAAAATTTTTTTCATGTCAGTGGATGTACCCCTTTAAAATAAATTGTTAGCGTTATAATTGTTGAACTATGAATTTTTTGCAGATATTTAAGACACTCTTAAAGCTTCTCTTAAAATCCCTGAGCGCTGGGTGGATTCGAAAATGCATAGTGAATTTTTATATTACCAATAAAAATTTTTTTAACGTCAGTGGATATACCCCTTTAAAATAAATTGTTAGCGTTATAATTGTTGAACTATGAATTTTTTGCAGATATTTAAGACACTCTTAAAACTTCTCTTAAAATCCCTGAGCGCTGGGTGGATTCGAAAATGCATAGTGAATTTTTATATTACCAATAAAAATTTTTTTAACGTCAGTGGATATACCCCTTTAAAATAAATTGTTAGCGTTATAATTGTTGAACTATGAATTTTCTTTGCAGATACCTAAGACACTTTTCAAGCTTTTCTTAAAATCCCTGAGTGCTGGGTGGATTCAAAAATGCATAGTGAATAATTAAATTAACAATAAAAAAATTTTTTAACGTCAGTGGATGTACCCCTATAAAATAAATTGTTAGCGTTATAATTGTTGTACTATGAATTTTTTACAGATACCTAGGACACTCTTAAAGCTTCCCTTAAAATCCCTGAGTGCTGGGTGGCTTCAAAAATGCATAGTGAATTTTTAAATTAACAATAAAAATTTTTTAACGTCAGTGGATATACCCCTTTAAAATAAATTGTTAGCGTTATAATTGTTGAACTATGAATTTTTTGCAGATACCTAAGACACTTTTAAAGCTTCTCTTAAAATCTCTGAGTGCTGGGTGGCTTCAAAAATGCATAGTGAATTTTTAAATTAACGTCAGTGGATATACCACTTTAAAATAAATTGTTAGCGTTATAATTGTTGAACTATGAATTTTTGCAGATACCTAAGACACTTTTAAAGCTTTTCTTAAAATCCCTGAGTGCTGGGTGGATTCGAAAATGCATAGTGAATTATTAAATTAACAATAAAAATTTTTTTTAACGTCAGTGGATGTACCCCTTTAAAATAAAATGTTAGCGTTATAATTGTTGAACTATGAATTTTTTGCAGATATCCAAGACCCTTTTAAAGCTTCTCTTAAAATCGCTGAGTGCTGGGTGGATTCAAAAATGCATAGTGAATTTTTAAATTAAAAAATAAAAAATTTTTTAACGTCAGTGGATATACCCCTTTAAAATAAATTGTTAGCGTTATAATTGTTAAACTATGAATTTTTTACCGATACCTAAGACACTTTAAAAGTTTCTCTTAAAATCCCTGAGGGCTGGGTGGCTTTGAAAATCCATAGTGAATTTTTAAATTAACAATAAAAATTTTTTTTCACGTCAGTGGATGTACCCCTTTAAAATAAATTGTAAGCGTTATAATTGTTGAACTATGAATTTTTTGCAGATACCTAAGACCCTTTTAAAGCTTCTCCTAAAATCCCTGAGTGCTGGGTGGATTCAAAAATGCATAGTGAATTTTTAAATTAACAATAAAAAATTTTTTTAACGTCAGTGGATATACCCCTTTAATATAAATTGTTAGCGTTATAATTGTTGAACTATGAATTTTTGCAGATACCTAAGACGCTTTTAAAGCTTCTCTTAAAATCCTTGAGTGCTGGGTGGATTCAAAAATGAATAGTGAATTTTTAAATTAACAATAAAAAATTTTTTTAACTTCAGTGGATGTACCCCTTTAAAATAAATTGTTAGCGTTATAAATGTTGAACTATGAATTTTTGCAGATATCCAAGACCCTTTTAAAGCTTCTCCTAAAATCCCTGAGTGCTGGGTGGCTTTGAAAATCCATAGTGAATTTTTAAATTAAGAATAAATTTTTTTTTCATGTCAGTGGATGAACCCCTTTAAAATAAATTGTTAGCGTTATAATTGTTGAACTATGAATTTTTTGCAGATACCTAAGACACTCTTAAAGCTTCTCTTAAAATCCCTAAGTGCTGGGTGGATTCGAAAATGAATAGTGAATTTTTATATTACCAATAAAAAATTTTTTTAACGTCAGTGGATGTACCCCTTTAAAATAAATTGTTAGCGTTATAATTGTTGAACAATGAATTTTTGCAGATATCCAAGACTCTTTTAAAGCTTCTATTAAAATCCCTGAGTGCTGGGTGGATTCAAAAATGAATAGTGAATTTTTAAATTAACAATAAAAAAAATTTTTAACTTCAGTGGATATACCCCTTTAAAATAAATTGTTAGCGTTATAATTGTTGAACTATGAATTTTTTGCCGATATCCGAGACCCTTTTAAAGCTTCTCCTAAAATCCCTGAGTGCTGGGTGGATTCAAAAATGCATAGTGAATTTTTAAATTAACAATAAAAATTTTTTTAACGTCAGTGGATATACCCCTTTAAAATAAATTGTTAGCGTTATAATTGTTAAACTATGAATTTTCTGCAGATACCTAAGACACTTTTAAAGCTTCTCTTAAAATCCCTGAGTGCTGGGTGGATTCAAAAATGCATAGTGAATTTTTAAATTAACAATAAAAAAATTTTTTAACGTCAGTGGATATGCCCCTTTAAAATAAATTGTTAGCGTTATAATTGTTGAACTATGAATTTTTTGCAGATACCTAAGACCCTTTTAAAGCTTTTCCTAAAATCCCTGAGTGCTGGGTGGATTCAAAAATTCATAGTGAATTTTTAAATTAACAATAAATAATTTTTTTAACGTCAGTGGATATACCCCTTTAAAATAAATTGTTAGCGTTATAATTGTTGAACTATGAATTTTTTGCAGATACCCAAGACCCTTCTAAAGCTTCTCTTAAAATTCCTGAGTGCTGGGTGGCTTCAAAAATGAATAGATAATTTTTAAATTAACAATAATTTTTTTTTAACGTCAGTGGATGTACCCCTTTAAAATAAATTTTTAGCGTTATAATTGTTGAACTATAAATTTTTTGCAGATACCTAAGACAGTTTCAAAGCTTCTCTTAAAATCCCTGAGTGCTGGGTGGCTTTGAAAATCCATAGTGAATTTTTAAATTAACAATAAAAATTTTTTTCATGTCAGTGGATGTACCCCTTTAAAATAAATTGTTAGCGTTATAATTGTTGAACTATGAATTTTTTGCAGATATTTAAGACACTCTTAAAGCTTCTCTTAAAATCCCTGAGCGCTGGGTGGATTCGAAAATGCATAGTGAATTTTTATATTACCAATAAAAATTTTTTTAACGTCAGTGGATATACCCCTTTAAAATAAATTGTTAGCGTTATAATTGTTGAACTATGAATTTTTTGCAGATATTTAAGACACTCTTAAAACTTCTCTTAAAATCCCTGAGCGCTGGGTGGATTCGAAAATGCATAGTGAATTTTTATATTACCAATAAAAATTTTTTTAACGTCAGTGGATATACCCCTTTAAAATAAATTGTTAGCGTTATAATTGTTGAACTATGAATTTTCTTTGCAGATACCTAAGACACTTTTCAAGCTTTTCTTAAAATCCCTGAGTGCTGGGTGGATTCAAAAATGCATAGTGAATAATTAAATTAACAATAAAAAAATTTTTTAACGTCAGTGGATGTACCCCTATAAAATAAATTGTTAGCGTTATAATTGTTGTACTATGAATTTTTTACAGATACCTAGGACACTCTTAAAGCTTCCCTTAAAATCCCTGAGTGCTGGGTGGCTTCAAAAATGCATAGTGAATTTTTAAATTAACAATAAAAATTTTTTAACGTCAGTGGATGTACCCCTATAAAATAAATTGTTAGCGTTATAATTGTTGTACTATGAATTTTTTACAGATACCTAAGACACTTTTAAAGCTTCTCTTAAAATCTCTGAGTGCTGGGTGGCTTCAAAAATGCATAGTGAATTTTTAAATTAACGTCAGTGGATATACCACTTTAAAATAAATTGTTAGCGTTATAATTGTTGAACTATGAATTTTTGCAGATACCTAAGACACTTTTAAAGCTTTTCTTAAAATCCCTGAGTGCTGGGTGGATTCGAAAATGCATAGTGAATTATTAAATTAACAATAAAAATTTTTTTTAACGTCAGTGGATGTACCCCTTTAAAATAAAATGTTAGCGTTATAATTGTTGAACTATGAATTTTTTGCAGATATCCAAGACCCTTTTAAAGCTTCTCTTAAAATCGCTGAGTGCTGGGTGGATTCAAAAATGCATAGTGAATTTTTAAATTAAAAAATAAAAAATTTTTTAACGTCAGTGGATATACCCCTTTAAAATAAATTGTTAGCGTTATAATTGTTAAACTATGAATTTTTTACCGATACCTAAGACACTTTAAAAGTTTCTCTTAAAATCCCTGAGGGCTGGGTGGCTTTGAAAATCCATAGTGAATTTTTAAATTAACAATAAAAATTTTTTTTCACGTCAGTGGATGTACCCCTTTAAAATAAATTGTAAGCGTTATAATTGTTGAACTATGAATTTTTTGCAGATACCTAAGACCCTTTTAAAGCTTCTCCTAAAATCCCTGAGTGCTGGGTGGATTCAAAAATGCATAGTGAATTTTTAAATTAACAATAAAAAATTTTTTTAACGTCAGTGGATATACCCCTTTAATATAAATTGTTAGCGTTATAATTGTTGAACTATGAATTTTTTGCAGATACCTAAGACTTTTTTAAAGCTTCTCTTAAAATCCCTGAGTGCTGGGTGGATTCAAAAATGCATAGTGAATTTTTAAATTAACAATAAAAAAATTTTTTAACGTCAGTGGATATACCCCTTTAAAATAAATTGTTAGCGTTATAATTCTTGAACTATGAATTTTTTGCAGATACCCGAGACCCTTCTAAAGCTTCTCTTAAAATCGCTGAGTGCTGGGTGGCTTCAAAAATGAATAGAGAATTTTTAAATTAACAATAATTTTTTTTTAACGTCTGTGGATGTACCCCTTTAAAATAAATTGTTAGCGTTATAATTGTTATACTATGAATTTTTTACTGATACCTAAGACACTTTTAAAGCTTCTCTTAAAATCTTTGAGTGCTGGGTGGCTTTTAAAATCCATAGTGAATTTTTAAATTAACAATACAAATTTTTTTCACGTCAGTGGATGTACCCCTTTAAAATAAATTGTTAGCGTTATAATTGTTAAACTTTGAATTTTTTACAGATACCTAAGACACTTTTAAAGTTTCTCTTAAAATCCCTGAGTGCTGGGTGGATTCAAAAATGCATAGTGAATTTTTAAATTAACAATAAAAAAATTTTTAACGTCAGTGGATGTACCCCTTTAAAATAAATTGTTAGCGTTATAATTGTTGAACTATGAATTTTTTGCAGATACCTAAGACACTTTTAAAGCTTCTCTTAAAATCTCTGAGTGCTGGGTGGCTTCAAAAATTGCATAGTGAATTTTTAAATTAACAATAAAAAAAATTTTAACGTCAGTGGATGTACCCCTTAAAAATAAATTGTTAGCGTTATAATTGTTGAACTATGAATTTTTTGCAGATACCTAAGACTAACCTGAACTAACCTGAACTAACCTGAACTATGAATTTTTTGCAGATACCTAAGACACTTTTAAAGCTTCTCTTAAAATCTCTGAGTGCTGGGTGGCTTCAAAAATGCATAGTGAATTTTTAAATTAACAATAAAAAAATTTTTAACGTCAGTGGATGTACCCCTTTAAAATAAATTGTTAGCGTTATAATTGTTTCAAAACAGGATGTTTTGATAAAGAAGATTGTTTGAAACGAGTTAAAGACGAACTTCAGATTGAATTAGTTAGTATAATAATAAAGAAACAAGAGCAAACTCATGCAAGTCAGAGAAGGGAAATAGAAATATTTGATAAATTTCCTTTTAGATTCACTTGCATCTCGTTTTGAAAACCCAGAAAATAATATAACAATGGATAAAGTGACTTCTCTTGATCCTCGTCTCAAAACAGCATGTTTTGATAAAGAAGATTGTTTGAAACGAGTTAAAGACGAACTTCAGGTTGAATTAGTTAGTATAATAATAAAGAAACAAGAACAAACTCCTGCAAGTCAGAGAAAGGAAATAGAAATAGCTCCGGGAGCTCCATTGTTTTTCACATCTCTTAGGGTACTCATGATTTCTTCCTCGGTTATTTCTGGAGTTTCTTCTCATCCCTGATTTAGCACTTTTGGAATGTCGGTTGTGATCAGTCGCTAGTTTGATGTATAAAAGTTTGATAGAGTGTAAAATTTCCTCTTTGTGTATTTAGTACCCATACAACGCTCCCCAAAATTTCCTACTTCTTTTTCGACTATTCAAGTTGTTCAAATACGACCCCAACCTTCAAATTTTCTCTTAAAGTTACCCATTTCTCAGAGATGATGCTCAATATTCACAAATGTTTGAAGGTTTAGTATTTGGCAGTTAGAGCATTTCTTCATGTAAACCCTAACACTTCAACAACCATTTCCTTCACAAAGCCCATACACCAGGACCATGTCAATCTCCTCGAAGTGCATGTAGTTGTCCATGTTTAATAGTAAAATAGACTTAGAAATTTACAATGCAATTTGTCAATAGCCAAATCAAAATTTTCTTATAACTTTAACGCCTTCTACCCCCTAAACGAAGCAGCATCGAATATAATTAAATTGACCTAAATAAACCTATTTTGACGTCAAGAATCTGTCATCACGTACACGTATTTTCCGAACACCGTTATATTAATTTTCACCCATTTCCTCAATTGTATTTAATAACTTCCTTAAATAATTCAAGATATTCATTTAATTTGAATATAATAACATTTATTTGATCGCCATCACTCAATAACAAAACGATAAAATATTGTTTATGTCCAAAATACACCACGTTTTGCAAACATGTGACTCAGTGTAAGTTTCCTCGCTGCCACCGCCACACAATCGTTTGAATGGCAGACCAACACGTTTATATAACTTCAATTGAATTTTCGTAGCACTCGGAGGGACAATTTACAATAATATTCTTAGGCCAGTCGAATTTAATTTGGAAAAAAAATTAGTGTTCAGAATAATAGTGGTAAATCATGGTTTCTTAGACTTAAAGTTTTTTTTTGACAAAAATTTTTATTAAACAACTAAAATGTGAAAAAGCAGTTTTTTTGAGTTGTAGAAAAAACTATTGTTTTTCAGAAAAATAGTTCCAAATAATAGTTATCAAAATCGGGTTATTTTTTCATTAGTAATTACAAAAAACATGCTAATATGACTGTTTTTTAGTTGTTAATAAACAATAGAAAAACATATCGCATATACTTCATATCAGGCGCGGATCCAAGGGGGGGGGGGGCGGTGGGGGCGATCGCCCCCCCAAGAGCTTTGAGTTCAGGAAAATAGACCCGATTTTGCCTCTTATACTATAGTTTATTCAAGAACTAGAGAGAGTAATAAATCATTTTTTACCCTTTTTTTCTTCACAAACTACCTGTGTGCTTTAGTCCGGTGTCTTTGACAAAATCTGTTAGACACAAATATTTTATAATCAGAAATAATAATGGACTATTTGGGTTGGATAACAATAGATATTTGGAAGTGTGAAGTGTTAAAAAGGATTTTGATTCTCGTCATAGGCGTCGGAAGGAGGTTTATTTAATCACAAAGTATTTATGGCATAGAATATTATTTCGGTAATAAACTTAAAATAAAAAGTATTTGTAATATTATTTTATTTCTTATGATTTCTTATTAATTCATATACAGGGTGAGTCAACGATTGAATGAAGTAGGTTTGTGCCTTTTCGGTGAAATTAACAAAGAAACTCTATTTATTGTTTGATACAGTTTATTTTTACGCAGATTTTAAAAATATTTAGGACTCTACAGGGTGAGCAAAAAAACTAGGACAGCATAAAGTTGTATTTTTTTAAATAGAATACCCTATATACGAATCGTATTTTCGATTTAGCTTATAATTTTAAATCTTTTTTGTTAAGGGTTTACTATAACAAAACTTTATAGTTTCTGAGATAATTAAGTTTAAAGAAAAAAAGTCACATTTTCAAGCATCAATTCAATCCTAAATAACGTTTTCAATTTTGTGACAAATATATTCAAATTTGGAATTTAGCAAGGCCAAGGACAAGTTAACATAATTTTTACCTAATATTAGCAATAAAAGCTACAGGGTGTTGAACACATCGGCTCAAATTTGAACAAGTTTAAATGAATAAATATCTTTCTTTTAAATGGTACACCCTGTATATTTTCATGTTATTTAATAGAGTAATAAAAATCCTAAAAGTTTTGTTCAATATATCCTATACCTATTTATAATAGTTTTTGAGATATTTCAGTTTTTCTTATTTTCCATACTTTTTTACAGAAATAGTCTTCATTATCATAGTAGCCATGGCAAAAACAATGTAAAAGAACATTTTTCTGTGTGTCAAATTTATAACCGCAATCGCTTCTTTTGGTTTTTATGTAGTGTAGTTTGGTTTTTTTTTTTGCATTCATCTTATATTGTAAAATGAATTTTCCAAAGAATGAGTTAATAGATATGATTTATACAATAGGAGAAGCTCAAAAAATTGCCTTCTTGCTCAAAGAATTTACAAAATGAAGTATCCTGATCGACGCCAGCCTAATAGCCATACTTTTCAAAACTTAATGCAAAGATTTGATTCTTCTGGTACTGTTGATTATCCAAAACGTAAAGTGGTCAACAAACCAGTAACTAATGAAGAAAAAGAACTACAAGTATTGTTAAATGTTCAGGAAAATCCTTATATTGGTAGCCGTCAGTTAGCAGCATTATGTGAAACATCACAATCCACCGCTAATCGTACTACCAAGAAATATAGGTATCATCCATATCACATGGAATTACACCAAGAATTGCATGGACAGGATTTTGAAAGTCGTGTAAACTTTTGTCGTACAATAAATGCGGAGATTCAATTAAATCCAAATTTATTATGCAAGGTAATGTTTAGTGATGAAGCTACTTTTAGAAGTAACGGTGCCGTAAATAGACGCAACATGCATTATTATGCCACAGAAAACCCATTTTGGATTAGAGAGGTGCAACATCAAAACCACTGGTCATTAAATGTTTGGTGTGGTATTCATCATAATCGAATTATTGGACCCCACTTTTTTAATGAACCACTAAATGGCCATCGTTACCTGAACTTTCTACAAGAAGAACTACCCCAACTGCTTCAAGGTCTCGATAGGGATGAGCTCGACAGCATGTGGTTCCAGCACGATGGTGCGCCTCCGCATTACCATCGTGAAGTTCGTGCGTTTTTGGACCAACGATATCCGCAAAAATGGATTGGACGTGGGGGTTTCATTGAGTGGCCACCAAGGTCTTGCGACATCACCCCATTAGATTTCTTCCTATGAGGTTATATTAAAAATAAGGTGTAGTTAATCTACCAACAACAGTGGAAGATATACGAAACAGGATTAGGGATACCTGTAGAACAATAACGCCACTAATTTTGTCCAGGGTCCGAGAAAATCTGCAAAAAAGACTAAATTTGTGCATTGCACAAGAGGGTCGTTTATTCGAACACTTATTAAAAAGAAATAATTAATCTCAATATTTAATAGGTAATTTTTTTGTTTCAATTTAGTATAAAAGTAAATATGTATTTGCTTTGTCGTTATTGTTGTGTTAATTTTTTCACATTATGTTTAATTAAACTATTGCCGTTGTAATATAACAAATAATGTATTTCATCATATTTAACCACATTCTGTTTGTTTCTGTAGTTTCTTTTTATTATTTTACATGGCTACTATGATAATGAAGACTATTTCTGTAAAAAAGTATGTGTTCAACACCCTGTAGCTTTTATTGCAAATATTAGGTAAAAATTATGTTAACTTGTCCTTGGCCTTGCTAAATTCCAAATTTGAATATATTTGTCACAAAATTGAAAACGTTATTTAGGATTGAATTGATGCTTGAAAATGTGACTTTTTTCTCTAAACCTAATTATCTCAGAAACTATAAAGTTTTGTTATAGTAAACCCTTAATAAAAAAGATTTAAAATTATAAGCTAAATCGAAAATACGATTCGTATATAGGGTGTTCTATTTAAAAAAATACAACTTTATGCTGTCCTAGTTTTTTTGCTCACCCTGTAGAGTCCTAAATATTTTTAAAATCTGCGTAAAAATAAACTGTATCAAACAATAAAAATAGTTTCTTTGTTAATTTCACCGAAAAGGCACAAACCTACTTCATCCAATCGTTGACTCACCCTGTACATTACAAAATATAGATAATTTTGACATATTTGACACCACTCACAAGGGTGTTTTTATTATTTAAATTTTGGCATAGATACCGTTTTAGGTACATTCAGACTAAAACGTAGCCTTATTCTCTCAAAAAATTCTAAGTTATAATTTAAATACATCTATCGGTTATTTTATTTTTAATTAAAAACATTTTTAGGACATTTGACGTTTCAGTTTATTTATTTCTTAAACCTTGTGCAGAATTACAATTAAACACTAAAAAGGGATTCAAATGTAATTAATTTTTATATGTTACCGTTAAAATTAGACCTACTTATTTTTATTTCTATTGCACTGACATCTTAATTTAATTTACTTTATTATATAGAAATCCGATAGCCTCGCTTAAGAAAAAGACAAAAGTACAATAAGAAAATAATAAAAAAAATTACGACTAATTGGAACTAAATATATAAAATTAAAGAGTGGTAGACAATAAAATAAAATTATATAAAAAAATATATATAAACAACATTAAACAATAAAATACAACAAAAATAAAAATTTAAATAATAAATTGTGTTTACACTGGTAAACATTACGTATCTAATTCGTAATCAAAGTCAGTGAAGCTATCTTCGCTCAAATTAATTGTAATTGGTTCCTCTATCTCATCAATCATGAGATCGAGTTTTCACATTTTGTTTTGTTCTTTTATTATATGGATTTTTCTCAATTCTCCGCAGTAATTTTATTGTGTTATTCCTAGCAACTCAACTTGAGAGAGATATTTCCTCCTCCAACGGACTGTTTCCGAACGATCTATAAGAACAGATTTCCTATCTAGTTTTTCCCAGCAAAAATTAAGTTCTCTGAGCAATTTCGAGAGCTCAGTTCTTTTAATTTCAAATAAATCCCGATCTTCATTGATTTTAGTGAGAATTTTATCGAAGGTTGGGATCTGCTTCTCATAACAAAATGTATGTACAACTCCTTTTATTATATATATAAATCCTTTATTTAGTCATAGACTAATATATAATTAAACACATATCTTAACAACAAAATTCATATTTTAAAATTAAAAACAACAATCAAACATAGTCAAACTTTGCAGAACAATGACATACTAAACTAAACTGACACAAATTTAAAAATCAAAATAAAAACAAAGAAAGTTCATGTCCCTCAAGGACAGGCCCTATTAACAAAATACTGCTTCAGACACTGCTTAAACTTATTTAGAGATTTTAAACATTTAATATTTGTGGACAATTGATTAAAACTGTTTAAACCTTTAAAAAATACAGAGGTTTGTGTTCGTCTCTTTAATACTGGAGGAATATAAAAGTCATTCTTCGATGTAGTGTCATATACATGTATATTTCTATTATAATTAACATGATTTTGTAAATATGTAGGAGAACTACCCGATCTGATTTTAAAAATAAAGATCAATGGTTGATAGTGAAAGAAGTCCTCCACCGACAACCATTGCATTTCTCTCAACATGTAGTTAATTGATGTTCTTCTTGTACATGAGAGTATAACTCTCTTGGCTCTATTTTGCAATTTTTCAAATCTTGCCTTTTCATTTTGATTAAGAAGAAACAAAATTGTGGAACAATAAACAAAGTGCGGCAATATCAGAGTGTTATTGCAGTTTTCCTCTCTTCTTCCAACGAGGTTTTTCGTCTGCCTGTGATCGAATGTGGCTTGGGAGTAATAACGATTCCAGTCATTTTTTCTCCTTCAGTATTCAGTACATAGTAGATTTTGCAACTCCTGTCATGTTGGAACACATCTCAACAGAGCTTTTAACATTATTATCTAGATATTGATAGCTTAATGCAACATAAATATTCATGGTAATAAGTTTTTCATTGAGGAAAAAATGCCCTGGTTTAATGATTTTGGAATAAATATAGATGTGGATATCTTTTGGATATCTCACTAATCTCAAATAATATATAAAAACAAGCGCAAACAAGATAAATCACTCAGGACACACTGTAACGTGTACTTTGCTCACTGACAGAAATTAAATTAAACTATCAGAAATTTTATTATTGCAATATATTTGTAAAAGCTTATAATATTTAAATATAATTAAATATAATTAGATTTATGGCAGTTCTCAGTTACCTGCGGCTCTGGAACAGGTACGTTGGAGGTTTCGGTAACAGTTTTATTACTCTCTCTAGTTCTTGAATAGAGTGTAGGAATATGTATGCTTGCGATCGCCCCCCCCCCCCCCGTAAGAGCTTTGAGTTCAGGAAAATTCTGCCTCTTCTACTAGGAATGTGCATGCTGATGCCCCCCCCCCCTCTCAAAGAGCTTCAAATTCAGAAAAATAGACCCGACCCTACCTTTTACCCTAGAAATGGGAATGTTTCCGGTGTCTCCCCCCCCCCCCCCGTAGACAACTTGCCTTCGCTTGCCATACTGCCTGTACTTTTGTGATACCACCGCCCCCCTCCCCCTCAAAGAGACAGGCTGGATCCGACCCTGCTTCATACCGCAACAAAAGAAGCTTGTGGTGGCGTAAAATAAGCATCATTCTGAACATGCTTCCGCCAGCTGATATCTAAAAACACTTTAAGAGTCAAAATTTCTGAAACCGGCCACTAAAAATCGACTAGTCGATTTTCATGATTTTTTTTGCAAATTCCTGAAGCCTTGCACGTCAAAGTTAATGTCTTAAAACATTTTCTGAAAATTTAAATTTTTCAAAAAGTTATAAACAAATGAATTTCTAAGCAACTTTTTTTTTAAATTGCGATATCTTGGTTAATATTTATTACAAGTTGATGAAATTTTTATGGTATAATCATAAATAGTAACCGAATCGAATAAAAGATAATTTAAACTGAAAACTTGTAATTTGTTAATAAACAAATAATTTTGCAATAAACAAATAACGGTTTTACCAACTTCTCCTTGTGCTACAAAAATTTTCTTTTCACATTTGCATTCCTTAAACTCGAGCCTAGATAACTGTGAAGTGAAATTTTGGTGATCTCAATTTGGAAAAAAGTTATGAATTTTTAAATATTATCATGAAGACGCTTGAATGCGGCCGAGGTGGGCGCATTGCGTCATGCGAGCGATACCTACAGTACAACGTATATTTTTCTCCCCTGGTTTTAATATTAATGTTTATAATTTTACACTCCTGGCATTACTCGACTAATATCACCAGAAACGTAAAACTCTTTGACTTTGTCGATTAGATCTGAGCTCATAGCTCGTCCTTTTTTTTTGTCAGGTTGAGCACAGTAACCTTTATCCTATTTTAACATTTTAGCTGAAGCAACTATATGTCTGTCTAAATTAAATGTTTTTGCCGTTTTTCTAATAGACCACTGTATAGGTATCGTTGTCAATAAAATTATTTTTTGCTGTCGTGTTGATGTTCGCGATAATGCCAGTTTGAAATCGCTGATCCAAGTATTACAATCCACATCATTAAAAATATTTGAACTATTATTATTAAAAGATTTTCGTACAAGCTCGTGGTCTGTATCTGATAGATTCCAGCTTAGTTTTTCGGTAGGAGGAGCGATTAATACTTCTTGTAACGCAGTTGCAAGTTTTAGTCTCTTGTTCTTATTATCAACTAGCGACCCGCCCCGGCTTCGCACGGGTGCAATGCTGATACTAAATACACTACCGAAAAACTGTGACTATTTATTTTATTTTTACAACAATTATTACATCGGCCTCCGACGCGCTATTTATAGGCACGCTGCCGCCGCCCCGGTCGGCCAGTACCGCCGCAAGCGCTACTTCCCGCAATTTTAAATCTGTAATATCTTCGAAAATATTCATTTAAATCTTGTGCTGTAAAGGACCATATAGATCTATATTAAATCAACAATGTATTTAAGCTATTTAATTGGATAAGGATTAATGCTGTATTGGTTAAAATCGCTTCAAAATTTGCCATTATTTGTCGTAAAAAGTAAATGACAAAAAAATGTTATTGTGGGATATCCATGAGAGATAGACATATACCATCGCGGAGTTTTCTGTAGACCTTTTCAATGTGTACAAATAATTAGTACATTATTTTGATAAATCTCGTAGGGTTCAGCCTGCGTTTGCAATGTAAGCGGAAAAAAATATGATAATTAACGACATCACATTAGAAACCTCAAAAATAACAGTATTTCTCCACTATTTAATGGATGTTATTATACATATAAACCTTCCTCTTGAATCACTCTATCTATTGAAAAAAACCGCATCAAAATCCGGTGCGTAGTTTTAAAAATTTAAGCATACAAAGGGACATAGGGACAGAGAAAGCGACTTTGTTTTATACTATGCAGTGATATATTTAATACAAACATAATCTTCATCTTTTTCTGAGAAATCTAATTCTATTTCATCTTCTTCAGTCTGCGAATTAGCGTTTTTTGCAAGCTGCTCTATTTGATTTGTTGTTGATCTATTTATTTTTTGGAACTGCACAGAATTTTTTTTTGATATAACTCTCTTTTACATGAAATACAAACGAATACACCAAAGAGATCACTAAACTTTTGAGCGCATTTTTCAGACAAGAAACATTTATTTTCACACTATTGTTACCTTTTTTTTGAAAAAGATTACAACACTTTGGCGGTGGTGTCATGATAATATTTAACAGATCACTTCTAGCGAAGTAGCGAATGCACATTGACGTGTGTTATATGCGATTTGCATTGGTTTTTACGCGTCATAACGCAACAAGTCGTATCACGCATAAAATGTAACAACACAACAGCTCAGAATTATAAGTAATAGAAACTCAACTAAATCGATTAGGCATGACAAATAAACATATTTCTTTTCTAAATAATAACATAACTACAAATTATTTAAAATAAAATAATTAGATTGTAACATCATTCGCAACATATATATTTAAAAACGGTTATAATGAAAGTAGATAAAGCTGTAAAATAATAAATGACAAGTGTAAACATGTATGAATAAGGTATTATTTTATTTTATAAAGTTATAAATATTAACATTAAAACCAGGGGAGAAAAGTATGCGTTATACTGTAGGCATCGCTCGCGTGACGCGGCCCGGCGCGGCCGCATTCAAGCATCTTCATGATAATATTTAAAAATTCATAACTTTTTTCCAAATTGAGATCACCAAAATTTCACTTCACAGTTATCGAGATTAGAGTTTAAGGAATGTAAATGTGAAAAGAAAATTTTTGTAGCACAAGGAGAAGTTGGTAAAACTTTTATTTGTTTATTGCAACATTATTTGTTTATTAACAAACTAGCGACCCGCCCCGGCTTCGCACGGGTGCAATGCTGATACTAAATACACTACAGAAAAACTGTGACTATTTATTTTATTTTTACAACAATTATTACATCGGCCTCCGACACGCTATTTATAGGCACGCTGCCGCCGCCCCGGTCGGCCAGTACCGCCGCAAGCGCTACTTCCCGCAATTTTAAATCTGTAATATCTTCGAAAATATTCATTTAAATCTTGTGCTGTAAAGGACCATATAGATCTATATTAAATCAACAATGTATTTAAGCTATTTAATTGGATAAGGATTAATGCTGTATTGGTTAAAATCGCTTCAAAATTTGCCATTATTTGTCGTAAAAAGTAAATGACAAAAAAATGTTATTGTGGGATATCCATGAGAGATAGACATATACCATCGCGGAGTTTTCTGTAGACCTTTTTAATGTGTACAAATAATTAGTACATTATTTTGATAAATCTCGTAGGGTTCAGCCTGCGTTTGCAATGTAAGCGGAAAAAAATATGATAATTAACGACATCACATTAGAAACCTCAAAAATAACAGTATTTCTCCACTATTTAATGGATGTTATTATACATATAAACCTTCCTCTTGAATCACTCTATCTATTGAAAAAAACCGCATCAAAATCCGGTGCGTAGTTTTAGAGATTTAAGCATACAAAGGACATAGGGACAGAGAAAGCGACTTTGTTTTATACTATGTAGTGATTACAAGTTTTCAGTTTAAATTATCTCTTATTCGATTCGGTTACTATTTATGAATATACCATAAAAATTTCATCAACTTGTATTAAATATTAACCAAGATATCGCAATTTAAAAAAAAAGTTGCTTAGAAATTCATTTGTTTATAACTTTTTGAAAAATGTATATTTTCAGAAAATGTTTTAAGACATTAACTTTGATATGCAAGGCTTCAGGAATCTACAAAAAACTTCATGAAAATCGACTAGTCGATTTTTAGTGGCCGGTTTCAGAAATTTTGACTTAAATGTAAATATAATCGCATATCGAGGGTAATTTGCCTGACTTATAATATTCTAAGTTTTAAGCTAAATTGGACAATAACAACGCAATGAAATCTCAAGAAAATGTGATCCGTAATATAAAAAAACAGGGGTAGTAGGTCGCAACGTGTTTTTCTCATTATTTTTACCCTTATTTTTTAACCACCCACCTGGATGTTAATACATGTTTACACGTATTTGTGAAAAACACGGAGTCAGTTCTTTAATACCTTGTCCAGACTTTTGTTTGTGTCAACATATTTTTTCGCAGGTGTTTACCGGAGGGTATTTTCGCTTCCGCAAATTAAGCTTTAACAACGGTACGTCTGTATTTAAGGGATTTTTTCTGCAAAACAAAACAATAAAAGCCCAATTTAGAAATAAACAGAAAGGTATTTTAGGTCTGTTAAAAGATGTAGAGGTGCATTAGGTATATAAGATTCAGTTTTTATGTCAAATAACTTTACATTTCTCGAGTTACAGCCTATCAAAGTTATTTTTTTCTTATTTTTTAACATTTATTATTTCTTTTAAAAAAAAAACGAAAACAATGGAAACTTTTTTAAAGTTAAATTTATTTTTTTTACCTTAATAATATTTATTTTGCACAAACTTATTTAACAAAACTAACTATTTATATTAATTATTGTTACATTTTTCTTAGGTTATTACAAACCTTTCTTTTTTAAATGATATATGGATGATTGTATACTCTGTATACATAAAAACAAAACAGAATATACTCTAAACAAATTCAAAGATCTTATTATAGACTAGCGACCCGCCCCGGCTTCGCACGGGTGCAATGCTGATACTAAATACACTACAGAAAAACTGTGACTATTTATTTTATTTTTACAACAATTATTACATCGGCCTCCGACGCGCTATTTATAGGCACGCTGCCGCCGCCCCGGTCGGCCAGTACCGCCGCAAGCGCTACTTCCCGCAATTTTAAATCTGTAATATCTTCGAAAATATTCATTTAAATCTTGTGCTGTAAAGGACCTTATAGATCTATATTAAATCAACAATGTATTTAAGCTATTTAATTGGATAAGGATTAATGCTGTATTGGTTAAAATCGCTTCAAAATTTGCCATTATTTGTCGTAAAAAGTAAATGACAAAAAAATGTTATTGTGGGATATCCATGAGAGATAGACATATACCATCGCGGAGTTTTCTGTAGACCTTTTCAATGTGTACAAATAATTAGTACATTATTTTGATAAATCTCGTAGGGTTCAGCCTGCGTTTGCAATGTAAGCGGAAAAAATATGATAATTAACGACATCACATTAGAAACCTCAAAAATAACAGTATTTCTCCACTATTTAATGGATGTTATTATACATATAAACCTTCCTCTTGAATCACTCTATCTATTGAAAAAAACCGCATCAAAATCCGGTGCGTAGTTTTAAAGATTTAAGCATACAAAGGGACATAGGGACAGAGAAAGCGACTTTGTTTTATACTATGTAGTGATTAAATTTACTAGCAAAAAGAAATCCATAAATTTTCTAAATTTAAGTATGAGCTATGATCAAAATGGTAATATAAAAACAAATTGGTTTGACGAACAAGTTTGGTCGGGAAGATAGATAGAAATTTGTCTCTCTACCATATATATTTATATACCTAAAATAACACATCTAATCAAAAATATTTTAACACCACTAAATTCGGGTTGCCAAAAGACCTTTTAATAACTCAAAAGGCCTTTACACAAAATTAAAACCAAATATTCCCAAGGAAGAACAAACAAACGTCTAGATTGCTTAGATTGTAACCAGGCATATTTTAGTAACGTTAGAATAAAGAAAAATCTTAATTACGAGTGAATCGACTATTTCATCTTAATATATATATATATATATATATATATATATATATATATATATATATATATATATATATATATATATATATATATATATATATATAATAAAATAGAATCTAATATTGGCGAAGCGGACGTGAAAATTTGTCAATCTACATGATTCTCGTGTTAAAAAGAGCGAAGCACTCCAAAATATGGAAAAACTCCGGGTTCGACAGATGGCGACAGCGCTGTTTCGTCCTAATATGGGACTCGTCAGGCCACCTCATTCGGTACAAACCATTATCTCGCCTTTGCATCCTATAAAGCTGAGTTTAAAATCAAAAAACAGGAAACAAGACGACAAAGGCGACATTTCGATGGTTCACTTGATAACACAAGAACCACACAGACTAACAAAGTTTGTAAATAACCGCCATATGGTGGCGCGACGGTGAATTAAAACAGAAATATGTAAAATCGAGTACACGAAACGCGCTGCCCCAAGGATAGGGGTCGCATTTTTCGGTACTGGCAACCAAGCCTACTGCTCATTTCAGCAGCCAAAGCCACGTGTCGCACCAAACGATCCCACCATGAGAGCATCGTTTAGCATGTTTCAAAGCCAAACAAGTAAATAAATAAATAGATAAGTTTTTGTCCGTGTAATTTAAAATAAAATAGAATCAAATATTGGCGAAGCGGACTTGAAAATTTGTCAATCTACATGATTCTCGTGTTAAAAAGTGCGGAGCACTACAAAATATGGAAAAACTCCGGGTCCGACAGATGGCGACAGTGCTGTTTCGTCCTAATATGGGACTCGTCAGGCCACCGCATTTGGTACAAACCATCATCTCGCCTTTGCATCCTATAAAGCTGAGTTCAAAATTGCTGTTTGCTGTTTTTTGATTTTCATCTCAGCTTTATAGGATGCAAAGGCGAGATGATGGTTTGTATCGAATGCGGTGGCCTGACGAGTCCCATATAAGGACGAAACAGCGCTGTCGCCATCTGTCGGACCCGGAGTTTTTCCATATTTTGGAGTGCTCCGCACTTTTTAACACGAGAATCATGTAGATTGACAAATTTTCACGTCGGCTTCGCCAATATTTGATTCTATTTTATTTTAAATTACACGGACAAAAACTTATTTACTTATTTATTTACTTGTTTTGCTTTGAAACACGCTAAACGATGCTCTCGTGGTGAGATCGTTTGGTGCGGCACGTGGCTTTGGCTGCTAAAATAAGCGGTAGGCTTGTTTGCCAGTACCGAAAAATGCGACCCCTATCCTTTGGGCAGCGCGTTTCGTGTACTCGATTTTACATATTTCTGTTTTAATTCACCGTCGCGCCACCATATGACGGTTCTTTTACAAACATTGTTAATCTGTGTGGTTCTTGTATTATCAAGTGGACCATCGAGATGTCGCCGTTGTCGTCTTATTTGCTGTATTTTGATTATAAATTCAGCTTTATACAATGCAAAGGCGAGATGGTGGTTTGTACCGACTGCGGTGGCCTGACGAGTCTCATATTAGGACGAAACAGCGCTGTTGCCATCTGTCGGACCCGGAGTTTTTCCATATTTTGGAGTGCTCCGCACTTTTTAACACGAGAATCATGTAGATTGACAAATTTTCACGTCCGCTTCGCCAATATTTTATTCTATTTTATTTTATATATATATATATATATATATATATATATATATATATATATATATATATATATATATATATATATTATTAAAAAAATATAAAAATGATATTTGAACATTTGTGTTGCTTCATTGAAACCAGTGCTAAATAAAAAAACACTGTAGCGTTTGTAGAGCGGTCGACTCGTCAAGCTGAATAGCGAAATAATTCAATTTTATTCTTTTTAAAAGTTCACTTTCCACATCATTTACCAAATCATGAATTATACGCGACATTGTGTTGTTTAATAAAGGAACAAGAACAAGAACTTTTTATCTAAGCATACACAGCAGCCGGAGCTCTAACGTATCAACATGCATCTCAGTATTGAAATAAATCGATAACAAAAACAATTCCCTACCTATCCATATTCTTACATGTGACTTGTGAAACGCCTGACTCTAAAATCACATGTTGCTTGGAATTCAAAACGAGAGAATAAAAGAATTACAAACACGAAAGACGAAAAGAAAAAAGAAGATAAGTTTTTTAAATATTTAACTTATGCGTCATAATAATTATGTGGTACCGTGTCCTGGTCTACATTTTAATCAGAGTTTATTTTGAAAATGCGTATTTTGAAAATAACAAACCTTTTTTTACATCAAAAGCAACCTTTATTCTTTCACAAAACAGAAAATGATCGTTTTTATCACTACATAGTATAAAACAAAGTCGCTTTCTCTGTCCCTATGTCCCTTTGTATGCTTAAATTTTTAAAATTGCGCACCGGATTTTGATGCGGTTTTTTTCAATAGATAGAGTGATTCAAGAGGAAGGTTTATATGTATAATAACATCCATTAAATAGTGGAGAAATACTGTTATTTTTGAGGTTTCTAATGTGATGTCGTTAATTATCATATTTTTTTCCGCTTACATTGCAAACGCAGGCTGAACCCTACGAGATTTATCAAAATAATGTTCTAATTATTTGTACACATTGAAAAGGTCTACAGAAAACTCCGCGATGGTATATGTCTATCTCTCATGGATATCCCACAATAACATTTTTTTGTCATTTACTTTTTACGACAAATAATGGCAAATTTTGAAGCGATTTTAACCAATACAGCATTAATCCTTATCCAATTAAATAGCTTAAATACATTGTTGATTTAATATAGATCTATATGGTCCTTTACAGCACAAGATTTAAATGAATATTTTCGAAGATATTACAGATTTAAAATTGCGGGAAGTAGCGCTTGCGGCGGTACTGGCCGACCGGGGCGGCGGCAGCGTGCCTATAAATAGCGCGTCGGAGGCCGATGCAATAATTGTTGTAAAAATAAAATAAATAGTCACAGTTTTTCTGTAGTGTATTTAGTATCAGCATTGCACCCGTGCGAAGCCGGGGCGGGTCGCTAGTAATTTTATATTTCAAATTTATCATTACGTATTCAAAAAATTATTTTAGACCGTGTCAGCTGTCCATAAGGTAAAATGGACTCATTTTTTTTTGTCTGTCCATTGGAGGGCTAAAAAATCTAAGTAAGTTCGTGTAAAGAGTCCATGGGGTCAACAAAGGCACCTCCTTCAAAGATTTGGAAAAACAATTTTCATTTGCAAAAAAAAGTCTGTTTTTCCTGATCTGAAATTGTCTGCCATTAAAGTGAAAGGGTAGTTACCAAAATTGAATTCAAGGAAAAAAGTAGCAGACAAGTTGCAATGGTAGAAGAGGTAGAAACAATAATTTAATTATTCAATTTTCCCAACTTATAACTATGTTTGCCAATAAAAATAGCACAATGATTTTTAATGAAAAAATTGTGTGGAAAAAAATGTTTAAACAAACTAATTGTTTAATTTATAAAACGGCAAAAATAAAAAAATTATTTAATTTGTTTACAAGGTAAAAATGATAGTGGTTTTCTAACGAAATCTAAACTAATTTAAAATTAATTTTCCTCAATTCCATGTAATACTTCTCATAGAAGAAGAGTTCCTCTTTCATGAGATGTGCTCAGAATCGATGTACAGGGTGAGTCAACGATTGGATGAAGTAGGTTTGTGCCTTTTCGGTGAAATTAACAAAGAAACTATATTTATTGTTTGATACAGTTTATTTTTACGCAGATTTTAAAAATATTTAGGACTCTACAGGGTGAGCCAAAAAACTAGGACAACATAAAGTTGTATTTTTTTAAATAGAACACCCTATATACGAATCGTATTTTTGATTTAGCTTATAATTTTAAATCTTTTTTATTAAGGGTTTACTATAACAAAACTTTATATTTTCTGAGATAATTAAGTTTAAAGAAAAAAAAAGTCACATTTTCAAGCATCAATTCAATCCTAAATAACGTTTTCAATTTTGTGACAAATATATTCAAATTTGGAATTTAGCAAGGCCAAGGACAAGTTAACATAATTTTTACCTAATATTTGCAATAAAAGCTACAGGGTGTTGAACACATCGGCTCAAATTTGAACAAGTTTAAATGAATAAATATCTTTTTTTTAAAATGGCACACCCTTCTTCATACCAGGCGCGGATCCAAGGGGGGGGTGGGGGCGGTGGAGGCGATCGCCCCTCAAGAGCTTTTAGTTCTAGAAAATAGACCCGATTTTGCCTCTTATACTATAGTTTATTCAAGAACTAGAGAGAGTAATAAATCATTTTTTACCCTTTTTTTCTTCACAAACTACATGTGTCCTTTAGTCCGGTGTCTTTGACAAAATCTGTTAGACACAAATATTTTATAATCAAAAATAAGGATCTATAATAATGTACAGGGTGAGTCAACGATTGGATGAAGTAAGTTTGTGCCTTTTCGGTGAAATTAACAAAGAAACTATATTTATTGTTTGATACAGTTTATTTTTACCCTATATACGAATCGTATTTTCGATTTAGCTTATAATTTTAAATCTTTTTTATTAAGGTTTTACTATAACAAAACTTTATAGTTTCTGAGATAATTAAGTTTAAAGAAAAAAAGTCACATTTTCAAGCATCAATTCAATCCTAAATAACGTTTTCAATTTTGTGACAAATATATTCAAATTTGGAATTTAGCAAAGCCAAGGACAAGTTAACATAATTTTTACCTAATATTTGCAATAAAAGCTACAGGGTGTTGAACACATCGGCTCAAATTTGAACAAGTTTAAATGAATAAATATCTTTTTTTTTAAATGGTACACCCTGTATATTTTCATGTTATTTAATAGAGTAATAAAAACCCTAAAAGTTTTGTTCAATATATCCTATACCTATTTATAATAGTTTTTGAGATATTTCAGTTTTTCTTATTTTCCATACTTTTTTACAGAAATAGTCTTCATTATCATAGTAGCCATGGCAAAAACAATGTAAAAGAACATTTTTCTGTGTGTCAAATTTATAACCGCAATCGCTTCTTTTGCTTTTTATGTAGTGTAGTTTGTTTTTTTTTGCATTCATCTTATATTGTAAAATGAATTTTCCAAAGAATGAGTTAATAGATATGATTTATACAATAGGAGAGGCTCAAAAAAATTGCCTTCTTGCTCAAAGAATTTACAAAATGAAGTATCCTGATCGACGCCAGCCTAATACCCATACTTTTCAAAACCTAATGCAAAGATTTGATTCTTCTGGTACTGTTGATTATCCAAAATGTAAAGTGGTCAACAAACCAGTAACTAATGAAGAAAAAGAACTACAAGCATTGTTAAATCGTTTGGTGATGAAGCTACTTTTAGAAGTAACGGTGCCGTAAATAGACGCAATATGCATTATTATGCCACAGAAAACCGATTTTGGATTAGAGAGGAGCAACATCAAAACCACTAGTCATTAAATGTTTGGTGTGGTATTCATCATAATCGAATTATTGGACCTCACTTTTTTAATGAACCACTAAGTGGCCATAGTTACCTGAACTTTCTACAAGAAGAACTACCCCAACTGGTTCAAGGTCTCGATAGGGATGAGCTCGACAGTATGTGGTTCCAGCACGATGGTGCGCCTCTGCATTACCATCGTGAAGTTCGTGCGTTTTTGGACCAACGATATCCGCAAAAATGGATTGGACGTGGGGGTTTCATTGAGTGGCCACCCAGGTCTTGCGACATCACCCCATTAGATTTCTTCCTATGGGGTTATATTAAAAATAAGGTGTATGTTAATCCAACAACAACAGTGGAAGATATGCGAAACAGGATTAGGGATACCTGTAGAACAATAACGCCACTAATTTTGTCCAAGGTCCAAAAAAATCTGCAAAAAAGACTAAATTTGTGCATTGCACAAGAGGGTAATTTTTCTGTTTGAATTTAGTATAAAAGTAAATATGTATTTGCCTTGTCGTTATTGTTGTGTTAATTTTTTTACATTATGTTTAATTAAACTATTGGCGTTGTAATATACCGAATAATGTATTTCATCATATTTAACCACATTCTGTTTGTTTCTGTAGTTTCTTTTTATTATATTACATGGCTACTATGATAATGAAGACTATTTCTGTAAAAAAGTATGGAAAATAAGAAAAACTGAAATATCTGAAAAACTATTATAAATAGGTATAGGATATATTGAACAAAACTTTTAGGGTTTTTATTACTCTATTAAATAACATGAAAATATACAGGGTGTACCATTTAAAAAAAAAGATATTTATTCATTTAAACTTGTTCAAATTTGAGCCAATGTGTTCAACACCCTGTAGCTTTTATTGCAAATATTAGGTAAAAATTATGTTAACTTGTTCTTGGCCTTACTAAATTCCAAATTTGAATATATTTGTCATAAAATTGAAAACGTTATTTAGGATTGAATTGATGCTTGAAAATGTGACTTTTTTTCTTTAAACTTAATTATCTCAGAAACTATAAAGTTTTGTTATAGTAAAGTCTTAATTAAAAAGATTTAAAATTATAAGCTAAATCGAAAATATGATTCGTATATAGGGTGTTCTATTTAAAAAAATACAACTTTATGCTGTCCTAGTTTTTTGGCTCACCCTAAATATTTTTAAAATCTGCGTAAAAATAAACTGTATCAAACAATAAACATAGTTTCTTTGTTAATTTCACCGAAAAGGCACAAACCTACTTCATCCAATCGTTGACTCACCCTATATATATCAGATACCATGTGAATGTGACAATTCCTACATTGGCGAAACAAAGAGACCTCTTGACATAAGAATCAAAGAACACCAAAAATCCACATCTCGAGGAGAAACAGAAAGGTCTGGTGCCGCCAATCATGCCTGGACTCATGGACACCACATAAAATGGTCTGAAGCTAAAATACTACACCGAGAACAACATTGGAGAAAACGGAAATTCAAAGAAGCCGCGGTTATACATCAGAACCCGAGTTGTTTTAGTAAACCATCTTTAGATATAAGAGAAGTGTGGAAACCACTTCTTAGTAATTGTAAACTAAAACTAAATGCAGCATAAAAAATATGATTTTGCCATAGCAGGCATGATTGCACGCATCTCAGTCATACTCTACTGCATTTACTTTTAGTATAAATAGTCATGTAGCTAAGGGATTTATTTAGTTTCACTTGAAAACTACTAGCCGAAACGTCGTGATATTCAACAAAAATAAAGACAATGGAAGTCCAACAGATATCTACTACTTCGCAAAAAAATTAGGTGAAAGATGATCTACGCAAGCTAAAACAAAATTAAGACTCAGAGTAAATTAAATCCTTAATAACCAACAATATAACCACTTCCCAGACAGAATTTTACAAGGCCTTTCTACTATAAACAATTAAATTTTTCCAAATTCTCTGATTATTTACTTTGCGTCAAGCACAACGCACAATAAATTACAAAATACCAATAAATCCCTTCAACAAACGTGTCCACCTCCCCCACCCGCCCATCTAATCGAAAAGTAAATATCAAATGCAACATTCACACCTTTTCAACAGCTTTCATTCATCACGTGCAACGCAACTTTAAATCCATGCGCGCCAAGTTTTCCTCCAAGTTTTCCCACTCTATAAATACGCGAGGGAAACACACGGAGCGCTCAGTTATCAGCTAGCTTTTCCACAGTACAGATGTTACTCGAAGTTCAGCCGCGAACGAATTTTTCCGCAATGTCTCCGGTGAATAACGAAAACTCCATGTTAGTTCTTAATGTGAATGATGGTTCCGAACATTCTGGAAGTATATCTCCTTTAACACCATCCCCAAGAAGTGAAGTTAGAGGTCTGAGACTCTTCAGAGTGATCAGCAGAAAATTAGCGAGGCGATCTCAGGAAGACTTTCAAAGTTCCGATGAAAGTAGATCTTCGAGTTCTGATAGTTCTTGTTCCACATCGGTGGGACACACTTCACGAATAGAAAAAGACCGCTCATTATCTCCGAATCACATCTCAAGCAGCTCAAGTGATTCGGGAAGTGATGTTCAAACGCTGAGAAATCGTCACCATCACTCGACGTCAGCAGAAAGTTTGAAAAAAGTGTTTCAAAATTTGAACCTGTATAATCGATCGCAGAGTTGCACAAATGCCAAGGAATTAAAGAAGAAAAAGGAGAAGAAACCCCAGAAGAGCATTCTACGACATCCCACCAGCTATATGTATGTGAAAGGTTTGAGTGGACTTCCAACGCAGAGGATACCAAGGCAACAATTGCGCGGGTACAACGCGTGTTCTTGTAGTATGCATTATTTGAGTAGTTTAAACAGATAAAAAGCTCTCAATTTTTTCCAAAAACAATTCTAAAATAGTGAATTTCATGACACATGTAGTTAGTGAAAAATCACCGCATTTCCATTATTAATCATAAGAATTTACTTATCTTTTAGATGCAATATTATAAAAAATATTATATACATCCTTTTCTTTTTATATCGCCAATGAAAAAAGACTGTCTAAGTAAGGGTACATATAAAGTCAGACTGACATTGTATTTATTCCTATAAGTATTCGTATCTCTAACTTAGGTCCTTAATATAATAAGATTTTTTATGAATTTAATTGTTAAAATGAATTTTCTATTTGTAAGGTAGATTATATATCACAAATACTTGTAAAATTAGTTCTAAGTTTTTTTTAGGGTCGGTAAATCGACTTTGAATTAGAGCTTCTGTTCCGTAACAGGACATTTAACTGGAAGTCGATTTCCCGGCTCTTAGCTGTGTGATTTTAAAAAATGTACCGCTGTGAATTTGACTCCAATTTTTCCAAGTACTGTGCCATGTTGGCAAACTTACTCTCGATTTAATTTATGTGCACTGATTTTTTTTTAAAACTCACGATCTGTATTTCTATTAAACAGTATGTCTTTTCTAACATATAACATAATCTAATGTATAGTGCCTTGTAGTTATAGTTGAATAATAATAAAACTTGAAAATTATGAGGAAGTTGTTTTATTTTTTAATTCGTAAAGGACATTTGAAGTGTTATTCTTTTTTTTATCAAAGAAAGGTTATTCTTCTTTATCAAAAAATATGGAACATTATTAAAGTAAATTCAAGCAAAAAATTTAATAAATGCGAATTGCTATTTATATATACATACATATATATATATATATATATATATATATATATATATATATATATATATATATATATATATATATATATATATCTTAATCAATTTCACGGCCTATATATTTGGATAAGCTATTTTATTCTCCTTACGACCATTAAGAAAAGGCACAGACGGAAAAAATGATTCTATGTGTAGAACAAATGCTTTTTCCATTGGAAGTTTTTTCTTTCTCTCGTAGTTACAGCTATATTGAACATTTTTTTCTTTAAAAAGGTCGATTATTGGTCAAAAATGCACTTAGAACAAAATTTAGAAATCATTTTAAAGCTCCCGAAAAACCCCAAAAAAACTGTCTGATCAGAATTTTCCTACAAGTAATTTCCACGAAACTGCATAAATATAAGCAAAAATAAGAAAAGAACTGTTTTTTTAATCTTTTCATTCTGACATAAAAGCTTTAAAAAGGAAAAATTTAGCTCGCACTTTACATTACCTAAAAGTACATGGAAAGAACTTATATATATATATATATATATATATATATATATATATATATATATATATATATATATATATAAGTTTATGGGCTTTTGCATTTAAAACAATTTTTTCTTAAAACTTTTTTCGATATTTTGAGATATAAACACACTTTTAAATTTTTTTTGAAAAAAAATAAAATTTGACAGATAATGCTAGTCACGTGACTACCATTTACTATATATATATATATATATATATATATATATATATATATATATATATATATATAATTTATTTTTGTATCTTAAACCTTTTGTTAAATATTTTTTTCTAATATTTTCTTGGGTATAGGTTTTTCCATTAGAGAAACAAAGGACAATAATTTTCTTTCTGACGTTTCGCTCTACATAGTGAGCTTCTTCAAAAGAACTAGGTATATTTATTTTACATCTACAAAAATTACACAATTTTTTATATAATAAACATATATCACAGTAATTACACTTTTATATTTTTAATTTAATTAAAATTAATAAAAACAAAACAGATTTTAAAATAGTCTTAACGTTTAAAATTTAAAACAATACAAACAGGTTAAAATAGTGAAGATTATAAAATAGTACATACCTTGAAAGTAGTTTTGTGTGTATGTTTAAAAATAAATTCAATTATGATCTTTGGTATGCAATTGATATGGATAGATTTATTTTTATAAAAAGCAAAAAATAGGAAAAAAGATTATTATTTACTTTTTAATGACGTTGTTTCACCCGTATGAGTGTATATGAAATCGTTCCAAGCATCATTACATTATTTCTCATATATATTATAGAGTCGCTTCAAGCATGTTTTATTCAAAAATCTAATTATAGTATATCTGACTTAAATTTTTGACATCTTGCTTGTCATTTATAACATTTTTATCTTTTTTTATGTGTATCATTTCTTTGATGACTAATTTATGATAATTTCTGTCAGTATCTAAAATATGGGTGTTTTTAAAATCAAATTCATGCTTAGATGTTTGTTCATGCTTATGTAAAGATGTCGATGCGTTTTTAGTATACTTGTGTCCATTCACTCTATTTTCAATATATTGTGTCGTCATGCCAATGTATTTCTTAGGACAATTTAGGCATGTAATTGCATATATTACGTTAGATCTTTTTTTTTGGTGGGAACTTTGCTTTTTAATTTCGTATAAACTGACCCAAGTAAATTGTTCGCCTTATGGCATACCGTTATGTTATGTTTATCCAAAATATATTTTATTTTTTCAGACAGTTGGTATACATACGGTAATGCAATGAAAGTGTTTTGTGTTTTGGTATTGTTAATTTTATTTTTTTTTGTTTGTGTTATAATGTAAATAGGTTCTTTGTTTAATTATTTTTTTTATGAGTAGTTTAGGAAAATGGTTCATTATTAGGGTCTCTTCCACTTTTTTTAGCACTTCTGGGCGAAATTCGGGTGAAGATAATTTTATAGCTCGATCAACTAAGCCGATTATGACACTATTTTTTTGTTTATTTGGATGTTGAGACATAAAATTCAAATACCGGCCCGACCAAGTATCTTTCGTGTACCATTTTGTATGAAGATTGTTATCCGTCTTATTTCTGTGTATAGTTAAGTCTAAAAAGTTTATATATATGAGAAATAATAATGTAATGATGCTTGGAACGATTTCATATACACTCATACAGGTGAAAGAACGTCATTAAAAAATAAATAATAATCTTTTTTCCATATCAATTGCATCCCAAAGATCATAATTGAATTTATTTTTAAACATACACACAAAACTACTTTCAAGGTATGTACTATTTTATAATCTTCACTATTTTAACCTGTTTGTATTGTTTTAAATTTTAAACGTTAAGACTATTTTAAAATCTGTTTTGTTTTTATTAATTTTAATTAAATTAAAAATATAAAAGTGTAATTACTGTGATATATATTTATTATATAAAAAATTCTGTAATTTTTGTAGATGTAAAATAAATATACCTAGTTCTTTTGAAGAAGCTCACTATGTAGAGCGAAACGTCAGAAAGAAAATTATTGTCCTTTGTTTCTCTAATGGAAAAACCTATACCCAAGAAAATATTAGAATATATATATATATATATATATATATATATATATATATATATATATATATATATATATATATATATATATATATATATATATATATATATTGGGTATATATTGGGTATAAGTTTTATTGTTTTAAATTGAATAACGACAAATTTACATTGCTTTCCAAAAGTTACATTCTTTATATCTTTCATTTCTTCATATCTACAAAATAATAAATTTTTTCTTATTTTTTAATTATTAGATAAATCACAGTTGTTACACACATATACATTTAGATTTTAAAATATTCTAAAATTAAAATAACAACAAAAACGATACAAAGGTAAAAAAAAAACAATAAAAACCATAGATGGTACATACATTGGTGTGCATTGGATATGAGGATGTCACTTTTTATATTGGCAAAAAATTTACGTGTGTTTATACAGAGTGGAGTCAAGGATCAACCCTCAATTTAAAATATTTATTATAATATAGCTTTGGATACGTTATGTTCGAAAAATCAACTATGGTAGATTAAATTTTTATTAATTTAAATATTAATTTAGAATCCTGAATACATGTGTGTGTAACAATCACTGTAATAATAATTACATAAAAAACAATTGTTATTTTGTAGATATGAAGAAATGCACATAATAAAGAACATAACTTTGATAAAGCTCAAAGTCGAAAAATGTAAATTTGTCGTTTTTCAATTTAAAGCAAATAAGCCCATACCCAAGAAAAATTTCAAGAAAAAAAATATGTATTGTTGTATGAACTACCGCCTATAGGATAGAACATCTTACCTATAGACTCCGTCAAGGATTGACTTTAAATATAACATCCAAAAAACAGATAAGCAAGTAAAAGCATCGATGGAACGTATCGATACAGGAGTCAGGACGAATCACGCTTTAAAAAATTTTAGTGGTCGAAAATCAGCTTGTACTTATGTCGTAACTTCGCCGGCATATTATATATATATATATATATATATATATATATATATATATATATATATATATATATATATAGCGCTCTTTCCAAGTACTTTCAGGTAATGTAAAGTAAAGTTCGATTTAAATTTTTCATTCTTCAAAGTTTTTATTTGAGAATAGAGAGATTAAGAAAAAGCTTTTCTTCATTTTGCTAATATCGATGCAGTTTCGCAGAAAATGCGCGCAAGAAAATTCCGATCAGACAGTTTTTTTGGGTTTTTCCGAGGGCTATAAAACGTTTTTTAAAATTTTGTTCCAAGTGCATTTTTGATCAAAATACGGCCTTTTAAAGAAAAAAATTACTTTTCTTAATGCTATTTCTACAACTACGAGAGACAGAAAAAAAATTCAAATAAAAAAATGTCTGTTTTTACACGTAGAGTCGTTTTAGCTTCTTCCGGAATTTTTTCCGCATTTCAATTATTTTACATTTTTTGTCGTTTAAAATCTTTTGAAATTCTTCCAAAACCTAATAATATGGTTATGCATGTATCTAAAAACAGAATTGGAATGACTCAGGGTCATGAAGCACCTTTTTTTACAGAGTTGTGATCTTTTTTGTGGAAAAAAGCATTTTTTTAATAGCTCGTATGTATCTCGGAGGCAATGCATTGTATAGAAAAACTTTCAGAAGATAAATTGTTTGTTTTCAAATAGAAATTACAAATATAAATCAATAATATACGAAAAAAATTAGGATATCAATGAAAAACTACATTCTTCGTTGTAATATGTGTAGGTATTACATAATCTCTTGTATACAAACAAACATTTGAATCATAAAGAAAAAGAGAGATTGTGTATTTCAGTGTAAATTTTAAATTATCCGCCAAGCGCTTTCGGTCTTACTTAGACCATCTTCAGGGCTCACACATCGTCAAAGGGCACACCTCAACCTTGCCAGCGCAACCGTCACACAGTACAAATCATTTACACAATTAAAACGTCTATCCCAAATTAAAATTAAAACGTTCAGAACAATGTAGACATTAATATCATTAAAACAATCAACTTTTACATATATATATATATATATATATATATATATATATATATATATATATATATATAAATAAATAGATAAGTTTTTGTCCGTGTAATTTAAAATAAAATAGAATCAAATATTGGCGAAGCGGACGTGAAAATTTGTCAATCTACATGATTCTCGTGTTAAAAAGTGCGGAGAACTCCAAAATATGGAAAAACTCCGGGTCCGACAGATGGCGACAGCGCTGTTTCGTCCTAATATGGGACTCGTCAGGCCACCGCATTCGGTACAAACCATCATCTCGCCTTTGCATCCTATAAAGCTGAGTTTAAAATCAAAAAATAGCAAACTAGACGACAAAGGCGACATCTCGATGGTCCACTTGATAACATAAGAACCACACAGATTAACAAAGTTTGTAAAAAAACCGCCATATGGTGGCGCGACGGTGAATTAAAACAGAAATATGTAAAATCGAGTACACGAAACGCGCTGCCCAAAGGATACGGGTCGCATTTTTCGGTACTGGCAACCAAGCCTACTGCTCATTTCAGCAGCCAAAGCCACGTGTCGCATCAAACGATCCCACCATGAGAGCACCGTTTAGCGTGCTTCAAAGCCAAACAAGTAAATAAATAAATAGATAAGTTTTTGTCCGTGTAATTTAAAATAAAATAGAATCAAATATTGGCGATTCAGACGTGAAAATTTGTCAATCTACATGATTCACGTGTTAAAAAGTGCGGAGCACTCCAAAATATGGAAAAACTCCGGGTCCGACAGATGGCGACAGCGCTGTTTCGTCCTAATATGGGACTCGTCAGGCCACTGCATTCGGTACAAACCATCATCTCGCCTTTGCATCCTTTACTCGATTTTACATATTTCTGTTTTAATTCACCGTTGCCTACCATATGGCGGTTTTTTTACAAACTTTGTTAATCTGTGTGGTTCTTATGTTATCAAGTGGACCATCGAGATGTCGCCTTTGTCGTCTTGTTTGCTGTTTTTTGATTTTAAACTCAGCTTTATAGGATGCAAAGGCGAGATGATGGTTTGTACCGAATGCGGTGGCCTGACGAGTCCCATATTAGGACAAAACAGCGCTGTCGCCATCTGTCGGACCCGGAGTTTTTCTATATTTAAGAGAGCTCCGCACTTTTTAACACGAGCATCATATATATATATATATATATATATATATATATATATATATTAATAATTCTTTCTTATTTTAGATATTTCATAACATTTTCACACACACTGTATACATTTTTGAAGTAAAATTTCTTTCGAAATAACTTCTCAATTACATTTTAGAAAAAAAAAGGTATCTAAAGCAAGCAATTTCGCATGAAGAAAAAGAAACTAGCTCAATTCACAACCCACTAAAGAAACCGATTTCCTTGACTGATATTTTTAAGGTTTCCCGATCTTTTCCAGTCAGACAAACTAAAAAGTGGTCTTGTTGCTACCCGGGGTAGGAATTTATTACGTATTTATTTATAATATATATACAGTAACTTGAAGAAATGGAAAAAATTTTATTTAGTTTTTTATATATGTATAAATTCCATAATTTTTTAATGTACAAGTCAACTCAAAATATCGGATTTAAACTGTGAAGCATCATTCCTGCAATCCAGATTTACAACTCTTTGATTACACTAAATATATTAATTACTAGCAACCCGCCCCGGCTTCGCACGGGTGCAATGCTGATACTAAATACACTACAGAAAAACTGTGACTATTTATTTTATTTTTACAACAATTATTACATCGGCCTCCGACGCGCTATTTATAGGCACGCTGCCGCCGCCCCGGTCGGCCAGTACCGCCGCAAGCGCTACTTCCCGCAATTTTAAATCTGTAATATCTTCGAAAATATTCATTTAAATCTTGTGCTGTAAAGGACCATATAGATCTATATTAAATCAACAATGTATTTAAGCTATTTAATTGGATAAGGATTAATGCTGTATTGGTTAAAATCGCTTCAAAATTTGCCATTATTTGTCGTAAAAAGTAAATGACAAAAAAATGTTATTGTGGGATATCCATGAGAGATAGACATATACCATCGCGGAGTTTTCTGTAGACCTTTTCAATGTGTACAAATAATTAGTACATTATTTTGATAAATCTCGTAGGGTTCAGCCTGCGTTTGCAATGTAAGCGGAAAAAATATGATAATTAACGACATCACATTAGAAACCTCAAAAATAACAGTATTTCTCCACTATTTAATGGATGTTATTATACATATAAACCTTCCTCTTGAATCACTCTATCTATTGAAAAAAACCGCATCAAAATCCGGTGCGTAGTTTTAAAGATTTAAGCATACAAAGGGACATAGGGACAGAGAAAGCGACTTTGTTTTATACTATGTAGTGATTAAACAGTTATTTAAAAAAAAATTTCGCGTATGCATTGAAAGAGATTTACATCAGTTTAAGGATATAATCCTGTGTTTATAATTTCTATTCCCTCTTAAAAAAAAGTATTAAAAGAACTATATTTTGATAATGATGTGATTAATAATGAATGAAGGTAAGTCCCTGTACTTTCATCGAAAGAGAAATTGGTTAATACAAAATCAGCTGACAAAAAAAGTACTTTGGTAGCCTGAATTGAACTTATTGTGCTTCATTTTATTACATGTAATTATAAAAAAAAATACGCTCTTTTTCGACACAACTATTTTATATAACCGTTTTACATAAAATACAAAATATTCATTTATTATGTTTACCAGACTCTAAAAACAAGCTTTGTATGAATTTACAGCAAATGTGCGAAAAAAAAACCATGATCTAGCATAATGTTTTCCACGCTTTGTTCGGTTTTATTGAACTAAAACCAAGAAAAAGGCAATAAACAATGGCAATTCTAAAATATACAAATAAGTTGATTGTTCATTTATATTTTGGCTCGAAAACGGGTTCATTTAACTTCTGAACTTGTAAAAAAATAACTATTGTTCTCCCAAACCTGACTCCAAGTTTAACTACGTTTTAAATCAATTAGAGATAGTTAGTTTTACTTATTCGCAATTCTAAAGTTGTTGTTAAATAGGTAAGAGCGACAATCAAAATACTTTTCACAGCTTCAACGTTCATAAAGTTATGATAATTTATTAATAGTACCGGGAACCCCTGAAAATTTGTTATAAACAAGAACACTGGGCTCCCAGTGTAAAGTATGAACTTTTTTCGGTAATCAAGGATCACAAATTCAAATGACTCCGTAGATTTCTGTTCTTGTTGCGTAGTACCCTTTGTAATAAGCAACAGGAACAATCGAAATCTAATTAGTCTCTTCTGCCTCGTTGTCAAACAATGTATTATAACGAAATGAAACAAATTATTTCCTTTGAAATCGAAATCTGATCTTTCAGGAACGGTGCAAAAAATAATGTAAAGAAAGCAGGGTAAGATTACCCGTTGTGTCTTAAAAATAATGACAAGGTCAATAAAACGGCATTGAACTTTATATAAAAGATTTAGGTACATTTTTTTTTTAAGAAAAAGATCTACAGTCTGGTCTACAGTAAATAAAAGCGTAAGTAAATGACAGTAAATCATCCTTTCTCTATTTTAATATTTTGTATGTTCTTAATTTTAACTAGATTTGATTATTTCGGATAGTTAACGTATCTTTTGACTTAAGAATTCATGGAGCTTCGATTAAGTTCAAAAAAACAAAAAATTTTCATATAAACTCAGTCACAAAAGTCTACATGTATCGAGTACATTTCTGATTGGGATTGCGTTACAAATTGCATGGTCAGAAATATCTCTAGAAGGCACTAAAAATGGCACATGCAAAAATACTTGTACAGGGTGAGTCAACGATTGAATGAAGTAAGTTTGTACCTTTTCGATGAAATTTACAAAGAAACTATATTTATTGTTTGATACAGTTTATTTTTACGCAGATTTTAAAAATATTTAGGACTCTACAGGGTGAGCCAAAAAACTAGGACAGCATAAAGTTGTATTTTTTTAATAGAACACCCTATATACGAATTGTATTTTCGATTTAGCTTATAATTTTAAATCTTTTTTACTAAGGGTTTACTATAACAAAACTTTATAGTTTCTGAGATAATTAAGTTTAAAGAAAAAAAGTCACATTTTCAAGCATCAATTCAATCCTAAATAACGTTTTCAATTTTATGACAAATATATTCAAATTTGGAATTTAGCAAGGCCAAGGACAAGTTAACATAATTTTTACCTCATATTTGCAATAAAAGCTACAGGGTGTTGAACACATCGGCTCAAATTTGAACAAGTTTAAATGAATAAATATCTTTTTTTTTAAATGGTACACCCTGTATTTTTTCATGTCATTTAATAGAGTAATATAAACCCTAAAAGTTTTGTTCAATATATCCTATACCTATTTATAATAGTTTTTGAGATATTTCAGTTTTTCTTATTTTCTATACATTTTTACAGAAATAGTCTTCATTATTATAGTAGCCATGTAAAATAATAAAAAGAAACTACAGAAACAAACAGAATGTGGTTAAATATGATGAAATACATTATTCGTTATATTACAACGGCAATAATTTAATTAAACATAATGTGAAAAAATTAACACAACAATAACGACAAGGCAAATACATATTTACTTTTATACTAAATTGAAACAAAAAAATTACCTATTAAACACCGAGATTAATTATTTCTTTTTAATAAGTGTTCGAATAAACGACCCTCTTGTGCAATGCACAAATTTAATCTTTTTTGCAGAATTTCTCGGACCCTGGACAAAATTAGTGGCGTAATTGTTCTACAGGTATCCCTAATCCTGGTTCGCATATCTTCCACTGTTGTTGGTGGATTAACATACACCTTATTTTTAATATAACCCCATAGGAAGAAATCTAATGGGGTGATGTCGCAAGACCTTGGTGGCCACTCAATGAAACCCCCACATCCAATCCATTTTTGCGGATATCGTTGGTCCAAAAACGCACGAACTTCACGATGGTAATGCGGAGGCGTACCATCGTGCTGGAACCACATACTGTCGAGCTCATCCCTATCGAGACCTTGAAGCAGTTGGGGTAGTTCTTCTTGTAGAAAGTTCAGGTAACTATGGCCATTTAGTGGTTCATTAAAAAAGTGGGGTCCAATAATTCGATTATGATGAATACCACACCAAACATTTAATGACAAGTGATTTTGATGTTGCACCTCTCTAATACAAAATGGGTTTTCTGTGGCATAATAATGCATGTTGCGTCTATTTACGGCACCGTTACTTCTAAAAGTAGCTTCATCACTAAACATTATGTCGATGCAATTCTTGGTGTAATTCCATGTGATATGGATGATACCTATATTTCTTGGTAGTACGATTAGCGGTGGATTGTGATGTTTCACATAATGCTGCTAACTGACGGCTACCAATATAAGGATTTTCCTGAACATTTAACAATACTTGTAGTTCTTTTTCTTTATTAGTTACTGGTTTGTTGACCACTTTACGTTTTGGATAATCAACAGTACCAGAAGAATCAAATCTTTGCATTAAGTTTTGAAAAGTATGGGTATTAGGCTGGCGTCGATCAGGATACTTCATTTTGTAAATTCTTTGAGCAAGAAGGCAACTTTTTTGAGCCTCTCCTATTGTATAAATCATATCTATTAACTCATTCTTTGGAAAATTCATTTTACAATATAAGATGAATGCAAAAAAAAACCAAACTACACTACATAAAAACCAAAAGAAGCGATTGCGGTTATAAATTTGACACACAGAAAAATGTTCTTTTACATTGTTTTTGCCATGGCTACTATGATAATGAAGACTATTTCTGTAAAAAAGTATGGAAAATAAGAAAAACTGAAATATCTCAAAAACTATTATAAATAGGTATAGGATATATTGAACAAAACTTTTAGGGTTTTTATTACTCTATTAAATAACATGAAAATATACAGGGTGAACCATTTAAAAAAAAAGATATTTATTCATTTAAACTTGTTCAAATTTGAGCCGATGTTACACCCTGTAGCTTTTATTGCAAATATTAGGTAAAAATTATGTTAACTTGTCCTTGGTCTTGCTAAATTCCAAATTTTAATATATTTGTCACAAAATTGAAAACGTTATTTATGATTGAATTGATGCTTGAAAATGTGACTTTTTTTCTTTAAACTTAATTATCTCAGAAACTATAAAGTTTTGTTATAGTAAACCCTTAGTAAAAAAGATTTAAAATTATAAGCTAAATCGAAAATACGATTCGTATATAGGGTGTTCTATTTAAAAAAATACAACTTTATGCTGTCCTAGTTTTTTGGCTCACCCTGTAGAGTCCTAAATATTTTTAAAATCTGCATAAAAATAAACTGTATCAAACAATATATATAGTTTCTTTCTTAATTTCACCGAAAAGGCACAAACCTACTTCATCCAATCGTTGACTCAGCCTGTACAATGATAATGGGAAATAGTTGCAAATACAAGTCATAATTATTATCAACAGATACAGGAGAATCTTCATATTTTAAAAAAAATGAGGTATTACCTCTGTATCTGAACATTAAAAGAAGTAACAGTACAGATAGAATATGATACTGAGTTAGTTAAACTTTTTTAAACAATATTTTTATTTAGTTTTGTGAACCATAATTTCGGTTGAGTCTATTTTCATTAAAAAAGGTTGTCATAACCAAACTTTATTAAACACTACCAAGTTTTCCTAAGACTGTATTCATGAAAATTTAAATGAATTCTATTTTCGGTTTGTTTACCAGAGACAAAATATTATAGATTTATGTATGTCCATCAATTTATATTTAATTTCAGCTAGCAATAAAGAACTTGTGACGACGTCACGTTGGGGACGTCAGTTGTTTCGAGGGCTTCGACATTCTTAGAATTACATAAATACATACATTTCTCGATCGATCAGACAATCAGAGATTAAGCGTGAATAAAAATACATTTTTATTTGAGTAATTTTGCCCACCCGTGGACACGCAAAAGCAGAATTGTTGTCTCATAACAGTACACTTTAAATAAAAATGGTCGTAATAATTAATAGTCGGAGAAACCAGAGGCTTTTTTTACACGCAATGTACCGAATATAAATGTTTTATAACAATAATTTAATTATTAAATTTTCCCGACTTATAATCATGTTTGCCAATAAAAATCGCACAAAAATTATTGATTTTTAATAAAAAAATTGTGTGGAAAAAAATGTTTAAACACGTTAAATGTTTAATTTATAAACAAATAAATAAATATTATGCATATTTGTAATGTACGCAGAAAAGTACTACAAGTTAAAAAAAGCATCATCAAAATCCGTCAACAACTTTCGGAGATATAGTTAATGGTAGCAGTTTGAAGTTGCTGTTTCATTTTTTGAACGCGCGGATTGGTTAGCAACTCATCTTCCTGCCGAGTCTTTTAAACAATTAACATTTTTTAAACTTCACTGAAGCTTCTGTTTTTGTGTTATCATTTTCCGGACAACTCACACCTAAATCTAAACTCTTAAACTTTCGAATGGCGCTAGTTTCGTTTCTTAATTGTTATTAACAATATAGGAGTGAATTTTAAAGAAATGTTAACTTTGGCATATATTGACTAAGCCGTTTTTTTTCTAAATTAGTCTAAAAATGCCAGCTTCCCAAATATGAAAACAGAATTTTTTTATCGGCAAAAACAAAAAAGTTATTTAATTTGTTTAAAAGGTAAAATGATAATGGTTTTTTAATGAATTTTAAACAAATTTAAAATTAATTATCCTTAATTCCATGTAATATTTCTCATTTTATGAGATATGCTCAGAATTGGTGTACCTTCATCGATGGAGCTAGAATGTTATTGCAAAATTCGCTCGTCTGTGATAAACAAATTAAATTTTGCACAAACTATTTGATGAATTGATCTGAAATTTTTTCCACATATTAAGCACTAAAAGACCCAACTTTTTACTTAACAACAAAGTCATAGATTGCATTTAGCTATAGTTATTGTTAATTGAATATTATAAAAGTTTTGACCTTGTTTTGCATATTTCTCAGCAACAAATAAAAATATCGGGATCGGTAGAAAACCAATTTGTAAGTTTTTCAATTCTCTACAAAATGGCTATTCCATTTTGTCCAAAAATTTCTTTAGTTTTTGCTGGTAAGCAAGAAAGTGCAAAAAATGCATTTTTTGACCTTTAATTGTTTACAAAAAGTTTATGACACAAAATCTCGTGCTTATAAGCCTATATTACCCGAAACTCCGGATTTCTGCCTGAATGCTTGAGTGTCCCGGCAAAATACTTATTTGACTGACGTATTTTGTAGCTGATGAAGAGACATAGGTCCCCCAAAGTATTTATATGTATTTTCACCCCCTGATTACGTAATTTGTTATAAATAAAAAAAGTGTTAATAATTTTAAAAAAAATGTTTTTTTGTAAAATAAAATTATTTTCCTGTTTCCCGGTCCATTGTTCAATTAAAAACTACAAGCTGGGATTAATCGCAACCGCAATCGCTGATCTTTGCATTTAATACTTGAAACACATTTGAATATGTCTATTTTTATTTATAAGCATCCAGTCATAAAATAAACAATAGAATAACATAAGGAACTTCAGCTATACATACAAGATGATATATATCTCTCACTATTTTTAACCGACTTCTATAAGAAGGAGGTTCTCAATTCGTCGACTATGTATTTTTTTATGTATGTACACCGATTACTCCGGAACGGCTGCACCGATTTGAATGAAATTTTTTACGTTATGTAAAGGAAGTTACTGCGGTGGTCCCATATTTTTTTACATGAAATTGGTGCAGTAAAATCCAAGATGGCGCTTAATTTTGTCCGATTTTCTCCAAAATTGGTATGGAGGAATTTTCGGGGTTGTATCCAAAGAATCTGAAATTATTTTTAAAAAATTTAAAATGGCGGATCCAATATGGCGGACAAAAAAATTTAATTTAGTCTGATTTTCTCCGAAATTGGTATGGGGGAGTCTTCGGAGTCGCATATGACGAATCTAAAATAATTTTTAAAAAATTCAATATGGCGGATCCAATATGGCCGACAAAAAAATTAATTTTGTCCAATTTTCTCCAAAATTGGTACAAGGGAGTTTTTGGGGTTGCATATGACGAATCTAAAATAATTTTAAAAAAAAATCAATTTGGCGGACGAAAAAATCAATTTTGTTCTATTTTCTCCAGAATTGGTATGGAGAAGTTTTCGGGGCCACACATAAAGAATCTGAAATTATTTTTTAAAAACTCAATATGGCGGACAAAAAATCAATTTTGTCCTATTTTCACAAAAATTGGTACGGGAGAGTTTTCGGGGTCACACATGACGAATCTAAAATTATTTAAAAAAAATTCAATATGGCGTATTCAATATGGTGGATAAAAAATTAATTTATTTTCTTTAAATATCGATATTGGAAGGTTTTGGGGCCTATATTACCAATCTAAAATTAATTTGAAATTTAAGATAGTGGATTTTCTATGACAGACTAAATATTCGTTTGACCCAATTTGATTGGTATTTGGAAAACTCTAAGAACTAAAGAATTTTTAGTGGTTCATTTTAGGGTGCTTTACAACTTTGGATAAAATGGGTACTTTTTTGCCAGTTTGGAGTCATTGCGAGGTACACTAATCTCGATTAGTACTTAATTCAAATAATTTATGGATATGATAATGAATTCTAAAACTAAAAATAGAAAAATAAAATTTTTATAAAAAAATTGAACCGACTTCTAAAAGTGCGCTAAAAAGTGAAAAATAACCATAAATTTTTATATGAAATTGAACTTTTTGAAGTCGGCGCCAAATTATTTGTACACGAAATAAATATCTACTAATATATACAAATTATGGTAAAAAAGCAATTACAAATAAAGTATCTTTAATCTGTTTATGCAAATCACATTTTGTCAGGTATTAGTTTGGCGCCGACTTCAAAAAGTTCAATTTCATATAAAAATTGATAGTTATTTTCCACTTTTTAGCGCACTTTTAGAAGTCGGTTCAATTTTTTTATAAAAATTTTATAAAGTTTACCGTGATGATGTAATTTCTAAACGAATACGGGCATTTCACCTTGACAATCGCATCATCTTTAACTAATCTATCTGGAATTGGAGAACCAAATACCAGTTTGCCTGACATCTAAATTTAATTCTTTTTTAAGAAAATCTATGGCATTTTTATTTTAGGTTCTTCTACACTGAATGGATTTGATACCAGAAAGATTGTAGAAACCTAAAATATGACGATTTTTAGGTCAAAATAATAGGTTATTATTGCGCTAATGACCTTGAAAAATGCCCTCTTAAAGGTGAAACCTATTACGTTTTGTATAATGCATATTAGGATTAAATATATTCCAGGCCTCTTATATTATCAGATCCCCAAAGGAATGTATCAAATTAATAGTAACCCTGTATATCATGTCATTTTTACGAGACTATAAAATAACATTTTTGCAGTAATGCACATAAATATTTCCCTTCCTATATCAATTTTTACAGCATCATAATTTTGAATTATATGTTTTATTACATTTTCCACTTTTATTTTTAAAATGCGCTAGCCATCAAGCATTTTTTAGTGTCTGACGTGTCCTCTAATACCTACCTACGTTACGCTTCTTTCTAGCTATTTCAGAACACCTTGGTTAAATATAAACCATTATAAGGAATCTCTTGTACCTAGTTTCAATGGATATTATCTGAACACTTCTATTGAAACGTGTTCAATGGTTTTCCAATATTGCCATATATGTATTGTCGCAGATCCTTCGTTTATCCTGTTAATAGTGGGAGTGGTATATTATGGGAAGACATCAATGAATGGAAATAGTATATTGAATTTTAAAGGATGATTTTTCTTTACAAAATATGAAAAAACTTTATATTATGAAAAATTTTCACTAGAAATATACAGAGAAATGTTTGTGTTTTTTGCGAAATAACAGCTATATCTTGGACTTCCAGTGTCTTTATTTTTTGTTGAATATCATGATGTTTCGGCTGGTGTTACCCGTAGCTATTTCCAAGTGAAACTGAACAAATTTTTAATAGTTTTGGAGCCCACCCACATATAAGAAGAATCATTAATATACTTTTGTAATTTCCTGTGGGGACACCCTTTATAAGTCACAATTTTTGTAGAAGAATTCTTTTTTCAAGCGACAATTGGAAAAAAATTTATATTTATAATTTTTCTTACGACGAGTAACCGACGTGTTACGGAAAAAATTGGAAAGCGAATAAACCGATTAAGAGAGTTTTCGCAGAGGAAAAAGTTGTCGATTTATTCATAATTAAGCCATACAAGAAGTTATCTTCTTATGTGTGGGCGGGTTCCAAAACTATAAGCTACCACAACTATTTATAATAAAAGTAAATGTCTTCTTCTTCTTATTCTTAGTATAGGACTTTTTCCTGTACTGACTGTCAATGCATCTCGTTTATTTTTGTTCCTGTGATACCGATGTCCAGCTCTCTTTCCATCTTTTAGGCGGTCGACCAGGAAACCTTGAGGAGTTTGGTATTCCTTCTTTTGCAATTTTTGCCACTCGGTCGTCGGTCATCCTGTCGACATGATCCCTCCATGCTCTCCTTCTTCCTCTGCCCCATCTTACGACATCCTGTATTTCACATCTTTTTCTGATTTCATCGTTTCTTAGTCTGTCGCGTAATGTATGACCCGTGATACTTCTTAGCGTTCTCATCTCAGTTGTCCGGAGTAGTCTTTTGGTTGCTGATGTGTCTGCTCTTGTTTCGATGGCATAAGTCATTATGGATCGTATGCAGGTCTTATATATTCTGATCTTACTTTGTGTCGTCATATGTTTATTTCTCCATATAATATCACGTAAGTATCCTGACATTACGGCAGCTTTGGTTGTTTGTTCTTGAACTTCTGCTTTTAAGTTTCTATTGCTGGTGATGTTTGCTCCCAGGTATTTAAATGACATGACCTGTTCGATGCTTTGATTGTGTACCGCGAGCTTACATCTTCTTGGTTCTTTACTGATCGTGAGAGATTGGGTTTTTCCTATGGAGATTGTCATGTTAAATTTTTCAGCGGTCTTTTCAAACTTGTACAGGAGCCGTTGGAGGTTGTCTTCGTCTTCCGATATCAGTACTGCATCATCGGCATAGCAAATTATCTTTAGTTCTTCTTTTCCCATTCTATATCCTTTACCGGCCTCTTTCACCTCTCTGATAATTTCGTCCATAATGACATTGAATAGAATTGGACTGAGGCTGTCTCCCTGCCTTATGCCGGTAGATATTGGAATTTGGTTCGATGTCTTGTTGCCTACTTTAATTTTCGTTGTATTTCTGCTGTTTAAGTTTTTAATTACTTCCAGGATGTTATGACATATGTTTCTGTCTTTAAGTAGTTCGAGAACGTCATGAAGTCTGATCCTGTCGAAGGCTTTTGTGAGGTCGACAAAACACATATATGCCTCTTTGTTGTATTCGATGGCCTTCTCTGTAATTTGGCGAATTATAAATATGGCGTCAGTTGTTGACCTGTTTTGTCTGAAGCCTTGCTGCTCCTCACTGATTCCGCTAGATTCTATTTTTTTTGCTATGATTTTCGTTAGTAGCTTGGCGGTTGAGCTTAGAAGTGTTATTCCCCTGTAGTTGTTCGGGTCAATTTTGTTGCCTTTCTTGAATATGGGTATGGTCAAGCTTTCCCTCCATTGTTCTGGTGTTTTCTCCTCGTTGAGTATTTTTCTATAGAGGGAATGTAACTCTTCTAGTAGTGCCATTCCACCATATTTGAGCATTTCATTTGTTATGGCATCTGGTCCAGGGGCTTTTCGATTTTTCAATTTGGTGGCTGCTGTTTTTATTTCTTCTTTTGTGATAATCCATTTTGGAGCCTGATTTCTTTCCGTATATTCATCCTGGGTTTCCTGTGTTATTGCGGGTGCAATGGTGTCGTACAGATTGTGAAAGTACTTCTCCCATTGTTCTGTTGTTATTGCAGTGGTTTGAATGTATTCGTTCACGGGTTTTTTGCGGTTTCTTAGCATATTCCAGACTTTTCTCTGCCCTCCATAAAGATCATGCTCCATATCAGTTGAGAACTTTTCCCAGTAACCAAATGTAACATTTGGAATCTTTTATGTCTAGTAACCTAAAATTTCACAAAGTCTAAGAAGTTACGTTTGTAACGTCAATGTCAATACAGACTGAAGACTAGAAAGAAAATTTTTTGATGAAAGGCAGTACTTACGTTGCTCAAACAAAAAAATGTATGTGATATATGTATAGTATAACTAGTTACAGTTTTTTAGCAACTTTAAAGTTCAATTCGTATAAATTTTTTGTTACTTTCGCTAGGATTGATATGTTTTTCGTATTATTATCACGTCGTTTTAACTCTCTTGAATTGTCTACCATTTGTATTATGCAATTCCAGCTAAAAAACTTTTGGAAAAGGAATTTTTCGAATCAGTGGAAGAAGGAAAAGTGGACAGTGTAAGAGTATGCATTAAAAGAAAGGTTAATATTAATGCATTGAATGAGGATGAGTTAACAGCATTACATGTGGCTGCTGAAAGAAATGCCATTGGAGTAGGTATGTTCAGAGTTTTTTCTTACATGTTATTTTGTTTACATACAATGTATAATAGTAAAATTACTCACCTTGAATAATGAAATATTTTGAGCTTATTTCCATAAAAGAGGAAGATAAATTGAGGGTAGATATTGGTTTATTATATTAGTTAACTAAGGAATAAGAAAGCGACAGTGCAGTTGTATTTAGGTTATGTTAATTCTGTCCTAAATTAAATTTAATTAATTATGTCCTTTATTAGAAGTTTGATGGTAATGAGATAATCCAATTTCACAATACTCATTTTTACTTGAAAACCAATCCATAAAACACAAAACAATGATCCATTGGGTCGTTTTATCAACTAAATTTGAAGAGACATTGGCTTCGAAAATAAGAGATATTGAGTTTCTGTTTTAAATTTAGTCTTTGTTATTTTTAGGAAGATTGCTTATATCTCAGAAAGACATAAAAATCAATGCTCAATCGGGACTTGGGAATACTCCGCTGATCGTTGCAGTCAACCTTAACAGGATTGAGTTTGTAAGAATGCTGTTAAGGTATGGTGCGAGTCCCAATATCAAAAATTGCTCTGGTACGGATTTTAAACTTGTTATATACATTTGACACAATTTTATATATATATATATATATATATATATATATATATATATATACAGAGGTTATCTGCTGAAAATTTACAAAGTTATTTCAAAAAACATAACATCTGAGTTGCTCATAAAGGTGAGAATTTATTGAGATAATTTTTTGGTTCTATGAAAAGTAAACTACTAAAAAATCTACAGACACACTTAATATATGAAATACCTTATAACGAATGTCACGGGGTTTATGTAGGGCAAACCACCCAATATTTACCAAACCGTTTCAACGGACACTGATGCGATAAGAAGAACACCACAGCATTAACTAAACACCAAAATCCTAACGCAGTGAATAATAAAACGAACATAAAAAGCCTCAGAAAAATATATTTTAATATTTTAAATTTAAAAAAATCGTTTTTACATGTCCCCCGTAAGGTAATAAAAAAGTATAAAAAAAATATGAAAACACCCATACAAACACTGCCGAAAATAGATTTACTTGCATACTGAACGCAGTTCTTCCTGGTCTTAATATAGTAATAAGTGTTAAATTGTAATGTTTTGAGTACGTTGCAAATAAATTTTAAAAATGTGTCGCTCTTTTGTGAAAAATTTTTATGTATTTATGTTTTGGGAGTTGCATATATATATATATATATATATATATATATATATATATATATATATATATATATATATATATATATATATATATATATGTATATGTGTTAAAAATTAATAAATAATTCCATCACTATGGCCCTTTAGAAAAAATTTCATTGTCATATTAGACACCCTCTATAATATAACAATTTTGTCTTTAATTTTAGGAAAAACAGCTCTACATTTTGCAGTAACAAAGAGTCGTAACCTTGTTTCACAGTTACTGTCTTATAAAGCTGCTGTTAACGTGGTTGATGCTTTTGAAAACACTCCGTTGTCTCTGTGTATTATAGAATATCCCAATCAACAAATAGCCAGGACGTTGTTAAAAAATGGAGCTGATCCGCATTTCAAGACTTTAAAACCCCTTACACCTTTCCTAGGTACTTTGCTTATAACAATATTTGTTTGCTTTCATTTAATGCATTCATAACAAACTTATTTTTATGTTTTCTTATATTTCTAATCGTTCTTTTCAAATTGGCTTGTTTAGTTCCTCATGGAACATAATTACATTAGTTTAATAGTCCAGCTTTTAACGGTTTTAAGGTCCGAAGTCTTTTAGATAACACCGATTTACGTGAAGTTTGTACAGTAACTATTGAATGACCTAAGGATCCCAAGTTATCTTGTGCTTGAGAGTCGATGCCTCTACTTCTGGAAGGTGAAAATTTCAACATTAAAAGAAATCGATAGATCAACAAATTTTAAGCAAAAAATGTTGCATAGAGTTTTTTCGGAAAGTCAATACTTTTTTAATTATCCGTGATCGAAAATGTCTATTTTTCATAAAAAAAATCATGTTTCTGAACAATTTTTCGCCAATAACTGAAAAACCTTACATTTTATCTAAAAAAGCGCAGACACAAAAAATAAAGCTTATAAAAAGACAAGAAGATTTTTTTTCATTTCTATAAATGCAATATTAACCAAGTTATAGCTCGTTGAAAGTGAAGTTTCGTGCGCGAAAAATTGAAGTAGTAGCATTTAACGTTGAATAACGGAAAAACAAATAATAATTCAAAGAAAATTCATTACACCTTTTTTAAAGTACATAAAAAGGTCTTCGAAATGAGTTTCCGTTGAAGTCATTAGCTCAAAAACTAACGGAGTTATAATGAGAATAAAACTGTTTATCTACTTTTTTAGCCAATGCCGTTTCCGCAAATATTGAAATTTATTTTATCTAAGTATCAGTAATATATTCTAAAAGTTTGGCCGGTTTAGTGTTTAGTTTAGAAAAAAATACAATTGACATTAAAAATTATTTTTTTCATTTTCTTAAAAAAATAATTATTCTCCAAAATAAGTGGAAAACTAAATAAGATACGTGAAAAATACCACAGTACAAAAATTTAGTTTTTTCTTCAACGAATATTTTGCTTTTTTTATTTCTGTAGTATGAAAATTAACTGAGATATCAAGATTTGAACTTTATGTGAATACGAACATAATTTTTTTTTCAAAAATTAGAAATTTACAGGGTCTTATAGCCCTTGAAATTCCCGGCAAAATGATTTTTGAATCGATTGGATAACATAGAAATTAAGGAAGTTATCGTTGAAAGACCAATCAAATTTTTTTCGGGGCATTTATGAATACGGGTAAAATCTGTTTTATATCTATATAAGTGCCTATATCCTCCTAGTGAGCATACGCACGCACACACACACATACACATCCAAACAATTGACATCTCACCCTTTATTTAAAGCATTTGTTTTTTATTTATTTACCTTCCTAAAAGTATTTTTTATATAATTAAACTTATTCATACAAGAACATATCTACAATTTTAAAAAACAAACACTTTAAAACACTATTCAAATTTTTGAAAAATATTTAATTTTACTAGTACACACCTTCCATGGGCGGGGCACATAGCTAGATAACAGCCCGATAGGTGGACGAGTAAATTACTGCAATGGCGACCGCGAGAAACGAACCGAAATCATGGCAGGCCACAACGCAGATGGGTAGATGATATAAGACAGTTTGCTGGAAAAGACTGGCTCCAGAAGGCGAGAGACAGATCCCAGTGGAGGGCCATCGGAGAGGCTTATGTCCAGGAGTGGACGTCAATGGGCTCAGAAAGAAGAAGAAGTACACTCTTTTACATTTTGTTTATTAATTAATAAAGAAATGTGTTTTATTTTTTATATTTTACAATGCACCAAAAAAAAACAGAAAAAAAGCATAAATTTAATTTAAAGGAAAAAGTTTTAGAACAATTAAATTTTAATATAATATTTTTCAAACGGTTTGTCGATAATTGCATGGAAGCCGTGCACAGGATATATATATATATATATATATATATATATATATATATATATATATATATATATATATATATATATACAGGGTGTCCAAGATAAGGATCCTAACCATGGGGATCTCGGAAACAGTTGGAGATACGAGGTCGGTTAAATTAGAGAAAAGTTGCGCAATTTAGTACTAAATTAAACGCAATTTAAATATTTTAAAAATTCAAAATACTTCCGGAGATTTCCGGAAAAAAACGAATTTTGGCAAAATCGTTTTTAATTTTTGTAGGCTTTATTTAAAGAGATATCAAAAAATAAAAGGTAGATTCTTCTTGCCACTTTTTATTTTTTATAATTTGGTCTAAACAAAATTTAAATCCGACGTTTCGTTTCTGAGATACCATCATGAACTTTCATTTTTTATATGGAACAAAAAAAAGTATCCCATGTATTTGATAGCATTTTTTATTACAAATTCAACGGTGTATCACACTTGCATATCAAGTGTGTAGTTCATTGGCTTTTATAAAACTGATATACCTTTCTCTCTCGCTCTCATGGAGCTCTTATGGAAAGTACTTGAACTACGTATTCGATATGCAAGGGTGATACATCGTTGAATTTGTAATAAAAAATGCTATCAAATACATGGGATACTTTTTTGTGTTCCATATAAAAAATGAAAGTTCATGATGGTATCTCAGAAACGAAACGTCGGATTTAAATTTTGTTTAGACCATATTATAAAAAATAAAAAGTGGCAATGAGAATCTACCTTTTATTTTCTGATATCTCTTTAAATAAAGCCTGCAAAAATTAAAAACAATTTTGCCAAATTTCGTTTTTTTCCGGAAATCTCCGGAAGTGTTTGAAATTTTTAAATTTTTTTAACTGCGTTTAATTTAGCACTAAATTGCGCAACTTTTCTCTAATTTAACCGACCTCGTATCTCCAACCGTTTCCGAGATCCCCATGCTTAGGATCCTTATCTTGGACACCCTGTATATATATATATATATATATATATATATATATATATATATATATATATATATATATATATATATATCCAATCCCCTGGAAGTAAGTTTCTTTCGAATATGGCTCGGTTAATGCCCTTAATCCAGGTAACTTTTGGTCTTCCTCTTTTTATTTTTTCATTTGGTGTCCATTTTAGGATTTGCTTTGGTAGATGTTCGTCCGCCATTCTCTCCACATGACCATACCATACCAGCTGACGTTCGATTTCATCGAGAATAGTTTTCTTTACGCCCATAATCTCTCTAATTCTCTCGTTGGTTACCCGTTCGATCCTTGACTTTCCGGCAGATCTTCACCAAAAGTCCATTTCAAGAGCCAGCAGTTTACGTTCTAAAGTTTTATTTATCTGCCATGTTTCACATTCATACAATACAAAGCTTATAAATATTGCATTGTATAAAAGATGTTTTCTTTCCTTGGAGATGTTTGTTGACCATAATAGTGAGTTTAGGCATCTGATAGCATTTTTTTTCCTTTAGTTATTCGCTCCAATATTTCTTCTTCAGTTCGTCCATTTTGACTGATCTTTGTTCCAAGGTAGGTATAATCAGAACACGATTTTACTATGATATTGTCATCCACTTCCAAATCTGTTTCTTGTCCATCGATACACATATATTTAGTTTTACTGCAGTTGACAATTAATCCCCACTCTGCGTATTCTTTAAATAGTTTCCTCGTCATAAATTCGAGGTCTTCTTTATCTTGGGTCACTACCACTTGGTCATCTGCAAAATGAAGCGTATATAAATGGGTGTCATTATTGAATTCTATTCCTATTCTACTGCATGATCTTCTCCAATTCTTTAAGGCTTCATTGAGATAGATTTTAAAGAGAGTTGGTGATAGACAACATCCCTGGCCCTGACGAAGACCTTTAGTCACATGAAAGCTTTCTGATAAGTTATTGCCGATCTTAATTCTTGAGAATGCTTGATCGTATAGCTGTTTGATGGCTTGGATCGCTGTATTGTTAATTGGACACCTCTCCATCACGTGCCATAATTTTTGGATTGGCACCGTATCATATGCTTTTGTAAGGTCAACAAAAAGCACATGAATTTCTATATTTCTTGACACCTTCTTTTCATTTAGTTGGGTTAAACTAAATATATGATCTACGCACGATCGGCCAGCTCTAAAACCTGCTTGTTCTTCAATTTCTTGGGGGCCGTATTCTGTTTCTACGATGTTTCTAATTAGTTTTCCGTATACTCTACTCATTGTGCTGGTTACAGTTATACATCTATAGTTTGAGCATTCGTCGCGTCTTCCTTTTTTGTGAATTAGTGTTATCCAGCCTTCTTTCCATATAGTTGGGATAGGATCATCATTATTTAGACTGTTAAATAGTTCTTGAAGAAAGGATGTTAGTTTTTCAGTACCGTTCTTTAACAATTCAGCAGGTATTCCTTCCGGTCCAGCTGCTCTCCTATTTTTCAATGAATCCACAGCCCTACATACCATCTTCTTTGTAACCTCTATATAGTGGCCTTCTACGTTGTACCATCTTGGGGAGTTAACGAGGTACTCTTGTCGGTCTTCGGTAAGCTGCGTTTGATAATGGGTTATCCACTTTTTGATTGGGATTGGTTGTAAGTTGTTGTTTGTGGTGTCTGATCTTAGTGTCTTTATTAATTTTCATGCTTCTGATGATCTTGTACCTCCTACATGTGTATTTAGTTCACTGCATTTCCTATCCCATGTGTCGTTTTTGTTTTTCTTAATTATGTTTTTAAATTTGGATTGTTCATTTTTGTATATGTTTTTATCTTGTGGATCTTTTTAATTTAGCCATTTGTTGAAAGCTTTTTGTTTTATCTGTTTTTGTTCTTCTAGTGTCTTGTCCCATGTAACATTGTTGTTTCGTCTGTTCATGTCTTTCGTTTTAATTCCTAGAGCTTCTTGTGCTGCGGAGTGTAGAGAGGATACGATGTGTTCATACAGTTCATACATATATATATATATATATATATATATATATATATATATATATATATATATATATATATATATATATATATATATATATAAGTAATGCAATTCATAAATTGCATTACAAACTATCAAGGGATTACAATTTGTAACAAATTATCCATTAAAACATTTCAAACTGTTGAAAATTAAATTTTTATTTACTTGTATTTATTTCTGACTTAAGGGGATGATTTATAAGGGTTGAAATGATGTCACGCGTCATAAATTATTTTTCAAAACATGAAACAATATTTATTCTACATATTTCAATATAATTCCAATCTGTAAAATGTTTGAAATTAGAGTGTTTTTAATGTTTTGTCATAAGTGGTGGTTTTTACCCCCGAAAAATAAAAAGCCCAAATCAGGAGCATATAACTTTGATCTAAAGGATAAAATAAGCTTAATGGCAAATTTTCGGAAAAATCGACCTTATCTGAAAGAATTCGGACCCTATTTTTACCATCAGACACTGGACTATAAGATAACTTTTTTCAGAACTGTGTCTAAACTGCCACAGTTACGAGGAGCTTGAGATGGTTAAATTATTACTAGAATTCCAGGCAGATCCAAACATGCCCTGCAAATTTTCGAGACACACTGCTTTACACATAACCTCAATCACCGGATATGTCCCTTTAGCAAAATTGTTATTGAAAAACGGTGGTAATCCTTACTTAAGAGATCTACTTGATAGGACTCCCTTTGATATGGCAATCGAACACGAACAAAAAGGTATATCATAAATAACTTGGCTTCAGCAACAAACGAAATAAAACTGCCTTGTTTTCTCTCCTTTTATTATTATTATGTGTATTACGTTCTCTTTTTCAGACTTGATTAATTTCTATAAAAACAAGAGTAGGATCTTTCAGGAGGAAGAGGAGAAAGAAAGAGCAAAATACCCAGAGAGGTACGGCTCAATCTCCAGTATAACGAGAAGGAGAAAAGCTGTCAAATTTACAGATGTTGAAGTGACAAATACCACTGAATCAGATGAAGAAATAATATTACAAAATATTTAATCTTTTATCTTTTTTTTTCTTGTTGTTTTTATTATAATAATAAAGGATACCACGATTATTAAAAAGAACTTTTTGCACATCGCTTTTAGTTCATACAAACAACATTTTATGACCAGTGGTTTGCCAGCAATGGACCTTTCCCGTGGCTTCTTGGTTCTCCTAATTTAACTATCTTAGATTATTTTGTATGGAGAACGATAAAAAAACATCCTTTATTGAAATCTAGTGACAACGATGGAGGACTGTCTAGTCTGAAAGTCTAGAGTGGAAATTTTGAACATTTATTAAAATAATTTAATTCTTTGTGCAGGTAAGTCGTTTAGCATCTTTACAATAGAAAAATGTTTATATTTCAGAAATTGCAAATTTGTAGAATAGACCATCTTACACATAGTCACCCTTGTTTTTAATGCTAAGTTAATATTTAAAGTTAGTTTTTGACCACCCTGTATTTGACACGCTGTATTTTTAGCCGAATTCTAAAAGAAATTCGTCGAGTATGTATTTTTTTTTATGTATATACACCGATTAATCCGGAACGGCACACCAATTTGAATGAAATTTTTACGTTATGTTCAGGAAGTTGCTGCGGTGGTCCCATATTTTTTTGGACGCAGTAATATCCAAGATGGCGCTGATTTTCTCGCACATAATGGATCAAAAATATTTTTAAAAAATTCAATATGGCGGATCCAATATGGCGGACAAAAAAAATCAATTTGTCCGATTTTCCCCAAAATTGGTACAAGGGAGTTTGCAGGGTCGTACATAACTAATCTAAAATTATTTTTCAAAAATTCAATATGACGGCCCCAATATGGCGGACGAAAAAAATCAATTTTGTCCAATTTACTTGAAAATTAGTACGGGGGAGTTTTCGGGGTCGCATAGGAATTATTTTTTAAAAAAATCAATATGGCGGATTAAAGATTCTATATCTTCCGATTTTGTTTAAAGTCAGTATTGAGGTATTTTTGTTAGTGTTAATTATGAATTTAAAATATTTTTTAAAAAACTCAATCTGGTAGATTCAATTTGGTGTCCTAAAAATTTTAGATTTTTCGATTTTTTCCCAAACTAATATAGGGGGTTCTTTAGGGTATAAATTATGAATTTAAAAGTATTTTTTCAGGATTCAATATGGCAAATCCAAGATAACGGACTAAAAATTTTACATTTTTCGATTTTGTTCAAAAGTGGGACTGAATCGTTTTTGAGGATGTAAATAGCGAATATAAGTCTAGAAATTTTAAATTTTCGGATTTCATCCAAAATTGGCTTTGAAGGGTTTAGATTTAGATTAGATTAAGACTTAAAATAATTTTTTTCAAATTCAATATAACGGATGCCATAAATATGGTGGGTTGAAAATTTTACCTCATTCGCATTTTTCCAGATTTGGTATTAGAGGGTTTTCGGGGTCGTGTATTACGAATATGAAGTTAATTTTTTAACTATTAGATTGATAAGATACAATATGAAGGACAGAAAATTTTACATATTCCGACTTTGTCTAAAATTGATATGGTGGGGTTCTTGAGGGGTATACAAACTCAATATGCAGTATAAAATATATCGAGCTAAGAAATTTATACCTCAGGTTCTTTAAACATCGATATTGGAAGGTTTTGGGGCCTATATTACCAATCTAAAATTAATTTGAAATTTAAGATAGCGGATTTACTATGACGGACTAAATATTTGTTTGACACAATTTCACTGGTATTTGGAGAACTCCAATAGTCAAAGAATTTTTAGTGGTTCATTTTAGGGTGATATACAACTTTGGATAAAATGGGTATTTTTTTGTCACCTTGGAGTCAGTGCGAGGTACACTAATCTCGATTAGTACTTAGTTCAAATAATTTATAGATATCATAATGAATTCAAAACTAAAAATCGAAAAATAAAATTTTTATAAAAAAATTGAACCGACTTCTAAAAATGCGCTAAAAAGTGAAAAATAACTATATAAATTTTTATATGAACTTTTTGAAGTGGGCGCCAAGTTATTTGTAAATGAAATAAATAACTACTATTATATACAAATTATGGTAAGAAAGCAATTACAAATAAAGTATTTTTAATCTTTTTATGCAAATGACATTTTGTCAGGTATTAGTTTGGCGCCGACTTCAAAAAGTTCAATTTCATATAAAAATGTATGGTTATTTTTCAGTTTTTAGTGCATTTTTAGAAGTCGGTTCAATTTTTTTATAAAAATTTTATTTTATGTTAATTCTAAGGGTCATTTTTTGGATTTATAAACTCAGTTAATCCCGTACATTTTTGTACAACTTCCCAGAGTCTCTGTTAACCTTTTATGTAACTATGGAGGTGCCCCAAAGGAGCTTGAGTAAAATATTTTGCTTCCTGAGTGAATGATATATCATCATCCTCAATAAGTTTAAATTTTTTCAGTATTGGTAGGATCGATCCACCGTTGGTGTGTATGTCGATGATACCATAAGTTAACTATAATAAGAGCTCTTCATCTTCAAAGAGATAGAGTATCTACAAACTTTTCTTGTGCCACTATCTCCAGGTCGCTGACATATCGTAGACAAAAGAAATATTCCGCATTTGAGTTTTTAAGTATATAGACTCTCCACTGAGATAGACCACGTTAGTGTATTAGTAAGTATTGACAGTATGTCATACGGTGTACGATTTCTGCAAGCCACTTAATATTTAGTCGGGAAGTTTGGTGGATTATAGTAGCCGATGAACAGACATGGTTTCACCAAAGTTTTTTATATATATTTTGCCCCCTGATTATTAATATTGAGAGTGAATTCCCGAAAGTTCACATAAACAAAAAAGTTGCTAATAATTAAAAAATTGTTTTTTTTATAAAATAGAAATATTTTCATATTCTTCGATAGATTCATAGTTTTCGAGTTAGAACTTGTTAAGACATGGTGTTATAGGTCACTTCTACGGATGAACAGACGTCGCACAGTGAACTTTGAAAATGGTGAATGAGGTTTCACCGAAACGTCAGCTGCATTACAGTTTTGAGAAAGACTCAGCACACACGCGGTTCGATTATATATATATATATATATATATATATATATATATATATATATATATATATATATATATATATATATATATATATATATACAGGGTGATCCAAAAATCGATCACGAAACTTAAGGGGGTGATTCTACTTGACAAAATAAGGGTAGAGCTTCATATAATTTTTTTTCAAAATGTCATTCGTTTTCGAGTTACAAGCCGTCCAAGTTCAAGTTTTTATTTTTTGTTTTTTGAATTACTCGCTTACAGGAAAACCGATTTGACTAATATTTGAAAAATAGGCTAAGTCTTCTGCGCTTCATCATTTTAGTAACAATTCACATTGATTGTTTGCCGCTAGAGGGCACTTTATCTAAATTGAAAATTGTTTTTTTGTCATAATTTTTTAGTGTTGACAGCTACAGTAGTTTTTGGCATAATTTCTGAAAGACTGATGCCAGGCCTTTAAAAAAAGTGCTCTTTATTTACATCGCTAAACCCAACGGTTTAGACGTAAATCACCCTTAAAAATTAAGTGGTAAATTTACTTTTCTCATTTCATTACCACCAGCTACCAGGTAAATAGCTATCAAAGTATACTAGAGCTGTCAGTTTAACATCAAATAAATTCGCTTTTTAAACTATTTAATTTATAATCTTAAAATAACTAATAATGGCTAATCAGTAAATATTCATATTATGGATTATTGCGATATACATTTAATTGATAAAAATTAATGAAACAGTACTAAACAAACTAAAAAAGATTCTCAAAATGTCCCCCATTTTCTTCAATACATTTCCTAACACTCTTCAAAAAATGTCGCCTAACTCGATGAAAAATTTCTGGTGTTTCTTTAATAATTTGGCACTTTTCGATTATCCTGAAGCGAAGATCCTCGACGTTGATTACTGGAATATCGTACACCAATTGTTTCAAATGACCCCAAAAGAAAAAATCCATAGGATTAAGGTCTGGTGACCTCGCTGCCCATGCCAATGGTCCACTTCGTCCTATCCATCGCTCAGGATACGTTGCATTCAAATACTGTCGGACACGTATACTAAAGTGGGGCGGAGCTCCGTCTTGGAGGATCCACATGTTGGCCCTTGCTTCCAATGGCACTTCTTCCAGATACAATGGGAAACGATTTTGGATAAAATCTAAGTATACGTCACCAGTTAATGGGCCATCAAAGAAATGAGGACCAATAAGGTAATCTCCTATTATCCCTGCCCACACATTTAGTGAAAATCTACGCTGATGTTTCGTTTCTACCACATTGTTTGGGTTCTCGTAAGCATATGTGTGGATGTTGTGTAGATTTGTTATGCCATCACGAGTGAAACCAGCTTCGTCAGTGAATAATATGACGCCAATTAATCGATTATCGTGTTCATACTTAGCTAGGATCTGATTGCACATTTCCAACCGTCTCAGCCGATCATCGTCATAAAGAGCCTGCACCTTTTTTGAATGAAACGGGTAGAGTTGTTCTTCTCTTAGTATCCTCCATGAACTAGCCTGACAGAGCCGCACTTCATTCCCAATTTTTCTAGTACTAATACCTGGATTATCTTCAATAATTTCAAGCACTCTTTCTTCTTGTTGCACGTTTCTAGCAGTTCTAGGTCTTCCCCTATTTCCATTATAACTTTTAAAGGAACCACATTCCCCAAGCCTCCTGTGCACACTGGAAAATGTTTGAGCATGAGGGATATTTCTTTCCGGATAACTCTCCATATAATATCTTCTTGCCAACTCTGCATTACCATTTGCTTTTCCATAACAAAAATGGATATCACAATATTCGATATTTGAATATTGGTGATTAGCCATTATTAGTTATTTTAAGATTATAAATTAAATAGTTTAAAAAGCGAATTTATTTGATGTTAAACTGACAGCTCTAGTATACTTTGATAGCTATTTACCTGGTAGCTGGTGGTAATGAAATGAGAAAAGTAAATTTACCACTTAATTTTTAAGGGTGATTTACGTCTAAACCGTTGGGTTTAGCGATGTAAATAAAGAGCACCTTTTTTAAAGGCCTGTCATCAGTCTTTCAGAAATTATGCCAAAAACTACTGTAGCTGTCAACACTAAAAAATTATGACAAAAAAACAATTTTCAATGTAGGTAAAGTGCCCTCTAGCGGCAAACAATCAATGTGAATTGTTACTAAAATGATGAAGCGCAGAAGACTTAGCCTATCTTTCAAATATTAGTCAAATCGGTTTTCCTGTAAGCGAGTAATTCAAAAAACAAAAAATAAAAACTTGAACTTGGACGGCTTGTAACTCGAAAACGAATGACATTTTGAAAAAAAATTATATGAAGCTCTCCCTTATTTTGTCAAGTAGAATCACCCCCTTAAGTTTCGTGATCGATTTTTGAATCACCCTGTATATATATATATATATATATATATATATATATATATATATATATATATATATATATATATATATATATATATATATATATATATATATATATATATGTTATCTCGGATATTCTCACGGGTGTGATGTGTAATCAAAGGTTTTCGGGCATCCCGTATATGTGCTGAGACCCTCTCAGGACTGTAAGGCAGCTGACGTTTCGGTGAAATCTCATTCACCATTTTCAAAGCTCAGTGTATGGCGTTCGCTCGTAGACGCCATACAGTGAGCTTTGAAAATGGTGAATGAGATTTCACCGAAACGTCAGCTGCCTTACAGTCCCGAGAGGGACTCAGCACATATACGGGATGCCCGAAAACCTTCGATTACATATATATATATATATATATATATATATATATATATATATATATATATATATATATATAATATTTATTTGTATTTTCATAGGTATAGGGTTTGGTAGGATGTGTCTTGGGGTATCGGTTCTGGTGAGGAACTAGCAGAACTAAAACACTTTTTTAGCTACTCCAAGCTTTAAAATACTTTATTTTCTGCTGTATCAAGGCTACAATATAAAAAATAACACCCAAGTTCAATCTTTGTGTATAATTTTATTGTTGCCCAGTGATCAATAATCGGTGGGTCAAAATACATACTTTGGAGGAGCAATGTCTCTTTATCGAGACGAAAACCTCCTAAACTCCCCAACTCGTTATACAGCGTAAACATCTTTCAAATCGCTCAACAAAGAAAAATCTTTTACTCCCACATAATATGTAATATCTACTTAAATAATTTAATTAAAAATACGAAGTAAAAAAGACTTAAAAATCCGTTCCTCCTACATATTTCATTGAAACTGAATTTTCCATGCCATCAACAATGTTTCTCCACCTATTACGACGCTTTTAATAAATTTAATTAAAAAATACACGTTTCTCGGGAATTTTCTTTTTATCCTGCATTAGTCGTTTTTTTACCGCTAATTAATCGGTTATTTAAAGATACAAAACACAAAAATAGATTTTTAGACAGGTGATATTAATAAATGTTTTAAAAATATCTCTCTTATATCAGGGAATTAATCCACCCTGAATTCTAGGGATTCACTTGCGAAAATAAATTGCACGATATTAATGTCTCCAAATGATTACTTTTTGAAGTGAGAGGTGCCTAGTTTGTATGTACACTATTCAACAAAACTATTACAGCAAAAAACATTAAACACGTTAAGGAATTGCACTGGCTAGAACTGAAAGAAAGTTGAATTTTAACCAGCAAGCACAGAAGATGTCAAATGAGATTTTGGCGAACCAGCTGCAAGGTTCTACAAGAAATTGAACAAATGAATGAATGTACGTCCGGATTAATACTGAATCATACGTATCATCTGTAAAACATTAGATATGTATACAGGGTGATTCAAAAATCGATCACGAAACTTAAGGGGGTGATTCTACTTGACAAAATAAGGGTAGAGCTTCATATAATTTTTTTTCAAAATGTCATTCGTTTTCGAGTTACAAGCCGTCCAAGTTCAAGTTTTTATTTTTTGTTTTTTGAATTACTCGCTTACAGGAAAACCGATTTGACTAATATTTGAAAGATAGGCTAAGTCTTCTGCGCTTCATCATTTTAGTAACAATTCACATTGATTGTTTGCCGCTAGAGGGCACTTTACCTACATTGAAAATTGTTTTTTTGTCATAATTTTTTAGTGTTGACAGCTACAGTAGTTTTTGGCATAATTTCTGAAAGACTGATGCCAGGCCTTTAAAAAAGGTGCTCTTTATTTACATCGCTAAACCCAACGGTTTAGACGTAAATCACCCTTAAAAATTAAGTGGTAAATTTACTTTTCTCATTTCATTACCACCAGCTACCAGGTAAATAGCTATCAAAGTATACTAGAGCTGTCAGTTTAACATCAAATAAATTCGCTTTTTAAACTATTTAATTTATAATCTTAAAATAACTAATAATGGCTAATCAGTAAATATTCATATTATGGATTATTGCGATATACATTTAATTGATAAAAATTAATGAAACAGTACTAAACAAACTAAAAAAAAATTCTCAAAATGTCTCCCATTTTCTTCCATACATTTCCTAACACTCTTCAAAAAATGTCGCCTAACTCGATGAAAAATTCCTGGTGTTTCTTTAATAATTTGGCACTTTTCGATTATCCTGAAGCGAAGATCCTCGACGTTGATTACTGGAATATCGTACACCAATTGTTTCAAATGACCCCAAAAGAAAAAATCCATAGGATTAAGGTCTGGTGACCTCGCTGCCCATGCCAATGGTCCACTTCGTCCTATCCATCGCTCAGGATACGTTGCATTCAAATACTGTCGGACACGTATACTAAAGTGGGGCGGAGCTCCGTCTTGGAGGATCCACATGTTGGCCCTTACTTCCAATGGCACATCTTCCAGATACAATGGGAGACGATTTTGGATAAAATCTAAGTATACGTCACCAGTTAATGGGCCATCAAAGAAATGAGGACCAATAAGGTAATCTCCTATTATCCCTGCCCACACATTTAGTGAAAATCTACGCTGATGTTTCGTTTCTACCACATTGTTTGGGTTCTCGTAAGCATATGTATGGATGTTGTGTAGATTTGTTATGCCATCACGAGTGAAACCAGCTTCGTCAGTGAATAATATGACGCCAATTAATCGATTATCGTGTTCATACTTAGCTAGGATCTGATTGCACATTTCCAACCGTCTCGGCCGATCATCGTCATAAAGAGCCTGCACCTTTTTTGAATGAAACGGGTAGAGTTGTTCTTCTCTTAGTATCCTCCATGAACTAGCCTGACAGAGCCGCACTTCATTCCCAATTTTTCTAGTACTAATACCTGGATTATCTTCAATAATTTCAAGCACTCTTTCTTCTTGTTGCACGTTTCTAGCAGTTCTAGGTCTTCCCCTATTTCCATTATAACTTTTAAAGGAACCACATTCCGCAAGCCTCCTGTGCACACTGGAAAATGTTTGAGCATGAGGGATATTTCTTTCCGGATAACTCTCCATATAATATCTTCTTGCCAACTCTGCATTACCATTTGCTTTTCCATAACAAAAATGGATATCACAATATTCGTTATTTGAATATTGGTGATTAGCCATTATTAGTTATTTTAAGATTATAAATTAAATAGTTTAAAAAGCGAACTTATTTGATGTTAAACTGACAGCTCTAGTATACTTTGATAGCTATTTACCTGGTAGCTGGTGGTAATGAAATGAGAAAAGTAAATTTACCACTTAATTTTTAAGGGTGATTTACGTCTAAACCGTTGGGTTTAGCGATGTAAATAAAGAGCACCTTTTTTAAAGGCCTGGCATCAGTCTTTCAGAAATTATGCCAAAAACTACTGTAGCTGTCAACAGTAAAAAATTATGACAAAAAAACAATTTTCAATGTAGGTAAAGTGCCCTCTAGCGGCAAACAATCAATGTGAATTGTTACTAAAATGATGAAGCGCAGAAGACTTAGCCTATCTTTCAAATATTAGTCAAATCGGTTTTCCTGTAAGCGAGTAATTCAAAAAACAAAAAATAAAATCTTGAACTTGGACGGCTTGTAACTCGAAAACGAATGACATTTTGAAAAAAAATTATATGAAGCTCTACCCTTATTTTGTCAAGTAGAATCATCCTCTTAAGTTTCGTGATCGATTTTTGAATCACCCTGTATATATGTATATATATATATATATATATATATATATATATATATATATATATATATATATATATATATATATATATATATATGTTATATCGTAGATTGTCATGGTGGAATGTGCAGTGGTGTTTTCCGGCTCTGCAATTCCAAAAACAAAATACCATTGGAAAACCAGGGAGTGTACAGCATCCCATGTAGAGACTGTGAAAATGAAACATGAAAATAGTATAAAGAATAAGCAAACTACATCAGCTGTGTTCCAACATCGTCAGGAGACAGGGCACACTATAAATTCCTAAAAAACTAAACATATCGCACCCATAAAACACTATAGACCGCGCATCATCAAAAAAGCTTGCGAAACAGAAAGCATTAAAAATTTTAACAAGGAAAATGATGCACAAAATAGGTGGAAAACTATAATCAAAACCAAACCAAAAACAACACATCAGAGAAACAGGACAGCGAGTCGAGAGGAGGCACAGACCCAGGGAAGCGGGGAAACCAACCAGGTAGAACCAAGGTATAACCTACGCAACCGCCAAACTATAAAAAGGCCAACAAAGGACCAGCACACAATGTTGCCAACACTACCGTTTTAACGGTAGATCTACCGTTTTTCAATGAAATCTATCGTTCTGCCGATTTTCATAGGCAACCAACCATTTTTTCTTTAAACCATGTGGGTTATAATTTTATTTAAAGTAATTACAAAAAACTTTATAATTATGCCCTATTATTATGATTATACTAATTATTAAATATGTACGTTAAGGAATCTAAACGATTTAATGCTTAAAGGTCAACAAATTTTCTTCAACTCACTAGGTGGTGTTACCTCGCACATGTAAATCTGTTGTTTTTCTATCATTGTTTGTCAGTGCACAATAAAAAAAGAAGAGATACAAATCTGACTCTCTCTATCTCTATACACATATATATATATATATATATATATATATATATATATATATATATATATATATATATATATATATACAGGGTATGCATCTTTTATGTCGGTATGAATAACTAGTTTTTGAATACAAAATCGATCAAGTGGCCACTTTTATTGGCCAAAGCAAAATGTGACCTTTTTGCTGCATTTTCCATTACCTTTTCCAGCATCTCGGGTGATAATATAGCGGTGATCTCGTCACGAATGTTTGCCTTGAGCTCTTCAATGGTCTGAGGCTTGCTGGCGTACACTTTGCTTTTTAAATAACTCCACAAAAAGAAGTCCGGAGCGGTCAAATCTGGAGATCTTGGTGGCCAATCAATGTCGCCTCTTTTTGACATCAGACGTCCAAGGAATTTCCGTTGCAGAAACTAGATTGTTTGATTTGCAGTGTGGCATGACGCACCGTCTTGTTGAAACCAGTAACCATCAAGACCTTTTTCACGCATTTGTGGGCAGACATAATGACCCAACATCCACCGATATCGATTTCCATCGACTGTTTCGTTTTCTTTGAAAAAAAAATGGCCCAATGATGGTTTTGACGCAAACGCCGGTCCAAACAGTCACTTTTCGGTCATGCAATGGCGTTTCGTGGATTTCGTGTGGATTCTGCGTCCCCCAAATGCGGCAATTTTCCTTATTAACGGCAGAGGCCGTATTTTACCGACTATCTGTCGGCAATATTCTTTGTGTTAACTGCCCTTAATATGGAAACAAATACAAATCATCCTTCAAAATGCGCCGCAAAGTGGTTCCACTGACGCCAAAATGCTGAGCGCGGTGACGATACGACACTTTTGGGTGCTGGGTAACGCTCTCTCTGACGTCTTCAACCAGTTCATTGGAACGTCTTGGTCCTTGATGAACGGTAGTTGACGATCTCCCACTGTTCCGTACTCAACAAAATTCGAAACCAAACGACGAATAGTATTGTCAGACGGTACATGTTGGCAACGATATTTTCGATGATATGCACGTTGACTTAACACAACTGAACGACTATTTGCAATGCACATTGTCACTATTTCGGCGCGTTCTTTCGGTGTAAAGGGATTCATGGGTAAAATTGTACTGAATTGACGTTTCAGAAACACGTATAACCAACTCAATCCGTTTGTAATAATATATATATATATATATATATATATATATATATATATATATATACACATATATATATATATATATATATATATATATATATATATATATATATATATATATATACACATATATATATATATATATATATATATATATATATATATATATATATATATATATATATATATGTTTTTTCTTATTTTTCTTTTCTTGGATCGTAGCGAAGATATTCTCAATAAATTTAATGCCTACCACCAAAAATTACAATTTACCATAGAAAAAGAAGAAAAAAATAAAGTCAATTTCTTAGACCTCACAATTTACCACCAAAATAATGTCATTAAAACTCAGTGGTATACAAAAGAAACATGGTCTTCTAGATATTTGCATTATAATTCTCAACATCCTCTATCCCAAAAAAAATCGGTAGTAATAGGAATTGCAGACCGAGCCATAAAATTATCCGATCCAGAATATCGAAACGAAGCAATCCAAAAAGCAAAGGAAGCCTTATTACTAAACAGTTACCCCCCTAAAATTATAAACAATACCTTCAAAAAAAGAATACACAAATTCTACAATAACAACAACCAAAACCCTCAACACCAAAAAACAAAACAACAAAACCAATATGTTTCCATACCATATATACCACAACTCTCAGAAAAACTTCAAAATGTCCTCAAAAACCATAATATAATTGTTAGTCACAAAGGACACAATCTATTAAAAAAAAACTTTAGTAACTTAAAATGCAAAATACCTAAAGACAAAAAAACACACGTAGTATATGAGATCCCATGTAAAAATTGTGACGGAGTTTACATCGGCCAAACCAGTCAACATCTAAAAAACAGGATTAATGGACACAAATACGACAAACATAATAAGACCGCATTGACAAACCACAGTACAGAAAAACAACACACTTTTGATTTTGAAAATGTAAAAATTCTCAAAACAGAAAACAATAAAAAAAAGCGTGAATTTTATGAAATGATCGCAATTCAAAAAAATAAGAAATCTATAAATACAAAAGCTGATACAAAACACCTAAGTAAAATATATTACAATATCCTAAAATAACCCCCCAAATAAATTAAATATACACAAAATGATCTCAAAAATAAATCACTCCAAAAATAAGAAAAAAATAATAGTCAGGCAAGGACCCTTAAGGCGAAAAAAAATCGAAACCCTTGACCACCGGAACCCATAAAATAAAATTCAGTTTAAATAAAGATGCGACACAAAAAGGAAGGTTTTTGTAGTATCTCGTCAAAAAGTGAACCATGTCTTAACAATATGTAGTCTAAGTTGTGATCCTCGGCAAAAAACTTATATAAGGTATGTTTTAAAATTGAACTTATTAATTTTATGTTATAATATAGCAAAAAAAATCTTTTTCTATTATAGTTATAAAAAATCATTCTGAAGAAGGTCAAGTGTGACCGAAACGTCAATAGATATGCATAACAAATAAAACATATGCAGTTTTATTAATAAAACGGATTTTACACCCAAGAAAATCAAAAACTTTAATATATATATATATATATATATATATATATATATATATATATATATATATATATATATATATATATGTCTATTCCAAGAATTTACAGTTTAATATTTTCGTAATGTAAACATGTTAAACAGCTTACCTACATAGTAAAGCATTTATTTCAATAAATGTTCAAATTTCCATCCTGAACTTTTTAATATTTTTCGTATCTCCGAGTTAGTTCCTCATGGGTGGTGGCTCTAACTGAACCTGAAGATTAACTATCGAACGCGTCCCCCGCCCTTGCCAAACAGATCTCCATCGTTGCCACTAGATTACAATAAACGATGTTTTTTATCGTTCTCTATATAAAATAACCTAAGAAAATGAAATGAGGAGAACGAAGAGGCCAAAGAAAAGGTTCATTGTTGGCAATCGACTTGTCATAAAATGTTGTTTGTGAGAAGATGATAACTGGAACGGTTTTGTGTGGTAGGGCGCCATCGTTTTGGTAAAAATTTGCCCGTGGTGTTCCGCTCGAGGTAAATTGCTTAAAGATTGATTGCCTAACTCTTCTAAAATATTTAAATATCTTTCTCCTACAAAAGTTAATACATAATTTAAAATGGGGACATATTTTTAAAGAATTACCATTTAAATTTTCTTCATAAAAATGTATTTTTACTACTCCATCATTTCTTACAGCACAAAATACGCTAAATTGTCTGGTTTCTTGAAAATTCCGCAATCTTACTGCATCAGGATTTGAATCACTCCAAAAATGGAAATTGTGTCTGTTAACAAGGCCATTCTTGGTAAATTTTGCTTCATCAGTCCAAATTATGTTGTCCAAAAATCGAGGGCCCTCTTATATCATCGTTAATATAAATTTGCAAAATTGCAGTTTTGACTGTAACTGATTACTTTTTGGAACCTCTAAATTCCTTCCTCCTAGGAGTCATATTTTCCAGTTAATGCAATTTTTATTCCTTTTGCATCATCGTAAATAGTCATTTATTATTTTCTCCTTTAATCTATAAAAAAAAATAAACGTTGTATCTATCATTATTTAAAAAGGATATCAATCTTCCTTTAGACAGTTCATTATTTGTCCAGAGTTGCTATATCTGTTCCTCCTTCCAATACACGTTTCAATCTTGTATTCGACCACGTGTTTAAAGTTTTCCGGAATAAATTTAGAGAGGCAGAGAGATAGATTTCTGCAAGAATAGGGAGATAATACATAACACTTCCACTAAGAGCTAGAACCTAAATTTTATCAGTTTGGTAAGAATGAGTTAAGATAAACGTTTCACTAGTTAACTTTTCCCCATATTACTTCACTTCAGTGATTGTTGAGCCACGTATCAGTCTGATTTGTCTGAAAATATAATGTTTTTATTGCTTTTTAACACTATAAACAATCAATATCAATGCAGTTATCAGCAAGGCGCTCTAATAATTATATGATAGATACTAACAAATGCATTACTTGTGAGAAAAGGTCGTACAAAAAAAATTCGCAACTATATCAGAACAGGGACGGATCAAGCCTCTCGCTTTAGGAGGGGGAGGGGTTGGACACAAAAGATATATAAATTACATCCTTTTTTATTTTGTCTTTTCTTGGATTTAGGTTCTTTAGTCCCAAAATCTAAACAATTGACGTTTCGCCCTCTATTTAAGGCATTTTCAAAATTTTATGTTTTTTAATTTATTTACCTTCCTAAAATATTTGTATATTCCTTTAAAAGAAATGATAGAAATTAAAAAAAGATGAAAACTCTGTTAACGACAGAACGGATATAGAAAATTTGAGCCACATTAAACAAAAATATTAAGTATTCGATCCTGTCAATAAACATAAAAAATTGAATATCCTCTTAAACAAAAAATTTAATATATGCGTTTTTTTGTTTTTTTTTTGTCAAGGTGTGTACTGGTAAAATTAAATACTTTTTAAAAAATATGAATAGTATTTTAAAGTTTTTGTTAATTTTTTAAATTGTAGTTATGTTGTTATATCAACGTTTTTAACTATATAAAAAATATTTTTAGGCAGATATATATATATATATATATATATATATATATATATACTCCACCAATCAGTTTGGTGGGGCCCTGTATCTTCCTCAGCTACGAAAACGCACTGGGTCCCCGGACTAAATCGATATTCTCCCATTTATTTGCCTGTTTAACTTTCTTATATATTCTTGTTCGCCATTACAAATTAATTTAGCGTATTTTCGAAAAAGAGTGGAAGCACTCTAATAACAAAGATACAATATCTATATTTATCGCGTTTATCCCTGTTTTAGTAGGAGGACGTTTCTATTCTGGGACTTATTATAAGGATGGCTGAATAGGTTTACCACATTTCCTGCCCTGTGCTGAATTCTGATACACCTGCATTTCAGTAATAGATACTTTCCAGAAGATTGTATCGCGTTTAGCATGTGCTATTTTAATCCTATGGAAAACAAATTTAAAATAAAAAAATATACATATTTTTTACCCACACGTTAATACATTTCTGTAAAATTCTACTCCCTTGGAGGAAATATATATATATATATATACATATATATATATATATATATATATATATATATATATATATATATATATATATATATATATATATCGAATTGTTTCCCGGTGGGACACACTATATATGTGTAGAATTATGTTAATTCAGGTTATGTATCCCAAGAACAAAATAATGACACTAGAATAAAATTTTTTATAGCAGGAAACTCAAAAATAAAATTAAAACTATTTCAAACAAGCCTTTCCACACATTCTGGGTAATGTGTCTTATAGAAATAATATCGAATTTAATTTTCATTGAAGAGTCTTTACCAGATACCCGGTCTGACTCAATTGAGCCCCTTAATGCGTAAGCTTCTACGTTATAAATGGCCCCATTTCGGGCCGTTGCCCCCTGCATATCGGTCGATGCGATTGCACTCGTGATTTTATGCAGAAAATCTTGAACGGGCGGTTTGCAGCATTGAGATTTTCTCTGCAAGACTGTCTTTCAGTGAATCGTCTATTTTGAGAATGAATTATTAATAATTATATATATATATATATATATATATATATATATATATATATATATATATATATATATATATATATATATATATATATATATATATATATATATATATATATATATATATATATATATATATATATATATATATATATATATATATATATTTATGCTGTTACTCTGCCCATTTAGAAATTAATTTCAAAGCAGTTGTAAAAAAAATCTTTGTCAGTTGAAAATCAAGTTATATTTAATATTATAAGTGTTAGATGTTATTTTAAATGAATAAATATTTTTTTAAAAATGTTCCCTCTGGGAGCGTAGATTCGAATCCTACCGACTGCGCCAATTTTTATATTTCTTTCTTCGTAAAGCACATATAAAAAAATATTTGTTTATTTAAGATAACATATAACACTTTTAACATTACATATAACTTGATTTTCAACTGACGAATATTACTTTTACAACTATTTTAAATTAATTTCTAAATAAGCGAGTAAATAAAGAGTAACAACATTAGCAGCAACTTGTTTAATATTACTAAATAAACAACTAAAAATGGAAGGCATTTATATTTTCCGTATAGCAGCGTCCAGCAAGTTTGTATTATTAAAAGTCACGTAGTGACGTATTGCAACGTTGATGATTTTGCTTAGTTGGAAAACTGTTTGGTTGTCATTGCGAAATCTCATACCGCGGTTATATATATATATATATATATATATATATATATATATATATATATATATATATATATATATATATATATATATATATATATATATACATATATATATATATATATTGTTTCCTATTATTCCAGTCTCCGCGTCTATTTCTTTGTACTGGTGTCCAGTTCCAAACCTTTAATGATATCTTTTCTTCGCTCATTTGTTGCAGGTGTCCATAGCATTTCAACTGCTTTTCAGTTACATCGTCCATTATCGTATTTTTTCTTCCATTCTTTCTCTGATGGTCTCGTTTCTTATATGATCAAGTAAAGTTAAACCCGAATATCTTCTCCAGTACATCATTTCGATTAAAAAAAGCTTTTGTGACATATTTTTATCTGTGAGCCATACTTCTCACCCATACGTCAGTACTGAATGAAGCGTAGCCTAATATATTCCTCTTGTTGTTTTCTTTGTTAGGTTCTTACTCCACAAGATTTTTATTATCTTTTCCGTCTTCATCTATTGCAACTCCTAGGTATTCGTATTGTTTAACGTTTTTTATTATTAATTTCTATTAAATACAGTCTGTTCTACAAGACAAGAGATGAGATTTTTTCGAAAGTTATCAAGATATTTATTCCAATTTTTTTATATTAATATACAAGTAAAATCCACGGCGCAAACAACACAGGTCAGCAAGGAACAAGGAACAGAAACTCTAGTATATTCTTCTGAAGGATTTTGTCACGCTAAATCCAAATCTAGCTTCAGAATTGCTCCATCACTTCACATTTTTGAGATGTCCTAACCTATAATTGTAAAAAACCATTATTTTTCGACATATTTGAGGTTATGTAAAATCACAAAACTAGCATGAATACCTGAAAGTATGATCCTTTATCTTTAAGATCAATTTTGAAATGTGTAGAATTTTTTTTAAATTTATTTAAAATTTACATCTCACCGATCTACTCGAATGCAAGCCAAAAATACAATACAAACACCTCTTTCAGTGTACTTTTCTAAATTCTATTATTTTGATGCAGGTTCTCCTACTAGTTGCCTAAAAAAAATAAATTGTGATTTTACATAACCTCAAATATGTCGAAAAACGGTGTTTCTTTCACTTTTAGGTTAGGATTTCTCAAAAACCTGACCAAAAGTACACTAGAGCATCTGTTGCTAAAAATCAGTCAAATTTTGTTAGGTATACTCCCCACCAACATTGCAAATGGCCTGGCACCTCCAGGGCATGCTTTCAACTTGTAAAAAAAAACACGCCAAATCTCTCGAATTGCCCTTGAAATCTGCTTCAAATTGTAACCAGGTCTTTCTACAAGCTGGCCCTTCATAATGACCCAGACGTTTTCTATAGGGTTTGCATCGGGAGACTGGGAAGGCCAATCCATGGTGACAATGCCATTTTCCTCCTCTAGGGACCGCAGATGCAGTTCCTATTCTTCAAGTCATTGTCCTCTTGTAAGAGCCAATTTTCGTTATCGAGTCCAAACATCTTCTGGATCGTCTTCAAAAGGCCACGTTCATAAATTTGGAATATAGAGTCGCATGACTCCTAACCGACTTCACAATCACTTTGTCGTGCTTGCTGAACATCGGTTTCGTTTTTAAGCGTTCAAGAAGATCAACAACGCTTTTTGACTGTTTGTACCTCTTCATCCATCTCTGAACAAACTTCTTTGGCTTTTTAATCACTTTGGCTGCAACGGCAGACGATAATTTAGATTCTTTTGTATATGTGCACAAGAAGACAGCCTCAAAGCGCATCATATATATATATATATATATATATATATATATATAATAATTTTATTACCACTAAATAAGATAGTTACAATAATTTTCTACATCCATGTATTTTTTGAATCCATAAGCTACAAGCAGCTTGTCTGGATGTCAAATAACAAACGCTTACTTTCTAATACACTGTCACAAAATAAAACAATTAAAATTCAAGTCAAATTAAAATTAATTAAATAAATTAAACTTATACCTATTTAAAGAGAAAACATCACATACATACATATCAATCATATTAAAAAATATTAACACAAAAAAACAATACCTAAAATCATCTTCATTTCCAATACTAATTTAATAACGGCACTGCATTAAGAATCTGATGTTGGTTTGCCTTTATCCACGTAGATATTTTCACACAAAAAGAATATACATTTACAATAGATTTTATTTCTAAAGGTAACAAATTAAATAACTTTGGACCGATATACATAATATGCCTGTGCGAAGCCGTGTATAATGCCACAGGAAAGGTAAGGCCTCCATTGTGAACAGACCTGGTATGAACATTGTGCATAATCGGACTTTTATATTTATCACACTTCTTCATAAATTTTAAAACATTTTTAAAATACAATTGTCTAATAGTTAAAAGGTCAGCTTGTTCAAATAACAAGTCTGATGGAAACCGCCTTGATTTATTTAAGAATATTTTTATTATATACTTTTGAGTAACAGTCAACGGGTAAAGGATGCTACCACATGCACTGCCCCAAACATTCAAACCATATGCGAGGACTGACTCAATCAAAGCCTGGTAAGTCATTCGCAATAGCTTCAAAGACAGGAATTCTCTCAGTTGGTAGAACTTGTATATAGTCTTTCGAAGTTTCTTAGTGATATAGTTTACGTGAGCATCATATCTGAGATTCCGGTCAATGAACACCCCCAAGTATTTAATCTTGTCCGCCGCTGCCACAGACTCAATACATCCGCACTGTTTCTCACCCATAAGACATTCATAATTATGTACTAAAAGATTAGGATATACAGTATTAACTCTATTATTCATAGAAAAGGCCATGTAGACAGTTTTACTGACATTAATAGTCAGAAGATTCTGATCCATCCACAATCGTACCCTCGAAAAGTAATCCTCTGCTCTCTGAAATGTCTCCTGCCAAGATTTACCTTTAATTAAAATAACTGTATCATCGGCATAACAAATACATTCACTATTTTCATTTGGAAGAACAGTAAAAAGATCATTTATATATAGAGAGAACAGGACAGGACCCAATACTGTACCCTGCGGTACTCCAAACTCCACATTACCTATTTTACTTAGTGTTTCATTTATTCTCACTTTCTGTGTTCGATTAGTTATATATGACTCAAACAGATCATACACGATACCTCGAATGCCAATACTTTCAAGTTTACTCAGTAATTTTTGTTGCGTCACAGTGTCAAATGCACGAACCAAATCAACAAATATCCCAAGTGTTTTGAATTTTGTATTAAACCCAGGAACTATATAATCCGTTACATGCACTATTGCATCTTCCGTGCCTACTCTCGACCGAAATCCATACTGAGAAAGAGACAAAATTTTATTTTCTTTCAAAAAATCATCCAATCTGAGTTTAATGCACTTCTCAAAAAGTCGGCTAATCGAACTAGTCATCGTAATAGGTCAATAGTTTTCCTTATTTAATTTATCCCCCGATTTATAAATTGGAACGATAACCGCGTTCTTTAAAATTGCAGGATATCTTCCTTTTTCAAATATCAAATTTATTAAATGTAAAAGAGGCTTTATAAGGCAAATATGATTATCTTTCAATATTTTAGGAGAGATATTGTCATTACCAGCCGCCGCTTTAGTGTTTAAAGAATTTATTACGGTAATTAGCTCACTCTCAGTTATGGGATGCAAAAACATGGAATTCGAAATACGTTTACTAAAGAAATTGTAATTGTTTGTTTTAATTTTTTCCGCCAAGTCCTTGCCCATACCTCCAAAATAATCCAATAGATATATATATATATATATATATATATATATATATATATATATATATATATATATATATATATATATATGTTTATGCGGCTTTCATGGATTCCCCCGTGTGAGATGCAATAGCAGTGGATATATCCACATTATGCCGTTGTAGTGCAAATATATATATATATATATATATATATATATATATATATATATATATATATATATATATTATATTTTCCTGACTCTTGAACCATAGATTATAACATATTTTCTTTATTTTGTCTTTTCTTGGGTTTAGGTTCTTTATTTAACCAAAAAACTCAAACAATTGACGTTACACACCTTGACATTTTTTTTATTAATTAATAATGAATTTCAACCTTTACATCGTCTATTTAGGTACTGAGGATACAGGAATGCGAGTGTGTTTTATTTTTTATATATTTTTTATATCTTACAATGCACAAAAAAGCCAAAAAACGCATACATTTCATTTTATGTTTAAGAGGATATTCCATTTTTGATGTTTATTAACAGGATCGAATACTTAATTTTTTTCTATCATTTCTTTTGTGTAATTTTTGGTAATTCATATCTTTGTTTTTAATTATGGCATGGTTATAATCAGAAGTATGTTTTTCGTCCTGTGTGTGTTTGTTTAATGCTGTTGAGGTGTTTTTCGAATATTTATGACCATTCAATCTGTTCTTTAGCAATTGGCTCGTCATGCCTATATATTTTTTGGGACAATTTGTGCAAGGAATCGAATATACTACATTTGATTTATTCATGAGAGGAGTTTTACTTTTTAAATTAGTGAACAATGTATTTAATTTATTATGAGACTAGTCTATAGACCAATCAAAGATAATTTGACAACAGAACAATTACAGTAAAATAGAACAACTTTGTCTTTCAGGAGATCATAAAGGGAACATATATGTGTGAGCTATTAAAAATATTGTGTGTATAAAAGCATTCCCACCTCTTATGTCAAAGTTATAAAGATATCGTTCAGTCTTTGATATAAAGTTTCAACAGGATACTGTCTCGGAAATTAGGGGTGCAAGGCAGAGAGCCAAAACGAGCTAAAGGGAGCATCGACCTACATTTTGGAAGTTCAACGTTCTAAAAATAGCACAAGCTTTTGGACAGGGACGTAGAATTACTTCTGCCTCTAAGGATATCTTTGGATAAACCTTATTCAAAGCGAATTTACAATGCTATGAATCCGCTCGTTATGAGGCCGTGACGGGCGACCTTCAGGTACCATACGCACTTAAAATAAGTTCCTCTCTCTCTCGTATGAAGAATTAAACACCTACTTTATACCGCATTTGTACCAGTGGCGGCTAATGCATTACAAAAGTAGGGGTTGCATTCCAATGGTACATTAAAAACATAAATATGTATAAAACCTGCCATTGGCAAAGGTGGCTGATAAAATCTGCAAACCTAAGGAAAAACCACCACTGATTTGCATCAACGCCAAGTTGAAATAAGAGTCAACTACCTAATTCAAAACTGTCTTTTTAAATTAAGCCTCGGAGACTGGCGTCAAAATAAGTGGGAAATCCATGTTTATGCAGCTCAAGAGCACTTAGATACAGGCAAAAACGAATCTTATATCGATTTTTGATTAACCAACGCTAACTAAGTCTGAATAAACCTCCATAACACCCCCTTAGAATTCTTTTTTTAGATTCCGAACAGACTAAAGTCAGACAAAAGCAGGTCCGAACAACATTATTTTGTTTTAAGAGTCTTAACAGCTCCATATATTCATTCAGTGTTCTAATCTCATGGAATAAAGATTCCTGAAGATGCTTCGTGCAACCGTAGGTGAAACGTCGGATAATAATTCCAATATGACACGGTTTAAACCTAAGAACCATGTTTTTAGCTCCTAATATCGTTGGGAAAACTGATTAAAAGGCATTTAGTTCTAGATTTTTTATAATTAAATGAATTATATTATTTTGCAAATATATATTGACTAAGAAACGTCATATTATTATTATTATTATGATTTACAAGCCACACGGCTTCGCACTCCCTCCAGGGATTATTCACTCATACCAGGCATACAAAGACACCAAAAGTATGAAGCTCTGTGGGAACCCTTTCCACGTTATCGGGTCCTAGGTGCCGTTGTCTACTGTATTTCCTACGAACTTTCGGACGGTTCGCGCGGTTGCTAGAAGAATTGCTTTCTGCATCGGCTTATACAGATGCTCACTAAGGCCCAGTCCCTTGATGTTCTGCAGGAGGTTCTTTGGTATCACTCCAGTTGTTGACAGTATTATGGGTATCATTTGGACGCTGTTCATTGCCCATTGTCTTCGGATTTGCACCTCCAGATCTCTGTATTTGGCGATCTTCTCGTTGTATTTTGGTTTTAGGTTGTTGTTGTTGTTAGGTACAGCGATGTCGATTAGTGTAGTTCGCCTAGAAATTTTATCTATTAGTATAATATCTGGTCTATTATGAGCAACTGTCTGATTGGTCAGAACCGTTCGGTCCCAATATAACTTGAACTGGTTGTTCTCAAGAATAGGCTCCGGATTGTACTTGTAATAAGGCACTTTTCCTACCTGTAATAGGTTTAACTTTTCTGCTACCTCTTTGTGGAGTATCTTAGCGGCTGAGTCGTGTCTTTCCTTATACTCGCTTGCGGCAAACGCTTAGCATCCTCCAGTTATGTGCTGAATTGTCTCCGATGTTCGACAACCATATCTGCATTGGTCATTTTCTATTGAGGGATCTCTAATGATGAACTTCCTATAGTTCTTCGTCGGAATAACCTGGTCTTGGATAGCTAACAAGAAGCCCTCTGTTTCCGGAAACATCTGTCCTGAAATCAACCAGCAGTTCGACGCTGAGTTGTCGACATTGTCCTGATTGACCTCATTTGGATGCCGTCCATGAAATAGCTTCCGTAGCCAGGTTTGTAACTTATCTTGGTCTGTTTGGTGGTAAGAAGTAGTTTCTTGTTCCCTGAACTGTAGCTGCGTTGAATCGTCTGCCTCGCATATTGCTCGATGTAGTGTGGAAGAGTCCGCCAACCTGTGGAAATATGAACGTAAGTTTATTATTTGTTGGTCGAGCTGCTTACCAATATCCACCAATCCTCTTCCTCCTTGGTGTCTTGGAAGCATTGTACGTTCAATAGCACTCCGATGGTGACGTTTTTGTACTTTTGTTAGAAATGTCCTTATTATAAACGTCATATTATTATTATTAATAATAAATATGGACCAAAATTGCGTCTGAGAAACCAGGTGGATAAAGCCAGTGAGTTCCACAGAAATATTATTTTTATTTAAACAAGCAAGTATTTAAATTACGAATAAATGAAAAAAATAATACCAAGTCTGTTTAAATAAATAAGTAAAATAATACTCCCCCAGATCTACGCTCTTGGATAGAAATGATGAAACTTCCAACTGAATGGGGATCCAAAAAGCTTTTTGGGGCAGTAGGACATCGACAAAACTGGGCCTCAATGGTGCTGACGTCATCAAATCGCTGCCAACGGGAAACCGGGATTCATCAAAGATTTTGTTTCAACTGCTAAATTGAAAACTGAGTAAGATGAGTGTTAAAGTAATTTAATAACCTGATACGTGAATAAACATGGAGGTTATAAAAATATTAGGTTGTAATTATATATTTTCATTAACTATTAAAAAATCTAAACAATATTAGGACATTTTGATAGAATACCAAAAGTAAAGTATTATCAAATCAAGATTAACGATAACGTGAGCAAAAATCACATGTTCCTTCTTCGATTTCTTGGTTTAATTTGAATAAGAAAGGAATGTGACGCGTTTCCTGACGTATCATTTACTGCAAGTCAAATTTGTAGGGCATGGAAAATATAAAAAGACAGAGTAGGATTCGACATTTAACATTTTACATATATATATATATATATATATATATATATATATATATATATATATATATATATATATATATATATATTGTATAGGTAGTCACCTTTTCTCAGGTGTGATAAGTTTTTGATTATGAAAATGTCAAACAAAAAAGCATATAAATAATTAATTTATGCATTTATGTGGTAAGTGCAGATGGTAGAATAGATATCAGTTAATAATATGTAAGAATTTATATTTGAATCATGTTTTAAAAGGACATAAAATGCCTAAAATTGTGTAATATCATGATAAAATGTATAAAAATTAGTGTATAAGGTTGGACATTAGTGCATATAAAGTAAGAATTATAAACATATTTGACTCTGAAAGACATGAATCTTATAAACTAATAAATAAGTGATATTTTGAGTAATATGTGAAGTGTTATTGACCAGAAATAGTGACTAAAAAAAAATTTTAAAACAAAAAAAATGAGAATCTTAATCACCCATTTTATAAATAGTGCGGGTAAAGATAATATTAGTGAGAATAAGTGTCAAATAATAACCATTTAGTGAAATATAGACACTATTCATCAATAATTATTTATAATATATTAGTTTCTATTTATTACAACAACAGTATTTATTAATATTTTGTTAAAAGTGTTGTAAATGTGTAAGAATAGTATAAGAAAATCTAGATTATAAGTTAATTTTCATAAGAAACTAGAATAAAATAGTACCAAATTGTAGGTAAAACCTTGTTAAATATGATTAAAATATCAATAACACAAGAATTATTAATATCAGCAAGTTACAATTAAAATTTAAATGCATATGTAAAATTTTGTTAGATGTAATCAAATTTTATTTATAAATTTTATGTGCTAAATAATACCCAAAAGTAAAGTGCAGATATATCAAAATGTCAAAAAAAGTCCCAAATTTACATAAATCATAATTTATTGTCATCAAATAGAAGATTTAGTTCACAATATCAATGAAATATCAAAATTTTATCATAAATTGACAATTAGGAATCCATTTTGATTTTGTGTTACAAAGCTAAAATTCCATCTAGTCGCCAGTTCACGTCAGATGGCCGACCAATCAGAAAAGAATTAAAACAAAAATTTATACCACGTGATCACTTACTATAAAAGCCAAAATTCATTTTTTAGGAGAGTGCAGGTCCATCAGTTGTACAGTAAACATCGTTAGTCTGGTTCATAAAAAAATAACATAACCTCAAAATTTTCAGTTGTTATTTTGAAAAGTAAAAGAAGTGAATATTAATCGGTAGTAGTGTAAAAATCGCTAGTCTTTTTAATTAACAGGACCAAAACCTCAAATATTTTCATTTGTTATTTTATAAAAAAAATTAAAGGGAGACAGTGCAGATGAATCTGTGGTAGAGTTAAAGTTGCTGGTCTTATTCGTGAATATTGGTAATAATTCGGAAAGGTGGGTGCCATTTTCATTTTGTTTCTTTTGATTTGTTTTTGATAATTTTCTTGATTTTTCCGATAAAAATTTATGAAATTTTATATAATATAAATGCTTCTATTGGTGTGCACGTTTTTTTTTATCAGAAATATCAAGAAAATTATCAAAAAAATCAAAACAAACAAAACCAAAATGGCACTCATTTCTAGATTTACACCTTTCCGCATTATTAACTGAAAATTTTTAAAAAGGGAAGAAACATAGAGCTTAGATATAAAAATATATGAAAATTGAGAATTAATTTTAAAGGAAGGAAGAGAAGTTTAATAAATCAGTAAATGGATTATATCAATAAGCAAGTAGCTGGGAAAAATATTTAAAAGTTACAATAGTTGGCAAAATTGTTGACATGATTTTATTATTTTAAATAAAGTTTGTATTTGTGTTTTTGAATCGTTGATTTGACTTTTTCTAATAATAATTATATTTTCATCTGAACTCACCTGGGAAAGAGAAAATTGGCATCAATGTCTTAAACTTCAAATCACTAAAAACGGGGTACATTCAGAAATAGAGCACATGTGTGTTTGAGTAATTTTTATTAAAAATAAAAGAAAATTCTATGCTTAGGTATAGTTATTTGTGCCTGGCGCCCAACAATGTAATAAGCATCATATATATATATATATATATATATATATATATATATATATATATATATATATATATATATATATATATATATATATATACATATATATATATATATATATATATATATATATATATATACCCATAATATAATGTCTTATAATTAAGACAAACAAGTTCACAGTGTCATCAGTAAAGTCTGCACTGGGTGGAAAATAAATTTTTATATTATGATCTTTTATCAAAAAATTTGAGTCTTTTCAATTCAACTATTTTCTTAATATTAATGTGTATTACTTTTAGATACAAACTACCTTTTCAAAAATAGTTATCTTATAAAATTACCTAATACAGGGTCACAAACAACGTAGCATTACATGTGACCAAATTTTAATAGCCATATTTGGATTTTGTAGAAATACATACATTTAATATGGTGTTACTTTAAACAAAATATATTTAAAATGAAGCATTGTCAAAACTTCGAAGTTTTTTATAAGCTGCATTGAGTCTTATTTTGCAACAGTGGTGCAATTAACAAAAAATGGGCAAAAAATCTAAATTATCTTATATAGCTGAAATTTTGCATATGGGCTAATAATTGCATTTAGCAAAACTTTTTCTAATAACTTTTTTCGATATTTTGAGACATAACCCCACTTTTGAATTTCTTTTGGAAAATAATTTAAATTTGAATATATATATATATATATATATATATATATATATATATAACTTTCTTTCTATTATTTACAAAATATAAAAAGTTAGAAAGAACTTGGTAGTTTCACATGAGTTCTCGCCAATTTTTTTATTCAAACAGTTGCCTGAAAATTCTTCGTTACTCCTGCCCATATCCAGCTCAGATATTTACAAAGGTGTAAATTATTCCAAGTGGAAATAAATCAATATATCACGTTTAATTTTACAATAGGCCGCGTGATTTTCCTACTCACAGGTGTTTGGCTTTTGCTACAATTTTCTTTTGATTTCCACGAAGAAAGGTGGCGGTTTAAAATAACATTAGGAATACTTATTAAATCGTCGGAAATTAATTCGTATGTAAAGATGTTTTTTGGTATTTGATTATAAAATCATATATAAAACTTAATTTTTATTTTTGCTTTATAACTTATTATTTTAAGGACTCATTTATTATGATTATTATTAATGTTTAAACAATCTTGTTGATTCAGTATCAGTTATAGGGAGAAAAAACTTTTTAAAATATAGAATAGATGGAAAAGCTCTGGGTGTGAAATATGACGACAACGCTGTTTCGTACTAGTATGGGGCTCATCAGACCTCTATCTTTGGAGTAGCACATTTCGTATATCGACTTTTAAATATTCCTTTTTTAATTTACCGTCGCGCCATCACATGGCAGCTTTAAACAACATTATTGATTTGTGTTCTTCTTGTGTTATTGGGTGATCCATTGAGATGTCGCCACTGTGTCTTATTTACTATTTTTCAACTGTAAAATCTGTTAATAGGACACAGATGCGAGATTATGGTTTATACCAAACGTAATGGCCTAATGAGTCTCATACTAGGACGAAACAGCGCTATGGTTATATTTCGGACTCGGAACTATTCCATTATCTTGTAAATCTCCGCACTTTTTAACATGAGTAATATTTATTAACTGTTTTTATGTCCGCATAGCCCGGAATTTTTTTTGTATATATATATATATATATATATATATATATATATATATATATATATATATATATATATATATTAGAGCCAAAATCTTCTTAAGAGTTTGAGATAGCAATTCAAAAATATTACAAAGTCCGTTAAATGTTTGCAGTTCTTTACAATTTTTATTAAAATCTCTCTTTATAGTCCCAGTGTCCAAACTCCGATACCAAAAGGGCCGTGCATCCATTTCCATGGCAACGTTGTTTTGATCGATGACGTCACACTACGGCAATGACGTCGCGGATGCTTTGCTTGAATGTATTTCCCGAAAAATGGGGCATATCTCCCGCTTGAAATTGGGTCAACGGACTGAGGGTGAGGTCGATGAACCTAACGCAGGGATGCAGCTAAAGGTGTGTCTAAAAATAGAATTTTAGTGGCTAAAATGGATAGCTGTATCTAAAATGGATACATCAATAGCAAAAATTTGCTTCTCTGGTATTATAAAATGAAGATAAGATAGCTGATTGATTGAGTATCTATTTATTATTAATATTTCGATGAACGTACCCCAGAGATACGAATTCCTTGTAGTCCGGGATCCCAGTGGGTTTTAGTACTCGATGAAGAAACGTACCTCAACCAAACTTTTTTATATGTATTTAATTGGCTCTCGCATTTTAGAGAATCGGCTCACCAGGGAGAATGACTCAAATTTCTTACAAAATGTCTTAACAGAACTACTAGAAAATGTTCATTTGAAATATCAGAATGTGAATGTATTATCGACACGATGAGCTGCTCTTGCACATTTTGCTCGTCACATCAAGCGACATTTGGACGAACAGTGTCCTGGGCTTTAGATTGGTCGCAATGGTCCTGTTAGTTGATCTCCGAGATCTCCAAATCTCACACTACCAGACTTTTATCTGTGGGGCTGGTTCAAAAACGAGGTATACAAATTAAAAGTCAACACTTAGGAGGCATTAGATCGACGAATTAAAAACGCTTCAGAAAATTAAACTAATGTTGACTAGTGGTTCACTTAATAAAATTACATTTAACTTTTTTATATAAAAACCCACTGGTATAATTTTTACTACGTTTTTTGTAGTAAGTATACTTTTAAACTTCGATCATACCCTAGATTTAAACAACAATAGATTTGTTTGAAGGCTGTTTATAGTCGGTGGGGGAGATGCTTTTTTGATGTTTGACAGACATAAACATATTTACTTATCTGGTCTTTCAGTTTAATTGCTTGTCGTGACTTTTTTCGGTGTTTTTAAGTGTTAGAAATTACTATAAATGCGAAGTTTACAATTAATATTAACAAAAAGAGGCTTTAAAAACTTATTTTTATCGGTAAATATTGTTAGATATTGTTTACATATTGAAAATAACAATAATAAAAATTTAGGCAACCATATATTCATACTTTGTTTTCAGAATTGACGTACCCAGGGGTATGTTCGAAGGACGTACCGATGATACTCGTTTAAATAATGCAATTAGAAAAGGATAGCATTAAATCGGTATGTGTGTACCAAGAAATTAAATATCTACTGTTTATCAACACTTTTTCAAATATAAATAAAAATATTATTACGTTATTCAGCATTCAAACAACCGGGCCCTAGTTCTGACGTTATGCTACTTCTACTGGGGTATGTTCGAAGCTTTTAAACATCCAACAAAACAAATGTAGAAAAATGTAGTAAAAATATTACCAGTATGTTTTTATATTAAAAAAAAAAGGTAAATACAATTTTATTAAGTGAATCACTAATCAAAATTAGTTTTATTCTCTGAAGATTAATTTCTTATGAAGTAATAGTATGACCGAAACCCAAAAAGAAAAATAAAATCTAAGTTATTTGTTTATAGCGTTAAAACGTAATAAAACATTGACAAGGGGCAAAAATGTCTTTTTTTAATGTTTAACGATTTTTAAGTCAAAAAATATGCGTTGAATGGAAAAATAAACTTATACACTTAGGGATGGCCGAGCTTCTTCAAAGTTTTTTTATTTATTATATATACTTCTTTATATCTTGAAAGTAGCTTGGAAAAATATAAATAAAAAGTTTAAAATACAAAAATAAAGTATATATATATATATTATATCGTAGATTTTCACGGATGGTAGAATGAATAGTTTGGTTATTCCGGGTTTCAATCCGTTCGTTGAAAAAATCGTTTTCACGACGTTTCGCCAAAATCTCATTTGGCATTTTCAAGTGCGGTTCGTCTCGTTACTCGCTGAGAACTGATGGTGGCCTCTGATGACTTTCGAGTTTTGTTCAGCTGGCTCGCTTCCTGATTGGATGAGCGATTTCGCAGGCTCCTCCCCTCTGCCGAGAGCGATATATTTTGTTCTTGTATGCTAGTCTCTCATGTACTAGTTGATTTTTGTTGTTTTCTTTCTTGATTCTTTATTAATGTTTTCCATGTGGTTGGAACATTTATAGCATCGTCTCGTTTATTTAGTTACCCGCTTTTTCAATTTCTAGGGCCTCTCTTATGACGCGTACCTTGTAGTTCTGTACTGGTGCTATTTCTCTTGTTTTTTCGAAGTCGATGGTATGTCCGGTTGTTTGGTGATGTTGAAATAGGGCTGAGGTTGTCGGTTTGTTTTTGATGCTATTTTTATGTTCTTGGATTCTTGCTGATATGCGCCTGTTTGTTTGTCCTATATAAGTTTGATGGCAATCTGCACATTGAATGCTGTAAACGCCATGATTTTCAAGGTTGGTCTTGTCTTTGGGATTTCCCAGGATGTTGGCTATTGTTTTTTGTGGTTTAAATATGGGCTGTATGTTGGGTTTCCTCAAGATTCTTCCGATTCTGTCTCTTATTCCTTTTATGTATGGTATTATGGCTTTGCTTCTTGTTTGATCTTGGTCTTTGGTCTTTGTTGTAATCTTCTCTTGTCTTTTTATGGCTTTCTTTATATCTGATTGTGAGAAATCATTCCATTCTTGAGCTGTTGAAATGTGACTTATTTCGTCTTGTTTTGTGTCAAGTTCTGTTAGGCGGAGAGATCTTGATACTAGTGTGTTGACTACTGCCTGCTTTTGAGATGGATGATGGTGTGACGCTGCATTGAGATATCGGTCAGTATGCGTGGGTTTCCGATATACGCCAAAGCCCAGGGTGTTTTTGAGTTTCCTAGTTAATAGCAGGTCCAAAAAAGGAAGTTTCTTTTCTTGTTCGATTTCTAGCGTGAATTGGATTCTGTGGTGGATATTGTTCAGGTATATGAGGAAATCGTCCAGGTGTTCTTTTCCATGTAGCCACATTATAAAAATATCATCAACATAGCGTTTCCAAAATTTCAGTTTTAAAGGTGCCTTTTGCAGTGCCTCTTGTTCGAAGTATATCATGAAAAGGTTGGCTATGACTGGTGAAAGCGAGGATCCCATAGGTGCGTCATCTGTTTGTTTGTATATTTGGTTGTTGAACATGAAGTATGTGTTCTTTAGGCAGTGTTCTGCAAGTTCAATTGTGTAGGCTGGAAAGTCTTCGTTCATGGCGATTTTGTCCAAGGTCTCATCCAGTGGTATGCTTGGATATAGCGATTTTATGTCGAGGCTTTCTAAGATGTCATTTTCTTCGAGGTGAATGTTTTTGATCATTTTAGTCAGATGTTCGGAGTTTTTCACGAAGAAATCAGCCAGTTCGACTCTTGGTTGCATGATACTTGCTAGATATTTTTCCAGTTTTGTGTAGGAGATCCCATGAATGAACGGATTAAAACCCGGAATAACCAAACTATTCATATATATATATATATATATATATATATATATATATATATATATATATATATATATATATATATATATATATATATATATATATCTTGATATAAGTTAGTTCAGGTTAGTTAGTTGTTGTTCATTTTTGTTTATAATCTGCTTTGTTCATAACTTCCGTTTTGTTCGATTCAATTTCTTTTTTAAAGTTTTGTGGAGCCTGTTACTTTTTTTTGTTTTGTGTCTTATTTTTTATGATTAGTTATAACCTTAGTTATTTCAGCTCTAATTGTCTCCTTCTTGTCATCCAACCTGAACTAACTTATATGAAAAGAAAAATAATACTTCCATAAAAAAATTACTCAATGCAAAAAAACTAACTGAAAAATCTTTATATACAAACATATCAAATCAACTTGTCCATACTATTTTGTCAGAAAAATGGGAAATTTTAAAGAAATATACATCACTATTAAAAAATAATTTTATGGATGCTGTTGACCCCGTTCTAAACACAAATTACTTTCAGTACGAAGACACCTTTTACGAACAACTCGGTGGATGTGCTTATGGGATCACCAATTTCATCTACCATTGCTCAGTTAGTAATGGAATATTTAGAGGAAAAAGTTTTAGAAAAATTAAATTTTAATATAATATTTTTCAAACGGTTTGTCGATGATTGCATAGCAGCCGTATCAGAGAATAAAATCAATAAAATTCTCCAAGAGTTTAACAGTCTCAACGAAAAAGTATAATTCATATCCGAAACAGAAAACAATAATAAAATAAATTTTCTAGATATGACACTTATACGCAGAAAAAATAAAATTTTAACTGAATGGTACACCAAACCAACTTCGTCAGGTAGATATCTAAACTGTTTCTCTAATCACTCAAAAACTCAAAAAAATAGTATTATAGTCGGTCTGTATCATGGACGTCTGGACATGGAATGTTTACAAAAACAAAACGCCACGAATGGGTCACAATCAGTAGTAATTTGCCAACTGTTTTGGAAAAAAATAAGGGAAAACAATATAATTTGTTAATACCCAATTTTTATGAAAAAAAAATATTATTATGATAATATATTTAATATAATATTTATAAACAATTTATTGCTACAATAGTAAACTAATATCTTTAAAATAGTATGCTTTATAATGCGTCAGTTTAACTCCCAGAAAATTCAAGATTTCTAAGTAGTGTGATAAACTATGAAATCTGGCAACCTCGCAAATTTCTTTTACGCTATCGTACGATCAAGGTTGAATCCGGTCCATTCATAAAAATTTTGGCATATGACATTTTTGTAGTTGACGTTGTGTGTCTTGGATCGTTTTTTAATTTTTTGTGATTCCAAAAGTGTTTTTGTAAGTGACTAATTATTCATTAGTGACAAAATGGTCAATCATTGCCAAGTTTGCCGAAAATTGGATTATTTATTTCCAAATTTAACTTTTCACAGGTAGGTTAGGTTAAGTTTGGTATCATAGGCGGGTAATTTGGGATTTTAGATTTTGTTATCAGTGATTTTTTATAGGTTTCCCAGTGATTCTAACCGCCGAGACCTTCGGATTAATATATTAGGACTACAAGATAAAATCTTGCCCAAGTCACTTCGTATCTGTAGTAAACATTTTGGCCCAAACGATTTCTATTATCGATTTGATGGAGTTCGTGTTTTAAAGTGAGACCAACATAATAGAAGCCCACCATTTTCTATTATTTTTCATTAGGATTTCCCTTGTAATATTACACCAAATAGTACCGCTTTTCCTATCTTTTTACAATTTTTTCCTTAATTTTTGTTTTCCCTATTACTTGTAAAAGTGTAAAATTTTCATTTAACCAAGATATTACAAAATCTGCAAAAAAAAAAACTCATAAACGTTTTAAATAAATATATGACTTGCATAATAACTGTCATGTGTGAAAAGTCCAGAAATGAAACTTCAATTTCTGCAATTTTTATTTATTTTTATTCGATGTCCGATAGTTACATACTCTCAGATTTGCTTTACACAAATTAGATAGTGAGTAAGTAAGAAAAAAAGTATATTTTATTGTACGTTATTCTATTATATATATATATATATATATATATATATATATATATATATATATATATATATATATATATATATAATTGTAATATGACCAACAAGTAATATATTTAATAATAGCATATACTTATTTTTATCCCATCCTTATCGGTATATTTTGTCATAAATATTTTAGGATACTAGAAACAGTGAAAATCAAGAAATACACTAATCATATTAAAATAAATAATTTCCGTTAGAAACACATGATAGATTGTCGATTCGAGATATTAAGATATTAAAAATTTTCAACAATAGTACGGCCCAAACTTAATGGGCAAACAAATTTAATAGTTATTTTTATTAATTTGTTTTATTGTATTTCTTTATATACCAATTTCTTATGATTGGAGTTTGGGGACTGTTCAGTAAAACAGGTTTAACTGTAACAAGTCTTTCAGATTAATACCTAAATTGAAACAGTCTATCATATATATTCCAAATCATAATTGAAATTATATACAAATATTAACAGGTTATTTCTTGAAAATGAAGTTGTAAATACTCTATTTTCTCCTGAACACATACACCATCGAATATATATTTTTTAAATATTTCCATTTTTAATTTGCTTCAAATTTTAACTTACAAAAAATATCTCCATTTTCTCGTTTTAGGAATTTTGTACAAGTGTTATTATTTTTACAAATAATTGGTATACTAACCAAACGTCAAAGTAGTCATTTGCATACCGCGACGTCGTTACATTTATTCAGTATTGCACTTCAATATTTGAGACATTAGAACTTTGGTAAGACTACTTTTTTACGATGTTCATGGCTGATGTTAAATTTCATATGCGAGTGTCTGTACGGCATAGCCACGTTGTTAGGAATAATAAAAATAGACAGCCAGTCCATACAATTTAGAAAAAAATTTTTAATCACAGTAGTGTCCAAGAAACAAAGTTTTTGTCGGTTTTAGAATTGTGAGCTTTAATTAGCCACTTAACTAAAATCCGGCAAAATATTACGCAATTTTTTACTTTGGACTTGGATAATTCTTACATGGTACTCTGTTTTAAATAATAACTAGTGCCTTGGATAAAAAAAGGTTATTTCAAGTCATTAATGTCGTAAAAGATAAATGATATGAATATTACGATTATTTGTATATTGAATACTGACTTATGTTCAAGTACAACAACTTCCGTATCACGACATATTGATTGAGTAATTAACTATTTCTTATGAAAAAATATTTATTTCAATTCTGCAAATAAAAGCATCATAGAATATTAATTGATATTTTTATTCATTTTAAAATTGTTACGCCGCTGGCGTATGATAGATGGTGAGCTATGACATCCCTCTAACCCCTGGCCTACAAACATGTTGGCGCTTATAAATTTCATATTCATGAATGACTAGCCTGGTCCATTCTCTACTATGTCTATGGTCTGTATGATCGTGCTATCTCTCTAACGTCTCCAGAATTCCAACCAAGAATACTGCAAAGAGTGAAAAAGACACCAATAAATAATAATTTCAATGAAAAGACTATCAACGAAATAATTAATATACGAACATATAAATTTTATAATAACCTAATAATAAGAAACATAGAACATAAACAGCAAAAACATGTAGCATTACCTTACACTAGTAAACTGTCAGCTAAAATAAAACACATTTTAAAAAACATGATATTATCGTATGCCATAGATTTCATAATAAATTAAATACACTATTCACAAATTTAAAAAGTAAAACTCCCCTCATGAATAAATCAAATGTAGTATATTCGATCACATGCACAAATTTTCTAAAAAATATATATTGGCATTACAACCTAATTACTAAAGAACAGATTGAATGGCCATAAATATACGAAAAACGCCTCACCAGCGTTAAACTAACACACACAGGACGAAAAACCTACTTTTGATTATAACAGTACCATAATTAAAAACAAAGATATGAATTACCAAAAATTGCAGATAAAGGAAATGATAAAAATTAAAAAAGATGAATACACTGTTAACGACAGAACAGATATAGGAAATTTGAGCCACATTTACACCAGCCTAATTTAAAGAAAAATATTAAGTATTCGATCCTGTCAATAAACATCAAAAATTGAATATCCTCTTAAACATAAAATTAAATATATATGTTTTTCAGTTTTCTTTGGTGCATTATACAATTTAAAACATAAAACACATTCGCATTCCATGAATCCTCAGTACCTAAATAGACGATGTAAAAGTTGCATTTCAAAAATAAGTAAAAGAACAAAAAGTTTTGAAAATGCCCTTAATAGAGGACGAAACGTCAATTGTTTGGATTTTTTCTTGAATAAAGAACCTATACCTATATATATATATATATATATATATATATATATATATATATATATATATGTTATGTCGAATGTTCGCACGGATTTAATGTGTAATCGAAGGTTTACGGGTATTCTATGTGTGCTAAGTCCTTCTCAGGACTACTAGGTAGCTGACGGTTCAGTCAACGTAACAGCTCGACGCCCATTTTCTTCTCAAAACCCATACACCAAGAGCATACCAACCTTCTGCCAAGAATACCTTATCTTTCTATCTTTACTAATAACGGAGGTAACCCGTAAAACCATAAAAAATTTGACACCCTGTATAGCATCCCATCCAGGTTTTTTAAAGTCAGTTAAATACCTCTAAAAATCGATACCAAAAATTTCACACACACACACACATTATCGTACCCCCAAATGTACAGGGTGAGTCAACGATTGGATGAAGTAGGTTTGTGCCTTTTCGGTGAAATTAACAAAGAAACTATATTTATTATTTGATACAGTTTATTTTTACGCAGATTTTAAAAATATTTAGGACTCTACAGGGTGAGCCAAAAAACTAGGACAGCATAAAGTTGTATTTTTTTTAAATAGAATACCCTATATACGAATCGTATTTTCGATTTAGCTTATAATTTTAAATCTTTTTTATTAAGGGTTTACTATAACAAAACTTTATAGTTTCTGAGATAATTAGGTTTAAAGAAAAAAAGTCACATTTTCAAGCAACAATTCTATCCTAAATAACGTTTTCAATTTTGTGACAAATGTATTCAAATTTGGAATTTAGCAAGACCAAGGACAAGTTAACATAATTTTTATCTAATATTTGCAATAAAAGCTACAGGGTGTTGAACACATCGGCTCAAATTTGAACAAGTTTAAATGAATAAATATCTTTTTTTTTAAATGGTACACCCTGTATATTTTAATGTTATTTAATAGAGTAATAAAAACCCTAAAAGTTTTGTTTATTATATCCTATACCTATTTATAATAGTTTTTGAGATATTTCAGTTTTTCTTATTTTCCATACTTTTTTACAGAAATAGTCTTCATTATCATAGTGGCCATGTAAAATAATAAAAAGAAACTACAGAAACAAACAGAATGTGGTTAAATGTGATGAAATACATTATTCGTTATATTACAACGGCAATAATTTAATTAAACATAATGTGAAAAAATTAACAAAACAATAACGACAAGGCAAATACATATTTACTTTTATACTAAATTGAAACAAAAAAATTACCTATTAAATACTGAGATTAATTATTTCTTTTTAATAAGTGTTCGAATAAACGACCCTCTTGTGCAATGCACAAATTTAGTCTTTTTTGCAGATTTTCTCGGACCCTGGACAAAATTAGTGGCGTTATTGTTCTACAGGTATCCCTAATCCTGTTTCGCATATCTTCCACTGTTGTTGGTGGATTAACATACACCTTATTTTTAAAATAACCCCATAGGAAGAAATCTAATGGGGTGATGTCGCAAGACCTTGGTGGCCACTCAATGAAACCCCCACGTCCAATCCATTTTTGCGGATATCGTTGGTCCAAAAACGCACGAACTTCACGATGGTAATGCGGAGGCGCACCATCGTGCTGGAACCACATACTGTCGAGCTCATCCCTATCGAGACCTTGAAGCAGTTGGGGTAGTTCTTCTTGTAGAAAGTTCAGGTAACTATGGCCATTTAGTGGTTCATTAAAAAAGTGGGGTCCATAATAATGCATGTTGCGTTTACGGCACCGTTACTTCTAAAAGTAGCTTCATCACTAAACATTACCTTGCATAATAAATTTGGATTTAATTGAATCTCCGCATTTATTGTACGACAAAAGTTTACACGACTTTCAAAATCCTGTCCATGCAATTTTTGGTGTAATTCCATGTGATATGGATGATACCTATATTTTCTTGGTAGTACGATTAGCGGTGGATTGTGATGTTTCACATAATGCTGCTAACTGACGGCTACCAATATAAGGATTTTCCTGAACATTTAACAATACTTGTAGTTCTTTTTCTTCATTAGTTACTGGTTTGTTGACCACTTTACGTTTTGGATAATCAACAGTACCAGAAGAATCAAATCTTTGCATTAAGTTTTGAAAAGTATGGGTATTAGGCTGGCGTCGATCAGGATACTTCATTTTGTAAATTCTTTGAGCAAGAAGGCAATTTTTTTGAGCCTCTCCTATTGTATAAATCATATCTATTAACTCATTCTTTGGAAAATTCATTTTACAATATAAGATGAATGCAAAAAAAACCAAACTACACTACATAAAAACCAAAAGAAGCGATTGCGGTTATAAATTTGACACACAGAAAAATGCTCTTTTACATTGTTTTTGCTATGGCTACTATGATAATGAAGACTATTTCTGTAAAAAAGTATGGAAAATAAGAAAAACTGAAATATCTCAAAAACTATTATAAATAGGCATAGGATATATTGAACAAAACTTTTAGGGTTTTTATTACTCTATTAAATAGCATGAAAATATACAGGGTGTACCATTTAAAAAAAAAAAGATATTTATTCATTTAAACTTGTTCAAATTTGAGCCGATGTGTCCAACACCCTGTAGCTTTTATTGCAAATATTAGGTAAAAATTATGTTAACTTGTCCTTGGCCTTACTAAATTCCAAATTTGTATATATTTGTCACAAAATTGAAAACGTTATTTAGGATTGAATTGATGCTTGAAAATGTGACTTTTTTCTTTAAACTTAATTATCTCAGAAACTATAAAGTTTTGTTATAGTAAACCCTTAATAAAAAAGATTTAAAATTATAAGCTAAATCGAAAATACGATTCGTATATAGGGTGTTCTATTTAAAAAAATACAACTTTATGCTGTCCTAGTTTTTTGGCTCACCCTGTAGAGTCCTAAATATTTTTAAAATCTGCGTAAAAATAAACTGTATCAAACAATAAATATAGTTTCTTTGTTAATTTCACCGAAAAGGCACAAACCTACTTCATCCAATCGTTGACTCACCCTGTACAGTAGCGACATATCGAAATCAATCTCGCTTTAAAGAAAAACAACCCCAGCTTAATACCGAATATATTGACCTTATGTATTTTGTGCCCTTGAGCCTCAAATAATTTTCGAACAAATCCTTATTATTAACGAGATAATTTCCATCAAATTTTGTTTGTCTGACTACTTAAAAGATGGTAAACAGAGGCCTAATGACGAGCAATTTTATGTAATAAAGTGTATTTTGTACTATAGGTCAGTAACACTGAAATTTCGTTATTTTCCTCACTCTTCCAAGTACAAACAACTCGTAAATTACCGCCGAAATCTTTTTGCGTTTGATGAAACGTATTGAGAGATAAATTTTAGGGGAGTCCAAGTTCGTCTCGATAACTTTTTTAGACGGAGAAGCAGATTATCGAATTATAGGAAGCAATGACCGAAAGAGGTTATATGGGGATTTTTCGTGCATTATTTGAATTTTTTTGGATTCTGTACCTATACAGCAACCCTTCTACCTTTCATGACTAATATTTTAATAATAATAATGGTTTGTTAACTGCAATAAGGCATACAAATTCCATTTTATATAATATGTTCCAGTGGCGACTTTTTAGGATATATATATATATATATATATATATATATATATATATATATATATATAAATATATATATATATATGTATATATATATATATATATATATATATATATATATATATATATATATATCATTTTTTTTATTTTGTCTTTTCTTGGGTTAAGGTTCTATATTTAATAAATACACAAAGCAATTGACGTTTCGCCCTTTATTCAAGGCATGTTCAAAATTCTTTTCTCCTAAAAATATATAATTAAAATACATCACATAAAAAACATATTTACAATTTCGAAAAACAAAAACAAGACACTTAAAAACAGTAGTCAAAACTTTAAAATTTTTTAAAAATATTTAATTTTACCGGTACACACCTTGACATTTTGCTGTTCTGTTACTAAATAAAATTTAAATTTTACATCGTTTACTGAGGATACGTGGAATGCGAATGTGTTTTATTTTTTTAATATTTTTTATATTTTACAATGCATAAAAAAACAAATAAGGTATATGTTTGGTTTTATGTTTAAGAGGATATTCCATTTTTGATTCTTATTTGACCGGATCAAATACTTAATATTTTTGTTTAAATTAGGCTTGCGTAAATGTGACTCAAATTTCCCATATCTGCTCTGTCGTTAACAGTGTTTTTATCCTTTTT